>JAWWEW010000112.1:104505596-104528210 GCA_035583185.1 Anabacerthia variegaticeps | reverse complement strand
ATCACTGTAGCTCAAGATGGGCCCTCTCCTTGATTCCTGCCAGTTTCCTTCACAGAGTCTTATGAACTTTCCTCTTCTTACGGTTTTATGCTTTTAAAATGCTCTAACTCTGCTGGTAAAAGAAAATGTCTATATAACTGATACACCCACTCACCTTGGGATGAATGTTTTATTGGTTTGGATGTCATCATATTCCTCAGAAGCACATGTTTCTCCCTCCAGCACATATGGCAAACAGCTGTATCATATGGGCACTATTCTTACAGTTTAAACCTGGGAGACTCAGATATTCAAAATTAAAACAACAAAATGATAACTCTGACCTCTTCTTAGCCAATGCTACTTTTAATCACAGACGAAGCAAAGCAGATCAATGAGAAAGCAGAAATTAAGGAAGGAATATCAGTTCCTGCATCTTCAAAAGATGCTATTTCATAAGGAGAAAGGGCACTATTCGTTCGTATCTGTGTCCAAAGGTTCTCAAAAAAAAAAAAAAAAAAAGCCTAAGTTTCTAATTCTGTTTTCTTCAATTTTATTGAAGAAACAAGAGTGTGTATTTGCATCTGGCATAGTCAGACAGCAGAGTGCTCTAAAAATAACATCCAGTGTTTAACTAGCACTTTTCATGCAGATACAGCCATTTACAGGGATGGATAAGTTACATTATCCCCACTTTACAAGACAGAAGAATCATGATAATGTTGAGTTAATTCACCTGCCCAAAGATAATCCTTGTTTTCACATTAGGGACAGGACCAGATCTATGGAAATACAAGAAGCTGAATCCTGTTCTTCCATTCACTCATTCTATTGTTTTTCCCCATGGCAGCACATTTCATGTTAGGTGATGAGGGCCATGGGACTGTCCAGGATGCCTTTGTGGCATGCACATCCCAGCTGCATCTGGCACTGTGGGCTAATAACGCACATGAACTGGGGCAGTGGTGAATAAACACAGAACTGCTGAACAATTAGTCTGCAGAGAAGCTTTAAACCACAAAGTCAGATGCTCACCTAAACTGTCTTTTAAAGACCATGAGCAGAGAATGCCAAGACTGAAAAGACTGCAGTCTGAATCAATGCTTTTACCTATTGCAAGCTTTTAGCACAAAATACGGCAGGAAATCCTATCACAGGCAATGCACAATGGTGGGGTGCCTGATTGCAAAGAGCCTCCCATTTGCATGGCCATCAGGACAGAAGCCTTTCAACATGACTTCACAGCACACAGCCAGCGCTATATTTAGACTGAGAAGATTTCTTTCACTCCAGTTGCTTCAAGAGACTGGAAATTGCATTGCATGTAAGCCCCAGAATCAGGTTCTTGACTTCATTCACTCTGCTAACACGCCACTTGCTTTTTCCTTCTCTCCTGATCTTCTGATTTTTGTCAGCCACAAAAATACCCTTCTCCCTAGCTGAAATGGGACTGTAGTGGGTGGGTATTTGCTTGGCACATTTATCCACTCATGCTGTAACATTATTGACACAGTCTTATCTACTGACAGATTTTTTTCCTTTCTCCTCTTTAAACTTAGCACCTGCCAATTCCAAGTTACTACACCTTCTGTTTACAGCAATGCCCTAATTGTGGAAATGCAACATTCATTTATTTTTTTTTTCTCACAAAGGGCTTATTTCATGCCTTTCCCCTATGTTGTTTCAGTTAATAGGAAAAAAAAGGTCCTCTCAAGATACTAAAGTCTAGTGAACATCAGGCAGAACCAGTCATGACTGTCACTTTTCAGGATCAGCATAGAAACTGATTTAATAAGAATGTTTTCTCCCTTCCCAGAGCTTTCCTGCTACCATTTCCAATGGGGTTGTTCATGGCAGCCTACAGCACTCATTATTAAGAAAATAACAGATGCTTTTCCAGTTCTCAGTACCACAGGATCCACTGTAGTTGAGCTTTTTGCTCTGCTGATCTCATTGGTGCTGTTTATCATTTAATATTATTTGCCTTACTATTGTACCAGCAGTCTCCTTGTGTCAAAAGCTCTGGAGATAACTTAAATAGACCTTCGGTTACAAATTTGTCTTGGAAAGTTTCATCCCTGAAAATGGAAATGCTGTGAAGCTGCACTGATGATTTCACACATGCGACCTCTGTAATATAACAGATCATCTTCCAAGTAGGGCTGAGATGAAAAGATGTCAGGTGATGGAGGTCAGAATCCCTGCTCCATATCAGTAACTAGGAGATCATGTCAGAATATGGCAGGAGGCTTCTTGGCGGGTGCCAGCATTGGAAAAGGAATCAAAATCCAAAACAGTTGTGAATCAGTAGGATATCCAGCAGAAGTGTTCAAATTGGGAAGTGGCCAGGACATGGAGACTAACAAGATAAATGTGCAGAATATGCACACTTTATTGCTAACTCATCTCTGTCTCCCTTTCTCCCCTGCACATTTATTGCCTTTTAATGGTGTTTTCCAACAGCACTGTAACTTTTCAATGTACAGGCTAATAGGCCACAGTGTACAAATACGAGAACAGTTAAGCTTAGTTTTTGAATACTTCCAGATTTCTGGGTGTATCCTTCCATTGTTCATCTTAATAAGTATGTAATACTGGGATGACAGGACAAAGCAAGGGCGAGGAGATGTTGAAGGGAAGTGTAGCCATCCAGTGGTCACTCAGCGCTCAGCTACACAGTAAGTGCTGCGTGGAGCCCAGAGGGTTTCCTGGGAATGTTCCTTAAAGCTGTGAGAGAGTCCACTGGCAGAAACAGTGCAGGACACAAAGACACTTTACGCTTTACTGACTGTATTTTGTCTTCCATGAGATGAAAGGAAATAGTTCAAAACTTTAAGTCTTCCTATTAGTCAATTTACTATACAAGAGAAATATATAATATTCCTTTGATGGTACTTCAAATTTGCATTCTAGTAGTATGAAAAAGCCCAAGCTGAGCTCAAAGCCTGATGATCAGGGATGATATAATGATTTCTAGTGAATGGCATCTTTGTCCACAAAGATTTTAAAATCAGACGAAGAAATAAAAAAACAGAAGTGGCACAAGTCATCTAAACCATCAGAGACTTCTACACACCAACTGTTTATGTGACTTCCACGGTCACTCCAGGAAGCTGTGGATAATACATGAGGTGAATCTCTGTGTCCTGTGTTTTATTCAAGTGCCACTGTCACACAGCTTTATTTCATACACTATGCATTCTGTATTGAGAAGCTCATTGATTTAAATTCACACTACCTTACATTGGCCAAGTGGCTATTACGAAAAAGAGAGGAGCATGAAAAACTGCACAAAATCCCTTATGTATTAGTCATTCAGCTATTGTGAAACAGCTTTTTTTTTCTGGTCACAGAAATAGACATTTCAGGGGTTTATCTTAGGTACAACAGACAAGCTTTGTCTTTTGTGTTCCAGATATCTTTGGGCAATGAACTGTCCATAAAAAAATATGATATCAATGTATTTTACAGATATGTCGTGATTTTCATAAAGTGCTTTCAGATGATTACAAAAGAGAGATCATAAAAGACCAGAGAATTATCATTTTGTAAGGACATTTAGGCTCAAAGGATCACGACTTGATAAAACTATGCATTGTGATAAAGAAAGTCCATTTTTTATTAGGAATGGGATGATAGTGTCCAGAGCTAGGTTAGGATTGTAATTTAGGTTTGAGGGCAAATTGGACAAATGCTCAGACATATTAACAGCAATATCCTGAGGCTGATTTCATGAAATTCAGGAATGTCTGAAATAGAAAATAGGCCCCTTCCAGTATTGGATCCATCTGCTGTTTTGATGTTAAACATAGATATATAAAATAAAGTGTGCAGAGTAAGGATTCAAAATTCTATTCAGGTAATCTTTATTTTCCAGCTTTAATTAAAAAAAAAAAAAAACACAAAAAAAAATCAACAAAAAATTTGGTAAATCAGAGGCTGCATACTATGAAGTGTTTTCAACAAAACCTGGAACTTTAATGAAAACTCAGTAGTGAGCACTGAGTAGAAATGTTGAGTGTTTGACTGTTTGGGGTCAAGTCTTCAAAAATACACCCGGTCATTCTTATTTGGATTCTACAATTGCTGAAAAGTAAAATAAACCCCATTGACTTGGGCTGGATAATCATCATCCCTTCCTTTACACAGAATTGGCTTATATCATTGACATATTAAACCTCACTAATCTGGTCAAAAATGCCTCTCTAATTATTAAGTTAACAGATCTCTGAGAGGAGATCTTGAGGAAAGAGAAGATGAACCAAAATTTCCCTTGAACCATCTCCTGGTCATTGGTCACTGTTGGGTACTGGCTGCTGAACTATATCAATGATGAATCTGATCCATTGTGGCAGTTCCTGTAGCCTTCATTCCAAACTATGCTAATTAAGTTCTCAAATTGAAAAATCTCCCCTGAGAAGGAAGATAAACTGTACTTACAATTAATTGAAACATGCTGCCTTTTTTCTTTCTCCTATTGTACTTCCAGTAGGTAAGATGGGACAATTTAATTCACAAAACTCAGAGACACTCCCATAGGTTGAATCCCCTTTGGCATCCAGGAGTGAATTCTGCTTCCTCAAAGATCAGAATGAATCACAGCAGTTGTTCTTGAAAATGCTAGTATTTTATATATTGATATTTCTATAAGAAAATCAAGTGGCAGCATCAGTCTCAGGTACAAGTTCAGAGTCTTATGCACCTGTTCACAAATATTTATCCTTCTGATGTGTTGTGAATCATCCTAAAAAGTGGACTTCACTATACAGCTTTAGGAGTGGGTTTTTTTCATGAAAATATATGAAGCTCAAGAGGTGTAAGGAATAAGTTTTAAACCAAAACATAATAGTTTGATAAATTTAAAAGAAACAAACAAACAAACAAAGTATTCAAAGCAATAAAACTAATTCAACCTGTTTTCCTCTGACTTGGGATTTCAGGGATGGATTCTCCAGTACCTCAGAAAGGGTTAACAATGACTGACACTCTCTTTCAATCACCATGTTTTTATGCATAAGGCAAATCCTTTGACAGTTACATTCTGGCCTTCTCCTCAAAGAGGACTCCCAAAAAGATCCTACCTGAAAACTGTAGGACCCTGGTATCTTCAGTAGGTCTATCTGAAATTAGTCAAAAATATCAAAAGCTGTCAGAGATACAAACATGTCATCCCAAAAACTTGGCTTCTATTGGAAACAAAAAGACCAATTACAAAAAAAAAAAAAGGCAAGGGGGGCAGTGGGGAGAGAACAATTAAAAACTTCAAGGAACTTCCTGAGTTTTGGTTCATTTTTAACAGTCTTTGGTAGAAAATGAACTCATAGCAGATTTTCTCATAGTCAAAGTAAGTCCAAGATAAGTGATGTCCTTTTGCCTGTTTCTAGAAACCATAAGCTGCTAACCTTAAAGATTCAATTTTGCATTCTGCAGAGCCATAAGCAGTTTTACTCGTGGCCAAACCAGGTCTGGCTGAAACCACTCCATTTGCTTCCAATTGAGTAAAGCGAAACTTTAGTGCAAGTATGCTTGTACAGAGTTCCTGAATGACGTGCGTTAGTGATCAGTTCTTCCTCAGTTGTGACAATAATTAGAAGTGGGGTCTGAACCAAAATTCCTGGAAGCAAATAACTCCACTCTTGTATTAATTTCCAACTCAAACCCAGATGCATCTCTGAATTTAACAAATTATTTCTCCTTCAACAATGAGCAGAAGTAAAACTTCAGCTCAGAACTCCCAAATTCAAGGATTTTAAAATCCAGCTCTGTGTTTTGTGGTTTGGACCCCAGTCTCTTTCTAGAGATATTCTCAATGTTAAAACCTAGTAACGGGCAAGCAGTTCCTAGTGTTTTTCTCCTCAGAAAATATTTCTATATATCTTTCAGCTGGTCAAATTATCCTATTTGAAACGCATTTGTAATGACTGAGTGACCTGGTTGTGAGCCTGTATCTGATCATTTGCAGACCCTGTTAAATAACAGCTTGTGCATGACTTTAGCAGATGGTTTAGCTAACATATAATTTCTATAGGTATATAAAATAACAGTTGGAATCAGAAAGCAGAATGGCCTCAAGATTCTCTCCCCATTTTTGCAAAGTCATTTTCTCCTAGTTGTTACAGTACAGCAGCAAAGGACCATACAGGGAAAATGAAATTGGGTAAATTAAGCTGAATAATAACACTATTTAAGTGTTACTCCAGAAACTCTGCTAATGTTGTACAAAAACAAGCATTTTCCAGATAGTTACAAAGGGGGAGGTCTAATATTTCCATATTAAGCAAAGCAGTATGATCAGCACTGATTTGGGTCATGGTCTTACATATCTGCACTCTCCAGAGAAGGTTTATTTTGACATAGTCAGCAGTAAAGAGCTGGTCTTTAAAAAACATCAGCAAATAATTCCACAATTTATTTCCAGGAGATAACATATTTTAAAGGATATGCATTGTCAAAATTAAGAAGCAAGACTTTACTCAATGGTACTTGGATTTCATTCCAGAAGATAAAGAAACAATATCTGGATTCACAAATGATAGTTTTCAGAGTTTGGAGGGACAGGAAATCCAGAGCATAACTTCAGAAGTAAGTACTAATTCAGCCTATACTTCATCTGTAGCTGATTGAGGGAGTTAGAGATCCTGGAAAGCAAGGGGCTACTCTGCAATACCATGAGGGTACTCCACTGTGCCCCTTGCAGCCCTGATCGCAGTATGTGCCCCTCAGGTGCATCCATACAGCAGGAAATACATTTTCTGCAGTTTGCTCCACTATATTTTTTTTTGTTGTTTTTTTTCCATCAGGGTGTAAACTGAAATGATACATGATATCCTCTGTATCTGTGGACCTGCATTTCCTTTGGAAGGAAATCCTGATGTCCAAGTGAATGAAACATAACCCCTATCTACTCCCCTCACAGAGCTGGAATGAGGCCACTGAGCCTGCACCATTGTGCTGTAGGACCTGTCAGCCCTATGGTGTCGGCTCAGCCAAAGAGCCCCTGTGGGAAGTTTCTGCTTTGAATCATTCCCTAGATGAATCTACTGCTCCCTACCGACCATGGAGGAAACTGAACTCTGTGCCCAGAGTTAGCCTTTGTTATCACATTTGTTAATCATTTACCCTCTATTAAATACACGGCATTATGTTCAGCTAATTTTAATTCTGCTGTGAACATTGGTGAATGTCTTGCATGCAGACTTGTGGGTATTCTACACATGCATTAATGAGAGAATATGTCACCCTCCAGAGCAAAATGAACAGATACCTCAGAAAGTTCTGTCAAAATGCCTCCTCCGATATATTTTTCTTAAGTACTGCAAGTCACAAAAAAAGGAATACAAATCTACAAAAATGTTTACTGTTCCCATTCCAATTTTTATTTCTCACCTGCCCTACTTTCTCTTAACATTTAAGATGCTGTAATTGTCCAGCTCAAACCTACCCAATCCAAAATCATTATTAAGTAGTGGGAATAGCTCTGCTCACTGACATCTGTGAGTGTGGCAGAAAGAATCCCCAATACTGTCAGAAAATAAAAAATAACAATAAACTCCAGCAAATGAAGACAGAGCTTATAAAACTATCAAAACATATAAAACTATCACTGCCAGTCCTGCAACACCCACATGCACGAGTCCAATTTATATGAATTGTTCCAAGTCACATTTACCAAAGAAAATTGCTGTCATTATGGATACATCAGTGAGTTGGTCAAGAACATTTTTGTTCTACTTCTCAAATTAGAACATATTGATTACTTTACACAATACTGTTTTCAGGGAGAAATGTTGGTTTTGGGAAATGGATTGAAAAGCATTTGTAAATGTTTTTTGAAGTAATGAAGACTTCGTCCCTAAAAATTACCATTCTGCGTCTCAAAATTACTTTTCATGAAGAAATATAAGAAACTTAAATTACAAAGTATATATTGAAAACAACGAAACTATTTCCAAATTGCCAAAACAAAACGTTACAGCTGATTTGAACCAAAACCATGTCTCCTGGATTTATAGCCCATGATGGTTTTAGATTTTTGACTTCTTTGTCCTGATTCAGGACATAAACATTTTTCCATACTGTTACATTTGGCCAGAATGTGAAACCTATTTCCTGCCTGTTTCTTTTTTACTACCACACTGATGGCAGTTCTCCTAGCACAGTCACAGCTGTAAGATATTGGCTCTACTGCAACTGTAAGGCTGCTTTTGCTGAGATATTTTACATCAATTCTACAGACCCAAAAGATAACTGTGCTGCAAACCCAATTTTTTACTTGCTGGGATAACTGTAGATATATAGTTTTACACACACATACACAAAAAAAAAAAAAATCCCTCAGCTCTAGCTTGTGTTATCCATAAATTTAAGAGTAGATTTCCCCCTATTTGTATCAAATAATCTACTTCACTGAAAGCATTCCTGTAATTCACCAAAGTGCAAAGGGTCTCTTGGGCCTCGTGAGCAATTTTAATGTTAACTATAGTCCATATTTTAATACTTTAATATAATGATGGGAGATGCACTAATACCATGGAAATGGTAATATATATCCCCTGTTAAAAAAAAAAAAAAAGGATTTATAGATGTTAATGGACTTGCTGTATTCACTCTGCTAATTTGGTGTCCTGTTCCTAGTCTCTTTGTGACCTCTTTCTTCCTGCCCCCATTGCTGCCTGAGACCTCAGGTAAGACTGCTTGAATTCCTTCTGTGCTCCAGCACTTGGATGTGGGAAGAGCTGCAGAGGGACCATGCACTGTATTCTCTTCCTTCAGCTGGGTGTGCTTCTCTCTTTTTCAAGCATGACTCTACAGCAGAGTAGCATTCAATGGGATTTTATGGCATATCTACAATAAAAACCAATTTTGGGGCTATTCCTGTATTCTGAGGACTGTCGGCAGGGCACAACTCATGTCTGCAAGGGGAGCATTTGTTGTCTCCAAAAGCAGTGTGCCGATGTTGGAAATAGTTTCCTGTAAGTGATATCTGCCTCATTAAATCCCTACAGCAACTAAGGGTGTGGTTGGGAAGAGCCCTGTATGGCACAGCTCCATCGTGCCCAGGAGCATACTGACAGCAAAGCACTACAGGCAATCACGGGATGATGCCTGAGTCCTGCCCCAACATGGTGTTATTTACTAGCGTGGACATACCAGCAACCTAGCAAGATTGGGAAGAAAGAAAACCTTACTGCCAAAGGTTTCCAGGACCCTCAGCCAGCAGAGAAAGACTTACTGACAAGAATACAGCAGATGCCAGCCTGGAGGTTAAGCTCCAGAGACAAAGCCCTGACAGGGTTTTGTCTGACAGGGTGGGGGATCAGACAGTGGGGAACCACACCTACCCTTGCCAGAAACCCCTTGAAAGCCCTCATCTACAACGTACAGCAAAACTCAATGATGGTGTGATATTTTGTTGGAATAGGTATCATGGAAGACTTGAATGGAACTTTCATATACTTGCTAAAATATTAGCATTGCGATAAATTTCAGCTTGCTTGAATCAATACTGGCATTCTTTATTCTATTTGCTGAGACTTTTCCTTAAGTCTATAAATACCTAAAAGCAAATATTTTTCTTTGTTGTTGTTCATTTATGTCTTACAGAGATCTTGCTAATGAGAGGTCAGGGATCATGAAAGATGTAAGAGAGGTTCAACATTTTTAATTTTGACCCTAGCATTGCCCCTGGACAAACCACTGAACAGTTGAGTTTGCACATGATATAAATTTCTTAGCCCCTTGTGGCTAATGAGAGCTGCAGGATAATGAATCACATCATCACTTCAAAAGATAATACGTACAACCCTAATGTTTTCAAATTTCATAAAGACGACACAAGGGCAATTGGAAACCTGCCAAACTTCAGAACAGTCATTGAGTTATATGCATAGAATTAGGGCATGACATGCAGGAAGGAAAAAACCAATGTTTTGTAGAAAGAAACAGAAACTGGAAAATAATATGTTAATGGATAAACAGACATACAGGAGTTCACTTTTTTGTTCTGTGATATTACACAGGCTGATCATGTCTTGTGTATGATTAATTAGTCTCCTCCACATTATGATAGATACCCACAATGCTTCTGAGATGGTAGACAATTCTGTTCTTTTTGCCTTTACTGTGTGCGTTTCAAACCTCTTACAACTGCAAGGAAAAAAAAAAAATACCAGTGACCTCACATGTAGTATCAGCACTTTTGCACATTTGTTAACAGCTAGCAGCTCTCAGCATAAAAAAAAGCATACGACCTAATAAAGTTGTGTAAACATACTGTCATTAAATATGTGTAATAGCTATTCTAATTTGATATATTCTTAGCTGTCAACAGGTTTTGGACTGGGCTCTGGGTGTTCCTGCGTGGCAGTTCAATCAGAGGTGGCATCCAGCAGATCCCTGGAAGGCTTGCTGCCAGCTTTCTGAGTCCTGGCTGCTGATGGAAGAGGGAGTTTTACAGAGGTGATGTGAGTGATGCCCTGAGAGTGCCTTCTAGGGATGCCAGCACAGCCAGGGGAAAGAACAAACTGCTGTGTTTGGCCTTGCTGCACATGAAGAGATCTCTGCTTTCCTGTGTGGCTGCCACCAGCACTAAGTCGTCCAAAATGCCATCAGAGTCAAACACGGTAGTGACAAGGAATGCAAATAAATGATAGTAAGAGTTTTCTTATTTGACCACTGCTGAAAGACATAGGGTTTGTGTTTCTCTTGTTTTATGTTAATCCACAATTCTACTTGTGCAAAACCAACAATAATATTTTAGGACTTTATTTCAAATACACCATGGGGAATGAGACTGACCAATTCCTTTAGTCAGGATAGGCCCCATTCCTATATACCCCAGCTTTGCCTTTTCACTCAAGAAAAAACTATTGAGAGCTGGAAAATAAATCATTAGATTTTAAGTACAGAAGGGAACAGGTTTCTTTTTCAGGGCTGATGCCAGAAACACTTCCAGGTACGACCAGAAACTGGGAACTTATAGCTAATACCTGGGATTTCATTTTGTTCTTCCTCATTTGCCATCAAAATCGTGAAGGACTTAGTGAATGTTTTGCACTGGAGGTGGCAATGAGAATTGCAACCCATTTAAATATAAAACAACTACATTAAAAAAGGTAACAATAATGGGCAAAAAGTGTAGGACTTTTTTTAATCTGGCCTTACTTCCTCACCACTCTGCACAGAGGTTCAAAATTACTGTTTATGGGATATTATACTCTAAATACTAAGGGAGAAAAAATTGGCCAAAACTCCTAAGAAGTCCTCTGTTTTGTCAGTGTGAAATACTTGATAATTTGTAATGTATTTAGCCATTAATCATTTTAAAGGGCTTTTAAATGGGCATGAAGTCCTTTGAGTCTTTTCCATATACAGACATTGGATCAGGGACCTTTGCTACAAATTACTTTTGTCTGGACTTCTAATACAAAATCAACTTGAGAACAAGGGAAATACATCACTGTTAAATTTTATTATAAGACAGAGCCCTTATAACACATCATGGGAAACATTTTTGAGCTGCTCTATTAATAACAGCAGTGCCTGATTTCTTTGGTTTAAACTTACCTTTTTCACATTTTCTTGTGACATTTTCCAGATATAAATTGTTATGATGAAGAGTCATTCAAAGCAAGGGAAAAAGCTGTAATTATGTTTCTCTTTTCTAAAAGAGAGTGGGGCAGGAGGGGGATTATTTTACACAGATCAGTGAAGGACACCCTAATAAAGATTGGTCTGGAACATTTCTTTTTATGACAATTGACTTATCAGCAAGAGCCATTGTAGCAAATCTGGAAATTACATAATTGCCAGAAACTGTAGATATTTGACTTGGCAAGAACTTTAGGTGTCTCCGATTTATTATTGTAAGAATTTGGCTCTACAAAGAAGAAGAAATGTTTAATGAAAGAACAGTAGAATACAAATGAAATAGGCAGAGATCTTATTTTCAGAGGCTATATTTAACTACATTTTCACTTCTATTGTAACACAAATAAGCTAAACAGAAAATGTTCCGGGTTACAAACTGGCAGAAAGATCAATCTGCATGAAAATACAAATTTCAACAGCTAAACACTCATCTTTTCCTCTCCATTTTGTACTACCCTTTGGGCAAGTTTTTTGTGGGTCATTCATTATACAAGATGTTATCTCTTTTAGCACAGGCAAAACAATAGAACTGTAAAGTTGGAAGAAACTTATTAATGGATACTTACATTTTTTAAATCTGCCTTTCAGAAGGCGCTGAAGCCCTTTCTAGTAGCAAAGTCTAAAAGCATTAGGTATTATTACATTTAAGAGAAATGTAGGTGACTAAGATCAGAGTGGTGAAGTGGGAACACTATAAGTACTTATTGTAGGTTTGGAGGACTTGCAGACCACAGCAGTTCTGAAAACACTCATAATTATTCTCTGTATCAGAAGACCAGGTCACCTCACAGTAGATTAAGGTGAATGTCTTTGCTTAAACCATTTGCATCAAAGAGATTTACTTTGGCAAGTCTTCCAGGAGACATTTTCCCTTTGATAAAGTTCAGCTTTTTCTGGAGAAATGCTGTTTCCTGAAAATGGATTATCATCTGCTCTTTAATATCTCCTTATGTTTCTTGTGTTATCTTACTGCCTCATGGAGGAGTTGCTAAGATCATCCCACAGTTTATCTGTCTTGGCATTCAGCTGGGCGGCAGCAGCTGGAATCAATGCCACCACTGCTGCTCCTGGCAGCAACTGCTGACTGTTGTAAAGGGAAAGAAATCCTGCTGTGGCGTGAGATCGACATTCCTATCTCCCAGAAGACACACGTGTTGGCACCATCATCATCTATTAGACCAGAAGCTTTGAGTCTGCTATCAGGCTGGAGCTTCTCTCCTGACAGACCACAGCCCTGCCAGGGCTCTGATTATCTCTGTTATGAAGGATTAAAACACCCTGTTAGAAAAAATATTTCTGTTGAAGTGGAAAACTCAGATTATATATTTTGTTGTCAGGAGATTAGGAAGAAATATGGCAATAATTCACATAAAGCCACCTTGTTATGTCCGTATTTTTTTTCCAAAAGTCAATACTGAATGCTGGGAAAGGGGAGGTATAGCAAAGGGTCTGACAGTACTTTTGCAAAATGATGGAGATATCACTAACAAAAAATTAATATTATTCCATATCGTTTCTGTTCCGTATCTACCCTGCTGTCGTGAACTAATGAGGCTGCACAGGGAAAGGTGTCACCAGAGACCTGAACACAGCAATCTTCTGCCCCAAAGCATGAGTAGACTATTCAAGTTCAGATGTTAGCAAACAGGAGCAAATGAGCATTCCTGTGGCCTTCAGCAACCAAATACACAAGCATCAGAAAATGGAACACCTCTAAACTGTTTGGTTTTGGCTTTACCACCCAGTCCATGTAATCAGGAGTAGCGCAGCTTGTACTGTATGCCACGTCCTACAACTGAATGGGGTAGATTATTTATTTGGGAAAATACCCTTTGATGCTGCCCTGAAAACCTAGTCAAGAATCAAACCTGTAATTATCATTTCAGATGAATATTGACTAGTTTGTTTTGTTTCTTGTGTTTGTTTGCTTGGTCAGGATTTTTATTTTTTTAAGAAAAAAAGAGGACTTTTAGGACAAACTGGAAAAAGTCTGGTTGGTATAAGAAAAGTTGCTGGAAGAGTGAAATTCTTCTGATAACAATATCTCACTACAGGCAGGAAAGACAGGATTTTGACCACAGACCTTGTTTGAAAGATATCACATAGAAGAGGGACATGCATAAGGAAGAATATTATAAAACCAATTAAAGAAGATAGTGAGAAATAACATATCCAAATATCTGTGATATTATTAGAGATATAAATATAATCAGGAAATGTGTCACTTTGGTAGGAATGAATGGGTACAGACTGGAGAACAAATGGTACCAGTAATGATAAGCACTAATTACTTCTGTATTTGATAAACACTACATTTCATCACACACCTCCTGTCTGGATAAGAAGTAATGTTATTTTTACTTGATTAGTCTAAATGGGGAGGATATTAGAGAAGCAGTATCTACAGAGATACCTATAGATAGCTTTTTATCAAACAACTAGTAATTGAGTCAGCTGAAAATAAATTGAAGATACTAAGTAGTACTGAAAGCTTTGAGTCAACACTAGAAAGAAAGAAAAATGGCATGAATTTTCATGAAAAAGGCATGCCATGCACAAATAAACCTTTTTTTCATTGATATTTGATTTTTATACCTAGGACATACTTCAACACTAATCTTGAAGGTCTATAAAAAAGTTGATTTTGGTTATGTGATATAACACCATATTTTATGACTTATTACTGAATAATTTTCAGATTTTATATGAACCGAGATGATATTAAAAGAATTTTAGGGTGGGGGAGGAACTACTAAAGGGGACATGTGGAAACTCGTTGGCTGCTGCTAATACCTCTCAGACATTCATTAATCTGATTTTACTTAATTTTTGTTAATGATCTTAGCTGTTACTCAAAATCTTTCCTCATTTTGAGAAGCCAGCAAATTTTATCAGATTTGCTTTTATTTGCTTTGTAAGGTTGAAAAACCTTGAAACTGAGCAGACTAAAATAAGACTAAATGTAATGGCACAAGGTACAAGACCATGAGCTTAAGAAAAAGAACAAGAAATCTAGACTCTCACTGGTTAACAGAAGCTATTAATAAACAATGATAACTAGTAAATATGGCTAAAATAAAATTAGTATATGCTGAGTGACACACAAGACAAGGCTTAGAAAAAGCTCAAGTTTCTTACTCCTGTTCAGTAGCTAACTGGCAGTTTTTTGAGGCACGGCATTTGGCTTATAGACACAAGACATTGTACAGAGTCTTGACGAATGTGGGGTTCATAACCATCTGCAGTACTCCAAATCACATGTTCAATATTCTGGTAAATATCACTCCAGAAAGTCCTGGTAAGACATTGGTATACTTAGTGAAATCTTGCATTTCTTAGTTTGTGGAAGGCTTACTGGAACTGGAACAGACGTAGAGAAGGACACCTGGAATCAGTGTGGAAAACACCTCAACAGAATGAAGGGTATAAAGATACATCACCATGGAGACAAGGGCAGCATGAAAAGCTCTGGTACAACAGAGATATTCATTAGCTTCAGCTTATAGAGAAAATACATCTGAGTAAGCCTCCAAAAGAGTTTACCAACTTCAACAGAGAACAAAAGAACTCTAATTGGGTTCAATGTATACATTGTTATATATAGTCACATGATTGTGAGTTCAAGGAAATAAGAGTCAGGAAATCTTTTCTTACTTGTCATTGCTTTTTCTACTCTCTAAGCAGTCAGTATATTATAATATTTTGTTGCCTAAATCAAAATTTAGCCAGGCATGAGATTTGCAGCCTCAATTTTGTGACTAGTGCCTTGCGGCGGGTATAGCAGTAATGTTGTTAGAGGTGAGTTCAGGACCATCTCAGCCTTCTGACTCACAGTTGCACCCCAGCATCACGCAAATCCTGATTTACAATAATCCTTTGAGCCTCTGCGAGCAGACAGGGCAGTATAAAAGGACATGGCTGCATGTCACAAAAACACTCAATGCACTTTAATTAAAACCAAACACTGGCAGTGGCAGGCAGTCACTACACAACCACAAATCTGAACAGGCCATTGGGACATGTCAGGTTCTCTCCAAACACCAGACTCAATCCAATCTCCCTGTGATTCAGTGAGTTTAAACACATGAACAACCCTTCCTATCAACTTGTATAATCTTCCTCATGCCGCAGACCACTGAATTTCACACAGTAACATACACACAAGCCCAACAAAACCACAGAATATGTATTTCAGATGAACAGAAGCTACTTGCTGAGGTATGCTTAGACAGCAGGAGGTTGCCAAGGTTGACTACACACTACGAGTAAACCTGAACCTGGCCAGCCTAGGCTGTACAAACACTTGATAGCTGTCCAGCACTTCACCGTTGCCACACTGCCACATCAACACCCAGCATAACTACTTGGAAGACCCTTGGATGAAGTCCTTGGGTTAGCTTTGACTGTAGTTTTCAGACTCTCAATCTTTCGGTAGGTCTGTAGCTTCTACCTTTGGAGGCCTACACAGGGTTTGCCAGGCAGGTTAAAAGTCCTGCAGTACCTTTGGAGAGACTGGAAATTAATCTTGTTTAAAAGTCTTGGATTAAGGGGTCTGGATACATTCCATTGCACTGCACCAGCATTAAAGAAACACATTCTCCAAAGGCATGGACCTCAGCAATACAGTCACCTTAAGCTTTCCACGTGAAAGAGAAGAACACCCAGGGTGTAAGTTAAGCCTTCAGTGGAATGAACTGTCTTCTACACATACAATTTTTTTCTCTATAGAGAAAGACCACAATGACTGCATCCAACCTGGAAATTTCTGTACAGGAAGAGAAACAGGATGAAAGCAGGACAGTCTATGTGTTTTGTTCAAAGTCAGGAGCTGAAGTTAATAATCCAGTTATATGATCCATGACCTACTGAAATCCCATTGAGTTTCTTTTTGCTCTGTGACTTTATAGCACCATTTAAAATGAGGGCTGGATTTTGTGATGCAGATACTTATGGAACTATAAATCATAGAAGTTTCCAACAGCAAACATTGCTTTTATGTTATTACTGCTGTTACTCTTGTCTTTGCTGCTTGTATTGTTATCTTTCCACACTCTCAAGAAAAATATTGAAAACAGAGAAACATAAATACTGCTTTAATGTAAATAATAGAACTTGAAAGTCACTTTCAAGGGAACTAAAAACAGACTACTGGAGTATTCTCTACCCTTATGCACACAGTGTGAACCGATGAACACGTCTGAGGGACATTTAAGACTCAGAACAAAAGGAGAAGCCATAACACAAGGAGCTTTTGAGTGTGTGTCTCACCTTCAGCTGCAGCTGAGTCCCATAACCTCGGCTCATGACCCTCTGCGCCAGGCAATTCCCATCAGTGATCGCACCAGCTAGGTCAGCCCAGTTTTCCTGGCTCTCTGTGGCCCAAGTGCAGCAGAGGGATTGAAACGCTGAACTGCAAATGCACCAGACAGCAGCCCAGCTGTGGGAAAGCATGTGCAGAAGGGCAACTGTGTGAGCCTCACACTTAATGCTTGAGCTTGGAGAGGTCTGCAAAAATAATCTTCCTTCTACTGGGAGGACTTGAGAAGGGAGGAGGGGTGTCATATGGGGAGCGCCTTCCTGTGTGTTCCTACAGCATCAAACACAACAGCTCCCCAATGCTTTTTGAGGCCCTTGGAAACTAGCACAACACAAAAAATAACACATTATCGTTGGGTTTACTCCTTGTTGTCTCCCAAATGCTTAACTTGCCAAAAGGAGAGAGGGGACCTGAACCAGAAATGGGGTACACATTCCATGCAAAAGAGAATCACATTGTAACTCAAGTAACAGAGATATTGTGTGCAGGTTGCTGACAGGTTTGAAGCCATAGCTTAGAGAAGGCCCTAAATCTCTTCTTATATTTACACTTCTGGCTCCTCTTTCCCTCTCAGGAGCGCTGCCCTAATCACTTACAATCCTCTTCTTGGAACTGGGTGGGAACTCTGCACAATCAAAAGCACTCTTGCTGCAATTAAAGCTTGTCTCCTTTATTGGTAGGTATAATCACATCATCCCATACCCCTTGCTCGGAACAATTTGTACATTTTCTGACTATTTTCCTATTCTTCATTGTCTAGGATTGTGTAGAAAGTGTATATTTTTTTCCCACATACTCATAAAGAAACAAACAAAAAGTTTCGTCCTCAAGGACAACAGCAGGATGGCTGGCTACGTAAACAAAATTCCTGTTGCCCAGTCTGCTCTGCAGGTCCCATTATTTGTGAGTTACACTGTGGGATAAGGCTCGAATGAAACTCAGTATGCATGCAAAGAGAAAAGCAGATGTTCTGGTTTTGGAAAACAGTGAATCTGTTTTTTGCAATATATGTGTGAATGGCAGTCCGTGCTGGAAGGCAAGCAGTGGTTGGTTTTGCTCAGATGGTTCTGCTCTGCCATCGCTCCTGCTGCCCAAAGCCTGTGGGACCGCTCCACTGTCCCATCAGGGGCTGCACAGTAGCCCCCATCAGTGTCACTCAGATGAACACATTGTCTGATACCTTCTTCCATTCAGGAACTGGGTGGGAAACGAGATTCTGGTTGAATGGATTTCTATGTATGGCCCAGAGAGGGGGGAGGAGAAACACATCTAATAGTCTTCCTTGTTTTCCCTTTTTATAAAACTATAACTAGCACAGTGCAACAGGGATTAAGCGATACCGCTGTGGTACTTTTGTACAACCACACACAAAAAAAGACCCAAGAATCTTTTTCACTATGATTTTCTCATTAAAGATTTTAACCTAATTTAATACTTAACATGAACTCTCATGGAAGATAGCACAGTCTAACAACTAAACCATGGGTATTTAATGCAGAATAGAACATGTAATTACCAGAGTGAATCTTAGAATGGTTTAGTGTCTTTTGTCATGGTAAAATAGATCAATAACGTTAGGTCTCGGTCTTGCACAGACATGTCCCTTTGTGGAGCAGTTTGCATGACTACAGCCTTCATTTATTTCTATTATTAAAGAGATAATTAGTGCATAATGAAAAATGCTCAGACAACCGTTTCTATTATATAGAACTGAATCTAAAAAATTTCATGATACTGTACTTTTTATTCAGTAGGATATAGAAACCCCAGAGGGTTTGTATGTATAATTTATCCACCTTCCATCTTATGTGCGGTTGTTTTATAATGCAAATATTCTTCTGTTTAAGCTTGGAACAGGGACAAACCTTCCTGCAGATCATATTTTTTAAAAAAAAAAATCATTATTTATTTTTCCTCTCTATTCTCTAAGTGCCTGCAGAGCCTCCAGTGCTGCAAAGTCAAATCCCAAAGAGCTAAACCTATTATTATTGATATTGTTATTGTAGTTTACTTCCTTTTTTATTAATACAGAAGCTATGATTTTATTACTCTTTTCTTATACAAAAAATCATTATTTTTTATAGCATATGTGCCTTTTGTTGAGTCTTTTCTGACCACAGATTTTCAACAAGACTATATTCTTGTCCTGTTTGTCATATTCCATGTTCTTGACATGATGACTGGACTCCTGCTCTCCTCTAAAAGAAGTCAATGAATACTGCTCAATTCTCCATGTGGCAAAGTACTAGATGGGGCAGGAATATTCAGCATTGGAGCTAAAGCACTATTTTCCTAGGTTTTTAGTTAGCATTTAGGTAAAAATAGTATTTTATCTGAATTTCAGAATTCTTCTTGATTTGTTTTTAAACATTACAATTATGTGATGAGCCTTTCTTGTGGTAAAGAAAGCTAAAAATTTGTTGTTCAGCTCAGAATATCTAGGCAGACAGTTTAGTTGTAAATATTATATTATAGATTGTATTTTCCTAGGGAAAAACATATGTATGAGAAAAGAAATCTCTCTAGAGAGAAGAAATCTCCAAAAAGCTAAAGACAGAATTTGGCTGCTGATTTCACCCCGAAAAGATTAATGAATAAAAAATTTCAGTAATAGGGGAAGAGAAACTTGTATTGCAATGATTGAACTGGATTGTTTAAAGAAAAGAGATCATGAGTCAGTGAACCTTATGTAGCATTCCTTTATATTTGTGCTGGCTTTAGCTTTCCTTGTAACCGAACCTGTCAAATGAACATTGGAATGAGTCAAGTTCAGAATGACGGAGAGGGAACAGATCATCTTAGAAGAACAAAAGATCTATGTCTCTAGGTAATTGCAATGAACATATTACAAATGAACATATTATTTAAGATCAGTAGCAAAACAATGACAGAGGACACGAGGCAGTTGCCATTGATTGCAACGTGATGCCACAGGTTTTTGCATTCTTGCTGCCCTTCCACAAACACAGGAGGATGGGAAGGGGAGGAAGAGAAAGAATGAAAAGTACTCCTGAAGAGGGACTAAAAGAGGAACTAGAGAGCATCATGAGATGAAAAAGGAAAGTGAAAACTATGATGAGTATGATGCAATGTGAACGTTTCTTCAGCATAAATAAATGTGCTTTCAAGGCATGACGCAGCTTCATCATGCACATCTTTGGCATAAACCTGCTCCTTTTTTATTTCTGCACGTGTTAGCTTAAATTTGATTGCCAAAAGGCAGGCTAACAAAGGAATATAGACTGCCTGAGATACACATTGAGGATTTGTAGGAAACCTGTAGAAAATCAGCTGTTAGCTGTTTTAAAGAATTAGATCCTGAATTCTAGGATTGAATTAGAAGTACTTATACTACCTACAAGCAGGAGGACTTTCCAAATTGTTTGTCTGACAGGTCAGATGTAATGTGACAGTGTTGTCACATGTTTTGCCAGGACAGACTGACCTAGATCAAAGCTCTTCTCAGCTTCCTTCCTTCTAGGAACACCATACTTACACTATGGGTCTTGGGTTCTCAGCATGAAAAACCATAATGCATACATGAAGTGAAAGTCAGTGCAATCACATTCTGAATTGCCCCGACACGGTTCCAGGAGACTTAGACTCTGAAGTCTACAAGTCTGTGATATAACCACATACAAAACATACTGGGATCTATACATATAAAGGGAGATAAAATCCCTCCATTAAAAAAAAATCTCTTACTTATGTTCTCACCATTTTAAATATTTGGAAATATTTCACATCTTTTCAAATAGAAGTAGGTATCACAAGAAGGAAAAAAAAAAACCACAATTTTTTGTTACTAGTAATGCACTTTTGAGTTCCTTCTTGAACATGGACATATCAATCTCTCTGAGTTATTGTTCTTAACACAGGAAAAATATCAGGAGCCCAGGCAGAGGGACTTTGTTTTCATTTGAATACTTACAACAGACTTCAGAAAATCTGCATGACTTACTATAAAAAAGTACATACAAAGATAGAAACATAATTTTTTTTTTTTTTAAATAATGTAAATGCACTACAAATTAATGCACGATAACAGAAAATTCCCTTCCTTTCTAGCTTAGCTCAGAAACCACAAAGTCATTCAATTTTGGATCCATTCCTATTTCTCAGACTCCCCAGGAGGTTTAGTGAAAGCAAGACATAGCTCTTTCCCGGAACCCCGTGGGCATTACTACATGTTTTAGATGTAGATAAGGCTGCTACACTCTGCATTTGGGAAGTCGAGATTTCATTTATAAGGTGATGAATCTGGAAAGCTTTCATGTCAGGCCCTCAGCTCACAATCTCCAGCAAAAGAGGAAATGGAGGGTATGTCAGCAGCAGGCAGCCAAGCACAGAACAGAGACATGGCAGCCCAGTGCATATGTTCACACAGCTGAGTGCTGTGTAGAGATACCATGTGGATCTGGCAAGCAAAATATTTCTGTTACCATAGCATTACTTTCAGCAGCAGCACATCAACAGCACTGCTCAGGCCCAGTACATTACCATTTAAGTTTTCAGGTATAGATTAAAAGGAGTCTTCACTGAGTCGTGACTCTTTTTGGGAACAAAAATAAAACCCAAGAACGTGCCTGAGGAGCTCTGATTTTGCTCCCGTGTAGAGGCAGGGCAGTGGGGAATATAGCATGACAAGCAGTCAACCTGGGCACGGCTCTGGGAAATGTATTGCCATAGATCCACACAGAGATGACAGTTCAGTTTTGTAACCACCAGAGAACTGGTTCCCGATTCTTCCTTGGTTTCTTCCCCTTTTCTCCATGGGCAATGAACATACCAATTTAATAAAGAATACCTTCTCCTTAGAGATCACCTTCTTAGAAGTCTGAGTGGGACAGTGATGAGGACTGTGACCAGGACCTGCTGTTCTGTGGCTTAAGCCCTTTTTCCAGGCTCAGCCTGGCTACTCAGCCCAACCTCACTGTGTGGAGAGGAGCAGGTGTTTTCAGTAGTGTTTGACACACCACAGCTCTGACCTCAGGCACTAGAGTGAAACA
The DNA here is from genome assembly GCA_035583185.1 of Anabacerthia variegaticeps. Lineage (NCBI taxonomy): Eukaryota > Metazoa > Chordata > Aves > Passeriformes > Furnariidae > Anabacerthia > Anabacerthia variegaticeps. The sequence continues at coordinate 104,506,256 of JAWWEW010000112.1, read as the reverse complement.
GGATCAATTCAGGATCAAAATTCAAGAAAAAAGAGCATACCTATCAGTAGTAAAGTTATTAACATCAGGCTTGTTCAGATTTATGTTATACCTTTTACAGCTTCCCATGAAAGCAACCACTACAATGATTCTATCCTATCTTTTCGCATTTGCTTTCCTAATACACTATCTTCAGTACCTCTCCTTTTACCTCATATTCCCTCTCCCTTCCCCAGTATGGTCAACTCCCATTTCCCGTTTGCTCCAACCTTCCCATTTCCACCAGTTTCCTGCTTCCAGATCCCACCTTGGTTAGCAGGGCAACAGGCAACGTGGCAGATTTGGAGGTGGCAGATCAGCCAGGGAGTATTCATTTGCTACTATACAGCAGAGGAACAAGCAGATAAAGTCCCTTCCTCAGCAGAGCAACAAATTGCATGTTGCTGTTCTCAGTAAATATTTTAAGAATTTAAATCTCTTTGAGACCTTTATCCTTCTATCAAATTTGTTTGAACATCATTGGGGAAAGACACAGATGGTATAATTACATAAGCCTCTTTTCACTAGGAAGCCACATTAAAAAAAAAAAAAAGAAAAAAGGGCAAAAGTAACAAAACCAATCCTGTTGGGTTTTGTGGTTTGTTTTTCTGGTTGGTTGTTTGGTTGTTTTTTTGGTGGTTT
>JAWWEW010000112.1:104491718-104505496 GCA_035583185.1 Anabacerthia variegaticeps | reverse complement strand
AAAGTAACAAAACCAATCCTGTTGGGTTTTGTGGTTTGTTTTTCTGGTTGGTTGTTTGGTTGTTTTTTTGGTGGTTTGTTTTTTGGGGGCGGGGGGGTTTGAGACTGGATGAAGGCAGAAAGATCTGACAATTTGATAAAGATTATGTAGTGATCAGGGTCAAAACCAATATTTAGTCTCCACTCAGAATGTTAAGAGTCCTTTGGATGGTGATCACATGTGCTATGACATAAATACCACCGAGTCACCAGTTACAAAGGCTGTGGGTCTGCAGTGCCAGAACCGGTACTGGCTAAGGAGAAAATCCGATTCCTCCCTCACTTTCCACTCTTTCCCGCAGCTTATCAGTTTGGGGATCTTCGCTGCGGCTCGGATGGTGATCTGCTGAGGCAGATGGGACCAGTTCATGTATTAGATGAGTATTAGATGCTGCCCATAGCTCTGTGTGAACTCTGGATTTTAGGACCACCCAAAGCTCATGCCAAGGTAACAGCTCCCTGTGATGCTGCACACACCCACTGCCCAAATTGCTTTTTCTCAAAGGTACTTCACGTGTTGCTGCTTATAACAGAAGACCCCAGGTCACGCACAACAAGCCCGTTTTGATTGCTAAAACACATTATATAAGAAGTCTCCTAGGAATTTGTTGCAATTAATGTTAAATCAATTAAGTCGTTGCGGTTAAACAGTAAATACTCGTAAGTAAAGCCTCGGAGCTGGGGGGTGTTGCCGAGCCCCGCTACCCGCGGGTGTGACGGAGGGGTTTGGGGGTGCCGGGGGGCTGTGGGGACACTGCGGTGAAGGGGGGTCTGTGGGGTCACTGCGGTGCCAGGGGGGCTGTGGGACACTGCGGTACAAGGTGGGGGGTGTGGGAAGGCCCCGCGGGCAGAGCGGGCCGGGGGTGCGGTGCGGCCGCGGTGCCCCCGCGGTGCCGAGGGAAGGCCGGGCCGCCGCGGGCCGTGACGCGGCAGGGCCGGGCATCGCCCCAGGGCGCGGCACATCCGAAGGGAAAGGAAGGGAAGGGAAGGGAAGGGAAGGGAGGGCAGCGCCGGTGCCTCCCCCTGCCCGGCGGGGCGGGGCGGCTGCTGCCAGCCCTTCCCGCACAGCCCTTCCCGGCCCCGCTCCGGCCGTGCCCGGCACCATGAGCGGGTCCGGGCCGGAGGTGCCGCAGCCCGGCGAGGCGGGGGACGGGCGGCCGCAGGAGGCTGAGCAGGACTGGGCGGCCGCCAAGGCCTTCTACGACAACCTGGTCACCAAGAGACCCCGGCCGGTGCGTGAGGGCGGGCGGGGCGGGGATCGGAGGGGAGGATGGAGGTCTGGGGTAGGGCGCGGGGTCCGGGGTGAGACAGGGGGTCCCGGGTGAGGCTGGGGGTGTTGGGTGAGGCTGGGGGTCCGGGATGAGGCAGGGGGTCCGGGGTGAGGCTGGGGGTGTTGGGTGAGGCTGGGGGTCGAGGGCAGGGCTGTGGGCCCGGGGCCTTGGGCCAGCAGTACCAGCAGTACCAGCCGGCGCTGGGTCCGCAGCCCAAGCCCCAGAACGCCATCACCGTGGCCGTCTCCTCCCGAGCACTCTTCGACCTGGTGGAGGAGCGGCGGATCTACGAAGAGCAAGGGGTGGAGAAGTACGTGGAGTACCAGCAGGACAACGAGAACGTCATCCTCAAACCCGGACCCGCGTTCTACTTCGTCAAGGTAGCCGGGGTGCCGAGGGATGGTGTGGGGCGCGGAGGATGCTGTGAGGCCAAATTTGGGGAAGAGGCGGAGCCCTAAGCCTCCTTGGGCGGAGTTAATCCTGTCCCGGGGAGACCTTCTCGGGACTCCTCGTCTCAGCGGTGAGGTCGCCGGCAGCATCCCCGGCGCTGCGGTCACCGCTGCTCTCCCCTCTCCCCTTCGCTGTCCTTTCTGCTCCCATCCCATCCCATCCCGTCCCGTCCCGTCCCGTCCCGTCCCCTCCCGCCGGCACTAATGCCGAACGCCTGCGGCAGATCACGTACTGCTCTCGTCACCGCACCGGAGCTGCACCCCCGGCAGCACGATCTGTGTCCCGGCTCACAGCATCACATCCCACATGCTGGACATGAAGCATCTTTTCTTTTAAGACCTTTTTCAGCCAAGATAGGCCCCAAATTGATTTAAGTTTTTTACAACCTCATCCCACCCAAAAAACCCAAAAACAAAAGAGAAAAACCAACATCCTCCCTGCACCCCAAAACCGCACAAGTCCCCCAAAACAGTGTTGATTATATATTAATCTAATTAAGAAATTAATTACTTTTGGGCTTTAATTTTTCATTGCTTTTGCTGTCACCCTGATAATTGTTGAGGACCAGCAAAAGAAATAGACTCCCTAGTTCAGAGTCAGGGTTTAAGCAGAGCTGTAATGCAATGTTTTGCTTTCATTGCACAAGATAAGAGAAACAGCCAAGGGAAACAGCCTCCAGCATGTAAAGCAAGTGAAATTACTGAAAAAAATAAAAGACCTGAAAATACTACGGTTTTGAGGAACACAGGTTTTAGTGGGACTGACTTGAAAAAAATTCTGTGTACAGAGTTAATTTTTTGTCCATTGAGAATTGTTTAATAAGCTCTACCACACCGATTTTAGAAAATTAGTTCAATCGTAATTAGCAGTCATACTTGCTGACATCAGAGTTGGGGCAGAACTCCTCAACTTTTAAAAGTAGATTTTGATTACTTAAGTTTTAGCCTCAGCATTTTCTTCATTAATCACTTTTTGAACATACATAGTGGAAAAAATTACTTATGTCAGTACCCATGCTGCTGTAAATATAACATTATTAATTATAATTAATATTTTAAAAATTATAATTTAATTATAACATTATTAATGCTGTTAGTAGCATTAATAGCACAAGCACTGTAAAGGTGCTTTTAACTTAAAAGTGAGGTAATAAATTAATTCACTTTGTATGCCAGTGAGGCAGGCTGAGTAGGGAATTTACTGCATCTTTTCCTATATGTAGCAGCCCTGCTAGCACAGTCAGTTTTTAAGATTTATTAGAGTTCAGTGTCAAATTCACTTTGAGTATAAGCAACATTTGGCTGTTTAACTCCTCATACTTTGAAAATCAGAACTGTTAGCTATGCCCAGCTAAATGCACCTTGACCTCTCTTCCCTTCCAGCATGGTACTTGGGTTTGAATGTTTTATGTTTCTTAGTCACAGGAATCATTAGGCTGGAGAACTGTGGGTTTGTTGAGTCATCTTTTCTATTTGGCGACAAGGCAAAAAGAAATACTACAAACTTAAAAGTATTATATCTCATACTCATTGCGCTTAAGATTTCTAATCACCAGGCCACGGACTGCACAGTATACAGGCACTGGACAAAAATGGAATCCCCTCCTCCGCTCACCCTTAGTTCCAAATACTTCAGGAAATTGCCAGTGTAGTAGAGCATCAGGAACAGAAGTGGGTTATGTCCACTTTTCCTAGGCCTTATTATACAAGGCTCTCACTTAGACTTTTCCTAAGCACAGTGTAACATAGCCATGTTTTTTCAAGTGAAATTCCCTGACTTTAACTTTTGTGGTTTACTTCTTGACAACTGGCCTGACTTTTTAAAGCACCTTATTGAAAATCATTCCATCTTGCATTAATTTGATCATTTGTTGTTGATTTTATTACCGTAATCCCAAAGAATTCCATTCAAGGGCCAAGATCCCAATGCAAAATGGAGGTCTTATTCCAGAAGGATGAGGTTCTAAGTAAGAAGAGAGAACAAATGGATACAGAGATGAGCAGATGAAATAAGGATGCAAGACTGTGGATATAACATGTTGGCCCATTATCTTTAAAGAGATCTCAAAGGAATAAAAATCTGTTTCGTTCAGTACTGCAATTAGAAACTGTCAAGCTAATCATGTTTGACAGGATATGATTTTGTACTTATTACTTAAGGATGGTCTTTGACACCTGATCACCTGAACTGTGTCTGTAAATCTTTGCATAAGTATGTGACCCAATTTCACTTTTATGCGTGCAAAACAAGCAGCTGCACATACACACATTCCTTTATACTTTCCCTTTGATTTCACATGGACAATTTTCAAGTGGACAAGAAAGACCAGGTTTCAAGTGGACAAGAAAAAAAATTAATAGCAATTGTGATAACATTCAACAATGCATTGATTTACTGTGGATGATTATGATGTCCTAAGACACAGATTTCCACAAAAAAGTTAAATTCTGTAACTCAATAAAAGAAACTTACTTGCTTCCCTTCAAATGAACCCAGTCAAATGATTACTGGGAGCAGCAAAGCAGAAAGGAATAAAACAAGTTCAGCAAGTTAGGCTATCAGGTATTTCATTGTCTTTCAAGACAATCCTATCACTGAAACTACAAAGATTAACAAAAGGAGGCACATTCCACTTGCCTATTGACTTCCACATTTTTAACCTGCAGGCTCTGGAGCATGTAAATGCGAGACTTCTTGAGCTGTACCCTGAAGATGAGGAACGGTTTGATATTGTCCTGATGACTAATAACCATGCCCAAGTGGGAGTGAGGCTCATAAATAGCATCAATCACTATGGTAAATAAGATAAATACTAACCTGTAGAATTGCCAGCTGTTATATAAGAAGAAAAATTAATTTTATTCTTCCTGTTCTGACTTTGGAAAAAGCAGCTTCTTTGATACTTATTTCTGGGTGTCAGCATAAATGAGATGGTATTAACCAGAGTTTGGTCCAGTGCTCTAGATTTAACTTGTGAGGTGTGAATCTTAACTTCTGAGAAATCTTTAAACTTTTGGATGTTTGGTATCTATGTTCTCTACACATACACTTCACAGCAGTTCCTCTGCTGTCTTATACGGATGTTTTTTTCCTAAATTATGAATGATGATGGGCTGATCAAACATTTTAGTCAGTTTAAGTTGTGTAACTTGTTGAAATTATGATGAACATATTTTTTTAAGTTTACTGCTAGCTAGGCTTGTATACCTTTTCACAGGTTCTCTATACAGGTTTTTAGTGTCAAGGCGGAGTTCACCTTGTGCTGTTCTTATTGTAGGCTTAACAATTGAACGTTTCTGCATGACGGGAGGACAAAGCCCTATTGGTTACCTGACTGCATACCTTACAAACTTGTACCTCTCAGCAGACTCTGAAAAAGTACAAGAAGCTATAGAAGCAGGTTTGAATTGGTTTTCCTTATCTCTCTGTTGAGCTTGTTCAGAAATGAATATACTGTGTGTCTTTCACAGAAAGTAGTTCTGTTCCATCAAATGCAGAAAGTCACCACTTAGTATGGTGCAAACTTATAACTTATTGTTACTTAGCCAAATAAAATTACACTATACTGTTCCTCTCTGATCCTTCAGCCTGCTGATAATGACAACCTAATCACCCCACACCTTTCTGTCTTCTGTTCACCGAGAAATGGAAATCCCACCTCTATTCAACTTCTATTGGAATAGTATCATCTTTTTGATACGACTTAAAAAAACCAACTTCTGTGTTTCATAAGGAGTTAAAAAACAGCAAGTAGTTTGATTGAGTGGTCTGCTTGGAATTGCTTACCTTGTCTCTTTCACAGCATTCCTTGGGGACTGTTCTTGTACATTCTTGGATGAAAGTGGAAGGAAGCATGTCCAAGAAGTTTTGTCAATGGGACAGCTCCCATGCATTTGTGTTACAGAACAGCCATTACTAATTAGCTTTTGTGATCGTTTCTGCTTACCATATAAAAAGGTCACCACAACTAAGTTGTTGAAACCAAACTGCTGATGGTTTAATGAATGACTTCACACGACTCACTGAAGTTCTCTGATCCATTTTCAGGCATTGCATCAGCTACAATGTTCACTGCCAACAAAGATGTTGCTTACTCAGATACACAACTGAGGGTGGCGTTCGATGGGGATGCTGTTATCTTTTCTGATGAATCAGAACAGATTGTCAAAGAGCAAGGATTAGATAGATTTTTTGAACATGAACAGCAGAATGAAAATAAGCCTCTTGCACAGGTTTGTATTTCTTGATTCAGTGAGTTTTCAAAAGATCTGACGACTTTCATTGCTGCTGGATTTCTTCAGTTTCCCCAGTGTGTATGTGTTCTTTGTGGAAGATGATTGCCCTATTTGCTTATTCAAGAGTAGTCTTTAAAATGCATGTTTGACATAAAAGAGGCCACCATTGCAGTCCTTTCACCAGATCTCTCACTTCTCTGAGAGAATTGCATATATAAGACATTGATTTACAGTTGTATTTTAATGGTATCATTTGAAAAAGAAATGCTAGTACTGATTCCCTTGATTATTTTTTTGAAATCAGACTGTGTAGGTAATGCTAATTTCAAACACTGAGATATTCTGGTTATTGAAACAGGATAATATCTGCTAATTCCCAAGCAGAATTATGCTATTTGTCTAAAACACACTAATATTTTAACATTGGCTTAAACTGAAAGACCAATTCTGCTATTAAAAATAGTATAAATTCATAAAAAAAGCTTGATTTATGAAAGTACTGGACAGTACAGTATATTGCAATTTGAACCAAATTGTCATTTAGTTCTCTTAATCGGGATGTATTATGGTCATTAATTTGGAAAGAGTTCACTGGTGCCTATGTAATTAGGTCTTTTACTGTTTCTTGTGCAGGAGAAAGAATTGCAGCTCATGGTTCACAGTAAAAAGAGTTCAGTATTTTTAAAGAACACTTCATTAAAATTAAAGGCTATGGTTATAAGTTTGTATCATAAGACGTCTTGTACACCTTAGTGAGAATTATTTTTTTTCTGATCATACCATGTAGGATTATGGTTTTAACTTTTTTCCAACGTGTGAACTCCTAGTAAGGATGCAGACCCACTTGGATATGTTACACAGAGAACTTCCAGACTAGCATAGTGTTGGGGAAGGGAATTCTGTGTGTAACTGGCAGTCTGGAAGAAGGCAAAAGGATGATTTGGGGACCTGTGGACTAAATACGCTTCTGGTATTTTATACTTAGGGTCCTTTGAAGGGTTTTCTGGAAGACCTGGGGAAAATTCAGAAGAAGTTCTGTGCAAAAAACGAACGATTAAATTGTCCTATAAGGACCTACCTGGTCACAGCCAGAAGTGCAGCAAGCTCTGGAGCCAGAGTGCTGAAGACTCTTCGTAGCTGGGGTCTAGAGATTGATGAGGCACTTTTCCTAGCAGGAGCTCCTAAAGGACCAATCCTGGTGAAAATCCGCCCTCACATTTTCTTTGATGACCAGATGTTCCACGTTGAAGGAGCACAGAAATTAGGCACCATAGCTGCACATGTTCCCTATGGTGTTGCTCAGAAGTACCACAAATCTTCATGACTGGATGGCACCATTAATGATAAGGTTCTTAACTCAGCCAGCCTCTTAATATACCAATAGTGATGTCTGAAAACCTCTACATTTGTGTATTGTAAGCACTATGTTTAAAGATTTAACTTCTGGCTAGAACAGCCTTTAAAGAAAATATTTTTAATATAGGTAAGTTTTTAATAGAGTTAATATAATTCTTGAGCAGTTTAGATTTTTTACCTGTCTGGATCTAACACTGTGGTTTTTGATATTAGGAAAAGATTTGTACTGTTTTTATAGCTTGAGACATATTTTGAGAGACAGAACAGTTATATTTTCTCTAAAAAACTGTTGACGGGTTATTTATAAGAAAATTCATGCTGCAATGCTAGTTCTTGACAGTTATTTCTGAAGTTCCCAAAAGCAGAGTTTACATGTAACTGTTTACCTCTTGGTGGTTTGCTTGTTAAATATGTGTTCAGTAGATCTGTCACCACAAAGTTTCGGCTTCCAGTAAAATGTTAGCATACTTGATCTTGTGTTTACACATATTTTTCTATATTATTTTCTTACCTTAATAAAGCTGGCTTTACAGAACATTGCCATTTTTCTATGTAGTGGTTTTAGCATAATGTCCTAGGAAGAATTTGTGTAATGATCCTCCTGGTGCTTAGAACCAGAAATGGCCACTTTCAGCCAAATTTAAGAGAGAAAGCTTAGAGGTCTCACCTAGTCCCAACATATTTCACAGAGCTGGGTAGAAGTCTGAGATGCTGTATCTTGACTGGGACAAAGGCTGAATCTTTTGTAACAGCAGAGAATCTACCCAGAGATAATGCTGTCGATGGAACTCTTTGCTTCTTAAGTAGATTCCCTTAGGATTTACAGCTGTTCCATTTTCTCATTGAACTCAGTTTGGCAACCACAAATGGGTTTCCAGGGGAGAGGTGCCTGTTGCTATGTGACTTCAAATTTACACCATAGGTCTAATTTACTTCTTCTATGCTAAGTTTCTGTATATCAGTGTTCTCCATGTAACTGATACCCAAATGACAGCACTAACATCTGTCAGGTGGTGTTTGTTCTCTTTCTCTCCCTAGTGAAACAACTGTCCTGTTTTATTTTTTATTGTTGTGGTGTATTTATACCAGAAAAGAAAAAAACAAAAGAATGTGCTTTGCAGTGGGAGTAGAAATGGTGAATCAGGCTTGTGATGATCTGTGGTTCCTCAGGGATTTTGGTCCAGAATCTCAGGTTAGCCTCTGAGAAAGTTTGGTTCCTATGTCCAGGTGAACTGTCCCATTATTACAGAAAGCTTCATTGCATTAATTATAGTTTCCCTCCCAGGAACATAGGCAATCATTTTAATATTCGGGGTCCAAGCCACAAAGTTCTTTGGAAGTAAAGGCAAAAGCCTTGATCCTGCATGAAACACAAATAGAGACCATTGGAAAAGTTTTCATGTGTTCACACCAATATGTGTTGTTGATGGGATGCACTGCAGATTTCTGGTGTACTTGGAACTTCCTAAGTGCTAAAGGCTTTGTGCCCAAAACATATCACATTTCCCAGTCCAGCCAGGAGGTGAGGAAGACATGAATAACTGAGGCCTGGTCATTGTCTGCCAGGATGGGATAGAGTTACCTCGCCAAATGGAGATTATGAAAAATGTTATTAGCAGATGTTTCTATGTGAGAGCTCCAATCCCACAAGGAATTCAAAAATATTCCTTAGCTGTGGAATATGAATTGTGTGTGTGCCTTTACCACAAAAGGTACAGAAGCAGAACATGGATCAGCTGTTCCTCATCCATGCATTGTTACACCCACAGGACTTGGGTGCAGGAAACAGGCACTTGACTCTCATTGAGCATCACAATTACATCTTGATACTGAAAAAGGCTAATGGGATCCTTGATCTCTGTGGGGTCCAGAGCTGTCTCATGCCTGACAGGGTAAAACATGTAAATCAGTGAAGAGATTGGAATCTGAATTATTTGGTCTGTTATGTTTACCTTTATTTCCAATTAGTCATCCACCTATAGGAAGAATAAAACCTATTGGCCAGGACATAGTTAGGAGCTTCCAGTTCTTGGTCTGTACACATACAGTACTAGAGGACTCCCTCTTTCAGTCTCATTCCTGACAGTACTAAGGCATGCATGAAAAGATTTCACGTATTAAATGTACATAGTAGAATTTACATTCTTAGTCACAGAATTCAAATTGACACTGAAGTTCAGAAGTTGGTGTTACTGTCCACAATCACTTCTCCTAAGTTAGCTGAGCAAAATGCCCTTAGATATTCAGATTGTACACTGCCTTTTAATTGTCAGGCAGTTGTCCCAGGCTCAATGGCTGCTTCTCTGCATATCCAGCTGGCAGCATGGTGGGTGAGTGAGCCTCATTCGTTCACACAGGGACCTTCCAGACTAATCTGGATGTTTGGGGAGACGGGCTTGCCAAGCAGTTTCTGCCTGTTAAAATTATTTTCTTCTGCTCCAAGGCACAGCTTAGCTAGCGGACTGAAATAAGCTTTTTCAAGGAAATTCTATGAAATGGGATGGGAGCTGAGGGAAAGTGTTTTCCATTTTTGTAGACATAGAAGAGAATTGTCTCTTAATAGCATTCCAGTCCACAAAACAAAACAAACAAGCAAACAACACCACCAAAGCTCAACAAAAAATGTCTTGCTTCTCACGCTCATGAGAATACCATGAGTTTATGCCCTGGCACCTCATAACCCTTAGCCTCTTACTGTTAACAGAAAGAGGGGAATAGAGAGGACTGTCCTATCTTATCAGCCTGTTTACAACACTGTAGGACAGACTCATGAAAAAGAAAGTGTCATCCCAGGCAAAACATAGAAGAGGATTAATGATAACACTGATGAATTCTGTGTGGAAACAGAACTTTTTCAGGCAAAGCCAGTTATTGTTCCCTCAGCTTCCAGGTTCCTGCACCACATCACGGTCCAGGTAAGACAAATAGGAATGTCTCCTACTCCTACCAATCCCCGTGGACAAAAAAGTTAGAAATGAGGTTCTGAAGGTGACTTTGCTTTATGTTTTCTTTTTTTCTTTTTTTTTTTCTTTTTACAGAAGAACATATCTTCAGAGTGTGTTACATACCTTTCACCAGCTACCAAGACATAGTAAATCCATATTCCCTAGTTCCTTCATACCTCTTAAGACACCCTTTCAGTTTCCGGGCTAGCATGTCATGCATAGTAAAACAACCATCTGGAGGAGACAAAATATTTCAGATGGAAATTTAGAGATGGTCATCATCACATGTATTCTAGAATGTGATTTGGACCCTGATCTGTTCTAAGGATGTGGGATTCAGAGGGCTTCTACACTCTGAGGAGGACCCTCAGATACTCTCTGTACGCTCCTCTGCCAGATCCTCTAACTTGCACAGGACTGCAGTTGCTAAACACGACCTCAAGTGCAACAGATGGGTAGAGGAATCAATGAAGCAGATCAATGTACTAAAAGAAATAATCATATCCAGTTATCCTGCTCAGGAGTATCTGGGGACAAACTCCTGAATGTCATCACCCCTGGCTACATGAGCAGCTTCTGATTGCTATCACCCTCGTACGAGCTCCTGAGCGCAATGCTCCTTGCACTGAAGGCTGAACTGACCACCAACAAACACAGGCAGGATCCTCAAGGTAATGACCTATCCAACATGTTCACAGCCTTCTGAAAGAGCAGGTGTGTCAGAGGAGACTGCCAGAGTCCCCAGTGCCAGATGATGAATAGCAGATTCTTTACCTCCCAAGAGGAGGAGTTCTTACAGAATTAATCTGTTCCTCGAGCAGGGCACTTCCTGGTTTTCCTATTTTTACATCTGATTGGCAACTGCTGTTCCTTTCCCACGGTCCTTACCTACAAGGTGGGTGTGGCTCCAACACCTCCCAGTATATGATTTACTATGAGAAGAGCATATGGAAGAACACGCCGAGATGGCTCTTACACCATGTTAAGGATGCCAAAATCCATCTGTGTCACATGCAGATGCAATGGGTGGCCTGGCTAAAATATCCTTTGGTGTAACCATGAGGCTAATGATGGAGTGAAGAGCTGAGAATGAAGAGAGAAAGTTTTCTGTGGTGAAGACAAAGATGGAAGAGGTCTCTCAGAAAATCGAGAGTGTTTAGATGCGGTGCCTATACAGTCCTTAAACTGTCTGAGAAGTGTGACAGGCAGTCAGAAAAGAGATGATAAGGATACTTCCAGAAAAATCTGATACGTTTCTGCAACTGTAATATGAGCTAAAGTCATGAAGCCTCAGAACAGACTGCAGCAATGCGACGAGACTGCAGGCAGCACCCACATGTGACAGCCAAGGGGAAGTTAGTATTGCAAATGGTTATCACATCCAGACAAGTCACAAGAAACCTGATGAAAGGCTCATGGTTTTCTTCTCGAGTTGCTTACTCATTTCCCCAAACTGGCTAGGTCTTGACTCAAGACAGACATGCTCATTATCAGCCAAGTCAAGCTTGTTTCTGGTCTCCCCCCACAGACTCTTGTCTCCCTGTACTCTATGCTGGCCTCCAGGTCCTGATCCTAAATTTCTCTTAATTTGTGTTGCTCTTTGTCCATATCTTATCCCTAAATCAGTACTGAACTCCATTACTGCTGCCCTTTCTTCTTTTTGTTAAATGCCTTTTTATTGTTTAAAACTTATATTGCTCTTGATCAAAATTCAGTTACCTTTTAATTCCCTCTCTGCACATTTCTACTAGTGACTTTCTCAGGGCTAAGGTGAAAGAGATTTTGAGTGCAGGAAGCTCAGCAGCCACTCCTGCCTCCCTGAATGTGTTCCTGTTGCCTTGGTTGGTTTCATTAGTAATGGCAGAGTCTGGAGACATGAAACGAAGTTGATGGCTGAAAACAGGTCTTGGGTTAAGGATTCAAAACAAAGTCATCAGGGCTGAGGGGCCCAAGGGTCTCAAAGCCAACAATGGAAGAGGTTCAATGTTGTGAGATGCTGGACAAACCAGCAACTTGAGGGATCCCACATGATGTGCATATGTGAACTACTACCACACTTTAAACTGGTGCCTCAGAATAGACCAGCTTCTGGCAAAACTCAGTATCAGAGCCGGTGCCTGGGTTTCTGGGTATAGATATTGGATACACCATGCTAATATTTAAGACACACTGATTTTGAGTGTGCTTGTGAGGTGAGTGAGTGAACGCATGCATATGTTCTGCCAGCAGCCTCCCTTCTACCAGACTGGGACAGACCTCCTTATAATTCTAAAACTGTTGGAATGGTTCCTGCCTTAGTTTTGGCCCAGGCCAGCTTTATCTCTCTCCCAGACAACACCCATCCACATTTCAGGAGTCAGCATGGGATGAAAAGCAATAACAAGCGTGGCTGTTCAGGGATTAAGAAGCAGTTTAGTGCCTGTTAGCTCCAGCACTAATTGAGTTTACGAGTGTGGGCATTGCCATCAGTTACATGGCCCTGGACGTGGGGAAGGACATGCCACAGTGTAAGGCAGCCCTGCAGAGCTACCTCTGACCATGACCTGCAGCATGCTTTGAGTAACCCTTGGCCCCACAGTGGGGCCAGGAAGGCCACAAAGCTGCCAGTGAATGTTCTGGTGTGTGTAATCACAGAATTGTTAGAGCTGGAATGGACTTCTGGAGATCATCTAGTCTGACCCCCAAGGCAGGGTACCTAGAGCAGGTCACACTGGACAGGAAGGTGTCCACGTGGATTTGGAACATCGCCAGAGAGGGAGGCTCCATGAACTCCCTGGGCAGCCTGTTCCAGTGCTCTGACACACTCAATGTAAAGAAGTCCTTCCTCATGCTGAGGTGAAACTTCTTGTGTTTTAGTTTATATGAATTAATGAGATCCCCTCTCAGTCTTGTCTTCTCTAGACTGAACAGGCCCAGCTCCCTAACCATCCTTGTGGCCCATGCTGGACCATCTCCTTGTCCTTCTTGTCCCGGGGAGGCCAGAGCTGGACACAGCACTGCAGATGGGCTGAGTAGAGGGCAGGATCACCTCCCTGCTGGCCCTCTGGGCAACAAGACACACTGCCAGCTCATAATCGCTTGTTCCCCACCAAGACTTGCAGGTCCTTCTCAGCAGAGCTGCTCTCTGGAAGGTCAGCCCCCAGCATGTACAGGTACCCAGGGCTATTCCTCCCCAGGCGTAGAATCCTACACTTGCCCTTGCTGAACCTCATGAGGTTTCTCTCTGCCTGCCAGGGTGCGGCTGAGGGGCAGCAGGGTCCTTTTGCAGTGTGTGAGCTGCTCGGTGTGCCCATTGAGGGCAGCAGGGCCCCTCCGGGGTGTGTGAGCCCCTCGGTGTGCCCACTGCGGGCAGCAGGGCCCCATTCGGGTGTGTGAGCCCCGCCGAGGGCAGCAGGGCCCCCTTTGCGGTGTGTGAGCCCCGCCGGGGGCAGCAGGGCCCCATTCGGGTGTGTGAGCCCCGCCGGGGGCAGCAGGGCCCCATTC
>JAWWEW010000112.1:104459090-104491618 GCA_035583185.1 Anabacerthia variegaticeps | reverse complement strand
GAGCCCCTCGGTGTGCCCACTGCGGGCAGCAGGGCCCCATTCGGGTGTGTGAGCCCCGCCGAGGGCAGCAGGGCCCCATTCGGGTGTGTGAGCCCCGCCGGGGGCAGCAGGGCCCCTTTGGGGTGTGTGAGCCCCGCCGGGGGCAGCAGGGCCCCCTTCGGGTGTGTGAGCCCCGCCGGGGGCAGCAGGCCCCCCCGGCCGTGCCCGCCGCTCCGTGCGCCCGCCGGGCCGGCGCGGACCACAATCCCCGGCAGGCGCCGCGGCCGCCCCTCCCGGCATGGCGGCGGCGCTGCCGGCTCTGGCGCTGGGCGCGGGGCTGCTGGCGGTCGCCTGGCGCTGGCTGCGGGGCGCGGCCCGCGCCCTCACCGCGGGCTCCATGCGGGGCAAGACGGTGATCATCACGGGCGCCAACAGCGGGCTGGGCCGGGCCGCGGCGGCCGAGCTGCTGCGGATGCAGGCCCGCGTCATCATGGGCTGCCGCGACCGGGCGCGGGCCGAGCGGGCGGCCCGAGAGATCCGGGCCGAGGTGGGCGAGCGGGCCGAGGGCGAGGGCGAGCTGGTGGTGCGGGAGCTGGACCTGGCCTCGCTCCGCTCCGTGCGCGCCTTCTGCCACCGCGTCCTGCAGGTACGGCGGGGCCCGCGGCGGGCGGCAGGGCCTGGAGCCCCGGCCGGGGGCCGTGGGGCGGCGGGGCCCACGGGTGTCCCTGCCTGCCCATGGGTGTCCGTGTAGGCCCGTGGGTCTCCAGGTCGGCGCCCGGGTGTCCCTGCCGGCCCCCGGGTGTCCGTGTCGGCCCGTATTTCTCCAGGCTGGCCCCTGGGCACCGTGTCGGCCCCCGGGTGTCCCTGTTGACCCCTGGGCTCGCCTCGGGGCCCGAGGAGGCTGTACCTCCCTCGGCAGCGCGGGGTGGCGCGGGGGTCACGGCTGGGTTTGGGAAGAGGGTGTGAGCAAACTGGCCGTGAATTGGCGCGTGGAAGAATGAAGCTCGCACTGGTTTGGTCTGTGCTAGTTCAAAATATTCTAGACCTTCCCAGGTCTGAAAAGGAAGCTCTTGTTTCTGTTTAAGCTAAGTTATTTGCCTTCCTTTCTCTCTTAATTAAATGCCGGTGCATTAAATTGGTGTTACAGCTCAGCTTTGTCTCCATGAAAAGCAGAAGTTCAGGATTGCACTATTTACATGTTCCACACAGCTTTCTACCCCTTCCTCAGTTTGTCCGTCCCCACCCTAAGAATTTTCCATCTCTCGGCCACCACTAGCTGAGTCTAGTTGATGGATATTTTTGAATATATTAAGTTCCTGCAGATTTCCTGAAAACCTGTGTTTAAGGAGAACAGGGACATCCAGTTGCTTTACCCGACAGAAATGCCGCTGGATGAGTTCAAGAGTGTTACTAAACACCAGAGAGCAG
Source organism: Anabacerthia variegaticeps (assembly GCA_035583185.1). Classification (NCBI taxonomy): domain Eukaryota; kingdom Metazoa; phylum Chordata; class Aves; order Passeriformes; family Furnariidae; genus Anabacerthia; species Anabacerthia variegaticeps. The sequence continues at coordinate 104,490,211 of JAWWEW010000112.1, read as the reverse complement.
AGAGAGGCACTGTTGGAGGCATTATTTCATTCCCACAGGAAGCATCTTTTGGGACTTTGATCTCACCACATCTAGCTGCTACTCAAGCCATGAGACACAAAGTCATGGGAAGCCAGGCTCAAATTGTGCTGCGGCTCAGAGAAGTACTTAAGTACTTGAAAGATGCTCAGATATTGTTGTGAGGCAAGAAAACAGAGGGATTTTATTGCATTAATTTTCAAACAGCTTCTCTAAAACTTAAATGTCAAGTTCTCCACTGGGACACTGTAGTCATACATTCATACATGAATCCAGTCATAAAGTGTAATCTTGCTTCAGTGTTATGGGAAAACAAAACGGTATAAAACATGCGTAATAAACACCAAAAATGAAACATACTAACTTCTCAGAATTATATAATTTATAGTGCAAAATATATAAAAAAGTGAATTTGTTAGCATCTCCTCATTGCTAAAGCCAGTACAAATGGCTTGCAAATGAGAAATGGGTATAGAAAAAGTAGTGTGTTACCTGCAGAATGTTGCTGATGCCTGCATTTTAACTTGCAATTTTCAAAGCAATTCCAAAAGCACCTGAACGAAGAGGGATGAAAGCTCAAAAAATAAAGAGCTTTTTCACCAAAGTCCATGTTACTTAACTTCCCTAATTTTTTGAGCAGTTACTTGAGGGGTTTTGTTGGTTTTTGTTTGACATAAAGAAGATTTAAACATTGGCAGGATTGGGAAACAGTGTACTCCCACTGCGTAGCCTTATTTGTGCAGGCTTTACTTTGAGCAACCAAGAGGGGGTACATCTTTCAGTCCCTAGTCTCACTGAAAAAAAAAAAAAAGACTTTAAGATGTTGGAGAGTTCCATGGGAAAATGGAGGAAATGGAAGTGAGCTCAGAGGCTACAAGGAGTAGCATTGCCCATTGAAGCAACGTTTTGTGCACTCTGCTGTACTTGCACTTGGTCGTAGTAGCTGCCTGCGTTGCATTGACCACATTAATCTGGAGTAGGAGTTTCAGAAAATGGCACATGTGGAGGTCTTGCTTCTTGAAGCCTTAAGTCTTGCAAAATAAATCCTCCAGTCAGATATTTTTCTCTAAAGAAAGAAGGTTCACTTCAATGAGCAAATCTGCAGTCAGTACTTCATTCCTGTCCTGCTTCAGCGATAGTGACCACTGTGTCCCTTTGGGTGAAGAGGAGGAGTTGAGTTCGACGTTCTTTGGATCACCCAATTATATGAAACACTGAGCAGCCTCAAGTCCCACGGAAATACTTCTGAAATTGAAGTACTTGAAGTTTTAAGTGATCAGATGCCAGGACCTTTAACTGAATGCCAACTGCAGATTTGGGTTTTGTTCTCTTTATATCATTGCTGCTAATAGCAGTGAAATAAAAGGCAAATGGTGCAGAATTCATTTATGAAGTTCTCTATTTTTATCATCAAAATGGCCCAAAATTATCTCATCTAGCCTTCCAGTCCCTGCATTGGGTTTAAAGAAAACTCATGCTGCTCTTTCTGGAGAAAGTGAATACATTTGCTTCTGATTCATGCAAGCATAAATGATGCTTTCACAGTCTTTTGTCAGAGGTGGGTGAAAGTGTTGAATTCAGAGCTTATTTAAGCAGCAGCTTACTTTAATCTGTATCTTTCGAAAAAGTTAGTTTTGGGTAAATGGGAGAGCTCTTAATTTTGAGTTGATTCTGGAGCGTGAAGTGCATGATGCATATGTTTAAGTTATCCATACCATTCTCTCTGTTAGTTACTTACATTTCCTGATTCTGTAGAGTGTAACATAGGTCCTTGAGTCTGTTTTTTACTGACTTGAACCAGAATACTGATCCATCAAATAGCATGTGCTGAGCACCTCATGTATACTTCAAGCCTCAGTCCCTTAGTTCTTGACTAGATCTGTTGGATTCAAATTGTATGAGTGTTACTTTTCTATGAGTCCTGCTCCACAGTTTTCACCAAGCAGCACAGTGAAGTGTTTAAAATCATGAGAACATTGTTTTGAAAAGTTTTTCATAGCATCATCCCAGTGAGTTGGTGGGTCTATGATGCAATGATTCCTCTTCAGCTCTGACGTTAATCCTTTGAGCTGACACGTGTTCCATGTTTGCATGCCTTTTGCACAGTGGGCCCCTCTGCTGTAGGACAGGTTTGCTATAAATTAACGTGTGTCCTTTTGCAGTGCAATAGGTTACTTTTTAGAGGGGAAAAAAAACATATCACAAAGGTAAATTACCACTGAATTACTACAGAAAAAGCTGCTCCTGTAGAAGCATATGGTTGTATTCTGTGCCTGTGTTACAAGTTGATACAGACCTCCTTTCATGTATGTGTGTCTTGCTGGGGTCAAGTACTCAGTTTTATGGTAGTTCAACTTAACAGGTTTTTTTCAGCAATGCTTTAAAAGGATATCAGAAAGTTACAATTTAGAAAACTAGGAATTAAATTATTTCTTTCTAACAATGGCCAGTGAGAAATATTAAGCATAGTAGTATGTTTTTGTGGCAGTTCTAAAACTGAATGATTTTTTTCTTTCCTATTTAAAGGAAGAGTCAAGACTGGATGTTCTGATAAATAATGCAGGGATATTCCAGTGTCCCTACATGAAGACAGAGGATGGTTTTGAGATGCAATTTGGTGTAAACCACTTGGGTCACTTCTTGCTCACCAACCTTCTTCTGGGCCTTCTCAAAAATTCTGCTCCAAGCAGGGTTGTTGTAGTATCCTCAAAGCTTTACAAATATGGAGAGATCAACTTTGAAGACTTGAACAGTGAAATAAGTTACAATAAAAGCTTTTGCTACAGTCGAAGTAAACTGGCTAATATATTATTTGCAAGGGAGCTAGCCCGTCGGTTGGAAGGCACAGGAGTCACCGTCAACTCTCTTCATCCTGGGATTGTCAGAACAAATCTAGGCAGACACGTGAATATTCCTTTGCTGGCCAAACCCCTGTTCAACTTGGTGTCATGGGCTTTCTTCAAAACGCCTCTGGAAGGAGCCCAGACTTCTATTTATTTGGCCTCTTCTCCTGATGTTGAAGGCGTGTCAGGAAAGTATTTTGGAGACTGCAAAGAGGAAGAACTCCTGCCCAAAGCCATGGATGACTTGGTTGCTAGAAAATTGTGGGATATCAGTGAAGTGATGGTTGGCTTATTGAAGTAAGTGCCAAGGGGTGTCTGCAAAACAGAATGCAGATAACTATGCAATGCCTTTTTGCAACAGTGAAATTCTCACTTTAAATGCTGTGGGAATAGAGAATGTTTTGCTCAATAAGTATGAAATACGGGAGTGGTTTATGTTGGAACTCTGTTTTGAAATAAGGGACAATCCTCAATAGACACAGGCATTCACAAGAGTCTGAAATACAGTTTGTGGGTGTGAATGTAATTTCTAGTTAAATCTGCTTGGAAACTCATATTTTACAAATAAAAACTAAACAGAACTGTGTTTTGCAATATATATGCATATTTCTCATGTTCCACTACTTGTAGTCAGCCTGGACAATGCAAGGTGCTTATGGTGAAACACATGTAAAAAATGATTTGAAAATAATAGAATTGTCGTCTTTTTTCTGAGCCATTGCAATGAAAAATGGAATAAAGAGTCTTCTGATGTCTTGCACTGTAATTGTTGAGGCCTTTGAGTGCTGTTCAAAGGCTTGACAGACCCATGGTTCAGTGAACAAAATTATTGAGCCGTACGCAGTTTTGCTGTGAAGCACAGTCAGCTATTTTTAGTGGTGTTGCTGCTGTTCAGTGTGTAAGTACACTTGGTTGTGCAAGCTGTAGTTTTATTTTAATGTATACTGAACTTGGTGTTTCTTGAAACCTTGGTTTTCATTAAAAAGGTAGTTGTAAGATGTATTAATGGTCTTTATAGGGCTTTGCATGGCACGAATTGTGTGCATACAAAGTTTTTAAGACCTCGCCCAGATGAGACTTAAGAGAATATGCTTCTCAGTGTGTGTTTGCCTTGACTGATGGCACTTTAATAAGTAACGGGGTTCTGTAAATCTGTCTCATACAGCTGACTGAATATTCTTTAATAAAATCTTTAAATAAAAGGCTTAGCATTCATTCTTTCATTGTGGGAGATGTATCAGAAACTGACAGCTTTGATACAGAAGCCTTGTTTTAAAGCAGAAGATGAACCTGTGTTAGTTTAGGGAGTATGTTGTGTGGGGTTGGTACAAATAGAATGGGCTCCAAATAAATACATGGGTACTGTATGAATCAGTACTGATTATTTTTTTAATTCATGTAGCTTTCAGGTTCATATTGGCATTTTGTTTTGTTTTGCACTACATTATTAAAAAGTTCTAGAAGTTAAGATGCATAATATAAATATGGAAACATGATTTAGTTACCTATGTTAATATTACTTGAATGAGAATCAATTATAAATTATGTATTGAGTAGTTCCTTACTTACATCAGTTCTGCACTTCAGGTGGCAACCAACTAAATTTTTTAGATTCTTTCTCTGATTGTTTTCTCAGACTCTCGGAATGTTTTTGGTTTTGCGCAGTGGAGTGGACTTGACCTTGCCTTACCCTTCACTAGAAAGAGTATGCTGGGCAAGTGACACAGGTGGAGCAAAAAGCAGCAGCATTCCAGAAAATCAGAAGGCAAGCTACAAAGCAGGGCAGGCTTTTAAAATCATGTAATGTGTTGAGCTTTGCACGACTCACTGTAAGGCAAGGTGTGGAGAGACAGACCATACTCTTTAAGTGTTGGCAGAGTTCTCTAACGGATGCCAAAAGGAGTTGTGCTATGTGCTTAGAGAAGTCCTGCTTTGATCTTCAGGGCTGCATTTCACATTTTCGTTTTCAATACTTAAAAATGGCTGCATGCAGCACCTTTACCAGGTAGTTGAACAATGAGAGGTTTATTAACATTCTTTATATAAAGAGACCCAGAGAAGCTGAGCCAAACCCAGGTTTGTGTTTCAATATTACTGTAGCAATTATTATAGGAACACTACTGTATTATTTCTCTGCTGAAACATGTATATCACTTGCAAGGAAAGCCTCAGATGCAAGGGTGGAGAATGGAGAAGAGGGTTAACGTGAAAATACTGTAGTAAAGAACTACACTGAAACTGCCTGCAGAGCAGAGAGATGTATAAATTTTAGCCTGAATGACCAACATAGGACATACACTTGCCTTCAAAAAAGCAAAGGTGGATGTGTACTGGAATAAGAAATGCAGAATAGGAAGTCCCAGTTGTGCCATACTTATACACCTACCAGGGTTTTTTTTTTATGTTCTTTTGAAACATTGTGGAAATAAGAGCCATTGTCAGAAAGGGATTGCATTCCTGTAATCATAACGAAATTACAACCCTTGTTCCAGATAAGAGTAATCCTTAATGGACTCCTAGTGGAATATTAATGAATTAATATTACCTGAAAACTATTTGAAAGGGTGGATTGCCAGCGACTTACTGAAAGGTAGGCTTTTTTCAACATCTGAAATAAGTAAAATGTGTCACTTTCAAGGTTGAATGTAGTTTAACCACTGTGGACTAGAAAGCTTTGATTACTCCCTCGATAAGTCAACAGATCTTAAAAAAATCTAAGTGCAAAACCAAAGAAGAGCCATACTGAGTAATGCTTACTCAGTCTAGGTTAGAACCAGACATTTTGGCTAAGGAAGCAATTTTCTCCTTCCCTCTGCTCCCCATCCCTCCCTTCCCCTCCCCTCTTCTCCTCTCCTCTGCTCTCCACATCTCCTCAGTTTAATCTCTCATTTTAAAAGATAGACAGAAAGAGCTGTCAGTGATTTACCAGGGAGCTGAGGTAAGTCAAGGAGAGTGGCTTGTTAGCATGGGAGTGTCAGCAGTCGCTGTGCTGCTGTGGTATGGAATGAGGCTCTGCGCTGGGGACAGAGCTGTAGGGCTTGAGATCGATGTTGAGCTCAGCTGCTTAAAGCCACATCCAGGCATAGAATACCCACTGTGCTTTTGCAGCTGAAGAATACACAGATGAGGGGCGGAAGCATCTCCATGCAATGGTCAAGAGAAACAGGATTCAAGTGTCTTAAGGGAAGCACTTGTCTGCTTCTTCAGTATATTTTATTCGCCTTTGGCTATGGTGCTTTTGAAAGCACCCCTGTAACCAACTTCCCTCATGGACAGACAATTTAAGAAAGAAAAATTTCCTTCCTTTTTATTTATTTATTTATTTTGATTCCCAGTCACAGGCTCTAACTATGAGCCAGTCTCTCTGCACATATGTAGTTATTATAGCTGAGGTTTCTGCAAGTGAACTAAATTGCAGTTGCATGTATTTGTTTTATATGCCCCATCTGTTCAAGCCAAGGGAGACTTACACACTTTAAAAAAAATACTCTGAATCTGTCACCAATTTACCTTCCTCACATTGCCACAAAGGCCAACATCTATCCCCAGGCAAAGGGACAACTCTGCTCTTTCAGTTGCTCCAGTCAACACAGCAGGCAAGCTTATAAACCCAGTGGGGGTTCTCCAGTAAAAATTCTCCATCTTAATGAGATAAATGATCATTTTTTCCATGATGCAATAAAAACAGAAGTATTTAAACTCTCTTCTCTTCAGCAGTTGGCTGGTTTGCCTAAGCTTCCTACTAAGTGAATGCTTCACAGGCTTCAAAGCCTGAGCCCTGTGAATGTGCGGTGTGATTATGCTTTTGCTGAAAAATGTGGGTAATTCCCACTTCAAGCACACTTAATTTCTTTCCACCTAAGGCTATAAAGAAAATAAACAACTTGGAAGAGTCATACAAATAACTTTAAAATGGAAGGCCTGTTCCCTTTTTCACATAACTTTTTCCAAACTAATCATTTAGAGAGTAATTGACTTGCAAAACGATCCAGGAGGCCTCCACAGTTGAATTATTATTTTTGATCTGTCCCAGAATGGTGCTGCTATTTCTCATAACAGAAAATGACGACCTCCCTCTAGACTTACTGCTTTAGCTACCACTAGCAGCCTCACACCTGTCGTAACTGGATTCAGATCAGAGAAATTATTTTGAATAGTTAATTAACTCCAAATGTCCTATGTAACACGGAGAAAGGAGTGCTTTCCTAATTGCCTTTTTGGGGGAAGCCTGGCACACTGACCACCTAACAAGGTTGATCACCCTTTCTTTCTACATTTAAGAATGATCATTTTTTTTTTTTTCAGGTAATGTGAAAGAAACTCAATTAGTCTGTATAAGGCAAAGAATTGATAGCTTATTTGCCATGAAAGATTCAGGAGGATGTCATGCTCAAAATCTCTAATAATCACTTTAGCAAGGTACTGACCTTTTCTCACCATCTGCTACATGGCCAAAGCAAGCAATCTGGAATCATGATCCCACTAAAAGAGCTGAGAGTCAGACACCTAAATATTTTTGCTGATCTTGATCACCCGGCTTTGGGTTTGGGCAGTAGAACCCTTACAGCCAGTTGGATGATGATTTGTTCAAGCTTGATGAATGAGGCTTTATGCGCTTCTCTGTGTGTATGGCATTTTTAAAGAAATACTTCACAAATTGTGGAATTGTGGAGGTGGTGGTAGCAGTGCTATGTATATATTAAATATCCTGTGACATTCTCCAGAAGTGTGTGTGTTTTTTCCCCAAAGAAATGTCAGCCCATCTCTGCAGTTGTTGGATGTCTGCCAGTTTGCCACCTGGACTGCTGTCTGGTGATGACTGATGTTATTTCAATTTTTCTAAGTCCTGTTGCAACCTTCTACAACAGTAGATCAGTGTCCTGGGTCCTTCTTCTAAGTCACTGCATGACCATCCACTCTCCAAATGCTATCTTCCCTTGAGGCAAGCAGTACCAGGGTCTTTCTAGATGCTTCAAGAAAAGGATCGTGAAGAGCATCTGCAAAAAGACAAATGACACATCTGGAAGCTCAGGACTTGCACGCCCTGCAACAAGTTGATTTGGTATCATTCTATATACTCATTTACAGACAGAAACACCTTCTCCAGTGTACATGCATAGGTATTTTAGACTTCAGCCTGCCCTGAAGGCCTGTTATATACAGCACTGTAGGTGTATCCCATGACTAAAACATAGTAAATTGAAAATTGCTTCAGTACAACCCATTTGCTCTTCTGAAAGGCTGAGATCGTACAGGTCCAGTTGAAGTCATTGATAGCTGTAGTTGCTCGACACTTCATCTGGCTTTGGAAATACTTGGAAAGAGGAAGAAACCAGAACATCATCTTCCTTCAGTCTGCCCTCCTGCAAGTCTTCAGAGACCTGAATGTATCTTGAATGCATCACCACAGATATTGAAAAAAAAAAAAAAAAATAAAATGTAAGCCTGTTTTATGTAGGGTTTTGTTCATAAAATTTTTCTGTTGGTGGAAAATTTCAAAAATCATTTTATATAGCAGCAAGGTGATATAATGAACTAATTGTATTAGCATTACTAAGACTGGGGTCTTGGAACAATAGAATAGAACAAGAGTTAATGAACTGTCATCTGTAGAGGCAAGAGGGGCAACGTGAAAACTCATAAAGAATAACCAAAAAGCTTTCATTACAGTTATGTTGTTTCTGCTTTTTTTTTTTTTTTTTTTTTTTTTTTTTGGAGGGGGGAGGATGTTCTGTTTGTTTAATTTTAGATACTTGCTATTTTTAAGAAAAGGGTTAAAACTGCACAAAATGTGAAAATATCCATGTTTCAACAAAGTGGCACAATTCTTCACTGTGGAAAACCCATAAAATGACAGGAAATGGCTTAATGTGGTAGGTGTTCGTTTTTAAGAGTTCTGTTGACAGAAGTTGATGAATGAAAATATTGTGTTTCATTTTTGCCTTTTGTTCAGTAAATAGCATGGAATTTTGATGCTGCCTAGAGGGACAGCTTTGTACTGCGGTGGTCTAAACTGGGATTTTTCATTAATATAACTCAATCAGAGTAGGTGGGTTTTTTTTTTTTTCTGGTTTTTTTGTTCATTTTTTCTCTTTTTAAAGAAAAAAAAAAACTGAAGTCAAAGGGAAGACCAAGAAAAAAGCACCGCAAAGTTTATCTTTTACTCATCTGGAAGAGTTTATTTTAAACATGGAACATTGTTTGCTGCTGTGGAAATGAAAGTGAGAGAGTTGCAGCTTTCTTCCGATGCCATCTGGCAGATGATTTACTTGCGTATGGTATTCACTAATCCAAATAACCCTGTGTGTGGTAGCATTGTCTCTTTACTGATCATGCAGCTGAGTTGGCTGAACCCTGGATGGCTCACACAAGGCTATCAACAGCACAGTACAATAGGCTGTTTAAAATTAGAACAGCATTAAGGAACGTATATGCCAAATTCATTGTGCCTTTACCTATATTAAGCATTTTCCTTGAGTTTGATGTTTCGTTTTCATTCTCTTCATGGTTTTATTCACTCCAGTTCTATTTGGAATTTTGCACACTTAATTCAACACTTACACATAGCTCAGAGGAGAACAGAGCACTGGGCATCCATCCCTAGGTAGGTATCCTTGCTCTGATGGTAATTGTGTTTGCTCCTGTAAGGTCCCTTTTCAACCTCATGAAACTTGTGTTCCTGCTGGGAAATAAGGCTGTGACTTTTGCAGGACATCTGCATGCTGTAACCAGTAGCTTTGTGGTTAAGGAACTCTTCTAGTTCCTAATCTGAGCCAAAATTATCTTCAGATCAGGATATTCCCATTTACCAGGCAAAAGATCTAACTGCTTCATGATTATATGAGTTAGTTTGCCTCCTTTTGCTGTAATGTGAAAGAAAGAGTCTTGAGTGGCTTTATCTGGAAGCAAAAGGACCATTATCATGCCTTGAGAATCAAACCCTGAACTATGAGTAAAGGGAGGCATTCCCTTTTACCTTGTTTTTAAATTTTAGGGAGAGGTTACTATTGTGATGCTCAAGATAATACAATCCTTTCTTAATGTGTTTTGAGCAATTTTTCCACAGTGCCTAACTCGGAGTGCCTAATAGGTTTCTTATTTCGGATTCAAATTCCATTCATCTAAAGATCTAGAATAAAAATATTGAGCGTGCCTAGTTTGTAGTCACTTCTGGCTTTTAACTGGATCTGGCCTTGATAGGTCACTTCAAATAGTGCTATGGTTCAAGTTGAGTGGTTTGTAAAATGCTGATTTTCCTCAGAGATAGATCAATGTAATTCATATGTGAAATGAAAATGTATACAGTGTAAATATTTTTGTGGCAGAGATAGGGAATGAGTTGAGAGCTCAGCTCTTTTCCTGCAGGGCAGCTGACACTGAACTCGCTGGCTGCACCTGTATTGCCAGGCACTTAGTGTCAGGACCTGTTTCGTTAACCACAGGCTGAATGGGATGTGGGACAATGTTCACATTACCATATTATGTTCTCTGCCAGAAGAGGCAGTGGTGCATCCAAATGGCTTTGTAGGAGTGTCCTTGGCCCATGCTGACTCCTGACTGATGCAGAGTTATTTCAGAAAGCTTTAGTTGGCTGGAGCCAAAACCATACCAAGAAGCGCCTGAACTATTGAACAGCGCAGATGATTGGATTTCAGTGCTTAGGTTGGCATCCTGTAACTCTGTAACTGGGTGGAATAAGCATAGCCAAGAAATGCCCCTTCCTCCTTCAAGTGTTAACAGGATAGATGTGATTTTTTCAATTTACATCCATGACATTCAGAGACCAGTCTGGAAAGCTGAAGTGCATTTTCTCTTAATAGTTTTATAGTGCTAAAATTCCTCTGTCTTTACTTCAATTTCTATGTACTGACCCTGGAAACACATGGGGAATTGGTATTGTTATTAACATCACCATGTCATCATGCTTTATTCATTTCCAATTTTAAAACTATAGTCTGATCTCTTGGAATTGTGTCTGTTAACATAGCACTGGACTATGGAAATCTTATTTTATCAGAATGTGTTATTCTTGGACTAGAATACATAGTTATACGGTTGCATTTTATAGATCCATAGTTTTTTTTAAAGCCAGGAAAGGCCCTTAGATTATTTAGTCTGACTTCCTGAATGACACAAGCCATTTAATTTAACCCAGTTAGCCTACGTCAAGTCCAGCAATTCGTGTTTGGCTAAGGCTTATCTTCTAGAACAACGTTCAGTCTAGATCTGAAGCCATCAGTAGTTGGGAGAATCCATCGCTTCCTTTGGAAGTGCACCCAATGGTTATCACTCTCGCTCTAAAAAATGTGTTTTGATTCTTGCCTGAGTTTGTCTGGCTTTCACTTCCAGCTTTCACCTCTCATTATGCCTTTTTGTGTGAGATGAGAGTACTGCTGTTGCTATTCAGTATTTTCTCCTTGTGGTGATACTTGCACGTTGTAATCACTGAACTCATCTCTGGATGTTTTTATTAAACTCAGCAGACTGAACCCCTTTAATCTCTTATTTCAAGGCTCTCTTCCAAGGTTTCCGATAATTTCTGTGGCTCTCCTCCACATCCTAGCCAATTTTTTACCTCTTTTGTAAAACAAGGAAACAAGAACTGGATGTAATACTCCAGTGTGTGTCCATTTATAGGCAATCCTAGTACTCAGTGCTTTCCCTCATTTGCTCTAAGGCTATCACCACTTTGGATGTGCCTTGGGCCGCCCCCTGGCCCTGAGACCAGCTGGAATATCACAGTTTGCATCAGTACTCTTGAATGCTCTTTATCTTCCACAACAGGGTGTTGACATTCAAACTACTCTTTGGGATTGCTTCCTGGCAACGCCTGACACTGTGTCTGTGTTTGGGAATTATCTGGGAAAATGCTGGCAGAGGCCAAAATCATGCCAGGGATGAAAAATAACCATCCTGTGATGCATATGTTCAAGGACTAATCCCTAGGACCTTTTCCTGGAATTTTTTTATTCAGTATGGTAGTCTAAAGTGTCCCAGTTATACTTAAAACATCACTTATATTTTTAGCTTCAGTGAAAGTACTAAAAAAGGACTTGTTTTTCTCTTTTGCTTTAAGAACCCAGAGGACAGATATATGGGCTCAACTGGTCACCTTGGTTGGATGAAGATACTGTCAAGTTACTGATATCCTGATTATCATTCAGCCCATTTCCCTCAGGTGCCTGTTTTTGAACATATTCTCTCTCTGGTAGTCTTAGCCTCTCCTCACTTCAACACTGATGATAAAGGGTACTTGGACAATTAAGAACCCAAGTCTAACTCTTCACAACAAGATTTAGGTGAATTACTCCTGCTCAGTTTCATTTTTGTGTGATGACTCCTGCTCCTGTGGGGATAACTCCTGCTTGTGATAATTACGCATCTAAGTCACAGAAGTATTTTCCTTTTGTAAAAATATTAGCCATAAATATATTTGCATAGATATAAGATTTTTGATTCATTTTCTCTTACTTTTACAGTAGGAATTGAACATGAAATAAATCCTCCTATCCTGAGTTTTCAAAATTCAAACATTAGTGCGTTCGTGCATGTATCTGGTTAGATGACAGCTATGAATGGTCCTGGCAACTGGTTTCACTGTCTCCAAGACAGGTGCTTGTGAAGCACGGAGTATATTCGGGTTGTGAATATTCACAGCTCTGAGAAAATGGGAAGTCTCTCATTTTCAGAGACTGTCACCAGTTTTGGCTCTAGAGTGGGCTGTGAATTGTGGTAGTTTGGGTCCAAATTTCTGCTGTGTTCAGTCATCCTTGATACTGGACAGTATCCCTTTGAGTGGAGTGGAAGGGCTGGCAGTCACAGTAACTGTTTTGGTCACCTGAGGTAGATTTACCAGCAAACATGAACAGCATTCCTGTGTTTTTTCTCACTTATAATCCAGCTTTAATATTAATTTGTGCGAATATAGAAAAAACATAAATTGCTGTTTTTCCCTCAAAAACACCTGTGCTCAGGAATAACTTGAAGTGGTAGCTGATTTGGTGTGAACCAGAGCAGAGCCTGTTGCAGACATACAGTGGGGATTCATTATTATTTTCATTATGTTTTATTATCATCACCTTCAGTGACACATGCAGTGTTTCTTTCATCACCACATAAGGGAGTTAAATACTACAACAGCAGCCTAGTATTTCTCAGCACCTGACCATCTGGCAAGTCTTTGTTTGCTAAAGTTTGTTCTGCCACCGTTGATTTTAGATTTGCAGTATTGCAGCTGCTCAAAGAGGTGATATTACTTAAAACAAGGGCTTCCTGGGCAAATATATCACTGCTGGTCTAGTTTGGATTTACAGAGCCCTGGCAATGAAAGATCTCTAGGCAGACTGGGCTAGCAGAAATGAATGTGCATGCAGACATTTATGATGCCACTCTGTTATTTTTAATGCACTGTACATTCAGCATTTTCTTCCCTTTATAGTGGAAGATCATTTAGATGTTTCTTTGAAGACTAATTTAGGAATGTTGGCAAAGGCCAGTTAATGTAACATGTGCAATTTATTATATTAACAATATCTGATGAAACAACAAATGTGAATAATCCTGCCGAGTACAGAGAAAACAAATGCACTCTTTTTATGCTGTAGTTTGATCTGATCTTGGTAGACTACAGTTAATATAGTTTGAAACAAAATATGCATAGCAAACTGTTTTCATAATACTCTAATAGAAGTATTTCTCTTTCTCATTTTTAGGAGGTTTTTTCTGTCTTTCAGTCTTCCCTTTGTGGTTTTTTTTTTTTTTCAAATAAAAAAGAATTACAAAACATGTATTTTACCATCTGTAAAAAAAATTCTCCTCAGCTGCTGCTGCTAAAATGCTGGAAGTCTATTTCAGTAGGTTCCTGTTCACCCTATGCACAATAAATAATAAAATACAGAAAACAATCCAAAATCCAATGTAATTCACAGACATATTAATAAATTCTTTTTTTCCTAGTGAAGCCAAGCAGCTAAGTAGCTTGGAACTTTGTTGCCTGAAGATGATTGAAATAGCGTAAAGTAGGGCACAGTGAATAGTCAGACAGTTAATATAGTGAGAAATCCATTTGTGTTGTTGACTTAGTAATTTATTTGCTGTGCTATTGATTTGCTCTGTGCCAAGACAGAGCTAAGCGCTTGGTCACAACTTTGTTACATGTGTTGTAAGGGCTTCAATAGATGGGTTGGAAGAAAATTGTAATGGGCACGTCATGGTTAGTCTGAAAAACCTGTGAATTTGTGACTCTAAAAGTTGGATTTCTCTGCTTTGTTCCTCCACTCTTCCAAGTTGTTGGGCTTATTCCAGTGGGTTGAGTGTACTTCACCAATAGATCCCACATACCCATGTGGTATCCCACCAGACAGGTCACTGGGTACCCTTAGAGCATCCTAGATTCATTTCCTTTTGCCTCAAAGAAATACTTCCTCAAGTTTCAGTCCTTCTGCTTAAAACTTCCCACTGCTTCATGGGGGAGATTAAGAAGTGTCAGCCCCATTGATTTTCCATTTTTTTTTTCCTTTTGTTTGTTCCTAACTTTGTTAGATGAGTTTTTAAAAAAAACCTCCTTCCTGATTGCTGATTGCCAACAGGGTAGCTAGTGCCATTGCACTGGAGGAAGTCAGCGAATGAAGCCATGTGTAAATGAATGTCATTAACCATCAAATTAACTTCCTCAGCAGTGGGGAATACTGTACTTCATTAAAGTTCCACTCCTATTGTCAATTTGCATCTAATTTACAATTTTAGTCTAGGAAAGTTTATCCCTGTTTTTTGTTAGCTAGATTAACTTTAAATACAGTACTTAAATTATGTTTTTTGGATCTTTCAGCAAGTCAAAGTGGTTGCCAGTTCTCTAGAAATGAGCAAACTGACTGTTTCTTATGAAACGTACTATTTGCTTGAAATTCGCACTGGGGCATGGCCATGTGTTTGTACATATGCTTCAAGGATGGATCTGCTCTCTGTTCATAAATTACAAAATTGCTTTTCATTACTCCCTGTGAATTCATCCTGAGTTTGATGTTAACACAGGATCCAGGGAGATTTCATGGAAGAAATGAAATTATTTCAGATCATTTTGCCAAGTTCAGTGAAAACAATAATCAGCCTCTGAAGGTAACCAGCTAAAAATCCCACCCTGTAGAGTTGCCTGCGATTTGTTTGTTTTTTTTTTTTCTCTTAAATGTGTTGCACAAAATATGGTTTTAAATTTCTACACCCTTTTCACTGGCAAGAAATTTGGGTCTTCTGCTGCCTGGAAAACTTGACAAATGAATGGAGAGGTAGTGAAATGAGGTCTTGAAGAATAACTGGAGGCTGGGAGATTGTCAAAGTAAAGGATGTTAATCAGAGTGGTTAGGATGTGTTGTTATCAAAGACAACAAATGAGCATTTTTTGAGTAAAGAAAGTTTTTTGTTTAACTTCTTGGTAGACAGATATACCTAACTTATTTTACAGTATAATGGCCCATTTCCTATATTTCTAAAGTTAAAAAAAAAGTGGGGGAGGGGGAAAGAATATGTTCATACTTTTCTTTTAAAGTTTAAAAAGGCAGGGAGGAATTAAAAATGTATTGTGTCATGTGCCTTGAAGGGTAAATTATGAATTTTGTATAAAATACATTAGCAAACAGAAATACTTGTGACAGAGGCCAGATATCACCAGTGCCTTCACATCTTAAAAGACATTTCTCTATGTGCAAGTTGGTGTCTGGACTATTGCAGTGAAATACCCCCTTTGACTAAGTTTACTGTGTGCACATTCTGTCCATTCTAGCCTTGAGATCTGAATTCTACAGCTTTGGTAATGCTACTAAATAAGACAGGAAAAAAGAAAGTAATCTAGATATTCAGGACAAGGACCTTTTTCAGCAGGGTACTGACACATGTCTAAATTCCTCTGAGATTGACCAAAACATAAGTGTTTATTGAATTAAGGCTCAGAATACTTGGTACAGAATTAAGCTTATTTCAGATTAATCTTATCCTTTCACGTATTCATTATAACATAAGAATTTTGATGCATATCAAGAGGCAGTAGCTGATATACATAAACATTTTTCTTTTAAAAAGCTTTGCTTCTTCTCTTACTCAGAAAATAGATTTCTTTCCTATGGAAAATAGAGACATCCAAATGGCCCTCAGGAATGACACTTCCTTTTTAAGAGAGTTGTGCCAATAGTTCTTTTAAATATTGTACTGCAACACTGATGAGGAATCTCACATCTATAGTAGTTTGTAATATTGCATGCATAGGTTAGATGTGAACTGAAGTAAAACCCAAATGAACTGGCCAGTCCCTTTGCAATGGATTTCTTTGTGGTCACGCTTGCTATTCTGGTTCAATATTTTCTCCACTCAAATGTCATTTCTGGAACAGGTACTATAAAGTGTAGAATTTTATCTTTTGTGGATAATATTTGAAAAAAATTGCTCTTGCTTTCTCAGACAAACTGCTGAAGCAGGTCAGAGTTTTAGTTTCTCTGTCAGCACAAATTAATTTAAAGGCCTCCTGTGTAATAATAATAGCTTTAAATTGTTTATAGTTTTGATTTTAATAAACACTGCATAACATAGAGCAGTGCCTAGCATAACCACTTGATTCAGTGCCAGCACAATATCATCTTTCGTTGAGAGAAATAGCACAAACAATGAAGATGTCTGAGGTATGTCACAATACCATGATCAAAAGGAACATATTATTTAAATATTATAATAAGCCTAGTGATGTCTTTTGAAATAGAATGATTTTAATTCAAAAACATCTGCTTGGAAGTCCAAGGAGATTAGAAATGTCCATTCATGAAAACATACTAATTAAAGGCTCTAAATACTTAAAATAGTTCTATGCCTATGTAAGTTAGTCCAACTGATAACAAAACTCGACATGTTTCATATTATTTCAACTTCTTTTATTTGAATAAGGGAATAGATAAACAAAAGGAAATGATCCTGTTGTTTTTAAAATTTTGTGAAAATATGACCCGAACAAAGGTCAGTCTTCAAATGCATGGTCCATATGGCTTGGCTGACACAAGTAGCTGTAAGGATAACATCACTTTGTAGGAACAGTGGGACCCGACTCTCTCCAGCTCTGTGCAGTAGCAGAGTGGAAAGAAAACGTAAACCAAACTGGTCCTTTATCCACCATTTTTGATGCCTCAGATATATCTGAGTCAGTAGAAGCATAAACTACTGCTCTTTTAGGTCTCTTAATAAAAATTCCAGAAATAATTAGCTCCTACTTCATGTAAAAGAGTGGAATAATTATTTTGTGTTTGGCCTGCAAGTCATCAGATGTCGTTATTATAAGTGGACTTCACAAGCAGCTATAGTGTAGAGGAATGGAGAAACACTTCTGTTAATTGTGGCATTACTATCTGGAAGAAGCTGCTGTTTAGTTTGCTGCTTTACACTTTTACTGGTCTAGTATAATTCTGCTACACTGGCTGAGCATAAACCTTCCTGCTAAGTAGGTCACATTGGGAAATATTGTTTTCTTTAGTCATTTGAATAAAGAAAGTTTAACAGTGTGTATGCAGTAATCTAATGTTTCCTTGAAACACTAGAAATATAAAATGTATATGTAGTTAAACGTCTGTCTGTTCCAGATTTTTCTTTCAGGCCAAAAAATGGTGAGCAAGACAAGGTCTCCGGGTGAGTGATTTGTCTTGATGGTCTCACACATTGTACAGGCTGCATGTGAAAAAATTAATACAACCCGACAATTCAGTCATTGGGGCTGTACCTCGAGGTATTTGGGAATTAAGCCTGTAGACCAGCATGTACATGCCCCAGCACCAGCTTGCTCACGCTTTCATTTCTGTCTTGCCACATTCAGTGAGATGCTGTCTGCTAACACTAAGGATGTTGCTAGAGTCAATCATCTGCCTAACTTGAAGGTCTAAGTCCTTCCTTAAATTGTCTTTGATCTGTAGAGTGACTTGCTGGGCACCTGGTGGCCAGCCAAGTCCATTCACTGCAGTTCATAGTAGATGTCCTATAAACTGACAACTTATGGCTGGAGTGCATATTAGGGTGCTACTCTCATCTGCATGGACAAACTCAGTGTTGTAAAGCTTTACTTTTTGATATGTCTCAGGCTACAAGAGTCAGAAGATGAAATGATCTGTCCACTCTCCCTGCACAATCAGTAGAAAGTCTTGAGCACCAATGAGTGGGCTCCCAGAGCTCAACCAGAGTGGTAAGCCATCAGCAACAGTCAGGAGGAACGACTGGAGATGGAGCTGAATTTCAGCTGCCCCACACAGAACTTGGTCCATCCTATATGCTGTTTTAATACTATTAACTATTTTTTTTGAATTAGGTGTCTAAATCAGAACAACCATGGGTGTAAAAACGTGTAAAGGATAATGCCTTATGATATGCAAATACTTAAGACCATTCAGATAAAGTTTTAGTTTATTTTGGAGATGAGATTTACAGGCAGAACACCAGCTATTTGAGTATTCAAACTAAAAAATCAGTGTTCATTGTGTTATGTGGTATTCTGACATGGGGCTTCTGCAGATTTTGTAATTAAATCTCTGTTTTGTATCCTATGTACTATAGCTAAAGATGAGCAATAACACAAAGGGCATCCCTGCAATTTTACTTTTCATAGAATCATTTAGGTTGGAAAAGACTTCTAAGGTCATAGAGTCCAATGATTAACCCAACACTGACAAATCCACTACAAAACCATGTTCCAAAGTGCCTTTGCATGTTTTTTAAGTACCTCTAGGCATGGACCACTCTGCGCCCAGCCTGTAACACTGCATGGGGTTGTTGTGACACAAGTGCAGAACTCATCTGGTTGAACCTCATACAGTTGGCCTCAGCCCACTGACCCAGCCATTTTGCCCTGGATTGGATGAGTCTTGCTGAATTTACCTCACTGCTAGAGAACAACGGCTGAGAGAAACTAGTGTATTAAAGTGGCAGAAGTGACAATAGGCTTTAGAACAACTAAGCAAGAATCAGCACTTCAGCCTTCACTCACATGGTGTGATTTACACATCTGACAGAGCTGACTACAATGTTAAATCAAAGAATTTGCTTTACATAAATAAATCTATAAAATCTGGATCTTTTTCTGTTCCCCTGCTTGCAGCTGCAGATTCCTGCTCACTGCTGTAGCTGCACATCAAAAGAACTTTTCGTAGACAAAACTGACCACATATATTTCATCTTCCAAAACAACTCTTTATGGAGACTCAGTTCTTGGTGTTTGACATTTAAGACATCAGTGGTAATAAAAAAAAAAAAGCAATCACATTTGTGTAGAAGAAGAAACAAAGAAGTGAATGTTTTGGCATCATTCTCTTTTTTAACTGAAATTCTTGTGTTTCCACAGGCTCTTTGGGACAGTCCCACTGACTGCTTTAGAGAACTATCTTTGTGCTGTCTCTGTGGACTTCTCTGCAGGACCCAGACTGTTAAATGCATTCATAACTTCGCTCAGCTCACGAGTACATATCTTTTTTTCATCTGGATACAACTGTACTCTCAAATGAGTATGTCCCCATTTCCTTCATTCATTGTGGTCCCATGGCAGTCTACCCTGTGTAGATGTTCGTTTCTGGGCTTCCTTCTGGAGTGGATTATTTAGCTCCCTTAGAAACTATCAGGTACATTTCTTGGGGAATTCTACTACCAGTAGGCAGAACAAATAGATGCACCTGGCTTGGATTCCTTTGCTGTAGACAACCTTGTGACTTCAAGCACTCCCATATGCTATGTGCCAGAGTATGCAGCACATAATGTCTGTCTCATGCCATAGAAGTGCTACTCTAGTGGGCTGCAGGACAGCACAGAAATTATTTTTAACACCATAAACCAACAAAAGTTATAAAATAATCAAGTCTCATAGCTACAGAGATGTCACACAATGACAGAGGAGACCCATAGGGAAGTGCTGTCTTGTGTGCTCTGGTCAGTGTGCTCTGGACAGTCTGGATATAACCACGTTGCACCCCTTGAGTTTGGATCACTCCCTGGGTCAAATACTTTTAGCATATAGAGTAGCAATAGAAGCAGCCTCTGTGGCTTAGTTCCTCATCCTTCCTTCAAAGGTATTTTTCAGAGCTATGCTTGTAACATCATGAATTTTCATAGGATATTGTGGGCAAGGGAGCTATGAAAATAAAATAGTGAGAGAAATAAGATACATCACTAGGAGCATCTTGTACATATTTTCTTTTTTTTTTAAGCCTGATGGTTGTACAAGTGGCAGTGACTCTTCATATTCCAAGAATCTTTAAAACTGGTGCTGAGTTGATATAGAACACAAGAATAAACATAGAACTGTAACTTACTCTGAAGCAGTATTAAAAGCCTACCAAAGCACCGGTTTGTAGCATCAGGTAAATGTTTCTAACTGTTTTTCATCATATGGAGGAAAAGATTTTGCAGTTCTCTTTGGTCAAATGTCAAGCCTTCCTACCAGCTACTTTCAGCTTTTGAAGTCTGATGCCTTCCCCACAGTGTTAAGCATTTACTCATGATGCATAAAAGATAAACCCCTGTGTTTCTTTTTGCTAGCAGAGATTAATGTGTATCATGGATTCTCCCCTCATAAAGATATTAACCACTGTGAGGAGCTCTTTTCTCTGGAAACCTTTCAATCAGTCAAACTCATTTGCATAAGGTAAGATTTATAAATCAGAATCATAAAGCTAATTCCTCTGAGAGCTATACAAATCTCACTTCTCAGTCCAAATCCAACTTTTACTCTGTACTTTCCTTTCTACTTATCCTTCCAATCTGGATTTTTGCTAGTATTTGTTAATGCTGAACTAAAAAGAAATGCACATCTCCCTTTATGGGAGAAATTATGTTTAAATAACCACATTGTTTATTTTTACCTTTGGAAGTCATTCAGATATTCTATTGCCATGGTTATGGTATAAAACATCAATTGAACAGACTAATAATAACACCCAGCTGTTAGACTAGTGCTCTGCAGATGTCAAGGTGCTTTATAAATGGAGTCCATGTAATCACTCACTTTGGACAGACACAGGAACTGAAAGAACAGAAAACTCAGATTGTTTTTCCCAGGAACATTCATATTCCAGTAGTAGAAATCAGCTTGCTGGATTCTCAGACTGTATCTAATAGTCACTCTAGGCTGTCTTCGAACAGTTGGTACAAACACTATTCCAGCCATAAAATAATTGGGTTTAGCCAGTAAATTTTTGGTGGTAATGAGAATTGCTTCTTACAACCATGATACTGAAACTGTTCCTCAGCTGTATTGGCCAGATAATTACTTTTAAGGACTATTTTTCTACTTTGAAAATGTCTCTAAGTTTCTGGCCAATAGCTCTGAGTATACTCTGCCAGTTCTGTGGTCTGGGATAACTGGCCAAAACCCCATTGGCGACAAACTGGGAGCACCATGAGTATCTGAGTGTGAGACTCATCTTGGAAGTACCTCTGCATTGTACAGAACAGAAAGTCCTGGAAAAGAAAGAAAGAAAAGCCAAAGAATCAGATAGAAAAATCACATTTTTAGCACAGCTTTCCATGAGGATTTTTAATGCAAAAATCATTATTTTGGGCATGCTGGTACAACCAACCAAAAGTCTCCAGTGAAAGCTTGGTGAACTCAGCAGGATCACAATGATGTAAATGCAACCAAAAAGGCTTTTTAATAAGACATTTTAGTTTAACCTGGTGTCTCTTGTAATATTTTCTAGTGGCTATGGCAG
Source organism: Anabacerthia variegaticeps (assembly GCA_035583185.1). Lineage (NCBI taxonomy): Eukaryota > Metazoa > Chordata > Aves > Passeriformes > Furnariidae > Anabacerthia > Anabacerthia variegaticeps. The sequence continues at coordinate 104,468,637 of JAWWEW010000112.1, read as the reverse complement.
GAGACCAGGAGTTGAGACTGCCTTATAACCCTAGAGTCTGCCATATTTATGCCTGCAAAATACTTAAATTAATGCTCACCAACCTCTCAGGAGCCTTTTCATACTTCAGTAACAATGATATAGTTCTTGAATGATTTCCAAATGAGAGACATGTTAGAGAGCAAAATACTGCAATTTTCTGCAGCAATTAATATCACCCATATTTAATCCAGATTGTGGCAAACTGTTGGCCCAAGTATATGACCCCATCACTAATTTGGGGCTCCAACATAAGCCTGTTCCAAGGAAACACATGAAAAAGGAAACATTACTTCAGATCCATATTAAGGAAAAAACCCACATTTGAATGAGATGTGATTTCAAATTACACAGTGTCCTAGGTACAGCGGCTGGGACCAGTTTATCACCGTGTGAGTGTAACCAAAACTGTGTATTCTACACCCTCTATGTAATTTCTGATGAACTATTAATAATGGATTGTTTGCAGCAGCTGCCCAGGGCACACCTGACACCTCAGGCTAGAAGCTGAGTGTTAAAGAACCCTGGGAGGTATGGGAATGTTTCTGTCTTCACACCAGTGACTCAGCTGTGATAACTTCCCTTGGAGAGGCATTAGCACACTCACACCCATTCTGAGGGTTCATGTCTGCTAATGGACCATTAGGGACTGACACAATAATTGCAATGACCTAGGCCATCAAAGATTCCAAAAATGTCCCACTACTCATAGAGTTAAATCACCCACTGTGAAACTCCCTGCCCTGGGGGAGGTACTGGGCATTCCCACCTGAACCTGAGCATTTATAATCTTCAGGCTTTGGGATTTCTGCTACCACTTGTTGGATCCAGAGGAGGAGCAGAACCTCAACAGGACTGTGACTGCCACGCTTGACAAGACTGTGACCATCATCCTCACCATGGGTTTTCTTTTCCTTTTACTTTGCACTCAGGGTGACCACGTGGCTCTCAGCACAGGGGCTAACAATCACCATTCTTTTCGTGCCCCAAGGTGCTGGGTTATACCTCTATTTTGTGTGTGTGTGTGTTTAAACCAATTTTTGTCTCTATCATTGTATTTTTTGTAATCTTTTTTAGTATATTGTAACTCTGACTTGTAATCTCTCTTGAGTTGGGTTCATTTCTCCTTCTGGTTTACCTTTAAACCAGCACACACAGTTGATGGTAATTACTTTAGGTGCTGCAGAACTGTGGAAGTGTTAGAAGATGGGTCCTACTGACCCCTGCTCAGTCCTGTGACTACATTACCCACTGATGGCTAACAGCCAGTGCCAAGTATGGCACAGTTCAGCACATGAGGGTTGTTCTGCAAGACCAGAACAAACCAATTGATTTTCATTAACAAATGGGGAAACTTGTTCAGAACCCACCCATTACAATTCAATTAGCAAGACTTGGTTGCCCATTTTGGTAAATGGAGAGAAAGAGAAGGTATTGCACAAAGTTCTCCACCAGTGTAAGTGGGTTCACTACTACTGGAGCCAGTGGAATGGGGCCTGTATGAGTTGTGCATAGTGTAGCTCATTATGGATTTATGGAGTATAAGACCAACAAGATCACTGTGCCCAGTTATTTTGACCTCCTGCTGAATACAATCCCCAGGACTTCCCTAAATCTTTGCAAACACAAATCTCTTTTTTCCATAGAATGGAAAACCATAAACGTATACGTTACTCAGAGGTACTTCTGTTTACATTACATAAGGTTCTGTGAATAATTTGGGGTCATTCTCTAGGACTGTTACGTGAAAGGGAACTGTTCTATCTCAGCTGAATCACAAATGAAACACCCTATAATATGCATGGAAGCACTCGTATGCTATAAATAATATTTTTAATCAGTCATTGAAATAATAATATAAAGTTCACTTTATTAACATTTGAAAAATAAATGTCTTCACCTTCCTTCATTGGACTTTAAAGGAGGAAAGTTTTACATTCCCTGTGAAAAAAATAAAGTAAAAAATGTTTAGAGAAAGGAGGGATCTGACTGGTTAGAGATCACAAATCACTAATAATAATAAGCTCTGAATATCAGGTGCCAAACAGCTGCAGGGCCTCTTAAACCTAATTCCTCTTTCTTGAAGGATATGGCAAGTTTGGAAAAGAGATGATTGCCAAACCCACCAGAAAATGCAGACAGAATTTTTTCTTTGAATAAACCACTGTTACCCTTGATAAAACCATACACGAGTGCCTTGGCATGAGGGAATCCTGCAAATTGATGTGCACGATGAGGACAAAGCCCCTGAAGTCTACAGACAGAAAACACAAATCCAACCTGTAAAGTCTAGTAAACAACCCACTCAAAAGGAGGAGGTGATAGGTGTAGATTTTATTGGATATGTCACTAGGTATCTCATGCTTTCCCATTACATAACAAGGTATCGTACAGTTTATTCCATTGCAGTTTGCCACCTGGTATAACAATGTATAAAATTCAAAGAGTAATTATTTGGAAAAGTCATATGAATGTTCAAAAAAGTATATGGAAGATGATTATGTCTGTGAGTCCATTCCTCACACTTGCACTTTACAAGGCAGGTGTCAAAATTGCAATTCATATATGTAAGAATTACGGAAAGTTTTAAATCCTCAATATGGAATATTCATACCTAGCAAGTGCCAAATATCCCAGCTTTATAGATACTGGAAATGCAGTTCATCTACCAATCTTTGTCAACCTCACTTATAGTACTAATACCCTCCACTATGTAAATACAAATCACAGCATTAATTGTTAATTCTGAGAACTTTGCATTATGAAAACATGATGTATTACAAAAGTATTATAGAGTGTCGAAGCTGCTAGAAACCTGCAGGAGAGTTACACAAGTCGCAGTCTGTTAGCAGCATCTAATGCTCCTGCTTCAGAAAATATGCCGTGGAACACCTTTCTGTGCCTCAATCCATTTGTATTTTATCAGGTATTGGAGCAGCGCTGTAGTAAACTGTGTGACCTGCCAGCACCTAAGGAGCAAGATGTTTTGGGGGGGGCTTTTTAAAAACTTAAGAAACAAACAACTTTTTGCTTCCTTTCTGCTCCTTGTTTTTTTTTAACCTGCATCACTGGAAATAAGTTGCACATTACCTTGTCATGGGGAAACAAGCAATATATGGCTGTACTTGAAAAGAGTGTTTTCTCTCTGATTACTCTCTAGTCATTCTATCTGCTAAATCCAGGTTCATTCTCCCAAACTCCATCTGGGATCATCCAGGATTCTTAATTAATACAGTCTAGTATGGTGGCAAAAGTATTTTTAGAGAGAGAGGAAAGATTGTTCCTCAGTGAAAGAAGATGGATTTGAAGAAAAACAGTGGCCTGCACTATTGAAAAAGCAGTTATTTTCTAGTTCTGATGCACAGTATCAGAATGATTCATTAAGTCCAAGCCACTTAATAGAAAACTAACTGATACAGATGATGGAAAATGGGTGAACAAGGAAGTACATGTCTAAAATCCTGCTCTTCTGGAACTAAGGCATCTATTTAGGATTCATACTTCTAAATGCTGCTGTAGAGCTGAGAAGCTAGGGCTCAGCTCAACACTTAATCCAGACCAGTCCTTCTTTCACAGCTGAAAAAATAATATTTCCTCCTCATTTGTCACTACTGACAACACATTAGTTACAGCAATTGTTTGGGATCAAGGCTGTCACTGCTCAAGTCTTTCTTATGCATAAGTCTTTATGCACAGAGATCAAATATGGCCCTGTAGCATCACTGAGTGGGAGAAAGGGAGTCTCAGATGCCAGTGAATACTTAATGTGATCCAGATGAAGCTAAAAATAGCCCTGCCAGGACAACCCCCTTGTGCTTGCTCTTTCAGCTTGTGTAGCTGGTTTTGCCTTTATGCTGTCTGAATAGAGCTAGCCCTCCTTTCAGCCCCTCCATCCGCCCTCCCACACAGATCCTACACAGAACCTACTAACAAGCCAAGGCCTGGTGGCTGGGATGCTGCTCTCAGTAGCCAGCGTAAGCAGTACAGCGAGTGGTGTTAGACAGAATACAGGGAATGGCCACATTTTGCTTGGGGCCCTGAGTGTAGGCTAAGAGCAGACTGAGTGGAAGAGTTTTTTATTTGTGCCCTCTGTCAGGGCACAGGGAGGATTTAACCACTGGGGTGCTCAGTTCTGCCAAAGCTGAGGCAACTGGGAGCTGAGGACCAAATCTGAGACACCTGGATAACACTAATGTGCACTTGATTGTGGACTGTTATCACAAAGGTGAGGCATTTATAAGCACTGAAATTCAGTTCAGGATGATCACAACTGATTTAATTCTAGGATTTTGTCTCTCTCTCTGTGATGTTGGACAAGCCAGGGTGCCTGTTGGCCTTTCACTGAGGTGATAACAGTTATGCACCCACAGAGTGTGCTAACAGATAAATTATGTCGTGGTTGAAACCTTCTGGTGGGCATGACATAGGGGAAGGGATTGTTTTATACAGTCACAATAGCTTTATTACCATCTTCCTTAGTAATCAGATTGTGACAATACCACACAAAGCAATGTGCATTTGCCATCTTCGTTGCCATGATGAATGCCCAACTTCTTCACATTCATGTGAGACAAACTGCCAGTCTACGGTGTCCAAGAGATTCTTGTCTAGAACAGACTCAGCAGAGGACCCTAAAAGCCTTTCAAAAGAGACTCATCTGTGGGTACATATCTTCCACCATCATTAGTCTTCAACCTTGTACTGTAGACAAATTGGAAAATACATGTAATTTACAAGGCTGTCTCTTTCCAGGTATGAAAACTGTTAAGTGTTCTGGCCAGAAATGGAAAAAGTAAACCAACTTTGGATGTGCACACAGATGTCCTCCTTTCTCATCCTCCTCTTCCTGCTGTTGCCACTGTTGCACACCAGAGAGCAGCATTCTGGTTTGTCCTGTGTGGTACCCATCCACCCGCTCACACATCTTTGTGTTGGACCATCCTAAAGGTAAAAATTTGTATCTCTCTATAGTCCCTTGTTATTGTATTTTTCCCTCTGATAGCTTTTATCTAGCTATCATCTGGATTCATGTATTCCTAATAATTGCTGCTGGTGTCTGGCTCTTTGTTATTAATAAAGCAGATATTTGCAGATGAGAAATAATGAAAAGAGTTCCACAAATTATTTATTTTCCCCCTTACATTCTGAACTAAAATGCAATTCTAAAAATCACAATGAAAATCTTGATTGGTTTTCTTTCTTTTACTTTTCCCTCCACCCCTCCTCAAATGTACCACTTGCTACAAAGGGATGCTCTGAATAATGTTTTTTTCTTCCTCAGCCTACTGTATGTTTCAATTCTCAATGCTTCCAGTGCTTGCTAGTTTGGTTTGGGTTTTTGGGTTGGTTTTGGTGGGGTGCTTTTTTTGGGAACTGTTGTTTGTGGGTATTTTTGGTTTGGTTTGGTTTGGTTTGGTTTGCTTTTTTTCTTTGTTTTGTTGCTGTTTTTGTCGGTTTACTGTTTGCTTGGTTTTTTAAATTGCTGTCATGGCTTTTTTTAAGGTGAAAACATGTGCCTAGCTTTTCCTTGGCTGTCTTCCTTCAGCAATGCCTTGGATTACAGTGACACTACTGTCATTTTCATTATGATATCGGAGATGAGCTCCAGTCATATATTGCACTAGAAATTCATTTATGCAAGGACAAAATTTATGGTATGGCTGTAAAATGGTATTAGTGTTTAGACAGGTCAAATTCTAAAATTATTTTTTAGTGGTTTTGTGTATAAAATGGCCTTTAACAGACTCTAGTCCTGTGTACAGATCATTATCTTTCATTAGTATCATAATGCTTTCATAATATATCAGGAGTACTGGTATTTCATTATTTGCATCCCCTTTTTATCCAGGACCAATTTAAGTTTCTGTACCTTATAGGAACCCAGACAACCAAGTGAGGTTGTAGTCAGAGGTAGAGAACAGAAGGCAGGAAAGGAGGGCTTGGACCACCCAGCTCTGAGGGGGCTCTCTTGGCCAGGGCAGCACTGAGATAGTTTTGGTTTTACACTCTCCTGAAAATTTTTCTTCATGACCCTGTGGGCCACGTCTTTCCTTATCACTGGATGAAGAGGAACAGTTCATGCTTGCAGTGCTTTGCACATGAGCATTCATTTTTAACTGAACGTGGGTATGATCTACTGCTAGAGGTCAGGTATCTTCAGACTAAGCAGGGCTACAGCACATCCTGTGTTTCTGAGTCACTGTCTGGCCATATCTGTTTTACTGGATTCCCAAAAAAGCATGGCAGGTACAACCAAACTGCCTACCAAGAGTGTTCTTCAGTCCTTGCTAAACTTTGAACCGTGACTGAGATTTGTTTGGGAAAATCTACAAAAGACTGCTCTAAAAAAATTAAAAATGTTCAGGTTCCCTTCCTATACAGTTATATATAAATTTATATATATGACCTATATATATAGTCCATATATATATATAGGTCATATATATACATATATATATATATATATATTCATCCCGAACAGTGCATGAGAGAAAATGGGTTCCTGTAATACAGATCCCTTGAAACCACAATGAGGGACCAAAATCATCCTAAATGTTTAGGAGATAATTGTTCTCACAACACCTTTCTAGGATTCAGACATCACATCTTTGTCCACAGTGAGATGGAAACCTCTGATTTCTGTCCACAGGATTGTCTTTTAAAGTTCATCTGCCCTTGCTCATCATGCACAATCAGAGGAAGTTCATAAACCAAAACAGTTGCAAAAATAGGGAATGAGCAAATGTAATCCTTCTCTCTCACTGAAGATCTTTGCTACGTCCAAAACTCTGGTTCTGCAGTCACAAAGACATGCTTCCAATAGCTGGAAGGATTGGAGAAGGCAGTGATGGATTTGTGAGTTGAGCACAGAAGTTGTTCTAGAAGAGAGATGGGTAAATGTCAGGACGAGAAGAGTGGTGCAGTCCTAAAAGGAGCACCTACTTCTAGGTATTACGTAGTCCAGATGATTTTCCTCTGGTTTCTATTTTCACAAAGCATCTGACCACTAGGCAGGAGGGGATAATTTTGTCTTTAAAAGACTTCAACCTATAGGATTTGGATAAAAGTTTGTATAGATACTGTGTCACTATACTAGGGTTAGTCTATGGCCTAGTGTGAAAAAAATGCCTTTTATTTTAATTGAACATATCTTGCCCTTGTATGGAGAGCATGTGACATAAGGAAAACAGAGAAGGACAGGGGGGAAGAACACATGACATCTATCACATATTATACAAAGTAAGACAGGGAAAACTGTTACATCCAGGCATTCTTCATGTAGTTCCAACTACTGAAGAGAAAATGCTTCCTTGTTATTCTGAAAAAAAAACCTTATTATAGGAAGGTTTTTCTACAGTGCAGCAAGGTAATATTGGGGCTGTCAGATGTACTTCTTTCATACATTTTGTTCTTAGGTCATTTTTCTCTATGAACAGAAGCTCAGGCAGTGCAGTGCTGAGTCTAATTCTAGCATGGTCCACAATCCCAGTGAAGAACAGGATTGCCTGATTTTTTCCTTGATTCTCAGGGCATGGGCTTCTCCAACAAGCAACAAGGGGCATTTTAGCAAGAAGGCAACCTGGTAACAGCATAGAGATGTCATCAGCATCTCTATAGCTCTTGCCATAGCATAAGATTAAGACAAAGTCTGATTTCACAGGCTGTATCACTGTGGCTTTCAAATACCCTGCCCAGATTATCCCAGTCTGTTCTTGCTATCTTCATTACTTACTACTGTGCATTGAGTATTATGTAATGTCTGTGACTTGTAAACATTTGATCATAAATTCAAATTCCTGTTGAATTCACAGTTAAATATTAGCTGCAGATAGGTTGAAACAGAGATGTTTCTTGCTGGAATTAGTCCAGAAAGCCAGATTTAACACCATGACTTCCCAGAAAACCAGTTACAGAATGACAGGACTATGGCTGGAACCAATCACACCTACCGTGGCCTTTGTGTATACTTAGGGAAATCTTAGAACTGCTTCACTGTAGTATCAGAACTTTGCCATTTTTTATACCATACACGTATGTATCTCAACCCTACTTATTCCCATCCCTTCCCTCTCACCTTGCTTAAAACCCTCTGCACATCTCCCTTATTTTGTGTGCTCAGTTGGAGATGTGCTCTAACTACCCTGCAGCACTCAATGTCTTTAACAACTCTCCTCCCAGTACTACACACCCAATTTTTGACCCTTCATGCTACTTGTGCTGCAAGATCTTCTGCCTCTAGTGCCCTGCTTCCCTACAAAGCAGGTTTGTGTTTTCCTTACCAATACAGGTCAGTTTGCCTCGTGTCCTCTGTTGAGTGTGACACAAACTAGGAATAAATGAGTTTATAAATAATATTTAAAATTCATTGTTCATATACTGCACTGCTTTTAACATACCTTGGGGGACCTTCTAAAGTCCATTCTGTAGTACCTATTAGTGCAAGACCACAGGAGGTGTTTTCTTTGCACCACAGGTGTCAGGTATTCAAGTCATATTAATTGCAAATGGACCAAGCAGCGATTTCCAAAGTTCATGTATTTTACCACAAGCCACAGGATCTGAAAAGTCTAGAAAATTAACATGTAAGCTCAGTTAACACTGTACTAAATCTTTTTCACTTATTCCAGAATAAATGGCTAAATTTTCCCAGTCACTCAAAACAGCAGGTGACTAAAAACAGAAAATATCTTGCTTTGCTCCCCTTAGACCAGCTAAGCAATCATTTTCCCTGCTCCTTGAGCCCCTGGATCAGTGACAAATGCTCCAATATTATAACTGAATTACAGCTGCAGAGATGTCAGTGCCCAGAGCACTTATCTGCTCAGAACATCTAGTGCTTGTTTCCCTATTTCGCGAAATAGTCCTGCCCTCATCCCACCTCAGCATTTCCTGCACATAAAGATAAAACTGGTGTCTATGCTTGCCAACCCATTCCTTGTGTGACAGAAACCACTAGGAAAGGTATCAAGCCAACAACTTGAAGTTGGCTGCTCACTGCAAAGACCTTTGGAATGCAAAGATTGTTCATTGCAACAGGGCTTTCAGGCATGTGAACATAGGTTGGAAAGGACTTACTGCCTTCAGCCCTCTTGAGGCTGATGAGAGATTATAAAGATGACATTTTAAGGCGGGAATTGTTTATTTGTGATAGAAACCGGAGAAAAAACAAATCTTTGGTTACTTTTTGAACTATGAGCAGGATTTAACAAAGAAGCTTTCGGATATATTTTCCTTATCAAAATGTCTTGCAAAATCTGAGGGTGAGGAAATGTTTGGAGAACTCACAACTTTTCAGATCTGCAGCTAAGCATGTGTAAATGCAGCCCAGGAACTGGCAGAGAATAGTCTTTCCATAAGCAGGAAGTCGACTGAGAAACCTTGCAATGACCCAGGAGTTGGTGGGAAAGGACAGGGAGATTAATGCGATTCTGAACAGACAAGCAGCCCTTACAGAAAACATGCTGCACTGAAGTTTCCCTCCCACTCTCATTCTGAAGCCTCAAGTGACTCTGTGTCTGGATCCCCAGAC
>JAWWEW010000112.1:104377596-104458990 GCA_035583185.1 Anabacerthia variegaticeps | reverse complement strand
CAGACTGAAAAAGCAAGGTCCTCAAGGATCCAAAACACAGCTTCTCACAAGGCACTGACCACAACAGTGTCCACCTCAAATTCTTCCACCCTTAATATGACTGTATTGCTGCAACAATATTTCTTCCAGCTCTTCAGATTCCTGTAAGGTCATCAGGCAGAAAAGCCACAGCCATAAACAGCTGTGGCCTGTAATGTTCAGAGCTGTGGGAGCTGTCTGCATTTCACTGTCACTGATAAGTTTGAATCATAGTATTTGCCCCATTTTCCTTTATTCTCTCTCTCTCTTTTTTTTTTTTTTTTAAATTTAGAGTTCTCACAGTATGTATTCACTATTTTTCCATTTTTGCAACTTTACACTTCTGGTTTTCAAAAAATAAAAAGGATGACTTTTACTAATTGCTATAATTTTAGTTTGCGTCTAATAATAATGGCTTGAACCTATTAAAACTGTAATTTAAAAAACCCTTATTTGAGGGAGTAGGAAAGTTTGTGATGCACTCTGGAAGACAAAGGTACAGTTTACTGTCCTTTAAATGAAATCTAACTTGCACTCAAGAAAAGCACTCCACAAAATGAGCTAATGGTAATAAATGGTTTAAAACCATGCCAATTCTCCAAATCAAAATGATTACATCATCCAGGCAGTGTCATCTTACCTGTTTTGTCTAAGTGCGTGTTACAGTGCCCTCCTGACATTATCTAGAGAAGTATTAAGGTAATAATTCTTTATTGTTATTGTTGTTGTTCTAGAAGTATTTTATCTAGGAAAGTGGAGTATCAAGTAGAGTATCTCAAAGAGAAGGTAAGATTGACAGTGACTTTATCAGCAGTCTGACCAAGGCCTGGATACAGACCCACTACAGTCACCCAGTTATCCCCAGGGTTAAATTGGCTCTCTCATACTGTTTTTGGCATCAAGCACCATCCCAGATAATGTCTGGGGACAATTCAGATAACACAGGCTGAGGACCACCCCTCTCTTTGTTTTGGAGGGGTATGAATGTGAGCCATGTCATGCCAGCTGGCCTCATGGACAAATCATGGTCCTTGGCCCATTTAGTTTCCTCATACAGATGTTGTTCCTCTGTCTGCAGAGGACTGGAGACCTAATTTTCATTAAAAATAGAGGAATGAGCTTCTGCAGCTCTAGCAATGTACATCACATCATTGTGAGTCCTTCTGGAACTGCCTGATTAATCCTTGTTATCCAGACTTTCTGTGGCACCCTGTCACTGCCTCTCATCCTAATGCTGCAGCACAACCCCTTCCAATCAGGTAACACTCAGTTCCACCGTCCAGGAGGGCACCACAAGGGGTGAGGTGTCTTCAAGAGTGTGCTGTGAGACTTTTCAGTCTGGTCTGGAAAGGTCCATAAGTAACATGTAATAAACGTATGGACAGACTATTTCCCATCAGATACAAAAAATATACAGATAAAAGACTGGGCTAAAAGGCTTTTGGTTTTGATGTCCTGTACTCAGAAGTTACAAAATGAAGCAAAGTGATATTTATAACTGTCATATGAAGTCACTACTATACATTCTTTAATTGCAAAATTCTCTCTCATAAGACACCTCTCATCTGGGATGAGTCCCCGTTGACATTTAGGGCCAATACTGAAACTGATTCCAGTTATCCCAAGTTGCATGCACCTTTTTTTTTTTCTATTTGCATCACACCATTTAGCCTGCTCCAAAGTACTGAAGTGTTTTCCTGAAGGGCCTACTAGAAACTACATTGCAAACTCAATTTCTTTCTTGCTGAAATTGCCTAGAAATACAGGAGACACAGAGAGTGCCACTGTTAAGATGCAGCCTGGGCTGTGGGAAAGACCTTGAACTTGTGGCCAAATGTTCTTCTGTCTCTTCTCTCAAGCAGAACTAGTTTATTTACCATCCTCCACGGATTTGCCTTTTCTACTTGTTTCACTTATGTCTCTGTGACAACCTTTCATTTTTTCCCTCATTTCAGTTTTTGACTCCTACTTCTGCTTGTCATTGCCACAAATTAACATACATGTAATTCAGTTTGCACAAAAGAGGGGATCCTGCTCTCTGTACACACCCCAGACATGCTCCTTCACCCATTCTTTATCACAGTTGTCAGTTTTCCTACATCCAAAAGCATGTGAATGCCACTACGGTTCAGTGAAAAAGGCACTTGCTTATTTTTATTTTTTTTTTGAATGGGTCAAGAAAAAAGTTGTCATAAATTAAAAAAAATATCTGCCTGTTTTCACTTAGGATCTCATAAAATTATTTTTATTTCAAGCTAACACCTACCAACAAAAATCACAATGCTGGTTGTGTGAGTTTAGAAAAACAATAAATAAGCCAGAATAATGCTAGTTTCTAGCAAACATCTGATTTTCTCTTTATAAGCAGAAATTTACACTTGTCTGAAGGAACCTAGGGTTTTCATGCTACATTTATGTCTTCTGTCCTACTAAAAGACTACCTCATCTACTGGAGCAAAGGCTGCATGCTGAAAGGAACACATCTATCTTCACGATGGAAATTTGGCCCATTGCCTGAAGCCACAAGCTGTGTAGCTGGAGATGGTTCTGTAGGTTTGGTAGGATGGCTGTTAAAATTGACTGCAAGTCCTGAGCCAGCTGCCAAAAGCTGCCTCTGGCAAGAGCTGCTCCTGGTGATTCCTGTCCTCCCTCGTTATCTTCAGACCCTGCTCATCTCCCTACTGCCACTTGTCTGTGCTGGGCTTTGGAGTCCCTGGTTGTGCCCCATGGCCCCATCTGCACTCAAGGTGCTCTCATCACCTCTAAGTCTTCAGTGATGGCCTTTGTGACTCCTTTGTCCTGCCACTGAGTTTGAAGAATGAAGTAGCTGGACCAGCTCCTTTGCTGGGATGTAGCAGGAACTGGAGTCTCTGGAGGGAGGACTTTCGATGCATTTTCTCCTTCAGTGTGAAGTAAAACAGGCTAATTTAAACCAGTGGACTCAGAGAGGTGTTAGATGCTGCCTCACACATTGGGTTTATAGGCTGAATCTTGTTCTCTTTAGGCTTCCAGATTTTTCTCAGTTACTATTTCTCCTGTCACATACTCAACTCTTTCTTTTCATACACTCAGTGCTTGTGCCTGTCCTTTGGAAAAACTTTTCTACAATTCTACACTTCATCAGTACAATAATTATTTCAGGCTTCCCTGTTAGACATAGTGAACTAGTGCGACACACAGAGAAGTGGAAGGAAGTCCTCTTCTGGGTTTCAATATGCCTCGAATGAGGTATTTTTCCTTGATGAATCCTGTTTTTTCATCATCTTTCACTTACTTTGGTATTCAATATGTGTGTGAGTGTGTGTGACTGTGTGTTTGTGATCTCCATCTTCCAGACTTTCAGTGCTGAAAAGGATACAAATTTGGGAGATAAACTCTAAAGACATCATTGATGAAACATTGAAGGCAATTCCATGTTTTAATCCTGCATAAATTATCCTGGAACTCAGCCCACGTTTATGATGTGTGAGAGAATAGAAAAATAATGGGATTACTCAGAAGTTTCAGATGATTATAAACATATGGTGCAGGAGGGTATAAGAACAAAACATACTGAGGGAAATATCAGTAAATGAAAGGTTAATAATGGAAAAAGTAAGGTTGGAATCTCATATGTGGCCTATTATCAAACACTACTGACATGAAAGAATTCCTGCAGAACTGCTAAAAGTGGACAGCTAGTAGTTTAATGATTGTAGCAAGAAAACTTTAAGGCATTGGAAAGGAAACTATATGATTATAAAAGAACTCATCACATATTTAAGCGTCCTATGAAAAATGGTAGTTTTGCGTCTGAAGTTCCGGACTGGGACTCAGATCTTGATTTATTTCCCAGTTCTGCTACAGATTTCCTCTGCGACCTTGGGCCAGTTACTTTGGGAAAAGCATGTTAAAGCTCCTAAATGACTTATGAATCCAAGCCACTTTACCAAAAAGGGCATAGCAGCAGACTCGCAAAGGGAAAAACATGTGGGAATGCTGACCATAGCCAAGGGTACCCCCAAAGTGAGAATATTCAACCCTACCACTTCCCAGTTCTAAGCACCAACAGGCCACCATGCCTCAGAGTAGATTGTTGCCTTCTGAATGCTCATGGACAACGAGCAGAGGATGGCATGGGATGGAGGGATCAGCTGCCCTCTGACCTCCTGTGGGTGCTGTGGGGCAGGCAGTCTTGGGAGCTGCTCCCTCTCAGGTTTTCTGGTTTCTGGTTAAATTTTGTCAGTGGCTCATTTCTAAGAGAGGCTCAGATGTGATGCCTTGATCTGTGCAGGCAGAAGATGCCAGGATTGACATGGCTAGCAGGTTTACCCTGAAAAAAAACAGGGGTTCCTGGCTATTGTCATCCTGCTTTGATCCAAAAAGAAAGAACCAGGACCAACCATCTCTTGTAAGGGCTATTGGTTTTGGCCTGGGGAACTTTTCACCTGGTTCACTGCCTATCCACAGCCCTCAGCCTCAGAGTTGAAACCTACTTCCCAAAAATCCAAGGGAAGTGGTAAGAAAGGGGCAGGGTCAGTCTGCCCTCTCTTACTCCCAGTTTGTGAACCTGAACTCTAACCAAAACGTAGACCTCCCCTTTCCTTGCTTCAGTCCTTGGGCTTCCTTATCAGGGTTAGGAATGGAGTAAGTGTTTATTTGTTTGCAAATACAGGAATCAGCTTCCTAAGGAAACTCACCTAGCAACCAAGCAAGCATGTAAACTTGAAGCACCTAAGTGTTGTTGCTTCCTGATTTCAGACAGCTTTGAAAAATGGACAGTTTTTGTTGTCGCCAGCTTGTGAAGTACAAATAGCAATAGCAGAATATTCTTTGTCTCCCTCATCCTGTATGAGTCCATGCTGTACATAGTCTTACAACTCACACACAAAATAGGAATGCAAGCAGTAATAAACCTGTAATGTAAGTAGGGGAGCCAAGGATGGATATTCACTCTAGCTTTCCGTATGCTATACCAATGATAAAAAGGTCTTACAGGCATCTCTTTTTCTGCCTTAATATGCAGCATGGACATAACTCAGAAACTGCCTTGGAAAGGATTCACAAACTGCTGTGTCTGTGTAAAGTCAGTTGAAAGTAAATAACATACTTTCCACTTCAGTCCCTTGGATATCTCCCTTTGCCACGGTTTGTTTCATTCTGTGTGGAAGTACATGAAGCTTAAGGTATGTGTTAGATCACAAAGGTAAAGAATTTTAGGTTTCTGAGATTCAAAAATGTCCTGTCAGAGAGTCTCCCTTAAAAGCATATATTTTGTTTTCAGTGGTTTTGGCATTAGCAAAAGATGAGTACAAAACACATGACAGAATGTAGCAAAAAGGAAAAAAATGGATGCTTATAATTTAAAAGGAATATTTTAGTAATCAGTGTTTGCTAACAGGAATGGGGAAGTATAAAGTGAATCATAAATATCAAGGTAAGTTTTTTAACTTTCATCAAAACATTTTCAATTTCCTACATCTGCTGCCTTATCAGCAAAGCCAAGGCAGGCTGATCTCACTGCTAGCTGAGCTTGATGCACTAAAGGAAAACTACTCTGAGTATTGACATCTGCAAATTTACATTGCATCAAAGTTGTTTAACATTTCTGGGTGAGAGTAGGAACAATTTCATATATCCAAGTAGCTAAAGTCTTGGTTAATATGTTAGGTTCCACATTCAGAAAAAGAAGTAGAAAGTTTCTGTCACTGTGACCTTCTGTATCTGCTTTTATAATCAGTGTGATCAAAGCAGTCCTTCTGTCATGGGACAGGATTCCCTTCTGGAATATTTCCACAGGACTTGAGACAGCTGTTGCAAAAATGTATTTTAAAAAGCTGCAGGAAATCTGTCTGTAGCTGATGCTTTTCCCAAGTTTTAAGACTTGAAAGAATATTTCTGTTTCCTGTAAGTAAATGTGTCTTTTCATTTGATGTATCTGCTTGTAGAGGGGAACCCTTTCAGTGTAAGTTTTTCACTGATGTTTGTCTGAAACCACTTTGGTAACAATTATCTCTTTTTACATCTGTTGGCTACTGTATTTGTCTGTGACAAACTACCACTGAGCCATAATCCTCTGGGTCAGGGAGGTCATTACGATCATCCCATTGGGCCTTGGGCATAAGACACAGCACAATTTCAGTGATTCCCAAGAAAAACCTGTTGCTTCTGGTTGATATGTTTGTCCTTCAGAGGGACAGATTCCCTGGGGATCAGATTACCCCTGCTAGGGCTGCCCCTACTAGGACTACAAAGGCTATGGAATCAGCCGAGTAGTTGTGGTGACTCCTCCTGAATGTTCTGACTGTGTCCCATGTAGGTCCTACATGTTTATTTCTGAAAGAACTACTAGTCCCAGTTAATTTTCCATTTATTTTTTCTCAAAATTTTTCTCTAAGTTACCCAGCAACACCACAAGAAATACAAGGATAATAAAACACTGCTTTTGTGTCAGTTTCACAATGCAGCCAGAACAG
The DNA here is from genome assembly GCA_035583185.1 of Anabacerthia variegaticeps. Taxonomy (NCBI): domain Eukaryota; kingdom Metazoa; phylum Chordata; class Aves; order Passeriformes; family Furnariidae; genus Anabacerthia; species Anabacerthia variegaticeps. Next base: position 104,452,517 of record JAWWEW010000112.1, on the reverse strand, counting down.
GTGTCATCTAAGCATCAGACTGTGTGGAGATACACTCATATGGTTCCAAGGCATGGAGATATAGTGAAATCACACAGACTGATGAAGCACAGGTTCCCTGCCTGTGGACTGACCACCACTTTTCACAGCTCAGTGAAACTCCATCTCTTTCTTCTGTCCTTGGCAGTGCACTGCTATTCACTCAGTCCTACAGTTTAGACACAAATGATGATCCTCCAAGGCAGATCTCTGCTGAGTTTTTCTCCATGCTTCACTGAAGCATAAAATATGGTGTGCATCGACTCCACTGATGTGATTTTCTTTCCAGGTACGAAGTTTCGTACCCATCCCAGGGCAGAGTCCCATGTCTGTGGGAACTCTGAAAGTGTTTTTTCAGTCTAAAGGGTTTTGTGCCCAAAACTTACATACCAGAACCTATTTGCAATGAACAAGGTTCAGAGTTCTTGGCCCCATGGACCACTACACAGGCTTCTGAACTCTCATCAGTACATCATAGGTTTAGTGTTTTGACATCCTCATCCCTCTCCTTCCATGTTCTCCACTACCTTCAAACTCTGCATGTCTACCCATTTCTGTTTTTTCTATGACAGTACACTGAAGGCAGACCATTGTTGCCAGTTTTCTTTCCTTTATACTTAATCATTCTAAATTCAAAATTTGAGATGATAAATACAGCAAATATGTTTTCAATTTGACTTGATGGATAACAATGTCTGAGGATCTTTCACCACTTTCCAGTAAGAAGTTTTTCCTGCAGTCTTATTTTCTCTTTATGAGAGATATCAATCACATCTATTTTAGTCTCTATTGCTAAGTGTCATTTTATTTCTTTCAGGATGACTGAGGAGTTTTCCTGTCTCTCAAATTTAAATAATTAAGTCTGTTCATAGATTAATTTATTCTACAGTCTGTGAACTCCTCTAATAGGGTCATATACCATAGGTTCTTTTTCAGAGAGAGTGTAGGAGAGTTTTAAGTGCCTAAACTGTGATTAACCTGTGATTTTCCATGACTGGGAGAAACATTCATCTTATTCTTTTTTCAAATGCAAGTTCAGACCCTGTTGCAAATATGTACTTTGTTTGAGAACAAGCTATTAGCCTTAACTCAGATATGAACAAATTATGTAACAGTGTTTATCAGGTCAAATTTCCTGATGACTTTTCAGGTTAAAACAAAATTAGTCAGTGGGATTTTTTTTTTGCTTTTTTTAATTTGGTTTGTTACCCAGTTCTGTAACTGTCGCAGAGGTAGTATAGATTTCAGTTTATGTGAGTCAAAGCCAATTACATAAAAGAGAATCCCAGATTTTAAGAAGTGCATTACAGTCTCTCTAGAAAATAGGTCATCTGAAAGACTTTCAGAGCTAATAGTTCCTGAAAGTGGAATGGCTATTACTTACTGCCACAGGGTCCTCTGATCTTCCCAGGACTCTACATGAGTCTGTTTATTACTGTTTTCTTTAAAAATTGAGCCCTTCTGCCCCCCCCCTTTTTTTTTTTTTTTCTCTTTTGTGCTCTATACTTAAAGAGTAGTAGACTACAAAACAAATGAGACTATCTGTGACTAATATTTTAATCCAGAGCCCTGGAATTCCCTGTGCACAATTTGAGCTGTTGCACAGCTGGCTGACTGCAAGCATTGCATCTCTGCTTCTCAGGGTCCTACTGAATCTAAGACCTACCTATTCTGTAAAGGTTAGTGCCTGTGGGAAAGGTATTGTAAGCTTTCCATTGAAATTTCACCTAACAATTCTTCCTCAACACTCAGTGTGGAATCAGAGAACATTAAGAAATGGATAAGAGAGAAATACATGGATAAGACTGAAACCCTACAAACATTGAAAAGAAACAGTCTAACACATAGACATATTTACCTTACAGAATATACCTTGTGATTTCCCAAATTTTCACAATCCCCTTGAAAGTTATAACATGTATCTTGTGCAAAGCTCCCTTTAGAGCAAAGAGCTCTCTATTTGTATTTACTTTATTTTGCTTACACAATACGTATTGGAGTGAATTTAGTAACTTACTTGACCAAGTCCTCTTGAATAAACTGATCAAGTTAGCAATTTTATTGATGGAGACAGGTTTCCTTTAAAGTCAAAGAAGTGAGAGGCTGTATTCATAAGAGTAAGATGAAGTATTTTCTTGAGTGCATTTGGACAAGAGTAGTGAATGGCAAAAACCTACTGACTGCAGGTGGTCAGAAAGCTAAAGATGCCCTGATTTGTACTGAGGCATCCTATCACTGACTGGAGCTGACTCAAGCTTTACAAGTTTGAAGATGGTGTATTAAACACAGGAAAATCCACAGGAATTAGTAGTATACCTCTCTAAAGTGGTCTTGAAAAATTTCTTAGGAGCTTAGCTGTCTCTGATGCATCCAAGTTTATGGCAAAGACTTCTGTGCTCATCACTGGACCTGTGGAAACACGCAAAAGGAAAAGATTGCAATGTGGGTTTGTTTTAAATGCTACAGTGAAAAGTTTTTGGATATATGTTCTCTGAAGTCAGAGAAAGCATAAATGTCCCATATGTATGAAAAGAATTTTGCACATAGTATTCAAAAGCAGATGTACAGCTCCTCTGAACAAGAAAGACTACATGAAAGAGCTGTGTCCAGTGTGCAGTTCTCCTCAAGTCTTTGTAACGCATCTCCCTTTGTTCCTACTTCTTGCTTAACTGATATACTTTTTGAAAGTGTAGGAGGGAGCTTCTGACTGCTAAATGGGCTTAAGCAGCTTTCTCCAGCAAAACATCCAAAGCAAAATACGGTGGAGGAGTGATTAATCTTGTGGACTTTTCATGCCCCCTGGTGGAAAACTGTCAGCGTAGCCGTAAGGATTTCATGCAAAGAGATCCCTAAAGAGATGTGTGGTTCCTGAGACGTAGCTGGGTCGCGTTCTCATCTGAGGCACTACACTATTATCGGTGTACAGCCCATGAATAAGAACACACAAGATCCCAAGTTACAAATGAGCACCTGGACTCATTTAAGTGCTGCTAGCATGATGTACATTGCTCATACGGTATAAATTGCTGGCCTGAAATTTCTTGTAGGCAAATGATGCCAAGCGCTTAATATATATAAAATGAACTCTAGTAACTTAAGCAAAATAATCACAATTTTCCCCACAGTCTTTCCAGGATTTCAGTCTGGAGGGTTTTGAAGGATACACAATACCTTGTTACAAACCATATAATGTTTTAAAAAGTATCCAACTGACAACCTTGGCTAACATTGTATCTTCTATCTAGATTACTTCAATATGTCATGTCCATATCACACCGCTCCGTCCATGCTCCCAATGCCAAGGATTTCTGTCTTGTCCAACCTTTCCATCTGGAAGTAATGAGCTTAATATTCTGGCTCTACCCCCATAAAAGCTATGTCACAAAAAAGTAGCAGTCTTACAAACTGTTGTATACCCTAAAGACAAATTTGAGATCCACACAGCCTCTCGAAGTTCTACTCAGATTCATTTAAAGACAAGTTTTCCACTCTACTCCCATAAGACCTACAGCATACCACAAGACTATGAGAGTGATTTGACAACTATTTATGCTTAAATCCTCTCCTAGACATGTCAGAGGACTGTGCTTAACAAATAATGAAGGGCTAGGATGGTCCTGTGGGAAAAAACATATTGTGTTATAAGATTTGCCCTTGTGATGGTTGTTCTCTCTGTTGCAATTCCTCTGAAAGTTAAAACAGAGGAAACAGAGTCTTTTCTCATCTTGCATGAAGTGAATGCAACCTCTTCTCTGTCTTGTTCTATGTACAGAGAGAACAATGAAGCAGGTAGAAGCTTGATACTCCTCAGCTTGATCTCTGACTGCACATTCACCAGCACAGCCCAGTGCTTGACAACATTGTCAGGGCTCCCTTCACTGGTCCTGTGTGGACACAGTGTGACCTGTTCTGAAGAGGATCTGCTTTAAATCTCTTTTCTTTCCATTTTCTTTCTTTTGCCACAGGGTGAGAAGGGTGGGACAACCCTCTGAGCAGGGGTTTTACAAGCAATATCATAAAAAATACCAAGAGTTACCAAAACACTTATTAGGAGTTATTTTCATCTTCTTGTAAGGTATTTTCTGTCTCATTTTTCTAGTATTATCAGCTTTTAGCAAAAAGTGGAATTTTGTGCCAAAACGTGACAGTATTCTTCAGACACCTCACCCAGGCTGCATAAATTTACAGAGGGAAACTTATCTCATGTACCTTAAGTATCTATTTTTTGTTAGGATTAATATTCCTTTGGAAGTGCCTCTCTCAGTAACTATAGACAAAGATATGCCTGGAATAATATTTAAATAACTAAAATATGGTGACATCAGTCCCATTTTTTTTATGCCAAGATTAAAAACAGACCCCCTTGAGTCAACATTTGTGTTTGTCATATTCTTACATCATTATTAGAACCCATTTTATAATTCTTTACCTATTTAAATGGAACTTTTAACATTTAGTTGAAACTTCTTTCAATGTCTCTCAAAATAGAAAGCGGTTTTAAGAATATTCTCTTACTCTTCACTAGGAAGATGTGCAGGTACAGGTGGATTAATCACATGTTCTTAGATTCATTACTATGTTGCTCCTGGCCAGAAGAAAAACTAGTAGAATTTAAAAATGCAGATGTTCTGAAATGAAAATGCTTTGCACACTCCTATTAGATTCACTGAAATTAAATTCTGGCAGATACAAATATTCTGACATTGCCAAAATGTCCTGTTTTATAATTTTGGAACACACCGTCTAATATTTCCTTTCAAAATAGTTTTGCATGCTTAATGTTCTTATGATGTGTTTCATTTTGCTTTCTCAATACAATTAAAAAGTCAACCATAATCAAATATTTCTCTCAGAGACATTTCAGTTGGTATGAGACATTTTCCTTAGAACTTTCTCTTCCAGATAATTTCGAAATTTTTGAATGTTGTGCCTAACTGGCCTAAAACCAAATCTGAAAATCCTCTGCAAATTTATTTTCTACATAGATATGATTTATTGCTGTTATTCTACCAAGACTCTGTCAGTCATAGACCTCTTAAAAATCTGAAAGAAAAAGAGATTTGCTGCTCCTCAGAGAGTACTTCACCCTCACTGAGTCAGGTAGTGCCTATGATCCAATTCCACAACTGCAAGAGTACCCTGTATGAAAACACTTTTCTTCAAGTGAATCTGGGGAGAAATTGGTGATATCTTTCAGGACATCTTGCAAAATGTAAAGTGATTAGAGGAACATACATTGAAGTATTATCATTTCTGAGAATACTGTGTTGTTTTTTAGCCTTAGAATGCCTTACTGGTCAAAGTTCTTGGTTACTCTCACTTGCCTCTGTGAAGGTCATGTTCAAGGTACCAGAAAGGAAGTATTTCTTCAGAGCTATAGGTTCAGAGACATCAGGTTTGATCTGTTCCTTTATTAACATCAGTCTGTGTAACAGTGTCTCCAAATACAAATTTGCTATAAGGAGCTGGATCTCTCAGCCTATTGAGTTCATTTTGTTCTGTTTCATAGCTCACTTTACAGCAGTGGAAAATGATGTGTACCATCTGGAGGGTCCTCTTGAATATTTCCGCTATGAAGATGGACTCTCTGCTTGTTGTAAAGCCAGATGAAATGTCTTTGATGTCTGTGACACCTCTGCTGTGCTGCCTGGCGTAAGGAAAGGGGTGTATCTGCAGAAAAGACAGAGAATTTGGAGAGAAAAACATTTTCATTGCCTGATTTTTCCCAGGATCTATGACAAATTCACTGGCAATATTTTTAAGTGTTTCTCAGCAGTGTTTTGTTCAAATTCTGACAGTGCTGTAGAGCCGACCACAATTTTCAGCCACTGCCTCCTCTGATTTACTCCACAGAGGCTGACTAGAAGTCAGCCCCAAAGTGTGTCCTAGTACTTAGACACCTTTTCCTTTTGCTGCTTTCTAGATCACCTCTTATTATCTTCTCCTGGGTGTGAGTAGAAACAAGGTATTGACTTCACTGAGTTGTGTATTGACTGTGGATTGACTCCTATACTGAGATGTCACCCTGACTACAGAGGGACTCTGCAGGCAGACAGACACTTCCCTGTTAGATCCTCTGGGAGGCTGAGCTTAGTGAAGAAGACTCCTATTCCTATAGCAGCTCCCAGTGTATATGCAGCTCCTTGTCTTAGACAGCTATTTAAGCTTTGCTTTACTCAAATCCAAAATCTGCCATATCAACAAAAACCAAGACACTTAACAACAACACAATACTTCCTTCCACCTGCAACACACATACTCATGTGCAAATTAACAGGGTTTAGAAAAAATAAGAAAATTTAGAAAAATTTAGCTTTAGTCAATGTTAAAATGATCTAGTCATGCTGAAACTCTGCCATAGAAAAGCAAAGCTATCTCTCTCTGAATGAGTGCATGGGGCTAGTGAAAAATAAGAAATATGGCATATCCACAGGTGGTATGAAGAAGGAAACAATATGGCAACCTTAACTGTTGTGAAATGTCTAAAATCTGAGATAAATTACCCTGCTTCGTTTGGTCTGTCTCCCTGCATGTCTGTCTCTACTGAACTTGTGTTTTGATAACGTTCATGATCAGCATTTTTACAAAAGAGAGTGAATTACATCACCTTGAGCACAAATATATTCAGGATATTATGTATTGTATTATGTATTGTATGGATTGTAGTTATTCTGATGGTGGCTCAAGAGTTAGGATGATTATTTTACTGCACTGAACCTCTTGAAGAGCAAGCAGCTATGTCTGTGTTCTTCTGGTATCCGATTATTAGTCCAGAGGTCACATAAATTCCTATTGCTAAGCAGGTTACTTTTATGTACTACTGTTGTAATCTGAATACAACTGCTTTTCAAGTTTTATCTAATTTTTCAAGACTGTCTTTCAGAGGAAATGGAACCTAATGTGATTTAACTGTTGGAGGAGGTAGAGGGGGGTTAAATTCAGTCAATTTATGTTCATTATAAACAAATCCAAATTCCTAGCTAGTATGGTATGACTAACATATGTCACATACTACAGCATGTCTGGTGTACCCTTTAACATTTTAACAGTCCATCAGACATTAATGTGACTTAAACATCAAAAACAGGTTCATTTTGCCATTAATATCCTGAAACAAGAACATCTAATATACACATCCTGAGATTTAATCTGTAAACATAACCAAAAATGTCTGGATGAAGGGGGCTTGTTTATATTTCAGTAGTGCTACTTCCATGAAGCATGTGTCTGCTATCTTTAGTGTGCAACTCTAGCATCCTACCATTGAGAGAGCCCTAATGTCTTTGATACTGTTAGGGAGACTTATAAGTCTTCTGCTGACAAAGCAGTCCCTTTGTAGATCCCCTAAAGTTAAAGCTACTGATAAACATAACTTGTTTTATAAAGAAGGGAAGAATTTTAAAACCACTTCAAACATGCTCAAGATTTCCCTATTCATTTTTTCATGGTGTGAAAGCAGGTTCTGAAGTGAGCAGGAATTAAGTGGACATGCTTCTCTTTACTGAAGTAATGACTTGTTTAATAAACAAGAAGGGGAAAGGAAAAATGTGACAGTGCATGCAGAGTGACAAAATAAGAAGATCTGAGGAAAACTTAATAAAATACAAATGAACTTTCAGTCCACTTAAATCCCATTGTATATTTTTTCAATCATTATTCAAATACTTGGTTCTTGCATTGATGAATGCTCAAGGAGGTACATTTCTTAGGAATTAGCATAGGACAAAGCATATGTGCAGTAAGTCTCCAAACACACTGTATCTATCAACTGTGTTAGGAGTCAGTGAAGCCACTACAGTCAGTAAGATAATGAGGAAAAAAGAGCAGAAAAAAAAGAGTAGTTATGCCCTTTGATATCTGCAAGATTGTTTAATCCAGCTCTTACGCAGATAAAACCACAATGTAATTGCTATGGAGTGAACTGCATTAGCAACTATGGCCTTGGAAAACCAGCCAAATACATTCAAGGTCTGAAGTACAGATGAATACTCCAATGAAGACATGTCTTAAATCAATCATTGCACTAGTGGAATTTGTCAACAGCATGATTTTTTTAAGAAAAATGCAGATTCATCTGAACTTTTTACACCAGTGCATGTGTTTCTATTAAATTTTTTCAGGACTGTTTTGAAAGCCAAGGCTGGAATTTCTCATGAAAATCAGGCAGAGAGAATCCCTTCTCAAAATAGCTAATGGCATGGAAAACTCCTTTGGCATAGATGAACAAGTGCAAGGACTTCAGTATGGTCTCCTGAGCAATCCTATTTCAGTGTGTGAACCAGGGCCAGAGCAAACCTGAGCACGTGCAGATGGTTGTCGGTACAGCTAAATTGTTCTCATGGTCCTTGGCAATTTTTTGGCCTGGGCTAACTACCTCTCTCCCAAAAATGTCCCAGCACAGCTGAGGGGATAGTTTGAGCCAGTATAGATGCAGTCAGCATGTTTTGGGGGTAAAAGCAATTAACTGTGTCAACACAAGCTGTGTGAGCTGGCCTCAGGGCAGGCAGCAGTCCCTGGGCAATTTCATTACTAGTGCAGCTGCAATACAGTAGTCCCTGTGAGCACATGGGGGAGTTATAAGATACGAGGGGAAAAGACTTTTTCACATGCATTTTTACTGCAAATTTTTCTGGAATGGCCTCAACTTTGTTCCAATACAGACTGAAAATATTTTCTGAAACCATGACTTTTTTTTTTCAAAATAAAATTCTTGTTTTCTGGCCAAATCTAGTACCAATTTGATATTGACATAGAAATGAACAGAATGTGTATTAGTTAATCCCCTAGTTTGGGTACAGTTCTGCAAATAAATGAATAGTTTATATATATTTCTCCTCCTGTAGTGCCTCAGCATTAGGGATTAATTCAAATTTCCCACTCAGATTCCATGTTAGGTATTTTTCATGTCCTCTTTCAACAAATGTAGCATGAAAAAACCCCACACAGGAACAGAGAGGGACTAAGATATGGATGAATACAAGACAGCATGTCTAAATACCAGTGTATTCTGAACATACACAATATTCAAGACATATATGTTGTTCTGATGAGTTTCTAGTTGTTCGTAAAGTTTAGGGCATAAGGGAGGCACTGAAAATTTATTTTAGGGGATATTGCATTACTCATCTGTATCACAAAATCTGTGTACATAGCTTTGAAATATGCACATTCACCTTTCTATGTGTAGGTGTCTGAGTTTGTCATCTGAGGACTCTGGTGTTCCACGTGCAAGTAGGCATCAAAAATCCCAGATTTACTTCAGTCCATGTTCCACAGAAGCTGTTTAGAAAATGGTTATACATCCACATGTCTACACTTAAAATTCCTTGAAGTTAGATGCCATGTTTCTAAACTAGAACAATTGCCTTTGCAGTACAGATCTGTGGATACATTCTTTGAAGTTTTCTTTGCATGAAAAGATTTCTTTGTCCAGAGATAAATCCTGGAAAATGAGAGACGCAATGTTGGGAAGTAGAGGTGAGTGATAGGAAGAACAATTTGTAAGGATGTATATGTATACTCCTCTGAGATAACATGATCTAGAAGCAATTCTAAGACCTGAAGCGAGCCACTGAATAAACCTGAGAGTTTTTGAAATTAATGATGAGACCCTCCTGCATCAGTGCATCTATCACCAACCTTCACCTAAAAATTAGTTAAGTTTCTTGCAGCCTTGAGTCTTCTAAATGCCCATAAGATATTCTTATGCTTACTGACTTCACTTGCAGAGCTCTGTAACTGTTGTCTATTTTGTGAATGATAGATGGTCTTTGTTTCAATTTTCAGTTTCTGAAGGCATGTTACTCTGCTTTATCTTCCGAAAAGCAGTGACTGTCTTCCCCATCATATGAGAGGAAATAAAAAATTAGAATATTGAAGCAACCAGCATTCAATTTTTTTCATGCTATCTCACACTTACAAAGCAAATTGCATGATGTCTGAGAAGTTGATTCATGTTCATTGAACATTTGGACTTAAAAATACACAGTTACAGATACTTCCAACAGGGTAGTGTCTTTCTCTTTCATTAAGATCAATAAAAGTTAGTCACCGTGACTTTGTGTTAACATTTAATTTCTAAACAATAGTCCATGCAGAAATAAGGTCCTCCACAGGGATTAGCTATTGTGAACCATATTTCTTTCCTTTCATTTTAGATTACTTGTGTTTTGCCTTACAGCCAAAATGAAACCTAGTTTCTCTCCTTTGACCACATCTCAATGTGGATAGTACGAAGCACTAAGGGCTTTCCATTGCTGTGGTATACACTGTTAATTGTTAACATATTCTGCCACATCATTTTTCACAGTATTGGAACTTTTTAACTATACCACAACTCAACAAATATTAACAGGACCAGACATGTCTTGGAAGATGGTACTGCTAGTATTTCCTTCCTCCTTTGGTTCCCACTGAGCAGATGTAAATCACTTTGGGACTGCATTTCAGTTCTGAAACCTGTTTCAGTTTTGCTCAAACCTAATTGGAGGTCACGTGGAGTTTTTTTTTTTCTTTCTCAAAAACAGCAAAAAAGGCAGTCTTTGAGCTTTTACTGCCAAGAAGCTCTCCCCCACAGAATCCACTTAGGCAGATATCCTGTAGGAAATCCATGAAAAAAACACAGCCCCAAATTTTTACTGAGAAATGAGACAAAATTGTAACTGGCAAATCTGTAGCCCCTCAAGACCCTGACCACATGGCCTGCTCTTGTTCCCTTTGGCAGTTCCTTTTTGCAGCTCTCTTCAGAACCTGGGCTGTCTTGGGTGATGCATTCTGCACTGAGCCTTCATAGCAGGGCATGATCCTCAGTAGGGCCCTTGAGTACTACTGAGATTCAAACAAATGATTAATAAAGAGCAGATCCCAGGCTGTAAATTACATTTCATTCACACCACTCAGATCTCACTCCCACAAAAGGAGCTTGTCTACATTCATTTGGTACAAAATGAGGGATGGACTCAGGTTTCGTGAGTCTAAAACCAGAGTTTTCTTCCTCCATTGGGGAATCTAAGTTTTCTTTTGAACAGAAATTTAGATTAAATAAAAAATACATTGCTTCTTTCACAGCCTTCCTGGCTGGAAGCCAGAGAGTCCTCTCTGTAATTCTGCTTATTCTTTGCAGGTGGTTTCTGAACATTTATGTTGCCCTGGGCGAGTGACTGAATATAAGTCTGTTTTTCCAAATGCAAAATGTGAATAGTTCTGCGTATGACATCTTGTGACCAATGATAGTGGGCTGCCTAACATCTGATCCACTGCATACATACTATTTTGCTACTTATTGTGACTTGAAATAGGATTTTCATTCTATTTCTTGATCAAGGACATAAAAATACATATAACCAGAGACAAAAGATTGGGGTAAAAACAACCAAAGAAACAAATAAACAAACAAAAGTTCAATACAGTCACTGCTGCCTCAGGAAAGCAGACTTCAACCCATGTCCCAGTTTTTCTCTATAAAAGCTGTTACAGAACATCAGTGCTTTGGAAGACTAGGGGAAAAAAAACTAAGTTGAAAGACAGAGAAAGGGGGTTTTGTTTTGTTTTGGTTTTGGTTGGTTTTTTGTTTGTTTGCTTTGTTTTTGTTTTTGTTTTGTTTTAATGTAAAAATGTGTTATTTAACAGTCCTATAAGTTTTTATCCCTTGAAACCCATAAGCAGTGACTTGACAGTGATCCAAATACACTTTTCCTCAGCCTGTGTGTTCATGCAGCTTCATTCTCTTGCATCTTTTCAGGGCCTTGGAAGACAACTGTGTTTCAGACAGAGCAGTACATATTGTCAGTGCCCTAATTTTGTCACTGCTAATATAGTATTGAGTTTTGTCACTGCAAGGTTAGGGTATGTAGCCACTATCAAATTGCTTGGATATAGGGACTTTTCTAGGAACTGCAGATTTGTAGGTACTGGTAAATAAATCACAATAAACCTTTTTCTGAGACTGGTGTCAGCTTACAGTATAATGTTTGCAAATATTGGGCAATCTTGTCCAAAAAGGAGACCTTAACATCTTTCAACAACTTTGCTAAGTTGCATAATACAACACCTTTCTGTAATGTGTTTCCAAAAGATAAGTCTTGCTTGCTGTGCAACTTTAGGCAGCAGTGAAGATTTTTGTTTGTTTTTTAAAGCTGACTTTTAAAAACAGAGCTGAACAGAAAGCAAGAATGTTATTTCAAAAAAAACAAAACAAAACAAAACAAAAAACAAAACATTTTCACATTCTGATGCAGAAGGAAACCAAAGCATGTACTTCATTTTTATCTCCTTGTGAGATACACAAGAATAATTGACAACATTGCAATTCCAGTATTTATGTAGAATTGAAAAGAAAATTATAGTTTTAAACTGAGCCACCAGCTTTTGCAGTATAGAACTCCTAGCTTTCATACTGGATTTGAACACAAAATTCACCCTGGACATCGTAGAGCCTGCCAATGAAAATGACCTGGAAATAATAAACATATTTTCGGGAAGTTTCAAGTTTGACAAATCACTATTCATAAGAAAAAGGAAAAAAATCAACTCCATTCCTCGCTTTGCAAGATTATACATAAAGAAGAATGCAAAATAACACTGGTTTTGAAATAAATTGCATTGAGGTCAGAATTTAGAGACTCGGGGTGAAGATTCAGCTTCTTTTCATATTGTACTAATTTGCAACACACTGAGACAAAATGTTACCACAGGAAATTTCACCATCACTTTTGAGTGCATGAAGTACATAAAAACAATATAACCCTTACAATTATCATGTTCATAAAAGTGGATTTAACATTTAAAAAGCTTAAATCTATCTCATACACTCAGCTGCAATAATTTCCTTTAGCTCCATCTTAATTTTCAGGGCTGTCAATACCATGCTTGTGGATATGTTTACATGTGGAAGACTCTTGGGCCGAAGACAGTTTTGGCCTTGGAAGGATGCAGCTGTGAGCATGGGAAAGCAGAGAAGAAGATACCTATGGCCTTGCAGCAGCATGGGAAAGTAGAAGAAAGAAGAAAAACAACTGAGAAAAACAAGATTTGTTTTGAGTCTTACCAGCATGAGGAGAGATGTGAACTACCTATCAGAAGATGGTCTAAGACTTGTGGACAGAAGTGCTTGGCTAATAGAGTGTGACATGTATATGCGTGGACAGATAAGAAAAGGTATAAAAGAGAAGCCTTTTGTTAATAAAATGGTTGTTGCTAGCTGTAAATATTCTTTGTAGCTGCAAATATTCAAACCTCTGTGTGTGTGTTTGTCCCTTGCCGCATTTACATAGAAATGGTCTCAGGACCATCTTCCATACCAGAGGTTTTGCTGCAGAAAATGAGCAAACATGGATTGAGGCAGAAGTGGAACACACAGGACCCAAATGGCATCAGATCCTGGGGTCTGGGACACTGCCAGAAAGGCTCAAGGAGTGATAGGCTGTAAGCTGCCTGCCAAAGGGCTGAGAAGGCACGAGGTGTGCAGCAGGTTGGCAGATACAGGTTCATTCTTCCACAACAGCATAGTTCAGCAGAAAGAACTCCAGCCCTCTTGTTTGAGAGTGGCATTGCCACATGAGTGCAGGAATGCAGATGGGTTTACTCCTAAAGAACCCAGTGTGAAAGCAAAGAAACGTGAAATGGGCTTATTTGGTAGCTTTCCAATGCGAAGACAGAAATACCAGCGTTTGCCAAGTGAGAAGGATGAAATCAGCAGAGAGGGTATTTTGTTTCTAACTTTAGAAGATACTGCAAACAATGGAAGGAGAGAAGGGGGTTGGCTTTTATTTTAAAAAGAAAACTCTTTAGCATGCAGTTTACACTATTGTAACATTTGCACTTAACATAGGCCAGCTTTATTTTATTTATTTTTACATGTTTGCTCAATTTCAGATGGAGTGAGTGAGCCCTTAAAAATATACCCTCTAGGTTCGTGATATACATCAGAGCTGCGTAAATCTCCTAGGAGACTTAAACAAAGAGAACCTAAAAAAGATGTTCCTTATTTTGCTGTAGTTCTGCCCATGATTAATGGAAGCCTCTGATGATGACTGCAACTCAGTATATTTCTTGGCACTGTCACTGTGTTTTCCTTTCTTCTCAGCTGGGTCAAGTCATAGTGACTATAAAAAGTAGAAGCACAAGGTTTTTCTTGACAGTTCATAATATAAAAGAGGGCCTGCTGCTGTATGGGGTGTTGTTTTGTACATAACTGTGAGTGTGTGTGAGGACATTATAGAGATTAGAATATGATAACTGGCAAAGAGAACAAGGATTCAGATGAACTTTTGCAAAAGGAACTCTGCCCCATTTCTGTCCCAGCAACCCTTCCTATGAATGGCCCTTTGTACTAGTACATTGGCCAAAGAAGGCTCTATTTTACTTTTCAGGTTTGCAATTACTGAGTTTTGATTTGGGCTGCAGTAGCCAGAGTGCCTTCTGTATGTCCAAAGTCAAGCATGCTGAGTGCAGTTCAGGGGACATAGCTGCTGTAATGTTTCAACCACTACAAGTTTTGCCAATATTCAGCTGTCCTGAGCTGTCAGAGACTGGCTTCAGTCTTGGTATTGTCCAATACCCAGGTGGCACCCACTGATCCGCTCACTTGAGAAGGAATGAATATTTTAGCTCAGAAGCTACAGAGGAAAGGACATATATGCAAAACCATATACATAATTTCAGCAAGCAATATTTAACTTTGCTAACTTTTCTTGGAGCTTTGCCTTCTTACATCTTATTTGCTTGAGGGAATTTGGCAGAAAATTTTTCTAATACCCTGTACTTTAAAGTTTTAGGTGCTTTAGATTTGCTTCAGGACATTGTGCGTACAGTGACCATCAAGGACTAGAGTGTGTACTAATTCATGTCTTCAGGTCCCATATAACTTCAGGAAAAGAGAATTAAACCAGGAAGAAAGCAACAAATTTTACAGATTTCTCCTAATTTTTGAAAATTTATTTAACAAAAAATGATTATGACTAATGGATGGCTCAGACCATTGCAATGATACAGAGGCTCTTTTAGCTTGATGAGTAAGAGCCACCAGTGTGTCCTTTCAGTACAGCCCATGTACCTGGCAATTTCAGGAAGTCCTAAGTCACTCAGATATGGTCCTTCAAATTAAGGATTGGGGATGCTGGTTTAGACGTTTCTCTTTGCCTCAGCCTCTTTGAGTATAGGTAGTCCACTTATTGTCATCAAAACAAGATTTATTTCACAACTCTCTGATGACTCTGTATTGAAACACAAATTGCTAAACTAAGTGAATGTGCCTTGTAACAGAGACAACAAAATACAGCAAGGCATTGGAGCAAGAGGGTAAGCAGCAAGCCAGTGTCAGTTTCTTGTGACCAAAGTCTGCGTTCATGCTTGAGCTCTCTATTAAACAAGTAGCAATTTTTATTTCATTGTTAATGACATTTTTGTTAAAATGCACATTTGTCTGTACACATATATGTCCACATATATGTTTTAAATAACCCAATTCTTTTGACTGTTGATTCAGTTGAACTGCCTTAACACAGGTTTACCCTGCTAGATAATAGAGAATGAACCGGTGAGCAAGGTGTTATTTCATGGAGAACATCAGTGATGTCTTATGTTTTGCAAATACAAGATGCTAAGTTCAGTTTATAGAAGTACCAGCTTTTATAATCAAACAAAAGACTATAGTAATTCTTTTAGGTTTTATGTTAAAAGAGTCCTCTAAGTCTTTTCTTTTGACAAACCAATGGCTTGAAAAATTCTACTTTTTTAAGAAAAAGGAACATGGTAAACAAACTGCTGTTTTTAAATTTAGACAGCCTTGGGGTAGATGTGAGAATAAGCTGTGAATTAAGCATCCCTTGACAGATGGAAATTTGTAAAGTGAGAAAAACCAGACTGACCTTTAGTGTGGTGCTGACAAGTGAAGGATTACACCATCTCTGGTATTAGGAGCTACGTGTTATGTGTACCTCATCAGAGGGGCATATGTACACAGGAAACCCACTGTTCCTTGCCATTTATTGATAGTAATACTTGCTGCAGTCAAAATATTTGGCACATTTAATGCTTTGAAGGATTAAGGAGCCATTCCCATTAATACTGAACACAGGAAATTACTAACTCTCAGGACAACACCAGGTATCGCAGATGCCATGAGTTTTTAAAAAAAACCCTCTGACTGTGTGATTTGGTCTGGCTTATGGCTCCAGCTATACACCTGTGTGTGAAGGCACAGCAGGGATGGGGGATTCATGGAGTGGGGACTGGTAGCGACAAGGTTTTCCTGGTTAGCAGCGCAAGACCTGGCAGGCTGTCCCATCCCACTCACCATCAAGTAGCCCGGCAGCCAGGGGCACTGGGACTAGTTGTAGCTGGAGACCAGTGGTGCTTCTGCAGGTTTGCTGGGATAGGGGCTGATGACCCCCAGGGAGGATTAAATGGGGTCCTGGGATGTGGCAAGGTGTGAGGAGGCCCTGGCAATTGGGTCAGATTACAAATAATTACTGATAGTGTAAGTTTGGAAAATATTATTATCCTTCTAGAACAAGGAGGACAAGGATTTGTTTATTTATGTCTGTCTGTCTGTATTTATTCATTATAGTTCTGTCTTTGGACAGTGTATGAAACTGTATTGTTTAAACACTGGTGTCGAAGAGTACTGGGTACATAGGCACTGTGGATCCCTCTGTATACAAGTGTGCACACACTCTTGAGACTGTGTATCTGAGAAATTGGCCTGTGCCTCCCTTCTGCCTGGTGGCTCAGATTCACAGTCAGCCAAAGTTCACAACTCAAAGAAAATATTCTTCTCTATGAAGAGATTCATGTTTATAAAAGGATTGAAGGTTCTTACTGCAGTCCCAGTAACTTCCTCTCAGAGGCACACAAAGGCATAAACACTGGCATGATCAAATCTGATTTTGCTTAAATTTCAAGTTTGATCCTTAGACCTGAAAAGAATTCTTCAATAACTCCATTTTTAGAAAAAAACACCAACCAAACAAAAAAAACCTCCCTCAAAATTAATCTAACATTAGAGAAAAATCCTCTGGAAGCTCAGCAACAACATTCTTTAAGGCATTAATGAGAGAAAAAGCAATACTTTCAAAATATTCCTTCTCATTTTAGCAATATTTTTTCCCATCAAAAGCTTTTTCCCTTCAAATCCCTCCTTCAATTACTCTACTTTTTATGCTGAATATTATTTCACATTTCCGATCTCATTTTACATGCAAAGACTTTTCATGTATCTTTTCATCTAAGTGGACTTGAGTGTTGTAGCCCTAGGAGGCTGACAAGTTAGATTAGCAGAGATGCTTTACTGCCACAGCAATAATAAATTCTGTTCTGGTTTAAGAAGTGTCCCTCTGATCCAGGCATTTTTGCAATAATTGCTATGGGCATGATGTTATAGAATGTTTATTGGCCCTATGAATTTTTGGTGGAGACATATATTCTGTTTTTCAAGAAGAAATTGGAAACAGAAGTGCCAAAGGAAGATGCTCCTATTTGTTTCATTCAGCTGACATGAATACAATAACGATTCTCCATCCCAGCTTTCTCCCTCATAAAAAAGGTGTTTTGCACTTGCAGTTCACTATTTCCATCCTGAACTACTGTAGACATGTTGAGTTCTTTCACACAGAGCTTTTTCTGTGAGCTTCTACCATACTTCAACACTCCTGTAACATGAAATAATTTATCCTGGAAAATGAGTGGTGTTACTGCAAACATAGTCCAAGTGGTCTTTGCCCTGACATAAAGTGCTTTGTAGTGACTGTGTCACAGCTACAACTGTCTTATTTCCATCAGAAGCTGATGAGATATGTGAATGGGCAATGCCAGATGTTGCCTAGGAAACCCGGGGACATTCTAAACTACTAGGGAAAAACAATGTTCAATGTTACCTCAGGAGCCATCCCATTAAAATACAGGAAAAATCCATTTTGCCCACTGAACCTTTCCCTGAAACTCCAGTGTCTACTTGTAAACATCTGTGGACGTGTTTTTTATATAAACAATAGTAGTCAACAGAGTCAGTAGAAGGAAAACAGTAAGAACTAAGCAAAAAACTTGCATGACTGGCCACTGAAGACTGGAGTAATTTGCCCATTATTGGACATCTGGTGCTGTAAAAGTGTCTCAGGACATGTAAGATATTAGCACAAATTAGGACACAAACACTTTACCTACAGATGACTTATACCTTGATAACTTAGATTTTGGGGGCTAGATTGGGGTTGTTCAGCATGGAGAAGAGAAGGCTCTGGGGTCACCTAATTGCAGCCTTCCCGTACCTGAAGGGAGGCTACAAGAAAGATTGAGGGAAACTATTTCCAAGATCATTGAGTGACAGAACAAGGGGAAATGGCTTCAAACTGAAAGAAAGTAAGATAGATTGGACATTAGAAAGAAATTCTTTACTGTGAGGGTAGTGAGGTACTGGAACAGGCTGCCCAGAGAAGTTGTCGATGCCCCATCCCTGGAAGTGTTCAAGGCCAGATTGGATGGGGTGCTGAGCAACCCGGTCGAGTGGATTTCTCCCTGATTATAGCAGAGGGGTTGGAACCAGATGATCTTGAAGGTCCTTTCGAACCGAAATCATTCTGTGATTCTGTGATAATGTCTGTAGAGGGCTGTGCCAGGACATCTAAAATGACGCAGGATGCCTGCACTTAGACAATTGAATCACATCCTTCATGTCTGCTTCAGTATGAAGTGAATAGCTCTCTAACCTCCACTGATGGTATCAAGTAGATATCCATGGAGATCTTTACACTGAGATGCCTCATACCATGAGCTGAATTTTGCCCACCTCATTCCTTCTGCAACCAGTCCTGAATTTGTCTCTGAAGGTGATTTATTGCAATATGGTTTTAGGAACTAAGATAAAAATCCACTAAAGAACACATTTGAATTTCATTGGTGACTGAAATAATGTGGACTGAAATATAAGGGCTCTGTTTTCCCGTTCCTCTGCTCAGCATGATTTTGATGAATAAAGACTGCCAAGGGACTGTCAAGCAGAGCTCCTTACTATTTGCTTTTGCACTGGGACTCATATGTTGCTCTGGTTTTCTCCTGCTATTTTCAGTTCTTGCAGGCCTGCATGTCAGATGCACATGGCCAGCAGCATTCCCTCCCTCCCTGTGACATTGTCCCTGTGCCAGGACCAAATGAGGTAGGAGCATGGGGTGGCACTGGAGGAACCAAGGAAGCATCTGTGCTGCCTTTGTGTGCACTGAGGGCTCCCACACTGTCAGGAGCTCCCAGCTGGACACATCTGGCTGAAGTCCAGCTCCTTTAAATGGTTTCAGCAACTCACAGGGGTTGGAACACACTGGGGAACCTGGCCAAAGATGCTCAGGGTTTGTGGTTGAATGGGCTAAATTAGATTGGGGAGTGACTGCTTGCTCTAACCAATTGCCTTATTCAAAAAAAAATGGAGCTCAAATTAACACTTTTTTCCCCCTCTATTTAAACAGAAGTCCCTACCATACTAACCATAAAGACTTTTTGGCAAGCTAGCCTACATAAGCTCTTTAGCCTAAGACAACACTGCAATCAGAAAAACATACATGAAACAATCTATAAACCTTTTCATGCCTTAAACATCATTCAAGCTTCTCCAGAATGTGAAGTTCTGTTCTGAATAAAGACCTCGAGGCCCTTGTATGTGAACACAACAATTTTTGTGCCTACCTCTAAGTTGCAGAGTTGTAGAATGGCCTGTGTTGGAACAGACCTTCAAGATCATCCAGTTCCAATCCCCCTGATGTGGACAGGGACATCTTTCATTGAACCAAGTTGCTCAAAGCTCCATTCAAAGTGACCTTGGACTCTTCCAGAAATGTGGCATCCACAACTTCTCTGAGCAAGCTGTTCCAGTGCCTTCCCACCTTCACAGTAAAGAATTTCTTCCTAAAACCCAATCTCAACCTGCTTTTCTTCAGTTTGAAGCCATTTCCCTTTGTTTTGTCACTATATGCCCTTGTAAAACACCCCTTCTCCATCTACCATTGGAGATGGCATTCAATTACTCAACTACTCGCATTGCTCCTGCTCTGTTGGAAAGAATAAGTTTTTAAGCCATACAGGAAATATGCAGTTTTGAAGACTTCATGTCTTTTGGTCCTGGAATTACTAAACCAGTTTCCATTCTTGTCTCCTATTGTCCATCTCAAGCTTCCTCCAAATGCACTGCTTGGAAAAAAGGGAGAGCCATTATCAACCAGTCAGAAGGTAAAGCAAGGTGGGTTAACTTCACTAAAACTGTTTAGCACCAGGGTAAAGAACGGATCTCAACAGAAAGCATGGGACAGATTTCTTTCCTCAGTTCCAAATAGATTGGAGGAACTTGTTTTCCTTCCTTGTGTCTGTTACACATTGTAGGCAGGTGGCAACAATCCTCTAGCAAAAGAATGAGGGAGAATGAGGGATATGTGTAATTAAACACACATATATGTTCAAAAATATTCACTCACTGCTCAATAAAGGAGAAGTACAATATGAAGAGACAGAGGATGTTATTGATGGTAGAGTGTCTAAGATTTCACTGTGAATGAAACATAGAAACTATGTAAGTGAGTGCAGCCAGTCCATGGTCCAAGGAAAGAACTAGGCCTGAGTCTGCCGTTCAGACAGATGTGAGAGCTTGACTTCCTGAAACATTCAGACCTCTCCCGTTCATAAACCTGCATCTTTTTGCATTGCATCTTCAGGTGTGGTGGCTGCCCCCTGTAATCTGACCACTCTGAGAATCAGCCTACTTGAAGTTCTGCAAATGCCTGTCCTTAAAATCAACTGTTACTGTGGTCCCTTTCTAAGAGTTCATTTTTGTGTCTGTGGATGTTGTTTTGGGCCCACATGACAGAAAACAATACTGAGTGTTTTGAAAAGGGAGTTCCATGCAGAATTAATGTATAAAAGATGCACATACATGATTGTATAATTACATCCTGCCTTGAATTCTGACTGCTAAGCATTCAGTATTCTTTACAGGAAATTAATAACTTTACAAAGCAGCTGCTCCATTCACCAGCTTTAAAAAATAATATTACTGTTGTAAACCATGGATTACTCTTTCTGATACAGGTAATCCTTTTAAAATTGACCATTCTGTAATTTAATGAATTTATATTTCTTTCAATGTGTTTTGAGCTAAGAACCTAGTGGTTAAAGGTCCATAACCCACCTACAATTTTAGACAAAATATTAAGAAAATTTGAAAAAATAAAGATATCTACAAGTAGTTTTCCTCAGCTGAAGCAATATAGTTTGGATGTTTGTGAGTTAAAGGCATATCCCAGCATAATCTGCCCTTCACATTAACTGTGTAAAGAATCACACTTTATCAACAGCAGAAAAATCTCTCCAGTTATATTTTAAAGCCTTATCTTCAATGGGAATATTAGTTTTCCCATGTTACCGTGTTTTACGGAGGTAAATGAGTAATTTAGTAAAGCTAAGTGGGAATTGTTGAGTAAAATATTTTGTGTTGGAAAATGCTGGTTTGCCAAAACAGAATCCTTCCATGGGGACAGTGAGAGGAACCAAGGTTAGAAATTCTGCTGAAACCCTCCTCGACTCTGAGAATCATCTGTCCTGTGATTGCAGCACTCACCTGAGTAGCCTGAGCTTGATTTGTCTCCACTCACAGGGACACTGATCTCAAAGCTGGTTGTCATGTGTATCAATAAAGAATCATCACTGCTGGGCCACCCAGAACAATGCTCGTGTTCCTTCTCCTTTCTGTGTAACAGTTTAGTGAAAAACATCATATGTGAAGGTTTTAGATTTATCTCACAGTGAAAGGAGGGCATTTATTTACTTATATCTTGCCACAAAATTCCCTCATGGCAGGGTGACCCTATCTAGTTCTAACATCACTCACAGATCATTCTGTAAAATTGGTCTTTGAGGTTGCTTTTGGCTCTAAAATTTTTCAAGGGTGAAATAATGTATGGGTAAGGAAGTATACTATCAGGTTTCATGGGATCTGGTTTCAGAAAATTTCTCAGGTCTCCCATATGCTTTCATAATTTAACTACGAAGGGAAATTCTATGCTGGTACAACTGATAGGGCTCTATGGTTTATTGCTCTTTGCAGATGTCATATTCTTGGTGGGAAATGGTAGGCAGTAGGAAGGTATCGGGCCTCAAAAGTGCATGGATAAACTCAAACATGATGCTTATTTCTGTCACGTATTTGTATACATAAGACTCATACCTGTTTTTATTTAAATAAACCTTTTACACATTTTCATAGTAAAGAACCTTGTAATAAAGGCCAACAATCAAGCCCTTGTAAGTATTTGGAAAGGTTAGTAAATTTTCCACTGTTATCAAATCTCTTTTGTAGAAAAGCTGTGTAAACAAATGCCATTTTGGAAACTCTCAGCAAATGTCTAACATTTGCATTTGTTAAAGTTTATTTTTATTCAAAAATGTCTTCTAGATTATTGTTGCATCTGATTCTTTTACATATTCAAACTTGCTTGTCAGGTGCACTTCAGTTTGAAAATTTACTGCTTTGTGGCCTTTCAGACCCCTTAAATCCTTTACCTAAGTGCTCCTGAAGACCATGACAAATAAGGCGCAACCTTGGCTTTTGAAGGCAAAACAAAAAAAAAGCCTGGTGGCTTTTCAGAACTGTCTTTAAAAGGATTGCTCCAGCAAGAGCCCTGCATAACTCTCTGGTTGTTGAAGGTTCGGTGTGACAGTCAGTGATTTATGGTAAAAAAGATGAGAGGACAATTTTTGCAAACAGTTCAGCACTGGTCTCACTTTATTCCCAGGAAATGTTATTATTGGCTGCACTGCTGAGTGTGTTCAATACCAGGACTGATTCCTGGCCCCCAGTCCAAGTGGTGAAGGGTGGTTTGTGTCTACGCTGCTCAGAGTTAGCTCAGATTGTCTGCATCAATGCTATGTAGTACATGGTCCTGGGCCTCTGCTGGGCCCCATGTGATTCCCTGGTGACCTCAAATCATAACAATCTTTTGTGTATGGTTCTTAGTTCAGTTCACAGTGTCAGGAATAGTGAGGACTGTGTTACAGCCTGACAGGACTGTGTTTTCTTAGCATGGAATGGAAAGTGTGAACTGTGTGAACTGAACTGTGGGGTGAAGGCACGTTTGAGGATGCAAAGCCTGGTTCAGTGTGTTATAGGACTATGCAAGATGAACGGAGCCTTCCTGAACATGACCTTTCAGAAGTGGTTCCCAAATCTAACCATCCCGAAAAACTGTGAGCTTTTGTCTCCCCAGGATGATTGATTCACTTCACAGAACTTGTGATCAAATTAACAACACTATATGAATCTGCTGGAGACAAGTAAGCTGGGGAACTAAACTAAGTGATAATTTAGTCAGATCCAGTGACCTCCATGAGAGTCAGGCTGGGGCAATGCTGAGTAAAACAAAAAAATCCTGCTTTATATTGTTATCAAGTTTGGTATTTATACTTTAGATAAGGGCCAGTGCTCAGCCAGGTCACTGAGAACTTTGGTGAGGTGAAGAACCATTGGCCAGGACTCTAAGAAAACTGCTATGTAAAAATGAATTAATGAAAACATCTAAAGTTGTTCAGAAAAATTCACATTTCTATCCAGCTGATTCCAGAAACATGCTATGGATAATCTAGTTAAAAATGCAGAGACACTTGAACACTCCTGATGGAAGTATAGGACATTTCCTGAAGATTAATGACTGTTTGGGAGGAGCTGTGGCCTGAAATTCAGCTGAGAGCCATTAGCCTGAGCTAGCCATTAATCCTCCAGAAAGGTTTGGTGCCAGAGTCATTATTACAATTAGGAGTTTAAAATGTAGGGGTGTCGTGTATTTTCAGCACATGATGAGGATGCCATTTTGACAGGATTCTTCTGGAGAATTCTGCATTTGGCTAGATGAACGGCTTGGGGTTTCTCAGGGGTATTCTAATAGTTTAAAATAATTTAAAACCTCAATTATGCAGCATGCTGGAAGATCAGCTGTGAACATCAGACCCAGTCATGCAAACATGTCAAGCAAGTAACACCTTGTAAAGAGAACAGCCACTTTGTCTTTGTCTCATCAGTTGAGCAGTGCTGGATATTAGTTCTTTCACTGTGTAGTTGTTAGCTTCAGCTTAATTAAAGACCCAGAATACAGCTGTTAATAATTGACTGAAGGAAAACTGCATGGAGAAAATCAGATTTGGAGTTTTTGCTGGTAATGATTAAGGGGATACTACTATGCACAGCAAAGTCAATGGTAGCAAAAATGAGCACTTGGTCCTTCTCATTAATGTTGTACACAAAGTAGAATGGATCATATCTTTCTATAGTTCAACAAAAGATTTTCTCTAATGTCTTTTGAACTGTTTTACCTGTACTGGCAAACCTCTGTCTAGCTATTTTGTAGTTACAACTGACAGTTCTTACTTCCTAGATTTCATAAATAAGGCAAGATTGATTTATGCAACTTCACATCCTGTATGTAGGAGGCAATTTGGCTTTCTGCTGTTATCCTGATACCAAGCTAAAGGACGAGTGTTCAACTACAGTAAGTTTTACAGTTTTGTGCTATGAGGCTATCAAAAGATGGAAAATCTACCACCTTCCTCAATATTTCTTTCCATTTATTTATCAATTAATTGTCAATGTGTGTCACCCTTGTCTCTAAACTGAACTGAACTGGCTCCATCTTCAAGCCTGTTCTTATAACTAATAAGTCAGCTTTTCCTGGTGATTATAATTTGACATTTCTTTCTCAGTCTTGCAGTGTAATCAAGTTAACTTCTCATCTTACTGATAGCCAGCAAAACCCAACTCCTTTAATATCTGCATTGAGTCACCTAAGCTGCATTTTATGTTGTAAAAATGTAAAGGCCACATTAGCTGTGTGGAAGTTTATACTCTGTTGGTTTTCCATGAGGACAAACAATTTTATTGGACTCACTGCTTTCCAAGACAGTGAAGGAAAATCCGTCATTCCTTGTTCTTCAATGCATAGCTTCATGTTTGGCTGTATTGAATATTTTGTTTAAATATTTTGTTTAAATTGGCCCAGTTTCTTAATTGGTCCAGAACATTCTGTCATTAATTATTACTCTGCCAATCTGTGTGTCATCTGCTAATTTTATCCATAGTAGTAATGGTCAGAAATGTTCCAGTTCAGCAAGATTTAGTAAAAAATTCTGGTTCATGAATCTAAACTATTTATATCTAAACATCTTGGATTCAATGAACTTTTCCCAACAGATTTTTCCTGAGACTGAGGACCCTGAAAATGGCTGAATTTTATAGATTTTAATCACTATCCCAGAAAATTGAGTAATAAACACTATTTTTTAAAAAAAGTTTGGTTACTTTGGAGATTTGAGATAACTTTGGTACTGATTCAAAGCCCATTAAAGTCAGTGGGAATCTATGTATTGACTTAATTTGCCATTGGAAAGGTCTTTTTTTTGTGTGGTGTTCAAGTTTCATTTTTTCTTTAGGATATGTACTTTTGTCCTTACGGAAAAATTTCTTATTTGAAAAAAAAAAAAAAAAGAAGATCATCAGCAAAATCCCACAAGTATGTTTGAAAATGATCTGCTTAATTGTGCAACATTATAGAAGCCTAGAAATTTCTTTGGCTTGTTCCTAAGGAAAAAACTTTCTCTTCCTTCTTTTTCATCACTTTCCCTTTGCACCTGAGCACACAAGTAGTAGTAAAGGAATATGGTGAAAGAAGGGATGGGGAATGAGGTGTAAAGGAAAGCAAAGAAGTAAATAAAGGCTCTCAGCTCGGTGAAGTTTTTCTACAGATCCTCTTGGACAGCACCAAATTCACCATGAAGGGGGACTGAATAGGTTAGACTGCTGTTAACAATGCAGATTGCTAACAGTAAAATATTGTGTCCTCTAAAAGGGAGCAGTATAATATTCTTAATCCAGGTGACAGTATTTCTGGCAAATCAGGTTGTCGTTGGTGAGATGCAGGACAGGAAATCCTATCTTTAAGTTATTAAAGGGTTGTACTCTGGTTTCTTAGAACGTTGAGTATGACTTCTAAGACAATTCACTTTCCTAAGTTTCCCACAATCTCATAATACTTAGTTTTTAATATTTCATCATTTGACTGGTGGTTTATACTTCCTTCTTGCCAATGAGAATGTGCTCAGCAATGGGTACAGCACTGTTAGGATTTTTACAGCAATGTGTGATTCCTGTAGCAGAAGTATCCATATGTGTGATGAGCAACAGGAGAATTCTATGCTCAGAAGAAATGTAAGAGTCATTTTCTCCAAATGAAAAACTGCAAGGGAAATGTGTCAAAATGAACACAAGAAAATTATCTGCCATAAGCAATCATCATTCCCGAGGGAGGGTGAGTAGAAAGGACAGGGAATTTTTGTGTTCTCCTGTTAAAAAAGCTCATGCTACTCTTGAGCGATCAACCTGTAAATCGCAGTGGTTGCCCCTTTTTATTAGCCCTGCTCAGATAAGGGCTTATCCTTTCTAAAATGGTATGTACTACCAACTGGTTTGTAGTCCATAAGTTTCCTTGTACAATGGTGAGTGTAAATCTAGACAGCTATGGTAGCTCTGCATTCTCACTGCAGTCATTTTCCAGTTTGACAGGCTACAAGGGAGCATATAAAGCAGCAAAGGAAATGCAAGACATCTGTAACAAAACCAGTGAACATGCTATTGATTTGTTTCCCTTGCTGGTGTGGTCCTGGCATTGGTCTCTTTCTCCAGAGAAATGAGTTAAAGAAACAAGTCCAGTAGAGAACATGGAATTTTACTTCCATTCATCTTCCTTATTTTGCAAGCACCACATTCTGCAAATCCCATGCCAGTAAAGCTCTTGGATCAGTCCTCAAATTCTTCTGGATCCTTAAGGGAGGAGATGTCAGAGCTGGCCAAGAATCTAAGTGGAAACTGATGACAGAAGCTGACATTAATCAGCTCCACAGTATGTTCTGCCCAGCAGGTTTCTTCCAATAAATCAAAGGGCTTCAGATCCAAAGGGCATTTAACCATTAGAGAGCAAGTGTTCACTGTGGTCTGTAGCAGCTAAAGATGATGAATTTAATATTGATTTTCATATATATCCCATCTACATAGCATGTTTATGTGATTTTACATATAAATATACTGGAAAAAATTCTCAGCTGGGGCAAGTCAGCAAATCTCCACTTATTTTACTACTTTACATGAACTGAAGGTTTATTCCTCAGCATACGAATACAAATGGTGCTTTGCTTTCATTTTTTTTCTTTATTCCATTTTTTTTTTTTTTTTTTTTTAGCCCTGACAGTGATGGGAAACAAAAACACCATCAAATTTGCAAAATTTCTGCCATTCTTGTGATAAGCTGTTTCCCTATGGTGAGCACAGAGCAGTCATTAAAACAGAGAAAGTAAACAGAGTGCTACATGTAGGTCAAGACCACTTGCCAGTGGGAGTATGAATCCACAGCTACTCACAGAGGTAAGTCTGGTGGACTCAGCTGAGTTGCTTCAGTTAGCAACACTCACCAGTGTCCAGAGGGTTTTAGCATTTTGAAGAGTCTCTTATTCTGGAACTTTTAAATTTTGAGGGGGCTGAGGGTAGGAGTGTTGTTTTTGGGTTTGTCTTTTATGTTTTTTTCTCAATACAGATAAAATATGCTTCTATAAATACATTAACAACAAAAAGGTGGGCTAAGGAGACCATCCATTATTGAATTCAGGGGGAACATCATGACAAAGGTTAAGGATAAGGCTAAGGTACTTAATGCCTTCTTTGCCTCAGTAAGTAAGACCAATTATACTCAGGAAATCCAGACACCTGTGCTGGAAGACAAGGATAGGGAGCAGAATGAAGTCCCCATAATCCAAGAGGAAAGACACATTGAAGTCTATGGTGGCAGACAAGATCCAGCTGAGGATACTGAGGAGGCTCATGGAAGGATCCCCGAGTTGTGTTCCATCATTTGCCAGATGTCCTGGCTAACCTGGGAGGTCCCAGGTGACAAGATTAGAAGATGTGACCTTCATCTACAAAACGGGTCAGAAGGAGGATCCAGGGAATTATAGGCCTGTCAGCCTGACCTTGGGACTGGGGAAGGTCATAGAGCAGATCATTTTGAGTGCCATCATACAACACATGCAGGACAACCAGAGGATCAGGCCGAGCCAGAACCGGTTTAGGAAAGGCAGGCCCTGCTTGACCAACTTCATCTCCTTCTATGACAAAGTGACTTGCTTAGTGCATGAGGGAAAGGCTGTGGGTGTTGTTTACCTGGACTTTAGTAAAGCCTTTGGTGCCATTTTTCACAGCATTCTCCTGGAGAAGCCATCTGCTCAGGGCTTGGAAGGGTGTACTCTGCGCTGGGTAAAAAACTGGCTGGCTGGAGTTAAATCCAGCTGGAGGCTGGTCACAAGTGGTGTTTGCCAGGGCTCAGTATTGGAGCCAGTTCTATTTAATATCTTTTTCGATGATCTGGACACTGAGATTAAATGCACTGTCAGGCAGTTTGCAGACAACATGAAGTTGGGTGGGACTGTTGATCTGCTGGAGGGGAGGAAGGCTCTGCAGAGGGATCTGGACAGTCTGGATCCATGGTCCAAGGCCTATTATATGAGATGCAGCAAGGCCATGTACAAGATCCTGCACTTAGGTCACAACAACTCCAAGCAACACTACAGGCTGGGGGCAGAGTGGTTGGAAGGTTGCCTGGATCCCAAAAATTGAACCCATGGTAAGAGAGTTGCTGACCTGGAGAAAGAGTCTTACATCACATTAGGAGAAAACATATCAGTCTATGAGTGTGGAAGATACATGTAAGGTGGTTAGAGATCTAATCT
Organism: Anabacerthia variegaticeps; assembly: GCA_035583185.1. NCBI lineage: Eukaryota > Metazoa > Chordata > Aves > Passeriformes > Furnariidae > Anabacerthia > Anabacerthia variegaticeps. The sequence goes on along the minus strand of JAWWEW010000112.1, from coordinate 104,423,711 downwards.
AGAGACATCCTATTCATGATCTTGCAGGGGCACACTAAAATCTTTGAAAAACACTGCAGTGGCTTAGGAGATTTGTGCCTGTTGATTTCATCCAGCCACAGGGCTTAAAAATATCTAGTACACACTTAAACACAAGACCTGGGCATATGTTATTTGAAAAGTTTTCCCCACAAAAATGTAATACTTCAAAACCTCTCAGACTATCCCAATTTGGGACTACCACTACCAGAACTAAAAGCAGGGATCAAATATACCTCACCAGATTAAATAACATGCTTCTCTTCAAATGCTGTGCCTACAGCATTAATAGGGGTTTAATGTGTATACCCTGTAGACGAGGCACAGAGGCAAATACAAAATGTGGTGACTGGCAAATTACAGAATTAAGTTTAACCAGATCATAATGGTATCATTTTACACCCACTTACAAGGATGGATTTAGACAGAAAAATGTGCAGTTCCCCTGTCTCAGACCCCCCTCTATATTCTCACAGAATGTTCCTGCCACCTTATGAAGAAGTTAGGCAATCAGGTCCATTTAAAACACAAATTACACTGTGTAAACAGGCAGACATCTTTAAAACTAGATATTATTTCACTGCAATATATAGTGTAAATGCTGATTAAATTTCCCAGAGTTAACATGGGAAAGATCCTGGATGCTAGTTACTAACTTCAGTAATACCATATCACATTTTCTTGTGAAGGCAGTTTCAACTGATGGATTTCATGGCAAGGCATGAAGAGTCACAGCACTCTCCTGGAAAAAAATGGCTGGGTTAATCATTGGACTTGATGATCTTAAAGGTCTTTTCCAATCTAAATGATTCTATTAAAACTTCTATTATATTTCCTCCAGTGTCATTTACTTGCTGCTTATTGACCTTGCTTCCCAAAAATATTCAGGCTACCTGGAGTAGGTAGAGTGCATTATTAAGAATTGATGAATTAAATTTGACTTCTGTCCTGCTGAAACTATTTTAGTGATGCTACCTTAGGATTTTGCTGGCAAACTAATTTTGTTATTTTTAGAAAGTACTCATTTGTTGGGGATTAAATATTTTACAGAAATGTAACAACTAAAAATCATCCAGGAATGGTTATACAAGGAATATCCGGAGCTCTAAGAATTACACTAATACTTTCCCTCCTTAAAAAAGTCAATAGCCCAGTAACAGCCTCTAAGATGTGGAAAAACAGTAGCACAAAGACCTGAATTGCATCTACTTACATCTATGAATGAATGCAGGGTGTCTGTCTTTCAGGGAGTAGTTATATTTTATCCAAGCATTTGAAATTACTCCATTTTTATACTGGGACCAGAAAAATGGTGGAATCTCAAAAACAGTCTCACAGAATGAAAAAATACTTTTCCTACCAAGCTGCTGCTGTGCTATTAGCCACAACATGGCAAATCTGGCACTACCAGTACCTTTGTGTGAAAAATATTAGAGGAGAAATTATGTCCTATGTTATAAATTGCGGGACAGATTTATACTAGAGAAGAAGATTACTTCAAGATTACTTCTCACTGTTAAAAGAAAAATCCCAGTTCTGTGCAAGGGACACGGGATGGCAGACACTAGTCAGCCTCTTTTCCACTAGAAAGACTGGTGGAAAGACCCCTACCTTTCCACAAAAGGGTGAAATGGTCACATAACATGATGAAAGTTTTGTGAGGAAAAGCTACCATGCTATTAAACAGATACTTACTCAACAGGAAAAGAAGATTGTTCCTCTCCATTTAAGATCTGTCCCTTCTTCAGAGCACTACTTCTGTCTTCAAGAGTCAGTGGAAATTTTCTCAAAACTCTTAAGGAAAATTAAGTTTGAACCTTAAGAATATGTGTACCCATGCTTATTTTTTACTGTATGTTACTTTTTTCAGGTTATTGACATGTCATCCCACCCAGGAAAAAAAAAATTCATTTTTCCACACTTTAATATTTCTGTGGCAGAATCAAAATATGTTTTGCCATGAATGTAGAAGGATCTACTTTTGTCTCCAACATTTGAATAGCACTTCAATACAAATGGAGAATGTCCCCGCTCATATGAGTCAGAGTAGCTGAGATTAATGACTCTCATCATTGTACCAGTCTAAACCAGTGGAAGTTTCTCATATCATTTGCAAAGATGGTGATGTGCAAACAGAAAGACTGGGATTCTGACTGTGCATTCACCAACAAAGCTGACCACTTCGCCCACTTGTGGGAAAGGAAGAGCAAAGGATGTACAAATCAGGTCCACATCTAGAATGAGTCTTCATTTTCTACAGTCTCTCTGTTGGAGAACAGACTTGCTGGTGTCTTACCCCGCATGACCCTTACATACCGGTGGGATTTTACTCTTTTAAGTTTCGAGAGTAGTCATTGCAGCAAATATCTTGGGCAAGCATCAACCAGCGGTGGTTATATCACTTAGCTCAGAAATGAAAGGAACTATCTGTTCTCATAAATGATCTGCTCATGGACCTGGGAAGAGACATTTAAAAGGAACTGGCTTAAAAATTTGGGTTTGGTTTTTTTTTTCCTTATTCTTTTAAGCCTGTTCAAATTCAGAAGAAAAAAAGAATCAAGATAAGTGGGATGTTAGTGCTTCTGAACAAAGTTTTTTACAAGGAGGCAGCTGGTCAAAAGTGAAGCCAGTTACAACATTGCATTGCATACAAAGACCCCCAGTCCATATTCATTTCAGACTGCATGCTCAACTGATGTATAAATACACCCTTTGGGAACTAGAAGGTTTTTCTTCTTGTTACTTGTTTGTTATTTTGCTTTTGCTTCACTTCATTTATTAGTAAATGAAAGAGTGCCAGAGGTGGAGGGAGTTAGTTGCAAAGGAATGACCAAGGAGACTGCTGGCATACAGCCCTGCAGCACTGTCCCTGGAGGGAACAGATTCAATCCAGATTCAGGCACCTTCCCAGTGCACCCAAGTTTAAATCATTGCCATTTTAGGTGCTACATCTAATCAACAGACCTCGATGGGTATCTCCTGAAAGTAGTGCATTTGGTCTACCTATTTGAACCTGGGGAATTTATTTTACTGACAGTCTGTGGAGACAGACTGACCACACACATTCCTTAGGTGGCTGGGGAAAATCCAGACATTGGTCCGTTTCGGCCAGATTGCTAAACTATGACAGCAGCTCTCTAGTCTGTAGTCTAGCAATATGGTGGCTTTCTGTAAAAGTTTGAGCTCTCAGCTACATTTTATTGCTTTCTTTATGAGTGATTTATTACTATATATTGCATGATTGTGTACCTGGAATTGTCCAAAAAGTTGTTTAGTTTCTTATGAAGCAGATGGAATACATTACATTGAACAAAAGCTGGCACTAGCGCTTGTTTTGTTCAATCCCAGAGCCAATTTACCTGCTAAACTGGAGGCTTCTGAGGGCAAAGGACACAGACATACAGGCCATCTTGAGTTTGTGTAAAGGTATCCTGTGTCAGCTATCCTGCCCACTCATTTAATCAAATCATCCTCTTTCACCTGTTCCCATGCTCTTTTATTGTATCAGACATAACTTCTTTTTGTCCCCAACACACTTACTTTAGGAGAAAGCAAGGATTATTTGGAGTATGGGTATGAGAAACTGAGGCTCAAATGCCTGCACTACCACAGGCACTTTGCATTATTTTGTTCAAGAAAGTCAAGGTATCTGTGTCTTAACCTGCCATCTGTTAAACAGAGAATACAGCAGTTCTCAACTTCACAGAAATGTGAGACATTCAAGATTGTGAAAATCTCTGATACTGTGAGGCTAGTAACTTGGGTGTGGTGAACAGAGGAATATAGGAATTTAGAGGGCAGTTAAGATGGGATTTAGAAACCCAAATCAGAGAGTGTGATTGATACAAAAAGTCCATGTAATAGTGTAGGCCCGTAGAGATCTTTCTTTTTGACAGTAGTTACTCAGGCACGTGTATTTCTACTGCTGGTACACTTGGAGTTACCACTGACTGAGATGAGTAATTAGGCATTTAGCTCCTACTTGAAGCTATTTTATTTTATTTTATTTTAGCAACCAAATAAATGAGATGCTGGATCCAGGTTTGGTATCTGATGTCAGGGTTATCTATGGTACAGAGGAGGCAATAAAACTAAATACAATCTTCTTCTCAGGTCTTTTGGACTCACAGGTCTTTTGGATCTTCATATCATGAATGTCCTAACTACCAAATTATAGTTGATTTTGAGGTGTCCTTTGCCTTTTTTTGAAGAAGTTGTACCAGAACATATTAAATAACCCAGAGGATTTTTGTGCCAAATAGAAAATACGCTCAAGGAAGCCTTGCCTTGGTAACAGACTGATGGGTGGTTGTTCCTCTGAGGTGAGGGTTATTGATTTGGTGTATTCTATTACAAATATTCTCTACTTAGCCCATATTCTTTGGAATTGGAGCCCATAGCTCTGCTATGAGAGAGAAAAAAGGTCAAAATTGGGTTAATTCCTGAATGGTCTCTTGTTTCTGCGTGGCTTGGTATTTTCAACTATAACAAATGAACAGACTGGTCCTATATGTTCACCCTGCTTCCAATTTATTCCCATGTAAGGAGAAAACACGTGAAACTTTCACACCAGGTCACTCTCCTCCCAAGTGGGTTCTGTACTAAGAGATCTGCCCTTTTGGTTTCTATCAGCTGTACTCACCCATATACAAAGAACAAGGCAGTCCTAGGCAGACTTTTACAGAAGTGCTTATGACAAAAGCTGTTGGGGAAAGAGGCAGTATTTTAGACATATCTCTCCAACGTTTCTTACTCACTACAATCTTGTGTAGTATCTTCTGAGTTTGTATCAATCAGGCCTTATTTTAAACATTTACATTATTTCACTTACCTGTAGTAAAGGCTGGCTGCAAACACTTTATTAGTTTTGAAATATTTATTTCACATATACTGCATAAATGTTAGTTCTTTGTCATTGTTCAATGAGTTCATTAACCCTTGAGTCCTTCTCATAATAGCATTGTCCCCATTAACAAAATATATATCAACCTTCAAAGCTTATCTACCACTGTTCCTGTTAGACCAACTGTGGCAAGAAATTCCACTTATTTATTCTTGCGTATTCGAAGCACAGGCTTTTTTCGATAGACAAGGAAAAACCTCCTAAGCATAAATGCAGGTTGGAAATGGCTTGAGTGCAAGTGTCTACTGCTGTTTTATATCACAGAGTCGCAGAATGATGGGGGTTGGAAGGGACCTCTGAAGATCCCCTACTCCAACTTGCCTGTTAAAGCAGGTTCATCTAGAGCAGGCTGACAGGATTGTGTCTAGTTGGGCTTCGAATATCTCCAGAGAAGGAGACTCCACAGACTCCCTGGGCATCCTGTTCCAGTGCTCTGACCCCCATGAAGTAATGACATTTTTTCTCATATTCAGATGAAAATTCCTGTGTTTCAGTTTCTGCCCATTGACCCTTTTCCTGTTGCTGAATACCAATGAAAAGAGTGAGGCCCCATTCTCTTGACACCTAGGCTGAAGATATTTGTGTGCATATCCTCAGGGATATTGAAGATATTCCTATGGATCTTGTTATTATGATCTCAGAACTAAGGGAAACCTTTCTATAAGGGCAGCTGAATGGCCAAACCTACTCAGGTGAGATCAGACTGCGCATGGGACAAATACATCAAGCTCTTGGCTACATTTTGCAGTGAGAAATGGCATGGGCACTCTGTGCTTTTGTTATTCCTTTTGAGATAAGAGAAAACTTCAGTCTTAGTTTCAGAAAAAAAGAATGTCTCTACAAATACCAGACCAGCTCAGAATGCTCACAGGGCAATTGCAAAGATTGTTGCATTGGTAAAGGGCTGGTGGCTTGATACTGGCAGAACAGTCAGGATAAGAAGATTGAAAACAAAGATGGGAAGATAACCAGTATCATTCACAACAGAGAGAAAGGAAAAATTGGCATCTAAGTTGATAAACTAAATTTCATCAACTTTTATTTCTCTAAAGCATTTTACCACCTAGACCTCTTTCTGTATCTCCTGCTTCTGCTGATTTAATCAATTAGCTTCAGATTTACTAGGCATTGACCTGCACCTCAAGATTACTGTAAGTTTAGCAAGAAACTCTAAAACGTCAGGGTTTTTCTGAAATAGCTGTCTGTATGCTCAAAATTAAGGGTCACAGTGAAACTATGATCAATTAGTTTTAAACTGAGTGTTAACAACAGCCCGATGTCTAAAATAAGTGTCTCTTGCTATAAAGTTCAGTCAGCTTATATTGCTGTCCAGCCTAGCTCATCTCTTTTGGCAAGTACTTGTTACATTTCTCTCATTCTTCAAGTCATGTTGGTACTATCCTTCTTCCAGCAAATGCCAGTAATGTCTTCACTATGTCTATAACTGTTAAAAATCTTTCCAATCAAATCAGAGCCACCCCCAAGTCAGTTTAATTTTCCCTGGCTTTCCTGAAGAGGTGGAGAGGTGAAAGCACAGCAGGATGCTAACATTTAGCAAGATCAGGTTGAAAAGCATATTTTAGAAACCAGGAAAACAGTAGGAGCAGGGAGGTGAAAAATTTAATTCACAGAAAAGAAAATGGGAAAAGAAGTGCCTTAATAATTACTTATATAATGACGGAACAGCAACAAAAAGAAAGACAGAATACGAACTTCTAGAGACTGAGGTACAAATACGATAACAAATATGTGTAATGGAGAAAAAAGGAAAGAATGAAATGGCACTGATCCGGTTAGTAAGCAATGATTATCAGAGACAAGGTACCTGCAAGGGACACAGCAAAAACCTGTTTTAGCTCTGAAGTTGGGTGGTCAGTCAGATCACTTCATAGACATCTGTGGAGAACTCTAACACAGCAAGGGTGTTGTGGGCAAAGGGATGGTTTGTATGATGCAGTATAATAGCATTTAATTTTTTATGCCACGGTATAAAATGGAGTTAAACCATTGAAGAAACTCTTAAAATGTTTCTTTTGAAACTTGTTGCTAGTGCAGACCTTCAAATGCAATGGTATTCTTTTACCTTCTTCATGACTTTGACATTGATTTTATCCTAATCTGCAGTTTCGCAAAGGTGCCATGCAATCTGGGGCACGTTAGGAGAAGGAAAGTGAATATCAACATGCTGTCAGTGGTACAGTTAGGAACAACAAAAAGCCATTTAGCACACTAACCATCTAAACTGCATTCACAGCTTTGGGTGGACTTCAGCCAGCCTGAATTTGGTTCACATTCATGCCAGATTTATTTTACTATGGTTTGGATACAAGAATTGAGTGAAAGTAGGGCATTTCCAAGACTCAAACCCAAAGTTTAAAGTGAAACTTGGAGCGTGTGAACCTTTGCAGCTTGAAACCAAAGAAAATGTTTGCATGAACCCTTGCTAAGCAAGCCCGCTGTGTTTCAGAGGAGCTCTAATAAAAACCACACTGCCATGAATCACTGAATATTCCGTACTTTGACTTGGTAAATTTATGTAAGTTCCATGACAGTCCTTTTAAAGAGTTCATTTTTCACTGAGCTCTGAGCCAAATCATGAAGTCGTTGATGAGTTTTGCTAAATCCTTACCCAGCATAATACTACTAAAGTTAGAGGGAGATTTGACTGAGTAGGGAGAAAACAAAAACTGAGTCAAGGTTTGGACTTGGGTACAGTAGCTTGAATTTATACAGTTTATTTTTAAGAGCTTGAATAAATCTATCTCCACTAATATGTATTAAACACAAACAAGTTAAAGAAAACTCTGTTCAAATACTGGTGAAAGACCAAATTCAGACTGTTTTCCCAGCCTGCTCTCAGTCATGTTTGTACACATCATAAGAAAGCCCTTTAGCGACATAGCTAATGGTACTTTTTTCTCACAAATCTTCTTCATTCAGTGTCAGGAATGCTCTGGGCAAAGACAAGTACTATGTAACCAATGAAGGTATTTTCTGCTGGGGTGTCTCCGTTCTTTAGGACACTGAAAGCTATGTAGTGAATGGAATGAGTTGTCACACAGAGAGGACTTGTTAAAGCAGTTGAGCATTTTCTTCTAGATCTAAATTTCCCCCTCTCTGCCCTCAGTTCCAGTGATGGCAGGGAAGTAATTTTTTGCCTTTTACTCACTGTTGAGAAGTAAGTGACCTTTTTTTTTTCTTTTTTCATTCTTTTATTCTTTTTTTTTTTTTTTTTTTTTACCCAAAACCTCTGGGTATGCATCATCTCTTCCTCTAAAACCAATTCAGACAAGACCAGGCCCAGGACTAAACAATTATTGCACAATGGACCTATCTAAACAGATCACATCTTTGTCCCTCTGTTTTCTGGCCCAGCAAAAGCCAGGTTTCTCCAATAGTAAATTCATTGCAGGCTGAAGCTCAGGTTGCTGTTTTCCTGGTCTGCAACCTCCTCTCTGCTTTCTCACACCTTTTAATATTTGATTTTTCCCTACCACCTGCCTGGCTTTCATGTCCATTTCCAATTCCTTCATCTTTCCTCAGTCTGTGTTCTGTGTCAATTCCAGGTATGGTTCCAACCAACTCATCCCATCTTCTCTGGTATCATGTTCTCAAAACGTCCTGCAACCACCTTATTCTGTTCTTTTAACTTCTCATGATTCACACATCCAAGGCCTCTTTCTTCTACTTTGCCTGATTGCTTTTGATCCATTCAACATGGCTTTGATACTTTTGGAGTTTAGTGTCCCATCTGGAAGAAGTCACGACAATGGGAGGTAACAAGAAAAGGTGAAGTCCAGTTTTTTCTTCCTTACTGGGCAAGGAAATTGAGTGGGGAAGTACTTTTCGTTGGCCTATTTCACTATCTTTCTAATTGGTTGTCTGTAAGGTTTCCTCCTGTTAGTAAAATTGAAATGTTCAAGCACGATTGGTAAGTATAGATTCTCTGAAGAACCTGGGAGCTAAAATGAAAGGTAGTAAGAATTGTGAACGGATTTTGTTGTTAATTTTTTTTCCAAGAACTCATAATTTGAGAAAATGTACATTGATCTTAATTCTACAATTCCTGAAGAACTGCAAAGATGCACCTGAACTTCTAGTGGTTCCGACCTTCCACATAAAGAACGTAAGGAGGCTACTCAACCAAAGGCATCAGCAGAAGTTCTTAACATTAAAAGCCCCACACTTTTTGTGTTTTTCCTCAACACACATTCTGAAAGACCTAAATTATTTGATTGGCAGTTACCAAAAAATCGGGCTGAGAAAGGCAAAGTCATGGAATATTTCAGTCCAAATGGTTAATGTTCTGGCATAGTTAAAAGCAGCTGAAAACTGTATTGTATAATGGCACATATCAGACAACCGGAATAACATGGAGTACTACCAGCCAGACCTATAATTAGAACTGGGCAAGAATCAGTTTTCCCATAACCTCCAACATTTTTTTCAGTTATGCATTGGCACAAACCCAAGAGCTTTTGAGGTTTTAATGAAAATAAAGAGAACAAACCCACTCCTATGTACTTGTTGATCAGAGAATTCACCTATACCCTCCATTTCCTGGGGATGAGCTCTAACTTTAGGTCTTATTTCCTTTATTTCCCCTCCACCCCCAGTCCCCCAGTATAGCTGCTTCACTTTGTGTATTTATTATTCATTGATCCGGAGAAAGTCTCTAAAACTCAATACACAAACATAATCTGGTCTCTCATTCTCATGAAGCTTGATGCATAAATGGTTTTATGGTTCCAGACCTTAATCTCTAGTCCAGCAGTCAGGAGATTCCCCTGGACTTTTAAAAGTCCACTGTGAGTCAGGATGATCATGAACTAAATGAATTCCCAGGCTTCCCTTCTCACTAAGAAGTGGGTCTTGCTTTTTTTGTGGTTTTTACCAGAAATTTTATCCCTGTCATGAGGAATCTCTTCTATGCAGTTTTGGACAAATCTGAAAGTTCAGCTTCTGACAGATCAATGGTGTTCCAAAAGAATTTGTGAGACAATTTCTAGAAACCATTTGAAAACAAAAAGCAGTGTTCTGAAATCTGTGAGAGTACTGCCAGGGACATTATAGTGTAAAAACCATCATGTCTGCTTTGGCACCACACACACGTTACTGCCTCAGTAGAGGTCATTCTGCAGCTTTTTGTTGTTGTATCTAAGTGAACTTTAAGAGGCTTAAGTTAATAAGTAACAGCAAAGTTATCCCTATGAAACCAAACCAGAGCCCAACAGTGTTCTTTATTTGGTTTGGATGTTGCAGCTGGATGCTTGAACTCCCAGTGAAGAAGCAGCCATGAAGACAACAACTTCTATTATTGACCTCAGTACTTCTACCATTCCCCATGGTGTAGTGTACTTCTGCTTTGCCCTAAAATTGCTGCAGCACTGGTGTCCAAAATATATTCATTATTTCTTCTTCCTCTGTAGTCTCGCAAAAAAAAGCAAAATAAATCCAAATACATTATTATTGATAGTCTAATAGAGGAAAATATGCGCAGAGATAATAAGAATGTCAGCTTTGTACAGAGACTGTGAGAAAAAAACAATAAACATGTTAGTGGTCCAACATGTAATAAAACCTCCTTCCCAGAAGAAACTAAGTAAAGAACCACATTATTAGCTGGACAAGCTTAGTAATGTCATGAGTCTCTCCAGAAGCAATGATGGTCGTTCTGTTTTCCTCTGGTTGCTTAAATATAATGCAGTGTGTTACATGATTTCTTCAACACTGAGAAAGCCTGAGGCTGGAGTTTAGAGAGTGCATTGGTGACATCTGGTGGAAATATATATAGCTTAAATACTGTAAAACTTTAACTAATGTTTATATCATCACAGAATATTTCCCTTCATATGAGGGTGTTTGGAGACTCTGGAAGATTAGAACTGTAGAAATGTAAAATAAGTGCATATATAATTTATGTAATCTAGAAAATATGAGCCTTTGCTCTTTGCTGATCTGGGATTCTGGGCATGCATTTTCACTGTTTTTTCACTAAACTCGTCCAAAGGTATTGGAACTACCCAAACCAAAATATGCATGAATCTCAAACAACTTGAGTATTCCTAAAGTTGCATTTAAAATGTTTATGGACAGCTTTACAGAGTTCTACAATAAGAATATAAATGAACAACTATATCAGAAAAATATTTCTTTAAATGAATTTGTATTAATGAGTAACATATTCTGAAAATAGTCACACCAAAAAAAAAAGAAAAAAGGAAAAGCAGCATTATTTTTGTCCCTGTTTAATGCTAATTAATTTTGAAGAAGGGTGACATTTTATGTTTTTAGTGATTCCTATCCCATCACCATGCAAATACCAATTAATAATGTTATACTCTTTCCCCATGTCAAAACTTCAAAAGTAATAGACACATTTTCCCAAATTCCCATGTTTCTTGCTGACAAGTTAAACCCCAAAGAATTGAAAAGTTTCCTGTTCCAAAAACTAACAAAAAATTATCTTTTTTTCAGAATCCTTCCTCTTAGGTGGAAATTCAGACAAAATGGAAAATCAGTGTTGAAAAGAGTTATTTTGTATTTTCAAATTGTGGAGTAATCAGAAGAATAAATACGGAATTTTCAGGTATCTCTGGTAAGACAGTTCTTAAAATATTAAAATTCCATATAGTTCTGCATCTTAGGCAAGATGAAAGGTTTTATTTACATACAGCTATTTGTTGTTAAAGTCCTCACATTATATATTCTAGCTCAGAATTATGGCTTCACAAGCACAGTGTGTGTCGTCGTGTGTGTGCGCCCTCCCCAGTTTGATTTGTTTAGTAAGAATTTGGAATTTCTTTAGGCAACATCTGGGTATAACCTTATATCCCACACCAAGGCAGCTTTCATCCCTGGCTGTTTATAGCTGTATTTAATATGAACTGGTTTCCTGCCAGACTCATGAGGTAGTTGGAGTAGTGCTGGAATTACAGAAGTTGTGAAATATTCAAAAATTGGATTTTTGCTATTATTTAATAGCAAAAGGAAGCAAACACGATAGGCATGGGAACATATAAGATCTCAACAGTGAGGTTGGTGTGTTTCATGACGCTGGTAATGACAGATGTTACCACTGAGCCTCGCGCACAGCAGGGCAGGATGCTGATGAAGAACAACACCAGAGGTTTCTGCCAGGAATGAGACAGCAGCAGGTGGATGAACCTTCTCTGTCTGACAGTCCCTGACAGGCTGGGACTCATCTCTGACTGCTGGCAAATCTCTCTTCCTCAGCACAAGGGTAGTCTGCTATGGGCCGTTATTTTTCAGATTAAATGAAAGCACAGAAGAAAGGGTGAGCTGGATGTCACATTGCAAAAATCACACTGGAATGAATTTCTCTCTGGTGCAGGCCTTCTGGAGCCAATTGAGTTTTGCTAGGAGAGGATCTGGCTAAATGACTTTGGAGGGAAGGTTAAACATTCTTCTTTTATTATCCTAGCCTGTACCATTACAGGGTCCTTTTGCTTGGCTAGCAGAAAACCAATTCTAATGCTAAAATAATTAGAAGGCTAGTGTGTTTGCTGTTTCAATATGAATAGCTCATGACACGTGTCTCTGTGGAAACCTTTTGTACATGTTAGATACCGTCTGTCAGCCATATTTTTCTCTAATTCTCTGTACTATTTTTAATATAATTTTGACCTTTTTATATGCATTCAGTCTGTGCACCTGCCAAAATGGTATATTACAGGTTACACAGTTAGCAATACCTAGAGATGAGGTTGCCAAGAATCTTCTGCAGCGTAATGTTATTTCCAATTTCTTACAGCTTTTTACTTTAATAGAGTGAGCATAAAATATCTCGTGTTTCTTTTGAACTGGATCTTAATTTTGACTAGCTTAGCAAATGGTTGGCTTTTTGGTTTTGGTTGTTTGTTGGTTTTTAGTTGTTTGTTGGTTTTTAGTTGTTTATTTTTGTGGGGAGTGTTTCTGCTTTTGTTTGTTTTTTTTTGTTGTTTGGTTTTGTTTGGTGTTTTTGTGTGGGTTTTGTATGGGTTTCTTTGTTTGGTTGCTTGTTTTATGGAACCATAGAATGATTTGGGTTGGAAGGATCCTTCAGGTTCATCTTCAACCTCCCACCATGGGCAGGGAAGTCACCCACAGATCAGGCTGCTGAGGGCCTCATCCAAACTGGCCTTGAACACTTTCAGGGATGGGGTGTCCACAGTTTCTCTGGGCAACCTGTTCCAGTGTATCTCCACTCTCACCATTCCCTCCCTGCCCCCAGCTTTTTTTTTTTTTTGTCATTCCCATGATAAACTATGACCTGATAAAAAATGACAGAAACTGGAAAAAAGAAATGTGTGTATATACTTTTGTCTATATATTTCTCTCTATATATAGTTTCTTCCTGAAAGATACCTTTTTGCCACAGTCATGTAGTACCTTCATCTGTGCCCTGTTACAAATGCTCACATCATCTCATCATGGTGCCATTGACAATGACAGGTGTGAGTAGTCACAATTCCAGAGCATGATGCTGTTGCTTCCTGTTGTTACATTTCCACAAGATTCTTGGAAAATATAAAAACATATCAGCTGCGTCTTCAGATTCACAGTCCCAGTCTCCTGCTTAGAGAAATTCCAACACCATATAAGAAATGTGAATCATAGCAATGCCAATGAGAAAACTACCTTTCAGTTTACAAGACTATGTTTTAGTGAACAAATTCAAACACCTGTGATGAAAGAGGAAGTGATAAAAGTAATAAGTTTTATGGATAGAACACAAGTAAGGGAAAAGCTCTACTGGCAATGTTCTATTTGAACATAAAGACAAAAAACTAAAAGGCAAGAATCAAACCATTTCATGATACACTTGAAGATCTTGCAAAATGGAGTTAAATTGCATTAGTGTATTATTTTAAAAGTCAGCATGCTCATTCTATTCAACAGAGTTAATAAATAGGAACTAGATAGCATAATATGAAAGATATATGTAGTCTTGAGGTAGAAGTGAAAAGGCTAAGTTTGTTTGTACAGCTCCTTTTAATTAAAAAATCTCTATGTTGTGTCAATCATCAAATCAGTGATATCACAGCAGTAACCATTAAAAAGCTTGTAATTGAGAAACATCAAACGAGATTATCAAAAGCCAACCAACATTTGCAGACAAAAAACTTACTCTTGTTGCAGTGACAAGTTAAATAACACTCAGGTCAGAGACAAATAGAAAACATAAGATTTTCAGACTGTTGGAAAAAATGAGATCCTAAGTATGACAATGAGCAGCATTAGGAAACATTATAGGTGGCATTGTTAGAACAGCCAGGGAAACTGAAGGAAGCAGATGTTTGAAATATCAAGGTTATCAGAAAAGAAGAGGAGGGTTTGATGTAATGAACGATGTAGGGAGGAAAGCTAACCTGCAGAGCAACACAAATTATTAAATGAGAGGAATAAGGGTTGAAAGATATGAGAGCAGTCAAGTAAGATTTGGAGACAGATTAGAAAAACTAACAGAAGAAAAAGAACTCAAGAGGGAGAAGGAAAACCCAAGTTTTATTGAATATGAACAAAAGCAAACTCATTTCAGGGGAAGTAGGTAACTGTTAGAGCAAGGCCAGCTGTGGTGCCATTCCCAGAAGCAACATGTACCATTCCTGCTGAGAATACCAGCCAGGAAAGACACATGTCCTAGAAAAACATAAAGCTTTTAAAATTCATCAGCTGTCTGATGAGAATTTAATACTTATGTGCTGTATTGCCTCAGAGGGGACATTATATACCCTTCCTCCTGCTTTCTGATCATGTTCATTTTCTGGTGGCTGTCAAAGCAGAGATTGCAGTTTACTTGAGCTATTGGAGAAAGAATCTGAGTCTTGGACTGCAGTTTCTTCTGTTAATGTTTGCAAATGTACCTGAGATACTGATAGGGAGTATTTGCCTGCAGATACTACCTGGAAAACAATTTTTTATTTCTTTATATTAGAAAAGCATCTGCACTTACGGTCCCTAGCAATTATTCAGTTCAAAGGAAAGATCATTTTCATGTTTGATGTCTCAGAAGTTAGATTTATGGATGCATTTCAAATTATCAATCCTCCTTATAAATCTTTTTTCTATTCTGTTTCTTACAAAAATGTTTTTGAATTTGAATGTATGATGTGTGATGCTTCTAGGCATCTCATGTTATCTGTCGTGTGCACCGTTGTGAACTTTTAGATAGCTTGAAGGTATCTTCAGTTAATTTTGAATTTTCACTAGTCTGAATGCATTCTAAAGAGGAAATGAATTTTTTAAAGTTTGTCTCACCACTCCAATTCTTCAGGTGGTAGATCCTTTGCAGAGTACAGGAAGAAAGAAAAAAAAAAGAGAGAGAGGGCACCTCTTAGAAGTTCAGGTCCCTAATAGATTGAATAAATTGATTTTTCTGGTGCCTTTGAAGTTTCATGATCTTCAAGGAAAACCAGAAAGAAAAACGTGTAGGTTCAGGATGAGGTGACTAATTGGTATATTTGTTCAAACACACTTTCAGGTAATTGGACATTTAGAAATTGTGTAGATTCTTCATCAAAAGAAGTCTTTGAATTGGCATTTATCTCGGTACTTTCAGTCAACTGCACTTACTAGCATAGAAGCAGGAATTAATTTCGGGAAATATTACAGAGTGTGTCCTGCAGAAAATCATCAAAGCTGTCATTCCTAGTACCCACATCTAGTCCTGGAGCTTAGACATTTTCGAACTCCACAGCAGTGATGAAGTTGCATAGAAGTTTAAGAGCAGACACAAAGCAACTATAGAAAAAACTAACCTACAGTATTGCTTTCAAATCAGTCATGCTGACTGAAAACTTCTGTGACCATTTTTCTTTTACTTTTTGATTTTCAGACTTTTGTTTTCTGCAGATATCACTTCTCTTTCCAGATTATTGTTAAGTAGTTCATGTAACACCATGCAAACAATTGCAAACCTCACATTACCATGTCATCTAGCATTTCACAAAAATGGCTTATAAATTACTACAAGTTTCTGATTCTGTATAGGAATTTGTAGCTAAGGGATCATATGCGAAGCATGCTTATTTCTTCAGAACCTGGAACAAGTTATTAGATCAAAGCTAGTGTCTGCTTCCTCTTACTGAAGAAGGCATCTCTGTTAATTTAGTAGTCCCAGTTGATATAAATTAATTCTCACTTAGATCTGAGCTGCAATGGTAGAGATAATATTGCTACTGGAAGGAAATAGGAGACAATGCAAGCTACATATAAATTATTCTTAAGATCAGGTAATGTTTGTAAAAACAGTTCAGTTATTCTATAAAAGAATTTCAGGGCATATCAGTTCTGTTTCTCTCACAGACATGAAACCATTTTAGGAAGTGAGTTGTTTCTGTCCAATTGATTAATTACTTTGTATATCCCTTAACTGGTTGAGTATTCTTTACCTTATATATTAGGGTTGCCTACTGTTGATATCAAAGTAGCCCAAGCAAACCAGACTTTCTTACCTCCTGTACTGACCTTATGTTTTGGTACATATTTCAGATCTTCTGAATCTCAAAACATTTTTTTTTCCCACTTTCAAAGAATATATGACCTTGCCAATGCAAAACAGTTCTAAACGTATAAAGAAAACTCTCAAAATTATAAATTATGAAAGAAAAATCTGGTAAGCTTTGTCTTTTAGTTTTGTTGAGATTCCATTTCATGAAGTGATCTTTGTTTCTGTGAAGATAATATGTTATTCACAAATGAAATAGTTTATAGAAATGTGTCTGGTTTTTGTATAAAACCTTTAAGCTTATCTATTGTTCAGAACCTCTACATCTTTCAGAATTTTCTATTCATTGTTCTTGGCTGATTGGAGACTGCCAGGCATGGTTTGACTCATCGTGTGATGCAGTATGTCAAAATCCACATTCTCACATTCAGAGATTCACTTGATTTTAAAGTAGATTATCATTTGCCTAAACTGAACTGAGAAGTTTCCATTTTGCATTGCAGTATAATGTCAAATTTATTGGAGGTAAATTTCCTAAGAACCTCAGAATAAATGACTTTTTTCAGTTGTGTTAAATGCCTAGAGAATTCTTTTTGCTAAAATTATGCAGGAACTCTGAAGGAATAGAAATTCTATTCCCCACCAAACTTCTGCTAAACTCACTGGTAAAGTTGTTGTCTCCTTCTCCATATGGTGCCTGTCCAACATCAAAGCTGAGGAGCCTGGATCCTATTGTTGAGCTTAGCCTTGCCATGACACATCAGAGAAACTACTGTTCTTCCTACAAGAGTATTTGGATCTGTTCAAGGTGACTGTCTCATTGCTCAGTGAAAAGACCAGCACACTTGGAAAAGGGTGGCAACTCAAGTTTGCGCTGTCTTTCTTACAGGCAAACAGAGTAGCTGGAATCTTCCTCCCACTTACCATTGCTATCTGTGAGTGATGGGATGACCAAAAATACTAGGCTACTGTGTAGATTGAGCAATGCTCAGGTATGGACATGGGCTCACTGTAGTCTTAAATTGGTGTTCCAACCAAATAAAATGTCTTAAAATGTCATTCAACATGGTTCTGGCTTGAAATTGTCAGCAGGGTAAGAGGTGTTCTCAGTTTAGGAATTTGGAGGGTCACAGAAGTACCTGACAGAGAGTTTGGATGTGGCCACCGTATTGTGAAGGCAAAGAGAACTTGGCAAGGATGAGTAATATCAGACTGTGCCTGTTGAATCTGAGAGACAAAGGCCACACTGCAGCAGTCTCTATAAGCATAGCCATAGCAATAAATAGCAATGTCTAGATAATTTATAAGTCATGCCTAGGTCAAAAGCATGTTAAAAAATAGTAGTGCCCAATATCTTCAACTCTGTAACCTTCCTCTTAACCACTGATTCAGTTCAAGATGCTGAAAACTTGATTTTCATGTTGATAAGTATCAAATACCTCATGTTGTTCATGGAGAATGACACTGGACTTGAAGTACCATGAGGTATTGAGTTGAAATTAAATGAAAATTTATTTCATAAGAATTAGCCTTAATTTCCAAAGGGCAAATTTGCATAAACAGTAGAAACTAGACAGTTAATTCAGCTGGACCTGAATTTGATACTTGAATGTAGAAGAAATCTTAAAGTCAAGGGTGCAAAACTTACCATTAGTCTCTGTCTCACAGAGGAGAAGAAAGGAAACAAAACTTTCAGGAAGTGATTCCAGATCTGTCCAGATGAATAGCCACAAATTACAAAAGAAAAAAAAAAAAAAGGATATTAGAAATAAGCAAAGTGCCTACACCGATTAGGGAGAAAATGACTGATCATCAAAGAAAACTGCCTTAGAGGCCAAAAAATGTGCAGATAAAGTGAGAATAACAAAGAGTCAAGCTGAGTTAAGCCTTGCAAAGGATATTAAAACACATAGCAAAAGATTCTTCAGCCCCGTGAATATAAAGAATGAGTGTGGAACAATAAGTAGGACCAGAAGATAATGAGGATGGAGTAGAAATTAAGAATAAATCAAGTATAGGATGAAAACAGAATTATGCTTTAGCTCAAATTTCAAGTACATAGACAAAGATTTTGGACATGGGGGAAAAAACAAGGATGGAAAAAAAAAATAGAGAGATAGAAATTAACAGGTCAAGGTAGAAGCACAATTTGAGATGTCTAGTTGGACAAAGGAGGTAAAAAGTGGAAAGTAAGTACAATCCCAAGAGGGAATTGGCAAACAAAATTTCAAGGGATACAGCAATTTTTAATAAATGCATGAAGTCTGTTTGCTGCTTAATGTTTGGAGACACATCACAGACAGAGTAAAGAAACTGGAATAAGAAAATTGTCTGAACAACTATAGACCACCTAGATTTCAGGACAATAATCAGATATCTTTAAAAACACGGAACAAAAAATTATTAAAAACATGGAGGTCAATTACTGAAATAGTTTATCTACTGGAGATCATGGTAAATTAACCATATATTTCCTTTTTTTTGAAATAAATTAATTTCCAGACAGATTAGATGAGGCAAATATTAACTTTCTGGACATCAGTGAAAACTTTTAATATAGTGGCCACTGAGAAATTGCCAGAAAAGCCCAAGAAGATAAGACAACAACTTTACAACAAAGCTGCTCAGAATTTGGCCAGAAGGTGCACTAGGGCAGCTGGCAGGAGAACTCCAGACTGGGAGAAAGTGGCTTTGTTTCCTCATGAACATTTTGGAGATGGAACATTAATTGGTATGATAGAATTGTATCAATTTGTATTGATACAAAAGATCTGTCAGGCCCTGAAGCCTTTCAGAGGCACAGAATTAGAAGATGGTGAAAATGGAGGAACTGGGTGATACTGAAAATGAAATCATTGGTCTGGGCTTCAACAAGACAAAAATCATATTTGGAATATGTGTGTGTGAGAGGGTGGTGATACAAAGACCTAATCAGCTGGAAATTGCTGCTGCTGCTGAATTTCACCATGTGAATTCTTTGCAAGATTACTATAAAAATTAAGTAGAGTTAGGTAAGGAATATTATTGTTTTACAAAGCACTAATGAGATGTTAGTTGTAATCTTGCATAAAATTATCATAACTCATGCTGAGGAAAGATGGGTGGAGAAAAGAACTGCTGGTATGGTCAGAGAACAGCGGGTTTATTAAATCTCTCATGCGAGCTAGTCTTGCCTGACAAATCAAAATCGAGAAGTAATCTGATTACATTCTATAAATACATCAGAGACAAATACCACTGAAAAAAGAGCTGTGATTTAAACAAAAGGATGATGCTGGCACAACAACAGAAAGGTATAAATTGGTCCATGAATAGACTCAATCTGGAAATCAGAAGATTCTTATCTGCTGCAGCAGTCAGATCCCGGAACAGCTTTGCAACAGGAGAAGTGGGAGCAGAAAACCAAACACTCTTGAACTGGAGTTCAAAGCTTTACACCAGGTGCATTGGCGTGTTATTTGCATATAAGACTGCCAGTCACGTGACCTGCCCAGCAGATTGTTTCTACATGATGTATATCATCCTGTTATTTATGTGTATATTCATATACATATGTATGTATGTGTATATGTACATATATGCACCTTCACGCACACACACATACATTCACAAAACTCCAAGATAATTTACTTCATTGCATCAAAACCCTGGAAAATTACATGAATCAATAAGATGATAATTAGGATTACGACAAGGCAATTTCTGCTTGTGAAAAGCTAAAAGGATTTTTGTGCTTGACATCTCTCGGCAGTGGTTACAAGCCATAAATGAAGGAAATACTTTTGGACTCTTATTAGTCTCTAAATAACAAAGAAGGTAATGCTGGTGGAAGATGTTGGCTTAATTCAAAATTGCATACTGCCTCTAAGCAATAAGAAAGGACAAGTCTGCCTCTTTGAAACAAAGTGGACCCAAAGCTTTTGATTTTTACATGTTTCTATTAAAATCAGCTATGGACACTTTAGGAAACATGAGAAACTAAATAGCAAAAGCAGTAGGAGAAATGAAAAAAGAAAATCCCAAAATCTATTTTATAAAATAATAGAATGGTTTGGGCTGGAAGGAATCTTAAAGGTCATCTAAACCCCATCCAAACTCCCTGCCATGGGCAGAGACACCTTTCACTAGAAGAGGTTGATCAGAGCCCCATCCAGCCTCGTCTTGAACACTTCCAAGGATGGGGTATTCACAATTTTTCTGGGCAACCTGTTCCAGTGTTTTATCTCCTCCATTGTAAAAACGTTCTTTCTTATACCTATTCTAAATTGACCATACTTCAATTTGAAACATACAGTCCCCTTTTAGATACTGGAAGGCTGCTATGAGATCTCCCCAGGGTTTTCTTTTCTGCAGACTGAACAGCTCCAACTCTCTCAGCCTGTCCTCACAAGAGAGGTTCTCCAGGCCTGTGATCATTCTCATAGCTTCCTCTGAACTTGTTCCAACGGGTCCACATCCTACTTATATTGGGGCCCCAGAGCTGAACACAGATCTGCAAGTGGGGTCTCACTAAGGCAGAGCAGAGGGACAGAATCACCTTCCTAGACCACTGGCCACACTGATTTTGATAGGATATGGTTGACTTTCTATGATGGAAGTACAGGTTGCCAGGTCATGTTGAACTTCTCATTCACCATCACCCTCAAGGCTGCTCTCAATCCATTCTCTGCCCAGACTATAATAGCGCTTGGGATTGCCTGACCCCGGTGCAGGACTTTGCATTTGACCTTGTTGAACTTCACAAGGTTCCAACAGGCCCATCTCTCAAGCATGTCTAGGTGCCTCAATGGTGTCCCTTCCCTCTGGTGTGTGGACCACACCACACAGCTTGGTGTCATTGGCAAACTTGCTGAGTGCACTCAATCCCTCTGTTCGTGACCTTGACAAAGACATTAAACATTTGTCCTGCTCTGAAGCTAAAAGTCAATTTGTATGGAACTGGATGCAGCCATTCCAAGCAACACTTTCATTGTTTGATCCTAATAGTGCCATGCATAAAGCAGTAATCGTAAGGGTTGCATGACTGTTAAATTCACTTCCAGTGTTATCCCCTGACAATGAGATCAACTATCATGGAATAGCCCATATCCACACCACTGAACTCTCTTACCCTACACTCCAGTACGTTGTAGTAGCATCAAAATTGACTCTTCAGAGGGCTCCATGGCCCACCCTAACTTCCACACCTTCTCAGGAATTGTCTGGGAGTGTGCTTATTGACCTGGGTCAAAACCATGCCAAGGACTCTGTTAACAATTTAACAATATATATGACTGACTGACTTCCAGTACCCCAGGAATGCTCTCTGGAGCTGGCTAATTTATGAGCGCAGATATAATCAAGGGGTACTGTTGCCTCTTGTTCCCTTGATCCCCTAGTAAATCTGCCCTGGCAACAAAGGCAATGTGGGGGCCAAATCAGAAATGCAGTATTAAATATTTTTCCCAACTATTTCTTAAAAAGGTAAAATTTCTCTACAGTGCAGCAGTAAGAACATCATCTGGATTCAGCATGTCGAGGAAATGCATCATATCTGAAACTTCAAGAGGCCCCTTTACAGATGTCTGACCAAAAGGGGTCAAACTCATTCAAAGCCTACAGCACGTGGATTAAGGCCTTTGACGGATGAGAATATCCACAGCACATGTTAGAGCTGAGGATCCTTGTATGCCTCCTGTGGTTCATGCTAGGATTTTGGATGGGTCTAACCACAGGAATATTCAGTTTGCATATGTAAATATGGGTACCCAAGCAAGAAGGTAATGAAGTGGGGTTCACAAAGCTATTTTAATTTTCCATGAATGAAGGTGAAAAACAGGAACTAACAAACTGCTTCCTGGCTTTGGGAAAGTTCCCAATTGACAGTGACGGTGGATGGCTGTGACACTGGCAATGGGAGCAATGGCTAAGAGAGTCGCAGGAGATACAGGATTCTCACCTGTTCTTCCCACTGTGGATGCTCTTTACCTGTGCCTATCCTTCTTCTGCAGCATGTACAAGGTCAGATGGAAAACAAAGACATTTCCAGTGTTCAATCTGACTTTTTTAGGTGCCATCAGAGCTGCTGCTTTTTGTTGTGAGCACTGTATCAGTTCATTTAGTTTGCTGTCTCAAGAAGAGTGAACATTATTGTGTGTCAAAGGCTTTAGTTCAAGCTAAGTCCAGTCTTAAGAACACAAGGCGAAAATCCATCTATGATGATACAGTTTTTCCCTTGTCACACCTCATACATTTTCTTTTCCTGAGGACAATCATGGAGTGTTAATTTCTCCCATGATTTCAAGACTTCTCCTTTTTTCCTGCCTTTTGTCTTGTGTTCCTTTCATTAGACACACCACTACATCTTTGCAAATATATACATTTTCTCCTTAAGTTTGCCGTCTCTACCCAGTGGAAGTTCTGTGTGAGGGGGCTTTGTAGGCTCAGTAGGTGTTTTGGTGTTTATGGGAGTGCTGGAAAGGTTAAAAGGTTCTCTGCCTTAAGTGATGACATTGTTGCCTTTCACACTTAAAAATAAGAAGCTAAGCCACATATCTTCTGAATAATATACTGGAAATAATAGTGGAAAAATTAGTGAGTAACGAACAGAGGTATGCATTTCAAGTACTTTCACTCTATTTCATCATTGTATCTCAGTCCAGGATCAAGAACAACTGAGAGGAAAAAAAAAAGAAAAAAAAAAAAAGATAATTTTAAGTTGTCCTTCTCAAGGCTGTTCCTAGATGGAGATACAGGAGATTCAAGCACACGGTCCTCTTGTCTGCATCTCAAGACATCTGACTGCCTCTGGTTCGCTGTTGATTGGGGCAAATGATTTCATATTTTTATTTTGTTATATAAAATGTATATATTATCATGTGAAATAATGATAATGTAGCTTTTGCTCACCAATTCAGGATCCATAAATGCAAATAGCATGAAGAGTTAAAGATGAGTACTTACCTTACCATTAGACTTCTGTTCCCAGAAAAGATAACTTCTGACTGGAAAGTTTTGGGGAATAAATTACTTGATTGTTTCTTTACACTGTCAGGGCACATAGGAGCCATTTTCCATATCTTGAAGAAGAAGAAGAAATATCTGTTCATAAGCAAAAAAGTAGATACTCTCTTCTGCTTTAAAATGCATTTCATGTTGAATAAAAATAGCATTTACACACAAAACAAAAAAATCTCTTTCTCCTTCCTGCTAAAAATGATTACATCAGAGTCCTGTTACAATTGTTTGAGAATTTAGGGAAGCTAGTGATTACTTTTCTGCACTCTCTCCAACTAAAATGTTGTGTTCTTCACAAGTAGTCCTTTTCCCATTGGTGTGAATCCCAAGAGTGCATTAAATAATACACTTCTAGTTGTAAAACAGATGGAAAAGTGTTTAAAAAGGTGCCAGGTTTATTTATGGAAGCATGAAATTGAATTTAATAGGAGATTTTTGCCAGTATGAAATGTGAACTCTCAAAACAGGAAGTGGATTTTATTGCTTATTTATTTTATTACCGGATCAGCTGCCCAGAACTGTAGAATCCTTCCTCTCAGGAATTATTTACTTTCCAACTCTGAACCAGAACATCTTGACCATCAGTTGTTACATCTTCTGGCTGCCAGATTCTCAACTATAAACATATGTGGTGCTGTCTATCTCAGATGATCTTCTGCAGATTTATATAGAGAATGTTTTAGCTTTAAATTTATTTCTTGATTTAAAACACTATGAACTGAACTAAGTCAAGGGAAAGGGAAATTTTTTAGCTCTTGATTACTCCTTAATTAATAATAGTTTATTTTTTAGAGATTTTATGGCATGTATTTATTATGC
Source organism: Anabacerthia variegaticeps (assembly GCA_035583185.1). Taxonomy (NCBI): domain Eukaryota; kingdom Metazoa; phylum Chordata; class Aves; order Passeriformes; family Furnariidae; genus Anabacerthia; species Anabacerthia variegaticeps. Next base: position 104,399,526 of record JAWWEW010000112.1, on the reverse strand, counting down.
ATTGAAGAGTAGAGAGCTAAAAGTCAATGGGCAATTTATTTGCTCTGCTCTGCACCTCCAAAGGATGCCTAGTGAAAGAACAGGTGCTATTCATCTTCCAAAAGGTGAGCAGTGTTTGGGGAAATTGCACAGGCAAATGGTGCCCCATATTTCCCAGGGACAGACTAAGCTACTATACCTGGATGGAACTGAGTATGGCTGTTGACAGCTGGAAACTGTCTGTAAATCTGTACCTGTCTGTGGTCCCCTTTTCCTGTATATCTGGCCAGGGTGTAGAAGTAGTTGGGATTGTGAAAGAGCCTCCAATTTCAATCAAGATAAAATTGTGATAACCTGGTGGAGATCACATTTAAAAAAAAAAAATTAAAAAAATCTATGGAAATTTATTTTTTTGCGGCATAGTGCTAACAAAAACCCGTTGCGTGCACGTGCAATGTGCACTTGCGTTCAGCTCAGTGCTGGCACTCACATGCACTCACAAATTTCCATTTTATGCAAGAGCACTAAATGTTTTCAGCATGAAACTCATGCATGTGCAGTTTTGCATGGGAAATTGAAGTAAAAAAAGTGAAAGCCTGGACCTTGCTACTCTCAGTTTGCCAATTATGGATAAAGACTGAAGGCAATGTTGAACAATACTATGGTCATGATCCAAATGTGATGTAGGAAAGACATGGTTACAATAGGCTTTGTAGCAGGCATTAAATCTCCTCAAAGTGCATGAGATTGTCTTCAGCTTCACCTGTGTTGTACTGTTGCCTCTTATCATTATTAAATCACTTATAACTGCATCATACCTTGTTGTGACTCCCCAGAACAAAAACTTTTCTCCAAGACATTCAGAGTATCGGGGATCCAAGTGCATGCATATTTTGAAGGCTGCTGACAAGATTTAGAGAAATAACTCCTTTGAAATTAAAATTTTTAGTAAAATGCGTATTTTCATAAAAATTAGACCTAATCATCTGTGCAAAGGAAGACAAAGGAAATCTGAACATGTAAAAGAAAAACCCCCCATTTTAAGTTTCTGCTACAAATGATAGTGTAAAACTCTCGAGATTTGCAAGATTTCATATTAAGCATGTGTGCCATTCATCAGCTTTATTAATATGTCACAAGCACAACTTCTGACGTATCAGAACCAATTAAGCTTATTTTTGTACTTTTTATTTCTTGGAGACAGATTGTTTAAGTTCAGAAGGGCATACAGTATCTAGCAGATCTGGTAATTCATTCAAATATGGGAGTAAGGCTCTTCTTTTAGTTCTGGCCAAAATTTCTGCAAAGTTCTGTACAATGGGTTTGAAAGCTCTTATATATTTAAAGAAAATCCTTTCAACTCACTCTGGAGTCCTGCTTTATGTTTCATATTGCTTTGAACTTATTACCCCTTTGCAATGTCTTGGAACATTAGTTTGGGAGCATTTAAAGCTAATGATTAAATGTATAGTGAAACAACACTTTGATGTTGCCAGAAGCAATTAATTTCCCCTATTTATACACAAAAGGTCATAAAAGACTGTGTTATGACAAACGAAATGATTCAGTGAATTCAAACTAAGTTAACTGAATTTTAAAGGATTGTTACTACTTGGTGGAAAAAAGGTATCCATCAACCCTTATCTTAAGTCAGAAAGCTGTGATTAACATATGGAGTTTTGAACGCTTTTAAAATTGGAAATTACGAATTAGTCAGCTACACAAAATCAGCCCATAATGGGTTCATTCAGAATGAAGCTTTCATTGAAAATACCTTGCTGGGTGTAGATAAATGCAGTTTATGAGCTTACAGAAGTCACTGAGAGGGACCACGTTTGCACATAAGCAGCCTGACCATTGTATGTTCTTTACACAGACGTCTGTTGAACTTTATTAACAAATGAATAACGAACTATATTTTTTTACTCCTACTTTTTTATAGGCAGAGCATCTCACACTTCATTGAATCCCTGTGCTGGAAACAACAGATATGATTAGAATATAAATCACTTAGAGCCAGGGACTGGAAGTCAGATTCTGCAACTTCTAAAGCTCCATCTGCCTATGAGTGGGGATACAATGCTTTAGAACAGAGGAGAGCCATCACACATGTGCCCATGCACATACACACACTCACATATGTTCATAGATATATCTATGCATTCTAAGGCTGTGGTCCTACTAATTCCTACACTTTCAGCTATCAAAAAATTGTGAAAATGAAAAAAATGCAAAGGAATTAAATTACCAAGGGTTTAAGAACCTCAAGGCAGTTTATTTTAATGCAACATAATTAATTTCTCAGTTTCCACAGAACCATAAAAATTTTCAATTTCAGGATAAATCTTTATCCTATTTGTCTGTTTAAGAAATATTTTCGTTGCACTGTCCAAGAGATACACAAATTCTAAACATGATCCTGCACAGTAAAATTTCTAAACTCATAGTGGTGTGGGAACTAGCTATCATGAAGGGAAAAAAGATGCTATGCTTCTGCCCCCAAAATCATACCCAAACTTTCCTGATAAACAATAATCTGGCTTTCCTCCTCATCTCCCTTTCCTGTGCCCCTTTATTGCCTGTTAGTCTCTTCAGAATAAAACAATGAACTTCTGGCTTTTACAACGAGTTAAAACAATTTGATGAACAGAGCTTAGACTGTCTAACACAAAGATTGTTTGCAGACCTCCAGAGCATTGAGGGGTATTATTTTTATTTTAGAAGTTACACAGCGCTAGCAAGAACCTTTTCTTTTAATGCCAGGATCTCAGTGAAGAAAAAGCCTGAAGGTTTTTGGGTTCAGTTCAGTTGCATTTGAGACATGTTTGGGAATGCAACACCTCTGTAGAGGGATGGCAGATGTGCAGTTTCCCAGGGAAAGTCCATATCTTTCCCAGCAGAAGCTAGAAGCCAGGAAGATATGCCTGGTCATCTCAATTACCATCAGGCATCTAGGTTTAGGTAAATGAGCTGTGCCTTAATTATACTGGCAATCAACAACTCAGTTATGATTCTCCCTAAGCTTTGTAAGAGCATACAAAGTCTTTGGTAGATGAGAAAGGATTATCTGCAGAAAACTGCAGCACAAAAGAAACCAACCAACTGCATAAATATACAGAGGAACTTCACAAACTACAATAACTACTTTTCACATTTCATTCTCTCCAGTGGAGTTGGTAGCTCTGAATTGGGCAGCCATACTCTGTATAAAAATGATAAACAAAGTGCATGACTGGAAATGATCTGAACAATCATAATCTAATTAATTAGTTCAAGTGATGACAATAAACTGCCAATAAGAAATACTTTGAGAAAAATCAGGCTTCTGTCCATAAATCTTACATGCAGTTAGACGTTAAATTCTGTGTTGAATTTTTAGCTGAAAATAATGTCCCCAGATCATCTTGTAGGCATGAAAGAACATCAAATTTTCAGTTAATGGACCAAATCTTGAGGCTTTTACCTAGAAGATGTTGTCAGTTTTAACAACTTGTGTATGTCTGATCATAAAAAAAATATTGAATATTTTTCTTATTCATAAAGAACTCTGAGTCACTGTGCTGTGAGATATGTTTGGTCTCCTAGAAACTGTTTCTTTTTTTTTCCCTTTGGATGTCACTGACAATAAGCAAGAAATGGACTCTTTTTGGTGCTCTTACCTAAGATGAGGGTGAATCAGCTCTAGTTTTACTTCACTGAATATTTGATTATTTATTCAAAATGGAACAGCTTCAAAAATATTTTTCTTAAAAATGTTCAAACAAATCATCTTGACATGTCCAATATTTTTTTTTTGGCTGAAACAATTGGTCAAATCTGGTACAAATTTGCAGATAGTTTCCATCAACACGAAAGTGCATTTTTGAGCAAACAAAGAATTCTTCCATAAAAATTGCCTGGCTCTAATCAGGGCTGAGGCAATTTTGCGCATGCCAACCAGCAGAAAATTAGGTATTGGATAAGCAAGACTGGCAAGGATCGGGGTTCTACCTAAATCCCCTTGTGGCCTTGGTCCAAAGTGATTAGCCCTAGGTCAAACTGAAAGCCTGTAGTGAATCAAGCAAATTAAATCCAAGCCTCCCAAGCTATCGGATAATGTGCTAGTCCCAAGACCTCCTTTCTTGAAGGCTGGAAGGGAGGAGGTTATTAAATACAAACATGAAGTAACATCCTGCTCTATGGAGGCCCAAGGCATGATGTTCTGGAGAAGAGGCAGGGGATTGTACAAGCCCCCCAGCTGGACCTGCTTCAAGGGAACCCACAGCAACTGTCTCTGCCCACGCCAGGAGCTGTCAGTGTCCCTGAGCAGCAGGCTGCAGCTTGGAAGGCCACTAACGAGGTGTCCTGTTAAACTAAAGGGCAGTGAGCTGTAGCACAAAATACTGCTTTAATGTGGACCTGGAATTGAAGAGACTTATTTCCTTTAAAACATTGTAGAACAGAGTAATCCTCAGATTTATTTTGATTAGCAATCTGGATACCTTCTTGGCAGTGTTTATTAAATCTTAATGTAGCTCAGTTGGAAAGTCAGATATTTTGCTTTCTCCCCCTTTGAATTGCTGACCATTATTTTCTTTGTTAATGAATCTGGATAATTTTAACTGTCAGATTCTAATTCTCTCTGAATAAATTGATTGAATTTAAGTTGAACCCACCTCTGTGTTCAAGCTAAGAATGAGCCTGAACAGAAGTCTCCAGAGTTTCCTAAAATTTCAGGGAGTTTATTAGTGGAAAACTGGTTTTGAACCACTGAACCTAAAGTGACTGCATAGTTTTGTTTTCATGCTGATGTCAAGTCAAAAGAAGATTAAACTCCCACTGAAACTTAGATGTGACCCAAGGTGAACAAACCTTGGGTGAGTATTTCTGGGACAGCTATCAACGTCCCTGGAGCTGTTTCTTCACTTCATCTACCTCCAGCTTTGAAATAACTTATTTTGAAACAGATGAGAACACCAATAACTAAAACCTGTTTTTCACTTCTAAGTCACTAGAAATCCAGTCTTAAATGAGTTAATGCCTTACAAAAAAGTGGAAACGTGTTTATGTCACAGATAGACATTTAAATTCCTCCCAAAACAGAAATGAATGCGGATATTTCTTCTCAAGTACTGCAATTTTCAGAAAAGTATTGCCCCTATATCCATTCATTTATTAGATCTTTATACATCTTCCCACCTGTAAACAGAGGAAGGGCTCCCTAAAACCTCTGCAATATTGCACGAGTACATAGAATATCTTGGTGGTCTTTGGTCTTTCAATCACAGATTCTGACGTATCAATGAGAGGGGGAAGTAGACTGGGATGTTCAATGCACAGACCATACCCCTAAAATAAATTTATTTGTTGATAATCTCACTGTCTGTGCTAAATCACCATGTGGGTGATTCTGGTAGCAAACTGGTTTGCCTGGAGCTGGCTTATGGATTCCTGCAGTGAGCAACCAGCACCACACATGGACACCTGTGCAAAAGCACAGCAGGGCTTAATGAAAGTATCAGAGGTAGAAACAGTTCTTGACATTTGCATTTGGATAGTGTATGTTCAGGTGGCAGAATGAGGATTCATAATCAAACAAATAAAAAATTCAAAAAATTCATAACCTAAGGCAAACAAAAATGGTTCAAATGCAGTCAAACAAAAATTGTTTAATCCTGTTTTATTCCAGATTTCTTTATTCTTTCTCCACTCTGCTAGAAAATGGCAGTTCTGCTGAATCTGAGCTCAGCTACTGACATTTGCAACCACAGAAATCAACCCTTCATGTCCTGATGTGTACTCTGAAGATTTGAAGAACATCCTAATCTAGGAATACAGCTTTGAAAAAGGGATTTTTTTAATTAGAAGATTAAAGGGAAATCTATGTTCATCAAGATATTGTATTAGGGAAGAATCTGAAGAGACATCTTCCTGTTGGCAAAGGAATTGATCTAGATCTGCTAGCAAACAATTAACAAACAAGTGAGCTCCAGCCTCCAGAATTGAAAGTTAATGAAGACGGAACTTTCTAGCTCCTCAGGTCAGGCAGAAGACATCCAAAACTGCCCAGACAATTCATGCTGGCTTGGTCCTGCCTTACCCACCTGCACTAGTTTTGACTGGCTAGAGTTAACTTTCTTCCCAGTGGCTGGTATGGGGGATGTGTTTTGGATTTGTGCTGAATGAAGGCTTGATAATATAGATATACTTTTTTTATTACGGAGCAGGACTTGCACTAAGCCAAGGCTTTTTCTGCTTTTTTACTGCCGTGCTGGCTTTGAAGTTGGGGATGAATGGGAGGTTGGGAGGAGACACAGCCAGGACAGGTGACATCAGGTGACCAAAGGGGTATTCCAGACATTATGACATCAAGTCCAGTATATGAAGTGGGGAGGGGCGGAAGGGGAGACATTTGGAGTGACAGCATTTGTCTTCCCAAGTCACCATTACATGTGATGGGGCTCTGCTCTCCTGGGGATGGCTGAACACCTGCTGGTCCCATGGGAAGCTGTGAATTCCCTGTTTTGTTTCGCTTAGGCACATGGCTTTTGCTTTCCCTATTAAATGGTCTTTATTTCAGCACATGAGTTTTCCAGCTTTTACCCTTCTGATTCTCTCTCCAGTCCCACTGGCAGAGGAATGAGTCAGTGTCTGCCTGGGGCTTGATTGCTGGCTGGAGTTAAACCATGACACCAAGCAAAACTTCTGGGATCAGAATGATCATGGTGTTGACTATCAAATTAAACTGAGGTTAGTTAGTTCCTGGCTGGGAACTGTTACCCATACTTAGTTGATTTCTGACCAGTAATGCAAAAATTATTTCAGAAAGGCAGAGTTTTCTTAGGCATCAGAGCATGCTTTCTTTTTAACAACAGAACATAACTATACTGGATTATTCCAGCATTGCCTGTGACAAGCATGGTGACAGGACTATCAGGAACAGTTGAGGACAGTTTCAAAGTATCAGTCTTTATCTTTTCTTTTACACTTTACTTTTCCAATTAGAGTACTCATTTTCTACCATTTTAAGTAGATTAAGAAATTAAAATGTATTTTTTTTCTGGCTACAATGACAAATATTTTTTGTCACATTTACAACATTTAATGTGTTGGCAGGGTTACCCTTTTCCTTTGTTGCTAATCGTAAGCAGTTTTTTCAAACTAGCCAAGTAATTTGGTTGATGAAAAATATTCTTCCTCCCCACTCCATCTGCCATCACCTTCTAACCTATGCACTTCTTCATGACATTTTTCTGGGACAGTTTCTACATTGTGACACATCTGAAGCACGCTTAATTTATATCAAGCAAATTTCCTAGTTCCCGAATATCTCCTGCACAACTCAATAGCTCAATACTACAGAACTCTGTTGGACAGAAATCAAAGTGCCTTTCTGCTTGGACAATAGCACTGGCACTTTGGACAGGTTGTTGTTTTTTTTTTTTTTAAATTAGGACTCTTAGAGATAGGATTAAGTTCACTTAATATATTCACACATATTGCCTTATACCGGTTATACTACAAATATATAAAAAACACAGGTTTTGATCTTAGTATAGGTACATATTTCTTTAGTTTGGATACTATCAGCAGTAAATTCTTTACTGTGAGGGTGGTAAGGCACTGGAACCTGTTGCTCAGAGCAGCTGTGGATTCCCCATCCCCGGAAGTATTCAAATCCAGGTTGGGTGGGGCCCTGAGCAATCTGTTCTAGTGGATGTCACTGGTCGTGTCAGGGGGGTTGAAACAAGATGATCTTTAAGGTCCCTTCCAACCCAAACCACTGGTTCTATGATTCTAATATACAGTATTGCACATATGCTCTAGTTGCTCCTCTAAAAGAATATGGGTCTCCTATAGTCACCACATTGCATTTGCTGGCAGCCTGCATATAGTTTTGATAAGTCTCAAATGGCACTGCATTTCTGCTTAGAGTTCTGAATCCTGACATAGGTGTGTGCCTTCATCGGGTGTCTACTTTCAGGTGAGATTTTATTCTCCAAACTCCACTCACTGTTATGATTTAATCTCCACGGGCTATAATGAGAAAGTAAATACTCACAAAATAATACTAAAACATAATAAACAATAAAATAAATAATACTGAGTTATTATATCTAAACTTAGAGATCTGGCTTTCAAGTTGCACACTGCCAATAGGAAATCACAGAATCACAAGATCAATTAGGTCAGCAAAGACCTCTGAGATCATCGAGTCCAACCTGTGACCGAACACCTCCATGTCAACTACACCATGGCACTGAGTGCCACATCCAGTCTTTCCTTAAACACCTCCAGGGATGGTGACTACACCACCTCCCTGGGCAGCCCATTCCAATGTCCAATCACTCTTTCTGTAAGGAACTTCTTCCTAATGTCCTACCTAAACCTCCTCTGACACAGCTTAAGATTATGTCCTCTTGTCCTATTGCTTGTTCCCTGAGAAAAGAGGTCAACTCCCACCTGGCTACAACCTCCTTTCAGGGAGTTGTAGGGAGTGATAGGGTCACTCCTTATCCTCCTGTAAACAACCTCCAGACTAAGCAACCCCAGCTCCCTCAGCTGCTCCTCACAGGACTTGTGGTCCAGACCCTAAGCAGAGTCTTTAATTATTGACCATGGTGGGCAGGAAATAGGAACATGCCAGGTTGCACATTCCAGCAGCACTGGTGCTCAGTCATGGACTGACAATATCTGTGTATGAAGACGCTGACAACTTGTCTTTTGAAAAGAGAAATCAACTATTTAAAAAAGTTCTAAAACCAATTCTGACTCCTGCTGTGAATGATGAAGGAGGACAAGAGGGAGTTTCAGCAGAAGATAAGCCTTCAAGGGGAAATATCATGACTAGTTGTGCTATGAGCAGCCATTTCTGAGGAGAAAGGTAAGACCGGAAACAGCAAAAAAGAAGCTTGTAATGAGACTTGTTTAGAGGTAAGATAAGACAAAATCCAACACTTGGAAAAGTCAGGGACATTCTGCTGGCAGTGTGGATGTGATAATGGATCATGAAGCTTTGAGCTTGTGAATTGATATCAGTAATTATGGACTGCTGAGTAAAGACAGACATTTGCCTTTCCAGAAACATTCAGGTGCCTGGACCTGTCTGTCAGGAAGGCAGGACTGGACTTGCTCCATGGCAAGTCTCTGATGTGAGCTGCAAGGGGATTTGCTATGGGATGCTTCAAGCTACAGGTTTTGTGCTGGGACATCTGCAATGCCTTGGCAATTAGGAACTGTTCTATCTACACTTGGAGTACCTTCATTGAAGGTGTTTGCATTAATAGAAAGCTGGAGTCACAGCAAAGCTCTTACGGGTCCTCAGGTTTGGACATGTACTGTGTTGGGTGTGAAATTCTTCACAAAAATTCTTTATTGCCATGAATGGCTGACAGGATCTTAAATGCTTGTAGCTCTTTTTGATAAGATCTGTGCCTGGGTGTTAGGAAGTCTAGTACAACAAGTTTTGAGCTTCCAAAAGTAACCTGCAGGTTTTCTGAGATAGATCTCAATAGTTTTGACTGCAGTGGTGGAACACTCCTGAGCACTGCTCAGAGGCCTCCAGGTGCACCACCTCCAAAGAAGCCACCTCTGTATGAGACCCAGGAGTCCCGGATACTCTTCAGTCTTGTTCCCCTGGCACTCCAGACTGACTAATTGCTACTGAGACATTGTGTTTTTCTCAGGGACAAGGTGAAATCACTTGTCTACAGTGACACAGGAAATAAATGGCAGAACTGCTGCCCTGTGATCCTGATGCCCAGCTTCTCAGTATAAAGATATACCCCTTTCTGAAGGTGCTTTATGATAATATTTACAGTTGCTCATGGTTCCTATCTATCTAGGAAAAAAATATACTCTTCTGTTTATAATGAGCAGTTTAGGACAGTAATGGTTTCCAGTGTTTCTCAGTTCTAAAAATAGCAATGTTAATGTGTACTAATTCTTTGTAGTTAAGGAGGCTTCATCACTATACTGTTGGTTTAACTGGAAGTTCAGCAAATGTGGATGTAACCCACTATCTGACAAAGACCAATAGCCTGATTAGGCAGCAATGTTAAATTTAAAACCAGGCAGAGATGTTTGACTTTATATGGGTTTTAGATGTATCTGCATCTCTGGAGACAAGGGCAAGAGGCCTGGGATTGAGAACAGTAAATCTTTAATTAAAGAACTACTAACCATGCCTACTACATTTATAAATAACAAAACATTTATCAGAGCTTTTATCTTTTCTTGCCATCATCAGGCTGTACTAGATGTTGACAAAGTCAATGATTTATGCCTCAGATTTTTTTTCATTACCAAATACCAAAGATGCTATTATCAGTGAAATCTTATGCAACCTAAATCTTGGGGATTTCGTTTCTCTGTCTAAGGAATATTGTGAGCCTTTCTCACAAGACATATTGGATTATGTTGGCCCAACAGAAGAGATTAAGTCTGCATAATGAAGTTGCATCCAAATGGAAATGTTGAGTGGTTTTCCTTAAAAGGATCAGTGATTAAATAAAAAACAATAAATTAAAAAAGAACACTTTAAGAATGTTAAACCATTTTAAACATTAATATATCAGTTGTTGAATACTAAATATGTTAATCATGTTGTATTTAAATGCTTGTATTCAAATTTTTGCATACCACTATGTATAAAAGATTTCTCTTTCCCTGTTGTTCTAACAGAGTCTTCATTCACCAAGCGAAAATATACCAAAGTGTCCAGGGAAGTGTTGAACTGGGACCTTAATTCATAATCGCCTACCTATATGCAAACAGGGAGCAGGTCAAGAACAGATCCAGGTTGTAGATTCTGCATGAACATCTCACTTGCCAATGTGGAGGGCAAGGAGGGGCAGCAAGCATCTACTGCACTGCGTATTCCCTTCTGTAGTCCACCCCTGCTGCTGACTTGGTGCAAGAGTGAAGGTCCTTCTTGCTGCTTTCTGGCAGCAGTAATTCCCATGACTCAGGGGAATGCTTCACCCACTGTCACTGGAGGGGTACAGAGATGCTGCTTGGGCTGTGCAAAATAGCTGGTGCAAGATTCTGCCATACACATATCCATATATATGTACATATATATGTATGTTAGGTATAAAACCACAGATAAATATACATATATATGTGCACAGAGACAAGCCCACTGTACAGTCTAAAATGGCTATCATCACATTATGTCGCCTGTATGGATACACAGTGTCCTACAACAATTCCAGTATTCCCATTAATATTATGTGGTGAGTTTGTCAGCAGTTTGAATTCTGAATATTTATGAACAAAAATTATGAAACTGTAAATTGGGTGGTTTTCTGCATGCAGCCTTTTTCTCTTTATCAAAACAAAGTTCACACAAAACGTTTGCTGTTCTGCACTTGTACCCTCTTGCCTTGACTACCCCGTCAAGACTGAGCTCTTGGGCTCATTCAGGAAGTTTCAATGCTTTTAGTGCAACCACAACATGCAGTTTTCCAGCTCCTCCAGGATCCTTCAGGGAACACAAAGGTCAGGTAGTACCTGACATGTTTTCCAGATGCTTCAACAAGTTTGAAGTTCTTCAGACCCAAGAGCACCCATTCTGTAAGTTAATCACTGATATGTCCTCAGCTGTTGGTGAAAACAAAAATCTGTTGTAAATTAAAGTACTTTTTTCAATAACTTTACGTGACTTTGCCACTATTCAGACTCTCTCTGATGTGAGTGCTCACGTTGAGCTTTAGAGTATACTTTTGTGTATGTTTGTAACTGACTGTTTCATTTGACTTTCATTATATCTGACAGGGAAATAAATGACTCTTTTATCAAAGCCTCTGAATTCAACATTTTTTCTCCAAATTTGAAATAGGCAATAACAAACCAGCTGAAATGTCAAACTAAACTTGCTTTATCCTGATTTCTTTTTTTTCTTTTGGGAGGGTAGAGTGAGGTGAAAAGAACATGAGTTAGAGCTGAGTTTTCTATTTCACACCATGTTAAACTCCTGGTAACCTCTAAGAGACAAAAAATTATATTTTCAATTTTACATTTAGAAATGACTGTCTTGGATATACATGAAAAATATAAATGAACTGCAGAGAAAGGAATATACATGGTCTTTGGTATCGTAACTGTGAATATCTTAGAAAAAGACAAATTAGTGAGAATAATGAGCAATAGGAATGTATAAAGTTTCTTTCATACTGTCTAATAATTTTTAACTTTTTGAGTGTTTTGTGTATTTCTCCTTTTCTTTTTTGTGCCTTTCATGAAGGACTGTTTTGGTTTAAGCCCAGATGGCAACTAAGCACCCCACAACAGCTTGCTCACTTCCACCCCACCCCAGTGGGATGGGGAAGAGAATCAAAAATGAAACTTGTGGGTTGAGATAAGAACAGTTTAATAACTGAAACAAAGGAAAAGAAGATGATAATAATAACAACACTAACAGTAACAAACAACAACAGGGATCTTAAAGAAAAAGCTGATCTGTAAACACTGTATGCTATTTTTTGTGTGTGTGTGTTAATTACCAATATAACAATGGGATCAAATTAATATGATTTTCATTACTGTTTGGAAATATCATTGTCAAATACATATTCCTTGTCTTACCCTAAGCGCTATGTAGAACAAAAACAGTGGCCTTTGAGAAAACATCCATTATAATGATAGGACAACAAGCAAAAGAACCACTCTGGAGATGAAGGATAATAGGCAGCAGTGACAAGAAATTCCTCAATACACTGCTTCCCTATTTAGCAGTAGCATTGCTCAGCAGTGCTAGACAGAGTCCAGGAAAAATTTGAAGGATTATGAAGAGAACTGTAAGTGTGATATTGTACGAATTATGAGATGTGAGAAGTCATGAATATGTTAGTAGGAATAAGGGCTGACCTTTCAGTAACACTGCAGATATTATAGGTATGAGAAAAACTCTTAAATTGTTTCCCCTCAAAACGAAAAACTCTTAAATTGTTTCCCCTCAAAACAAAATGGAGATAGGGTCATTGAGAGAAGAAATAGCATAATAAGAAAAAAAACAAGAGTTATTCCTTCAACCAATGTGTTTGTGTACATCAGTCCTGGGTTCTTGGACTCAGTACCTAATTAGGAAAAAAGTTTGAGTAATGCCTCTCTGCCACACAGGAGAGCTGGGAGAATAAGTGAACATTAACACACCACCGTGATCCCAGCACCAGTTTTTAATGACGTTACCATATTAAGGACTCAAGCACAGTGCCTGGTCATCACTCACCCATATGGTTAAGTTTTCAGAACCATTTTGTTGCAAGTCAAGTAAAAGCTTTCCAGAACAATTTTTGGATGTAATGTAGCAGCTAAACAAGGCCCAGAAACAATCCTGCATAAGTAGTTTGGATACAGCCACTCTCTTTGGACAGTTTCTTTAAGAGTATGGCTGTGGCAGGACGATGCCAGCTGGCCTCAGGGCTAGAGAACATTGACCTGGCAGAGGAAAAAGGACTGTTGTAGTTGAGTATTTCCATGCAGCTCTGGGGGGCCATGATCATTGCCTGCCTAACTTAGCCTGGCACACTGAGCATCTGGGAGAAACACTGTGCTCAGTTTAGGGCAGATGGCAAAGGAGAACGGCAGCAAACCCAAGATCGTCTGGCTCCTTGTGCACCCCCATGGCATACCACAAAAATGCAGGTTAGAATAATCCCATAGACAAGTGTCCTGCTAGCACCTCCTGCAAAGAAGCACCTCAGCCAGGTACACTACCTAAATACAACCTTAAGCTGTCTGGTCAGTCTTCCATGTTTTTCATAATCAATAGTTAGTAATCTCTACTAATATCCCACAGTGGTTTTTGTTTCTCTGTCTCTTTTTATGCATCACGGGCTGCACTAATAACACTAATAATAGAACAATACCTGAGGAGTAGGGAAGACTGACATTCAACACTGAAATTTTCTTAATCCTCAGCACTCATCTACTGCATTGGCACATAACTACTTTTCAAATTATCATGTAACATAATGCATATGATACCTGAGGTGCTAAGAAAACAGAGGTGTCCCTGAGTGACCATTGCTTTGGCATACAAATACCAATGGGGTCGTCCCTCCTCGGTCTTCCTCACTCCCCACTCTCTCAAGAGTCTCTCTGGTCATCCCTCTGGTCATCTTAATGTTCTGGATCAATGTCAATGAAGTCTTATCCCATCTTATCCCAAACTGGTCCATTTATAGGCAAAGTGCAGATTGGGTTGACTTCCTGGAGAATTACAGAGTTCTGAATTCTCTTTCTGGTTTCTCCTTGACTATCCAGAGGATAAACGCTATTGGAATGACTTAATCATGAGGGAAACATTTCCCTTAAGAGGTGCCTGATGACAGTATCACTTCTTCTTGAAGAGAACTGGGTTCAGAATATTTGGGATTTGTCCACTGTTTGTCATACTTTATCTCTCACGTCCCTAGTTAGAGGTCTTCAAGGACTTCTCTGGAACATTTCAAATCCAGCTCATTCATTGGGCTGGTGAAAGGCAGACTAGAAGCCAAGCAACAGGAGCAAATCTGGGCAAGTGTGTCTCTTTGGAAAAGATTTAGGAAAACTCCCTATACTTGCTTTACTTTTAGACATACATTTTAGGGAGCAGTGTTACTGTTTTGGTTTTTTTTTAATTCATGTCAGTTGCCTGAACTACCCAGACAGACAGTCATAAATGTTAAATTAGAGACAGCATAAACTGTTAGATCAAACTGTACAATCTGTGTTGGAGAGGTCTCAGTGCAGTGGGCTTCTGTGATGGACAACAATGGACAGGATTTGTCATGGAAGAATCAGCCAGGGCTGGGGCAGCCACCACCCAGGTTTCTCTTCTCCCGTTTCAAACTGTTTAGTGCCAACAGTGGATTCTGAAGTCCCACTGTGAATCCAAGTCTTCAGATGCTGCCTGCTTGATACTGTCCTTTGCCCACAGGCTGGGGTAGCTAGGGAAGCAAAGTGTTTGTCTTGGACACTGGCAACAGTTTTCATGGTTGCTGGGACAACAGGTTGTCACTTGACAACTCATAGCTTTGCCTCTGACTGAGTCTTCTAAGAAAAGTTTTTAATTGCAAAATCTATCCCTTCTCCATTTCTATTGTACACAGGCCTGAGGAGCAGCCTCTGCTTCTGACAGCTGGAGTCACATCCTTGGATGCTGGTCAGCTCTGATTCCATGCCAGGCCTTTGGCCTTCCTTCAAAGGGAAGAATCTTTACAACCTTGGCTCATGAAAGGAATACACGGGGTAAATATATATATGTGTTTCCTGAGTGCAGATTCCTGAAGAAGCACCAAGGTGCAGCATCTGCACCAGGCAGGTCTTGTTCAGCAGAGCCTTGAAGACTGCAACAGCTGTCCAGGTCTCTACAAGCTGCTGGACTATAAGAGACCAGTGAAAAAAATCTGTCACTGAGAGGCCCATATTTACGGGTTTTACCCCAGCTGTTTCTCCCCCTCAGGATGGAAAATAATTACACAAGTTACTTCATGTACAAATGTGTGACCTGAACTTATGAGTCTACTGTCAGCTTTTACCAAGGGTTGAAAAAGAGACCTGTAACCTGGGACATTCAAGAGTGTGGTGTTTTCACTCTCATGTGTTCACTGGGACAAGCTCCCGTGTTTCAAAAGTGTGTAGAAATAGAAGACAAGATGCAGAATTTTAGGCTAAACCTCTGCACTGTATGAATTTTAAATAAATATTTGTCAGCTGGCACTCCTCCTTATGGACATCTTTCATTTTGAATAAATGCTGATATATGTAGAGGAAGAGCAGCAAGGAATTAAAACAGGGAATGACTGTTAGAAAAGACACTTGTCAAGGGTGTGGGAAACTGAGCCTGGGGGCCTCATAGATATGAGTTAAAAGATGTGAACAACATTGGCAGGAGGCATTTAAATAAAGCACGTTTGAAACCAAACTTTTGTGGGTTGTGAGGGCCAGAAGACAGACTGGCAACTGGGCAGTGTTTGAAAGAGAGTAGCTCTTCATACACCAGTACAGTGTGCATTTTACACATGAATTAGAAAAAGGTTGCATGAGGCTGTAGCAGTAAGCAGAGTGTGAGCTGAAGGTGTACAAGTGTCTGTGAGAAATTTTCTTCACTTCAGTTGGTATTTTTATTGTGTGTTTTGAATAAAGAGAATTGAGTGAGGAGTATGCTGGAAAAGGAATGAGCATTGAGTGTGGGGAACAGCTGGAGCATTTCTGACATACACTTCTTTTACTTGCCACCCTATTTATGGGTCTGTAGGAATGTGGAGGGGAAAAAAAGTTTACAGCTTTAATATTTCTTGTGAGCAAAATCCATACAGGATCCATCTCGGAACATGTGAGCAGAGAACAAAAGGATATATCTTAGTACCAGCGTGTAATGGTTAAGTTGAGTGCAAGGTTTGTCTATATTATGATTTAAAGTTGCTGGACCTTTTTCCTTAGGTGTTCTTTATACACAGATGTGCATAAAGTCTTCCTACCCCAAACATTAAACATTAAATGCAACTTTCAGAGGAAAAATCACTATGCAATTATATGAATGGATTGGTGGTTTGCAGCTTTTTTTTTTTGGGGTGGGGGGGTGTTGCTGGTGAGGGAGGTTGGTTGGTTTGCTTTTTAAATTTAAATATTTATTTATATTTCACTTTTGTAGTGTTATAACAAAAATAAACAGTCTGTTACAAATAGTCTTCCAAGTACAAGTAGTCTTTCTCCTGGAATATAATCAAGTATTTAGCAGAATGAAGACTTTTTCTGCCATGTTTGGTTGGGCAATGGAGGTAGAAACATTTCCTTGATATCAGTGGAGATGAGATGAGAAATATTGAGGCTCTTGCTCACAGACCTCTGTGGGATAATATACAAATCATCTGCAAGTCCATCCTGCATCACAAGGACATTTGCAGGTTGGCTCATGCTGAGACCACATGCCTGTGTCTCAGCAGAAGTGAGATTTGCAGTAGGGTTAGAGACAGGACAATGACAGGTATCACTCGCAGCTGGGGATGCAGAAGGAGGAAAAATCCAGATTTGGCACAATATCTCCCTGTGTCTGATGTGGGATCCCAGTACAGGAGGAAATCTGGTGCACTTCGAGGACGCCTCATGAGTCATAGGGCTTGAGCGATACAAGCTTTACACCAGAGCACTGAAGATCACGAAGACCTCATGGTGAAACCAAGCCTGTTGTGATGCTCACTAGTGCTGTGAGAGATTCTGCTGAGAAGAAACATCTAAATGGAAGATTGAGCTAGCAGCAGAATAACCTGGTCTTTGATTAGTGTAGTTTCTTGAAAGAGAGTCCCTCACCAACTTTGTGGGTCCTCAAAGGTGAGGTCTGCCACCTCCTAACCCACTCCACCTGATCTAAAAACATGAGTAGATAAAAGAAATCCTCCCTTCATAAACAAATTGCGGCTTTGAGTCCTCATCATTTCCATCATAAGGGGATACTGATATCAGGAAATGCAGTAATTGAAACTTAAGCTTTTCATAAAAGTGTATTTCTATTGAACTGTCAGCTCCTGCTTTGATTCAATGACTAGCTGTAGAAACAATTCAAATTACTTCTATAAGGGTTGTGATCAATTACAAAAAGAAATTCTGTGTTAGAGCTTTTTTAATTCACTGTTCTTAAGTACTTGTGCAGTCCAAGATTTATGAAAAACTAGTTTCTGTCCAGAAGCCACAGTTCATTTGTTCAAGAGAGAAAGCTCATTTTGGGATTAAATTGGTATAATTTTGAAGCACTGAAGCCAATAGCAATTTTGCAGATGATTTGAATAAGAACATGATGAGGTCTTTCCCAAAGACATAGTGTACAATTTTATGGTTGAATAATCATGGAAAAGACAAATCAAAAAGTTAAAATAGTACTTTCCTTAAGTCAAGTAATTAACCCATAACTCTTTGAACTAATCATAACTCAGATTGCAGAGAGACAGATAATTTTTAAGAACTAATAGTTTAGGAAAGATTATATAATTTGAGTGCCTAACATTAGTCTTTTGAACACCAAAAATTTGAAAGAAGTTATTTACAGAGATTATTTTTCCTAGCTCTATAACTGATACATCATCACACAATATAAATAATCACATTTAAATGTAAACGTACAATCATAATGTTTATTGGGTAATATATTTCCAACAATACTACAGCGTTTTAGAATGCAAGTAATAGGATATGATAAAACAATAGTACAACAGTTGTGATATTTTAGCATAGTTCAAAGTAACTTTATTCCCTAATACAATCTATTTTACTTTTTTCTTGCTCTTGGGATAAAACATTTAGAGTCAGAATCGAAGATTAACATAGGATAATAACACAAAACGGGGGTAAAATGTGGTATCAGTTTGTGTAATGGCATGTTACATGCAGCTGTTTTGAATTTTTTTACCTTTTTATTGATGTGGCCAGAATTTTTTTTTTTTTTTTTTTTTTTTTTGTAGCTTAAACATGTGGGGGCTTTTAAACCTACAAAGTATAGCAAATTGCAGATGAATTGGTCCACGAGGATGGTTTAAAAAAAAGTCTGTTAAGGTATATTGTTGAAATTATAACATGAAAAAACCAGAGGTACTGGAGGAAACTTTGACCTACTGGAATTCCATTTAAACTACTGTAACAGTAGTCACATTGTGCAGTCAGACTATTGAAATGTTTGCTTCTTGATGAGACTTTTACTTAGGCTACTTAGACAATGCTAAGAAATAAATAGATTAGTGGCTATTTGATCTAGCTTTTCAAACAGTAATTCAGGCCTTGCCTTCCATGCTAAAATTATGGATTTTTTACTTGGATTAACTAAAATATGCCTGCAACCCTGGAGTAAAAACAAACATTAAAGACAGGGTGCTGACTGTTAGGTAAATAAAAATGGCCTGGTAACCTTTCCTGTACTATTTAATAGTATATCAGATGTGTCTTACCTTGATTGTGTCAAAATGGTGGTCTGGCATCAGTTGCATTGAGTTGTAGCTGTGTTCTTGTGCTAATAAAGGCAAATCCTCAGAAGAGGCATAGTGACTTGCCTTCCAAACTGGAAGCCTGCCCACTAAAATGCTGTGTTATAGAACCATATAATTTTTATTAATTGGTTTTCCTTTCTGGATTTCACTGGCTGCTGCTATTTTTCTGAAGTTTCATATTCCATAGGAATTACAGTGTTCTGTAATGTAGTGTATAAATAAGATGTGCAGTATCAGTAGCAGAAATGCAAAGTTCCAGACATTTATTGTCAGTACAAGTCAAAACTGATTTGTACAGGAATCAAGAAGGGTCAGGAAGTCCTGTAGGTTCATTGATACTTACATCATCACTATAGCGGTTATTGATGCTACAGGATTAGGAATTTCTGAGGGCACCCTCCCATTACACACAAGGATAATGAATTTTAACATGAATAAAGGTGACACAGAAATTGATGACATAGGAAGTATTTTTAATTTCACACTCTTACATTTTAAAGATATGCCTTTTATTTTAAACGCATATAAATATATATATTTCACAGCTCATTTTTATGCTTCAAAAATAAAGAATGAAGGCATAGGAAGATGAAATGGGATCCAGAAAAAAAAAATGTTTTTTTAAATAAAATCTAATTAAGACTACTATTTTTTTAAAAAAATCTGCATCTTCCATTATAAGTATTATGAAATAGCTGCAAGAAGAGTGCAAAGTTTGTTTCTCTACCAGTTTGCATTATTCTGATGCAGCAACTCTCAATAAAAACTATTTTGATCTTCTCTGAAATGTTACACAGCAAAATGATACATGATTTAAAACAGACCAACAAATAAGGGTCATGCTCTTACTACCACGGATATTCTAAGCAGTGCTTTAATGGTTGATTGCATGTCTATCACATTCTATTTGGAAGTCTTTCAGATTGCTGCCAGATTTCAAATAAACTAATAGAAGGAGGAAAGAGACAAAAAGTCTGTCTGAAAGGTTTAATATAAAGCAAGGTAAAATGACCTGCTGGCAGACAATCAGCAACAATCTCAGGTTTACTCTAACTCTGGACAAAGAATTCCTGTTTGCAAGTACTGGTAGTGATCTGTAGCTCTATGGGAAATAGAGAATCATAGAATCACCTGGGTTGGAAGGAATCTTAATGTATAGAAACTGCATATTTCTGTCCTGCTGACCCTGATGGTCCCAAAACTCTTGCATGAGACAAATTGGAAACATTCTCTACACCAGCTACCCATTTCAGCTTCAGGGAAAATCAGTTACTGCAGAGGACAGGCACAACAGAAGCCTGAGGATTTATTGTGACAGAACGTTAGATATTCTCTGCTTGAGTGTCTTCTAAAGAATGCACTGCAGTCACAAAGGTATGGTTATGTAAGTAATATGCAAAGTCAAGAATCAAACGAAGTTGTTTTAAAGTGAATATGTGTTGGGAAAAGCCTTTATACATCTTTGGTTTTGTACTAACAGTAGGAGTCTGATTTATATCTATCGTGCTTTGACTCCACTTCTGTGCTGCAGTGATGCCATTACTTTCAATCAGTGAAAACTAAAGTGATAAAAGGGCAAAGCAAACATGATGATTGCATGAAGCTTTACAGACTGATGCTCTCGCACATCCATTCTCCTCACCTGCTGAGTTAGGTACTGTGTCTGAAGACACTTGGTGGGTAACCTTAGATACATGAAACATTTGCTGCTTTCTCTAAGCTCAACTTCTAGCCAAATTATATTTGCAAATAGAGATGTAGCCATCTCTGGATATTTTCATGTATTAGATATATGGGAAATATCTTATATAGATGTGGTGAATCTCACTTTGAAAGTTCTTTTCTCTCTGCAGATTATAGAAAAGGAACTAGATATCTAGTCTAGAGTAGATGTGTTTATTCTAGATAATTAAACATATGTAAGATAAACCTACTTCTGATTTACTCTAGGTCTCCCCTCTCAGAATAAAAAGTAGTATCCAGTGCAACTATAGAACAATGTAAAATTGGCAGTTATCCTGGCTTTTGTTAGTCTAGTCTATCCCATTATCTTCACTATGCAATCTTACTGAGAAGTTTGATTATCATCAAATTTATCAAGAAGCTGTCTTTTTTTTTTAAATAGAGATTATACTTAGAGTGCAAGTAGATCTTTCCTTGGAATGGAATGAATGCTATAAAGGAAAATACTTATTTTTATGTTTATTAGCCATCACCTACAGTATCTTATGAGTGCTAAAGCTCCATCAGTGGCGTGATATAAGGCACAGAGCCTTTTTCAATATAGCTGCTTGGGTTGTTAGTTTTCATAAGACATGACCATCTTCACAGTAGGTACAGCACCTCAAGTATATCTCTTCCCCTCATAGTTATACATGGCAGATAAGAATGACCTGGAAGGCAATGTGGACAGCTGAATTTATGAAGACCACTATCTGACTGTAAAACATCTGCCTGAGGATCCTGCCAAAAATCCATTGCTGGCTAGCTGGCTGGCTAGCAATTACACACAAACACGCTGTACCTGTATGTCAAATACAAACCAGCTGCAAGACCAGTGGTGCTGATCCATCTGCCGAGCACACCATAAGCAATTCACTTGACTTATGATGAGATAGAGTTGAGTTGCGTGATGGAGAAACAGGAACAGTAAATCAGCTGCCAGTTAGATATGCCTTTAACGGAATGAATATCCTTGGATAACACAAACACACGTGCTGTTGAGCAGTTACTTACCTATAGGATCTTTGAAAGGATAAAGGAAATAAACTACTGAAACTGTGTGGTGTCTTTCATATACTTAACTGATCAGAAATTAGGTTTTCAAAAGGTCAAGAAAAGCATGTGTTTGCTGTAATATTTACAGACATCTGCACGATTTTAATGCTAACCATTGCATCTGTTCATGTTGGCAAACCCAGACCCAGCTTGGTCTGAGCTCTTCTGGATGGCAGTGTAAATCCTGCTTGCCTCTTCACCTCCATAGGATTAGAGGCTCACAAATCACAGATCA
>JAWWEW010000112.1:104358663-104377496 GCA_035583185.1 Anabacerthia variegaticeps | reverse complement strand
TGTAATATTTACAGACATCTGCACGATTTTAATGCTAACCATTGCATCTGTTCATGTTGGCAAACCCAGACCCAGCTCTTCTGGATGGCAGTGTAAATCCTGCTTGCCTCTTCACCTCCATAGGATTAGAGGCTCACAAATCACAGATCAGAGCAGAGGTCAAAGCCACAGTATTTCAGAGGTCTTAAACTGAACACCTTAAAATCTCTGCTCCTGCAGATTGTTCAAGTCATTCTGTTTTAAAACTTGGGGAAAATGTTCTTTTCACCTTTCTTGTGCTTAAAAGTTAAGCATTTTCTAATTAACACCTATGAACTAGGCAACTTGTTCCATTATAAAACAACACAGCAATCCTCAGCTCAAAAGGACTGTCAGTGACTCCAGGTAAGGGGTGAGAATAGAAACTGTTAAAACCATTCCTTTTATTGCTAGAAGTTGTGGAAGAAATATGCAATACAATTATGACTGTTCTAAGGGAAGCCATCTGTCCAGTTTCTCTAGTACTAAGCCACACTGATTATGCTCAGCAACCACTGTGTTGTATTTACATATTATGGGTTCCTTGTTATCTTCAAATGACATGAGTTTATGTCCTGAAAGTCCTAATCTATAAGACCTTTGCTATTTCCTTTGGGGCACAACTCTGCAACTAAACAGAAAATGTTATCAGGAAGTTCTTTTACTTTTACTCATCTTTCTCTTTTTTTGTTTTAGTTTAGTTTTTTCGTTTAATTTTCTTTATTACTAAATAACTCCTCTTTCATTAAGTATGTTCATCCTTGGAACAGACCCTTCAGTCACTGCCTCCCTTACTAAATAGGTTAGGATTCTTAATAATTAAAAGGTTAACTTTTCTTTCTCACCCTCCCCTTAATTTTTGCATTGTTCTTCTCTAAACCACCAGGCTAAAGCCAACGCTGAAACTAGAATTGCTGAAATACCACAAGTATTTGCGATGTCTGGAACTTTCTAAAATTCCATGAGAAAGCCCATTCTTGTGAGATTTCCAACTCAGTCTTAAGATTCAGATAAGATCAGGATAAAAATCCAAAGTTTTTGTGATATTTATCCACATCTTCTCAGATTTCTTCATCCCTATTAAAAAACATATATATACACTATATAGTGTATGCATCACTCAGACACCATTTTTCCTCCCATGTTTTTCCCACCCTATATCTCATCCAGTTTAGGTCAATGTCTTTTAGAATCATTAATAAATTGAAACAACTTTAGACCATTGATCTTGACCTTATCAAGATAACAAAAGACAAAAAATTTTAAGACTATGTTCAGGCTCTGGAGGCATCCACTTTAGTTCCTGAGACGACAAACAAGTCACCGTCTACACTCTCCCACCCTGAATTCTTACTCGGTTCCTACTCTTACATAGCTCTTCTCCTGTAGCCCTGATGTCTAAATTTCCACTGGCTTAGTAAAAGACAAGAACCCATCCCATAGAAGTCAGATCTATCAAATTTTGGCAGAAGGCCCACCAGAAAACATGTTTGCTATTGAAGTCCAGCACAAAATCATCACCACCACAGCATTTTAGCTCCCATGCAAGCCAATATACAATGAAGAGTCTGCAATCTTCTTCCATTCTTCCCCACTGCACACATCTGGATAAGCAATTATGAAAATCAAAATCCTGAAAAAGTCCAAATTTTTATGCCTGTTTAAGCTGGCATATCTCAACATTGAGGTGGCTGGTACCATATAAATATCAGATACAATGAATAACATAGGTGCATTTGTAAAAAGCACCTTAGTTTATTGAAGGTTTGAGGGGAAAAAACATCAATTTGGAATACAGCATTTTCAAGTGGACTGACAACTAAGAAAACTTATGTTTCAGCTGCATTTGCCACCATTTCTATGCCAGTCTCCTGTTGGGAGCCTGGCTGAAATTACTTTCCCTTTGGATGCTATGAAAGTTTTTTGATAGCTATGTATTTTTAGCAATCTCAATTCTTATGAACTCCTATACTTATTCTTGGCAACTTCTCTTTGAGCTGAAGAGAAAAGGAAAAATTTAGCATATGATCTATCTTTTTGTATCTTGTTCTGTTATGTTACATTATACTCTATTCCTATCTCAGCTTCTAAAACTCATATTCTCCTTCAGCTGCTAAAAATCAATAGAAGGGCCTGACCTGTGTGTATGGTGATATCTTTCCCACTGATTTTCATTGAAACTGATTGGTCCTCATAAAGATAATTAACTAAACAGAAACACCTTGGTCAAATTTCAACAGATTTTGAATATTAGGTGACGAAGGCAGTTCCCCAAAATGTTTCAATGTTCATCTCAGAAAAACACTCAGAAATCTGGCTGCTTGGAATACCTGCTAAGTCTATAAAATAACACAAGTGGAAATTTAATATCAGCAACGTTTACATGAGATCTCTGGTGTATTGCAATTCTCACTGCATTTATGAAGTTCTTTTTTTTTATCTTCATCTTCCCATACCTTTTCTTTGCCTTCATGTTGAATTCAGGATTGTACAGCTGCTTTTTTGGGTGAAGACTGATGAGGGGAAGGGGCTTCTTTCTAGGCTAAGTTCTTTAAATCTCAAGCCAGATTGTGATCCTCAGTACAAGAAGAATCCCTTCTTTCAAATTCGTATTCACCCTGAGCAAAAGAAGAATTAACCATTTCAGCAGAACCTTTCTTTTCCTCTGAAGTCTATCGACACAGGCTCTTTTTAGGTTATCATCTTATTATGAGATGATATATTGACACACTAATTTTTACGTGCACCAGTCAATTTTGGCTTTACCTTCTTTCTAAGGTCTGAAACAAACTTCAGACAAAAAATGTCTTTTGTAGTTCAGCTCCACAAAAAGCACATGGTTTAAATACCAAGTCTTGTTAAAAGGCGATCTTTCTCATATGTTCAAAGTGAAAACCAAGGCTTGGACCACATCTGCAGAGAGAAATTCAGATCCTGTTAATAATGAAGAAAACACAGAAGGGTTTCTCAATAGGAAAGATGTTGCAGACTCATCATGTACACTCCTCCAAACTGTGGATAAGCCTTTTATTCACCAGTCTGTTGTGAAGTTGATATTATGCTGCTGCTTCATCTTTAATTCATCTTTCCACTCCTCATCCACCACTTTTTATGTCACATAACAGCCCAGTCAGTACAGCTGTGGAGAAGGAGTTGCTCTAGGGGAGAGAAGAGTCATTCAGACTCTTGCTGGAAACTGCTACAAAGGACTTCAGAGAAGCAGGAACATTAATAGGCCAGTTCCAGTGGGACAGTGTAAACCTGGAAAATTTAAATGGGTTCAGTTTCCAGAAATTAATTCCCTTTGTCATAAATCATTCAATGACATAGACACAGGTCCTGATTTAAAGGATGTTTTCTTTCTATTTCTCTGGGGTTGTCAATGTTTCTTTACTCAAAGATTAAAATTTATCTGTTTTTGTATTTATTCAGAACAAGTACAAAAAGAGACAGTTCTACAGATGTGATAAAAACTGTGCAACATGTTACATAGAAGAAATTGCACAAGTAGATGCAGAGATCAAAAGCTAATTTACGATCAAGAAATCAAGCAATTAATCAGTATTGTTTATATAAAGAAGGGGTCTAAAATCTTCTGTTAGACTTGAAATATACTGTGCTATGCTCATTTTTAAGGACAAGTAAATACAGCCCATGATCCAAAGTAACAACAAAAAATTATGCATATGCAATAATTGTAAGGAAAAAGGGATGAATGATAAGGATAATAAAATCACCTGCACTATGGGGAAAACATGTCATATTTAGTTGTTCTGATCCATTGCGTGCCGATGGGTGAGCTACCTCTGTCCAGCTTAACCAGCGTGGGTAAGTCAGCTACAAGTGAGGGAACAAAACACAGCACATGCATTTTCACTTAAATGGACACTAATATTAGGTGTTATATAGAATTTTCCATCCCTTGATGAGTTCATAATTAGAAAAACATATTTATTTGATGTCAGTAATTTTCTGTCATACCTTTGTGCGAAAATATTTTCTTTGGAATACTTCGTTATTATTCAGATTTGTCTTTTCCTTTATCTAGAAGAGATTTGACACAATCTTGGTATCAGCTGCATCTTCTGATCTGCTGAAAGAACCAACAATTTCAAATAACCGGCCAAAATTTTGTGACCTGATGTCTAAAGAGGAGTAGCGAGCTGGATATATGATGAGGGAATTCACATCCAATAGGATACACAGTTCTTTATCAGAAACTGAAAACAACAATTCCTCAAGGGAAAAGTAAAAATCTATTTCTGTTTTTACACTTTTAAAGCGTAGGTTCATGTTTTAGTGTTTACCTTTATTCCAAAATCTGTATTTCACATGCTTTTGTTTAGGGATAATCAAGTAAACGTCTACAGGATGGAGCTACACATTCACTTCTGTCTGACATGCCTTCAAATTCAATCCACATATCAAATTCTACATAAAATTCAAATACACAGCTTAAATTTTGACTACATACAAGTGTATATATGTGCCCATATGCATGCTTGCACACACAGAGTAAAGAGTTTCTAATATATGGATGTCTGCCCTCCACTCAAACTTCCATGTAAAACAGGGTAATAGCAAAGCCTCTAAGGGGTTTCTTGGATGCTTTCTCTTCTCCCTTACTAGAATATAGAATTCTCTGCTGGAATGGGACTTAAAATAATAAAAAAGTATGTGGATATGTGATTTATATTGTGCACATAACACTGGTTATAGCAGAAGTGTTATCAAAGAGGAAGGGACTGCAGGTTTGCTTGTTTGGTATTTTTTTAGACAGTCAGATTCCTGATTCAATTAATCTTCTCTGGAAGTTCATGCAGCAGCCAGATGCACTCAAATGAGTGTGCTGTGTCCTCTGGTCTCCTGTGGTTCCTCCTGGGTTCTGTTATGTGCCTGGGCTCTGACAGGAGCAACAGCCTTGTCAGGTCCTTGATGAAAATGCAGTGTTCAAGGAAGCTTAGACCTGGTTCATTACTAGTTCTGAAGGAAAGAAGTTACATCTGGAAAATGCAGAAAGGCTGTAATTCACACTGAAGATAAAGTTGGATGTGTAACATAAATAAAATTGCAAAGTTTGTGTTGTTTCAACAGATTGGTCTGTTAATGTATGGCCTGGTGTAGCCAGCTATGTATAAATATATGTATATGCACACATGTATGCACATAGATATGTATATATTTACACTCATAAAAAATCCTAGAATGACAGTTCTAGTCCTGGAAGTGAAATCCAAATTAAAAGGTGCTTTTTTGTCCAGCTTCTAACTGTAAAATACGAAGAAAGAGTATATTTTAAAATAGTATGTTTTTCCCTGTTATTTAATAATAGTTGTAACATTTTATTATAATCTCTCTTTTTTGACTGCGTAATTGTCCTCATTAGATATTGCCTCTAATAATGGTTGGAAGTCTGTCTACTGTAGGGAGAAATTTCTGAACTTGAGGAACTGAGAGTTTCAGAAAGATTATTAAATTTAGAGGAGAAAATAATTTACAAAGTAATGTTATGGCTATGTGTAAAATGTCCACTTTTATGTTCCATCTGGACACTAACACCTCATTTGCCAGCGCAGTCCCTGAAATGCTGCCTCAACTTTAAAGGAATAAAAGCCATGCCAGACCCTGTGAAGCCAGAGCTTTACTGGCAATACAATTCTATATTTAAATAAAAACTTACAAACAGGTTTCCCAACCAGAGATGAATGTGTAGGCCTTGATGCTGAAAGTTTAACAAGCATTTAAAAGCTACTTTGTATAAACTGGTAGGAAATGCTCACTTTAGGCTTAATGACTTTTCTCTAATTAAATTGTGCATAATTTATAGCAGATGAAGGCCCCTGGCTGACTGTCCTTTGCTGTGTGGTCATGCCCTACCTTGTATTTATCCAAACATTCTTCTGAATTATCCAACTGTTAAACTATTTGGTGTCAAAATGTTTCTGGATTGGTACTTAGAGTTTTTATGTTTCTTGCTTAACATTGGTCTGTAGTTTCTCCATACATAAATACATCAACCTGTATTAAAAACAGAGCCTTTATCTGCACAAGTTGCTTGGGGAGTAACTTTCCCTCGTCTACAAGACAAGAAAAATCATTGTTTTCTCTTTGATTTAAGGAGTTGATTTATAAAGGTTTACTTTTAAAGCTTCTGTTTCAAATGTGCTAACTCCAGAGTTTTTATATATTGCCCAGATTTACTTACCCATGTTTACAGTCTGATTTATAAACTGTGTGCCTTCTGACTCAGCAGGAATCTTTGATTTAGTACAACACATTACAAGTAAGTTTTTTAGTAGCTTAGTATTTAACCAAATTCAGAGAAATTACAAATGAGCAAATGTGTAGTTCTTATTTCTGTTTTATTTCAGTTTTCTGTTTCGGAATTTTTTATATAGCAGAACATACAAGAAAAAAGTTACTATAAGGGAATTCAAAAAGTAAAGTTAACCAAAGCCCTTCAGTAAGTTGTTTCTGGGTTTTGAATGTTGGTGGAAGTAGGCTTCTAAATCACCTACCTACACTGGAAAATACTACTTTTTACCTCTGCAGTTGAATAAAGCCTTTTTCTGTGTGTTCAAACAGATGCACTGCCTACTCTTCCAATTTGATTCTGAGCCATCAACATTTTGCAGATGATTTCTCCAGCTGGGGTTATATACACACCCTTAATTCTCATTATTGGCATAAAAAGTCCCTGCCAGAGATGCCTGGGATGTACATTTATGTTAAGAGGTTTAGAAGAAACAGTAAAGAACTACACAGAGTAGAGGCAATAGCATGCCCTCTGTTTTCTGCCTAATAACACAAAAGTAAAAATATAGCTATGCATGACATGAATGATCCATAATTGTCTATTTCTCTTTCGGCTTACTAAATAGAAACTCTAGAACCTTAGAAACTGCTTATAGTTTGTTATGCTCTGTAATATGAATGGCCAAAACAATTTTTGGGAAGTAAAACTTTCATTAGCCTCATACAAGAATTCTTATTCTTCAAACTTAAATGAACCATTTTAGGTCACTGATATGTGAAGAGAAAACAAAACAAAACATAACAAAACAAACCCATAAGAAAGCAGTCCCATTCTCACACCAGTTACACTGATGATTTTCTAAAAATTTTCTTTTGTTCCTGCTCTGTCCACATTCCCTTTGTGATGCTTTTGTGGACAGTCTGAGTGGGAGCGTGTGGCCAGGGCAACTGTAAAGCTAACAAGGGTAGTTTTGTTGGAGCACAGACATACCATCAGAGAATCATAGAGTTGTTTAGGTTGGAAAAGACCTATAAGATAACTGAGTCCAGGTGTTACTCTGACACTGTAATGTTTGCCACTAAGCTATGTCCCTTAGCATCACACCTTCAGGGATGGTGATTCCACCACTTCCCTGGGCCCCCTATTCCAACGTTTGGCAGCCATTTCAGTGAATAATTTTTTTCCAAATATCCTAGTAAAATATTCCCTGGCACAACTTGTCCTAGAGGTATAAGACAACAGACCCTGTCCCTGACCTCTTCAGACTGCTTGAGACTGTCATCAGTATTTATTGCCCAAGTGCTGTATGGGTAGCAGCAGCAGCAGCAACAGCAGCAGCAGTATAAGTGCAATCAAAGAATATGGTGAGAGGAAGAAAACACTTCACACTGATGTCTGTAGAGCTCCCAGCTGCAAGGTATCATAGGATGATAACTTTATACACAGTTATAATTGTAATAGTTTTATATACAGTTACTATGGCTGCAATTATCCCCCAACAAGTACAGAAACTAAAAGACAAAGCAGATATGTGTGAACACCTATGTGTTTAAGCAAAACTATACAGAACTTAAATGCAACCATGTGGTGATATCACATGTAGTGACAGGAAAAAGAGGAATGGCTTCACATTGACAGAGGGCAGGTTGAGATTAGAGATTAGGAAGAAATTCTTTGTTGTGAGGGTAGGGAGGTACTGGAGCAGGTTGCCCAGAGAAGCTGTGGATGCCTCATCCCTGGAAGTGTTCAAGGCCAGCTTGGATGGGCCCCTAAAAAACCTGGCCCAGTGAAAGATGTCCCTGATCACTGCAAGTGGATAGGAACTAGATGATCTCTAAGGTCCTTTCCAACTCAAACCATTCTATGATGATTCTATGATTTTAAGAATCATAACCTACTTTTGAATGTCAGTAATGAAATTTTTGAAAAAGATATTTGGTTCAGAAAAGTAGTCTTTTTTTATTTTATATTCAGCATTTATTAAAATTTGCAATATACATAAAAATATTAAACTTGTAAAATTATTTGTGTTTTCAAATAGCATTGTTTTGGCTAAAAATGCATCTTAAAATCTATTTTAACAAACTTTTGCAATTCCTCAGTGATCAGGGTTTTTTTCTCCAGCTTCATCTGAATTGCAGTTCTTTATGGATCATAAAATTGTAGAATGGTTTGAGTAGGATCTCCTTATTTGTTTCAGCTATTCAGGTGTTTCTCAACCAGCCTCTGTCCTTGCCTTTATATTGAATACTGGTGAGGGTACAAAGACAATAGATGCTCTTATTTCAGCATTGACAGCACACCCCATATCCTATTTAGGGTTGTTTCCTTGGGAATGAATGCATTTAAATACTTTGGAGCTCTTTGGAAAAAACAAGATTGCTAAAATATGTTTTTCACAGTGTTACATAAGCTAAATAAGTAATAATTTGGGGTATAAATACAAAAATTACAGGAGCCTCATGTATTCTTCCAATCTTTTTTGCCTGCTCTTGCAACACTGTCTGTTTATTCCTCTGAGTCCAAACCACACACTAGATCTCATCAATTCTTGCATACTTTGTCATGTGCAAACATTTCAAGCAGGTGATGAGACTTGCTTATACGTGAAAGTTACTTGAACTCATTTTCCTCTGTTATTATGTAGTCATCACAAATGAAATAGGAAATATCAGTGCGTCAGGCCCAGAGATGAGGCCAGCGTGAGAAAACATCCCCATCTAGTGGTGTTCTCCAGATTTGGAACACCTTGTGCCCATGATTCTTGTGCTAGTGGGAAGGTAATTCGTTAATATTGTAACAATAATATAACATGTTAAATTACAATAGTAACACCAGTGTAACTATGCTGTTGTAATTGGCAAGAGTTTCATGTGTAAGCAAAGTGTTAATGAAAGGAAAACTCCAGTGATAAAACTGTGCTTTATGATGTGCTGCACCAACTCAACCCAGAAACTGGAAATTTTGCAAACTTAATTCTCATGTCTCACTGCTCTCATACTGAAGTATTTTGATTGTTTTCAACAGATGCAATCATGATTTCACTCCATGGAAAGAAAAGATAGACAGATTTCCTCAAAATTTCAGATATACCATTTAGAGGAAACTGGCTGATCTCTCTCATATAAAGATAATAATCAGCAGGAACTCAAAAGGATATCTGTCCAAGAATACGTTAGAATAAATTAGAATAAATAGTAGAGTGTTTTATTGCAAAATATTCAAATTATTTAAAAAAAAAAAAAAGGAGGATACAGTACACTCAGAATTGGGAGCAAAAGGATGGGTCCTGACACTGTTTTTTTTCCTTGAAACATCATATTGAAGTGGGAAGCAAACAGTAGCAAGAGAAACTGTTTCCTGGTTTTCAGTAGCCATAGGTTGGTAGGTGGAAAACAAGACCAGGGAAATTTCACTGAATTCAAGGAAATTATTGGAATTCTCCACAGTGTAAGTGGAACCAAAATTTGCCAAAATAACTTTGGTATCAGAAGTTATCCTGGGAGATTCACATCTAAAGATCTAGGTCACATAGACACTACAGACCTCTGCACATCCACTGAGAAAGCATTTTCTACTTGAGATGTAAAAACACCTATTTCATAAAGTATGGTGGCGTTTCATAACATGCAACAGACACTGCTATTGCAAAAAACTAAGCAAAACACTAAGTTATCACTATGCCGTAGTGGGAAAGTATTAACAACATTCCGAAACTGAGATATAAAACACACAGAGGAAAGTTACTTACAGACAGAATAAGTCAATGTCCAGAAAGGCATGAAATGGCAAAGGCCGTCTCACAATGTGTGAGTGTGTAAACCCCTTATTTGCATTTCATTTCTTAAATATGTTTTAAGGTTTTATTGTTCCTGGATTCCTTTGCAAGATTAAGAAAATTCAAAAGCTAACTAGATTCTCTTCGATTTTCTCTTAGCCTTGCTGAGTTCACTGTTCATGTGCTTTTCCTTTAAACATTTAGTCTTTATGATGTGATCTTCTTTCAGTATGAGCATTTCTACACAGTCAGACCTTCAATGCATTAATTTTATGGCTCTGAAGTGTGTTTGTTCTCCACAGAATTACTTTAGAAGTAAACAACCCACTCTATGTGAAATGAAATTATTTTCCTGAATGTGTTGAGTTCCATGCAGTAATTAAAACTTTTTCTACTTTAACATCTGTAATGAGATGCATCAATAGCAACTTTTAAGACAAAGGAAGGATTTTTTTCTATCCAAATGTTGCTTGGGAATCAGTAGTCTTGTCAATTTGATCCAACAGCCTGACCATGGACTTTTTGGGATTCAAAATCTGACTTCCAGTAGTAACAAGTCATTGCCTACTATTGTTCAGGAGCAGTGCACAAAGTTTAACTAACTTAACACACTTAACTAATTTAACACTCTGAATTTACTTTCTCAAGCAAGCTGGAGACACTGAACTGCCAGACTGTGCATTCCACCCTGGGCAAAGACAAGTGACTGTAATCAATTGTCAATGTTATTTCAGGCTGGGTTCAGTTGCGGTTATGCGTCATTCCTTAGTGCCAGAAAGTAAAATCTTGAACTCCTTGGAGCCATCAGAACTTTTTCTTGTTTCTAAGGATTCATGATTTCATCTAGAAGTTCTTATTCTGGTCTAATCCCTCTTTTTTTTTTCAAAATACAGAAACATAGAGACATACACAGAGACATACCTTAAACTTCTCTACTATGTAAAGTAATACAGCAGTGAAGAATGGGAGGTTTCAAAGGGTCTTTGGAAACGACTTTACAGCTCCAGAAAAGTTTTAGAGAAGTAGTTTTCTTTTATCAAATGGATGTGAATCTTTGTAGTCTCCTTGTATTTAGCCATTAACCTATACTGTTGTAATGATGTGCAAGTGACAGGAGAGGGCAGCAGAATACAGCTATGATCCCAGAGCTATAGCAAATGTAACGATTTTTAAACATGCTGTTTGTATACTTGATGGCTTTTTGGTATTCTGCTTAATTCTGGCCCAGCTTAGGTGCCTGACTGAAGAAATCTTTAGCTGTAGCTATTAAGTTGTGAGTAGAAAGCCAAGAAAGATACTAAACTCACTGAAGAAATCTGAATTCAAAATGTGATGAGAAAACACTACTCACTTGCTCTTTATTCCTGTATGACCTTTACTCATTTGACCTTTATTTCACTTAATTAAAGGAGGCATGAGCTCAGGCTCATGAGAGGTGCTAAATTCCTATTTTGTATTTCAGTTCTGAGAAAAATGCATCTTGGTTACTTTGGGAGAATATTTTAAGACTCTTTGTCCTGGTTTCAGACAGAATAGAGTTTATTTTCTTCACAGTAGCTGGTACACTGCTGTGTTTGGGATTTAGAATGAGAATAATGTTAATAATATTAACATTATGGTATTTATTATTAACATTGTGGTATTTAAGTTATTGCTGAGCAGTGCTTACAGAGAGCCAAGGCCTTTTCTGCTCTTCACTCCACCAAGCGATGAGGCTGGGGGTGCACAAGAAGTGAAGAGGGAACACAGCAGGGACAGCTGACCCCAACTGACCCACAGAATATCCCAGACTTATGGTGTCACACTCAACACATAAACTAGGGGGAAAGCTGGCCAGGGGCTGATGCTTAGAAAAAGCCTGGGCATTGTTCAGATGGTGGCATCTCACTGGGTTTTATCTTTCTTTTTGTTATTTTCCTTTTCATTTATTAATAATATTTTTAGTATTCTTATATTTTATTTAAATTATTAAACAGTTCTTATCTCAATTCCCCAGTTTTCTAATCATGACAGTCCAACTGAAGTAAACCTTTCGAGCTTTGTTCTCAATGTCATTCCCTATTCACAAGAGAGTTTTCTGTTCGTGTGCATCTTCCCTATGCCAAATAAAACCCCTTTATCTTCATCCCAAAATTCATTGTTATGACCTTCAGTTCCCTGCTCATGCAGAAATGAGGGATCTTGAGGCCCTGTGGTTCTGCTATGTGGTAATGCGAGGTGAGGTCCTGCTGCAGGAGCAGTGTGTGCCATGCTCAGCCTGGGCAGTGTCATTGCTGTGTGAGACAAATACCGACTCTTTCTGTCACTGTTGTGCCCCTGACATACACTGTAGACTGCCAGAAATGGCAGCAGTAAACTTCCCCTGTAAACTCTGGTATCTGAATTGGCCCAGATTTATTATACTGATGAATTAGTGACTTACTGTACTAGATGTTTGGATTTATATAATGAGTCCTCTTTCTGGTCAGCTCATGTTTCTTTTTGACTGAGACTGCTGTGATCCAAATCCATCTAAAAGCCCAAATTCATGATCACAGCTACAGTCTCAGTCCAGATTCCCCAACAGATGTAATTCACTCAGTCTGTATGGCTGGAGAGCATACTGCAGCACATGTGTACCTCAGTGCCAAATTTTAGTGCCAGTTGGAAAAGTCTGGAGACAAAAATTCCCTGCATGTTCTCAGAACAAGGAAAGGTAACAGCAGCTGTATGACCATTGCCTCTTCTTCAGAGAGTCTCACACACCACTATGATGGCAAAAAGGGCATCATTATACTCTTGGCTTCAGTGCTAATGTGCTCAGCTCCGGTTTTGCTTGTCATGGCGCTTCCAGGTGAAGGCAATATTTACAATGCCAGTTGAACTTTAATTCACAGCCACAATTACATGATAATGTGCCCTGATTATTAACCACTTGGCCCATATAGTCATGACTGGATAAGGAAAATCAAGGTAGACAAAGCAAAACTATCAGTTTCCAGAAATTATAACAGTTTGCTTTGTCCCTTGGATCAGGTATATAAAACCAATGTTTTATTTGTAAACAAACACATAAAGTACAGACATGGATGTGAACAAGTGTGAGTGTCTTTTCAGACTAACTGAATGTAATAATAATGATTATTATTATGAATATTAATATTATTAATAAAAAATGTTCTCTTCCTTGTAGTGGTATCATAGACTGGTTTGGGTTGGAAGGGACATAAAAGATCACCCAGTTCCAGCCATATTAGGCTGTTACTGCCAAGAAGATAAATTCAAATGACAATCCTGTGTTGAGAGGTTTCCTTGGACTGAACCCAAATGTAAAGGCCTTTAACACAGCTTGACTGAAGATACATCAATCTGAGTTTATTGCATTATAGGCTGCATGCTTAATTCCAAATCTTTTCAAGTTATTTTTCAGTATTTGGATTCAAAGATTGGTATTAAGTGTATGCTGCTCTAAGGCACATATTTTTCTTCCTCTTTATTACTGGACCACAGGGTTTTTTCTGCCTGTGTTCAGATGTAACCTGATTAAATGGTGAGGTGAAATACAACTTTCAAAGGGGGCTGTGAAAGCTTTTAAGAGACCTTGTACTGGATGCCTGTTACTGCCAATAATTCAGCACTCACTGTTGTTCACAGCTTTATTAATAAAGTGAAACTGAGTTCAGCATTATCCCTGAATGGTGCTACTGGATAAGGATAGAAACCCAACCAATTCAAAGATTTGCTCAGTGCTAACAATCAAGAGGCTGTTTAGGGGAGACTGTAAGGACAGACTAAGCTTGTATATTATGCCTCACAATCTTCACATCTCCCAGCATTTACAGTTTAGGGTCTGCCTGAAACAAATGTGGCTTCTATATACATAGTAACTTCAGTGTATTTCTGCTTCATAAACTTGTACAAAGTTCAATTGAAGTTCACAAATAAACTAAATTCACTAAATAAACCATAACAAGCATACCTACTCAAGCTTTCTATCTACTGCATATAGGGTTTTTAGAGAAGGGATAAGGAAAGAAAACATTGCAAACCACTAACAGAGGTGTTACTTTCTTCTTGCCACAAGTAGTACTTCTTCTGCTGATTATTTACCTCTAAATATTTAAGCTGAGCACAGTCACCTGGCCTAGGTGTTCAGAACAAGCTTTTGGACTCTGATCTTGAGTTATTCTTCTAATCTCTGACCTAGTCTTTATGTCCTTTTTCAGAACCTGGTCCAGTTTACTAAGGCAGATTCCTTTTTTCCACTTTTTGGGGTTTTTTTCTTTTTGTTTTCTCTTTTCTTCTCCATTAGTTTTTGAAATATTTCCTCATTTCCTCTTCTTTTAATTTACTGTGTGTGTGTGTGTGCAGTTACTTTTACCTTAAGGATCCCTTTCTAGAAAACCAAAAGCAGAGAAAAGCCAATTTGTGCCAACAGGATATAAATCAATGTACTATTTGGCTTCATCTCAAGGTACAAAATAGTCAATCATTTGACAATTTGCTCTGTTCTTGATTCAGTGCACAAAAGTTCTTCCTTGGGATGCAATCAGGAAGCAGATCATGACTAAAGAGATTCACATTGTAGACTTAATCTTCCAAAGATTCAAGGAGTTTTATCAATGATGGCTAAAACTGAGGATGAGAGAGCATGATTCATACACATAATGACTTCTGTCCTTTGGGATCTCAGTTGTGTCATTAACAGATTCTCAGAAGTGCGATTTTTAATTACCTCAAAAGGCAAGATATGCCAGCATGTTACCCAATTCCCTCAGGCCAAATTGCTTTGATGTGCAGCAGTGAATTTTCACTGAGTGTGCTAAGCAGGATTTTGAGAGTGTGGCAGCTTCATGGGCTAATACTTGTCACTCTTACATGAGAGTTCTCTTGAACTAGCAAAGATGCCAGACAGAAGATGGACAAAGTCCTGTGAAAGCCTTATAAAAACAAGACCTCACTGGTGCCATGATAAAATTGTTTATTTCTGATAGAATTTGAAACGTCAGAAGTAGAAATTCTGCTTATATGTCGAAACCTCTATTTTTCAGGCATGAAGTTGGTGCTAGCCGATACTGGATAACTTTATCCCAGCTCCCTGAGGAAGGAGTTTAGTGCTGTGCTGACTTTGTAAGAGAAAGTGTGTTGCTTATAGGTGGGAGCAGAAACACTGACATAAAGTGAGAGAGATGTAGAAGGAGTAAAGGGATGATTATTCTTCCCCAAAAGTGTTAGTCAGGACACTGTGATAAGTAAAAGGATGGTTTGTGTCTCCTCTTTACCTGAGTATGTCGTTTTGACAGAAAATATTTTCCCATCAGTCTTATGAGAGGAAAGGCAACACTATTTTACTACCTGCTAGTATTGGTCACTTTAGATGATTTATTCACCTGGATGAGTAAACATTGCTCTTTTCTTCAAATAAATTCTAAAGTCAAACTTAGATGTGATAGATTCCCTGATGTTAAAACAATAGTTTGTGGTACTCAATAGAAGAATTTATCAAGGAATAAAACCTTGGGCTGGAGATTCCTATAGTTGTGTGTTCTCTTTTCCCTGCCCTGATGAAGCCAAGGAGATATGAGCTCAGCCGGACAGTAACTGGACCCTCAAGCCTTTATATTTATTTAAACAGGCAGGCGAATGAGCCTGTTCCCAAAGCTTCTGAAGCAGAAGTAGAGTTCATGAAGGTCTTCAGGATATAACTCATCTATCCATGGCAGGCATAATTATCCTTCCACGCTTACTCTGTCAATGTCTCTGGAACAAGAAAGCAAACACTTTTTCCGCTCTTTTTCTATATTTCCAGACATTAGCATTATGTTTTCATTTCTTATAACCATTGCAGGATGCAGCCTGATAAATGAGTTATGCCTTTGGTGCCAGCTGACATCCAGCTGAACTTACTACCCGAATTTTCACATGGTCAGCAGCAGCATGCTGGCATGTATTTTGCAGCAGTTCTCAGTTTCAGACATTTAGTTAGAACAGTCATTTCTCTATTAACAGCAATGGCAAAAAGCAAATTTAAAAATCTAGCATGCTTTTAAAAACAAAAGGCCCTAAATTATTAAAGAGCACCAGAATTGTGTACATATTAAAAATCATTGAAAGCCAGATTGTTGCTGTAGTGCCCCATACTGTATAACTTATTCAGAAGTAGCTGTTGATCCTGGTTCAGTGAAAGGTAATTCTCTTTAGAATATTATTTACCTCTATAGATGAGAATAGCAGGTCCCTGTACAGCCTTGTTGTACTCTCAGGGTTAAGCCAAGGTCCAGTATCAATTTAACAGTCAAATGTTACTGCCTTTTCCGGATTATTATTTGCTTAGCACAGAGAAGTACATGTCAATATTTAAAAAAAAAAAACAAAACAACAAACAAACAAACAAAAAACCAAAAACACCTAAGGTCTCAGAATAAAAAATGAAATGAGGAAAACAAGAATATTGTCAGAGCCTTTTTTTCCCCTTTCAATAAATCAGGCTTTCCAAGAGTCTGGTCCTTTGCTCATTAACTGAATAACTATTAAGTAAAATCTAATTTGGAGTTGTGAAGCTGCTTTTTTTCTCATTTGTAGATCTCAAAGTACATTTTAGACACCGAAGTGTTATGTGTAAGAACAGACAAGGATTACAAATTATTGTTTTGAGGCTAGACCTTTTTAACTGGTTAGCTTGAAGTAGAACATGAAACTTGAAACGTCAGGGAGGCTGGAATATAAACCCAGGTGTACCTGAGAGAAATGAGGGCTGTCTTGCCTTTGTAAACTATTTTTTAAAGGCCTGTAGCTTTGTGTGGCTCACAGCTCATCATCAGTCCAAGAACTCATCATCAATCTAAAGACATGGCCAAAGATTCAGGCTAGCTGTCAGACAAAAAAAAAAACAAAACAAAACAGACAGTAAGTAAAATTTGCCCTCTAAATTACTCTGTGTATTTGAAAAGTCAGCGTTTAACTACAGTGCACTGGGGGAAGTTTGTGTCCTGCTGGAGTCAAACCTTTAAACTTCTGGGAAAAGGAGGATCACAGTGTACCAGCAGAAGGAGAAGGAGAGAGGACAGAGGGTGACTGCCTCTGTCGGCCTTTGTGCCAGAGGGAGTTACATTTAGTTGTGATTTTCCTCCCTTTCTATGCATCCTCTGTGGAGTATTAAATTTCTGTTAGTAGTTCCATCAGGAGATTAATGGTGTCTTTTTGCACCCATCAGGAGATTAATGGTGTCTTTTTGCACAGATGCTCAAAATTATGGGTTGAATTGTGATTTAGACATTAATCTACAGACTAATGTGCATGTGCTGAAATAACAGGGAAAGAAAAGAAAAGACCATGGATATTCATTAATGTTTCTTGGTTGCTCAGTAAGACTTCACTCATCATGAAGATTAAAAAAAAAAAATCAAACCAGAGTGTTTCCCTCAGTTAGTAGTCACAAATCAAATATCACTGCCTCAACTACAGAGCACACATGTTGCAATTAACTACTAAGCCTTTGAGATTATATGCTTCGATCATTTAATGATAACGATTCTGAGGTAAACGAATTTGCTAGAGTAGGTTTTGCTTTTGTAAAACATTAACTACACAACACCTCCTTGATTTAATAGTGTTTAAATTAATCCTTGTTCTACAGTCAACGATGATCTGCTAAATTGTAATATAATGTTTCAGAAAGAACAAAATGAGTGATTGCAATTGTATTTTCTCTGAGTTTTATGAGGAAGCTTTATGATTCAAATTAAAGAATTATTTAACTTCAATTTTCAGCAATGTAATTTTATGATAACTAGAATTAATGATTGCCATTTTTAAAGCAAACAGGATAAAACCCTTGTAGTTGTCTTTAGCTAAGTTGTCTCTCTCCTGCTTTAATAACTATACTAACATAGTAAGGATGTCTGGCTCTTAAAACTTAGTGAAAAAGGGTAAGACAAGCAATGGGAAAATAGGGGAACACTGGCTCCAGCATCTTTTATGATGTCCCCAGAGAAACCAGAGAGGTGAGATTACTTGAGTCCTCTTCTGAAACCCAAGTGGAAGGATAGCAAAAGCCTGAGGAATAGTTCAGGGATCTCCTGAGACAGAGAGATGTTATTAAGGAAATGGTTAGAATTGGCATTCAAACTGCAGGTGGAGATGGACATCAGCAGTGGAAAACAGGCTAGTTTAAGAAAAATCTACATATCATTAAGAGGGCACCAGAAAGTGAATCTGAGAAGCAGTGCTTAAAATAATTAATCATCAAGCTTTTGACAGCAGCCAGAATACATGAGGTGTTTTCTACACAACTAGGAATGCTCAGTTGCTGCTCAGAAAGGCTTATTTTGAAAAAAATTGACACTGGACAAAAAGAACAAACCTAGGTGGTATGACACACAGTTTAACTTGGATGGCTGCAATTCCTAAGAGCAAAATGTCCAGTGTTTTGAATTTATTTTATCATGACAGATGATTTAATTTAAATATTATGGTAAGAAAAGTGAAAATTAGAGTTCAATACACATCTGAAGTTGTATGAAGGACTTTTATCAAATCCTGGTTTAACCAGTATTCCCAGTTTTGTCATTAAATGGGGCAAAATGCAATACAAAGCAGAGTTATAGAGTAATATCTGGACATATTTGAGTGTGGCAGGAAAAGTTTTCCTATGTTTCATAAACAATTTGACATATTGTGATTGAAGTATTAAATATTTTTTAAGTAAAAAGAATAATTTCCCATCTTAGTGATGCCTAAGAATTTTATGTATTTTTATGTATTTTTGGTGTGTATTTTATGGATCTTTATAGCTTTAGAAGT
>JAWWEW010000112.1:104327384-104358563 GCA_035583185.1 Anabacerthia variegaticeps | reverse complement strand
ACCACAATAAAGGTATTTTCTATCTTATCTCCATTAACCTTGTGCAGAGTGTCTGTTTTGCAGGATTTCAGGCATCATTAGACTCATTAAGAAACATATTGTGATATAACTTTAGACCTTGTGTGTCAGATATTGATTCCATTCTTATTACTAGATAGAAGTGCACATAGAAATATTTCTGGTCCTCAATAGAGCACTCTGTTCAGTGCTGTCCTAAATGCAGTTCTGCTCCAAGGTATGCCCAGTCCTGTTCTTGTGGGTGTTTACCCTCTTTCAAATAGCACTGGGAAACCGTGGGAAGAGAAAATGATCTTTTCTCTCTGGTTATAGTTTCCTCACTCCTCAGTGAATAACATGTTCCACCAGGGCATCACAGTGAAAAATATTCAAGTTTCAACATCTAATCCAAAACCAAAATATTTAATACATTCAGATATACCTTCATGGCCAGTTACACAATTATTCTTTTGGCAAGCTGTCTTCTAAGCAGTATGTGTGCCCAGAAACCTTTGGGTTTGATTTGCTACAATGCTGCATCTAGAGAAAGAAGTGAGTTGATAAGCGAATGTGTACTGGTCCGTGGGGATAACTCGTCCTCGTTTCTTGGCAGGTGACAAGACAGTTCAGCTACTCCCGCCATATCCCAAACTTGAACATGAGTCTAAACTTCGCATAATTTCTCAGGGTGGTATACATTACCAAAGTTATACATTATTTCAACTGAGGTGAGCTTAAAGAGGGGAATTTCAAAGAAAATGTTTTCTGTGGAATCTCCCTTCACTAGCTTCGGTGGAAATACATTCTCAGAGCTCTCACATCCAAGGAAGACTTTATAGTAACAATAAAGAAAGAAAAACTGGAAAATGATTAAGGGGATATGGAATATCAAGATCACATTAACTACTCTGTGGTAAGAGCATGTTTTATGCTCATTATTCTTATGAAAAATTTTCAAAACTCATTGATTTCCTTCTTGTACAAAACAGGACTCCCTCTCTTCTTCCCTTCCCAAACCTCCCCGTTTTTGAACCTCCCAGATTTTGGAACAAATTATTTATTCTTATGACCAGCTGAATACAGGGGAGAGGGATGCAGATCTTATATCAAACAGTGCTCTTAAGTCACAGGGCTCTAAGGCCAGTCAGCTAGTACAGAGTAGAGGCTTAGCCACTTTTTACGTAGTGATCGCACTTCTTAACTAAGTCGCTAGCAAAGTGTTTGAAAATGCAGTGCAGTCGGGATTATAGTTCCAAGTCTGTTCTGAATCATACTGATAGAGAAAACCCTGCACAGCTTCAGTGACTTTTCATTCTGCAGTGGTCACGGTAGACAGCACTCTTTAGGACTAGGAATAAAGTGAAGTTTCTGGTGAAAAATTGCAGAAGAAATTGAAAGCAGAAAGATGATTTTACTTCATGGAAAAACACAATAACCAAATTAAAAGTAAAATAAAATGAGATACTTTAGTGAAATCAGTCAAACGACAGTGTAATATTAAAGGAGACTCTGGATTTTGTGTGGGTTTAGCTGAGAAAGTTCAATTAAGAAAAGATTAATGGATTTTTGGGTGATTTTTTTCTATCACATTGTTTTCTTTGCTAGGACAGCAGGGCTGATCTCATATTGTGAAGAAACCCTCTCATAATAGCATATTATATTTGAAGAATCAAAATCTTCAGAATCTTAGATCAACAACTGTTTTCTAAGGTGGTTACAAATTACAAGTAGTAGAAGGCAAGAGCATAGCTGCTCAGAGTAATCCACAATATTTTTTGGTGCTTGTAATACAAAAAGAAGAACAATTCCTTCATGTATCCCCATTAGAAGACTTCGTGAGGATGAATTTGCCTCCAGTTTTTTAATCAAGTCAGTTTGAGATATGGTGTCCTATTGGTGCATCAGTTTTCTACTTCTAGTAGTACATATTAGTTCCATGTGCATTTAGAAAAAGAAATGGTTAAGGTAAAAGCAGAACTTGGCTACTGGCTGACATTAAGGAATAGTATGTACCTTTGCCTTTGAACAGTAGTCTTGATATCCTGGATGTCACTGAGGCAATTTCACTGTCTGAGGGAGAGACTGCCGAAGCATTTATAACAAGAATAGGCAGTAGAGGGAAGAGCATAGGAGCAAATATGATCCTTCTTCTGCTATTATTACAGTCTTCCAGCCCAAGAGAAGAAGAATGGAAAATCATTAAGGGAACATCCTGGTGGTTGAATATGAACTTACTGATATATTTCAAGCTCTTATGACTTAATTTGCAATGTATAATTTAAATTTCTCATTCAAAAAGGCAGATATGAGGCAGCAAATCAAGACTAGCAATTCAGAGTAAATCCAGACTCTGGAGTAATCCATCTGAGCTCCAGTGTATGACCTCAGTTCTGTCTCTAAGATTCATTTCAATACATCCAACTTTCTCATGGTTCCCTACTTCCCTCCCTGTCCTCAGCTGCAGCCTGTCCAAAGGACCTGTTCTTTTCTCTCCATAAGTCTTGCCCCTGTGTTAATTCTAGTAATTTTGAAGTCTTTTGCAGTCTACTGAAAAAGGATGCTGGGCATTGAAAAGAAATTTTGGGAAATATGAACATTTTGTGGTAAAATGCAGCAAAACCATAGTGATTGGTGTAGTGTTAAAGGAATGACTGAACAGTAAAAAAAAGGGGTAGGTATCCTGAGTGAAGTTCTCTGAGGGAGATATGACAAATGAAATAGTATAGAGAAATTCCAAAGGCCACTAAGTGAAAGCAATTCTGACACTGATTATAAACAAAGAAAATCTTTTAGGACATCTTATATAGGCAGATGGTTGCACCAAGAAATTCTGGGACAGCACAACATGATAAGGAGTTAGTGAGCTGATCAACCTGAGTTATGAAATTTTGCTTTCAGGATACATTTTATTTAGGACAGTAGGCATGAAAGCCTCCAGAGCTAGGCTAGCTATGTGGGAATGAACTGAGTGTCATCGTGTGCAGTGTTTTATATTTTGAAGCAAAGATCTTTAAAGCAAAATTCGCATCCAATGATCCATTGGCAAAATATTGCAAGTGGGACTATCTGAACTGCTAGTTACCTTGGGACAGGAAATAAGTTTGAATTGAAGCTTACTTGGAAAGTGTATTTTCATGTTTGCTCACCAAAGCAAGCTTATAAGATGCATCCACCTTTCTAAGTTACTTGAAATTATAAAATACCTGACATGGGACACAACTGTTCCTTTTGCAAAAATTAGAATATTTCAACTGGTCACAAGTTGATACAGTATTAAAATGTTGTTTCTCTATAAACATAGAGCCATCTATTTAGAAGTGAAATATTGTAGAAGTTCTGTGTCACACCTGTGATTAAAGGAGGAGTCACTGTCAAGGTTGCTCATTTCCCTTCTTTCACCAGTACTTCATTCATGCCTTCTAATGGAGTTGCTAGATGGGACTTTTTTATGAAGCCTCCTACGCTGGGAAGATTTTATTGGATCTCTGTATACCAGAAAATCATTAATTTGTATTTATGAAAGTGATGCTGCTTCTATTTTGTAGAAAGGAATTGGATTTCTATAAGAATATTCCAGGAGTGATTTATAAAACATGCACGAACTTGGCGTTTATTATGATCTATCTGCAAAATTTGTTCTACAAATTAAGTCGTGCTACCAGTCTGTCTACTTCATTAGTAGTGCTGTCTTTTGAACTCTAATATCAATGTAGAACAAATACTTCAGCCTTCAAATACGATGCAGTCTAAAAAAATGAGGGGAAAACTGATGACAGACCATTTCCCTCATATGCAGAGGGACTATTTCACAATAATTGACACTTTCTCTTTGAAGATGCTGTTCAGATGATATACTTTGACAAATAATGTCATTTTTTTTTTCTAGTAGACGATGAAAGTACTTTATTACTTACCTGTGATGCATAGGTTAGAGCCCAAAATAAAATTACCTCTGTATTTTTCTTCCTGTTTTTAA
This sequence comes from Anabacerthia variegaticeps, assembly GCA_035583185.1. NCBI lineage: Eukaryota > Metazoa > Chordata > Aves > Passeriformes > Furnariidae > Anabacerthia > Anabacerthia variegaticeps. The sequence continues at coordinate 104,354,590 of JAWWEW010000112.1, read as the reverse complement.
TTAAAAGCAATAAAGGTAGATAGTTACTGTTCAGAATGAATCAGGAATTCTTGCATTTTAAAATTAAAGTGGCGTGAAAGAAATGAAGTGTCAGACATTGTTGTTTGGAAAACAGTCTGTTCCTGAAGCATCAGAATTTTTAAAAAGATAAGAGAGAGAGAGAAAAATAAAGTATTTTCAATGCCTAGCAATCTAACAAAACTGGAAGAGTTTTTAAACCTGTTGTATGCCACTTCTACAGATTTCTGGAAGAGAAATAAACATGACTGCACTGATCTTCTCTGCCCTCTTGGATCTGTTGCTGTGTAGAATCAGAATGTATTCCACAGAAACTGAACCACATGGATAAATAGTTTTAGAACTAGAGTTGTATGTGATCTCCACTAAGGCTACTAAACAATGGAGGCTTAGTCACGTAGGAGCCCAGTGGCAATTAGGTATACCACATGGGAAAAATTTCTTACAAGGATAGTACACTAAGTAAGTAGGAGGCTTCATTACAAGTAATTTAATTTTGCTTGGATTTCGTGATTTTAGGTTCTTCATCTGGACCCACTGAAGAGTACTCAACCTCTGTGTTTGCTTGTAGCTTATATTGCCTGTAGCTCCCTACATGTGCATATGCTTGTGAGGATGACAAACTCTTTCCAAGCAGTCAGAAAAATAACTTTTGTATTGCTTTCTGAACTAATTTAACTGTACAGAGCACATACAATTCAGAGTCTTCATAATAGATAGAGCAGAAGAGAAAGCAGCTCATGGTGGCTAATTATTTGATTTACTATTATAACAACTTCCAAAGACAACTTGTAATGTGCTGTAGAATAACTTCTTAATGACCTAGCTCTGCCCTAGTGTGAATAATTAGGTGATCCTCCAGTTTAATTGAAGCATTTAGGCACTGTTCTGAACCTTGAAGATAAATGTAAAAGCAGTTCATACATTCAACACTCTGCATGTCCACTTGCTTGGGCAAAGGACCAGCAAACACTGCCAGAAGCATGATTTGAGAGGTAATTCCTGCCAGGTGCAGTCAAAAGTATTATGAAAATAAAGCAATTTCCAGTATGAAATGAAAAAACAATCCATTGTAAATGTAAAGTTAGCAAAAGAATTTCTGCAATAGAAGGAACATGATAGTTATGATGTAATAAAAAGTTTAACAATGATTAGCTATTTCATGGCGCTTTATTGCTGCAGAGCAGAATTTCTCCATTTTCCTCCTTGTACTTATCCTAGATTATATCCACTGACAATTCTTCTCATATTTCAGAATTAGGTTAAAAACCATTTATTGCAAAATAGTCAATGTATCATTTTTCTAAATGCAAAGATAACATGATACAGTTGTACTTTTTCTTGCCCTGGAGATTTGTGCATTTTCTAAAACATAATCAAATGCAAAGTTTTTCAACATCTGGAGGGTTCATACCCAAATAAATCCTTATTTGTAAGTATTGTCACTTTTTAGAAAGGTTTTTTAATGGACAAGAGATAATATAGTTTCCTTTCAACCTTTTCTTCCAAGGGAAGTGAACAATTATAAGGTGTGATTGAAATAAATAAAACAGAAAATCCTGATACTTGCAGTGGATTCTGTCTCTCTGCATCTGAAATGTCTGAACAGTGCCTGGGCTTCCTCTGCAGCCCTGAAGCATTGTCTGAATACATCTATATTATTTGACATTCTTAATCTTTTAATTGGGGTAGAGGTGTCAAACTGCTTCCTGAAAATAATCCCAAATCACCACTGCTGTCCGTGTGACTTTGCTTCCTCTTCTGGGCATACATGATGTTCTAGTGAGCTTATAGCTGGACAAGCTGGTGAGCAGGATGCCCGCACCTGGGAAGACCTGGGATCTGAGCTGACAACTGGGTAAGAAATGGATGTCCTGGGCATGGATCCTGGATAGACTTAAAGTTCATGCTAATACTTACGGAATCTCTTCAAGGAGTCTTCACATCTGCTGAGTGAGGTTTTCCCTTAGGAGTGGGTCCACAACTGAAATGTGTGTGGGCTCTGTGACAAAGGCTACAGTCAGTTCATCACATGTTGCTTCTGCCACTGCTCAGGGAAAGAAGTCTTTCCTCTGTTCCAGTGTGGGGGCCCTCCCATGGGAGACGGCTCTCTACGAGTTTCTCCAGCTTGAGTCCTTCCCACGGGCTACAGTTCTTCATGAACTGCTCCAGCGTGGGTTCCTTTCCATGGGGTTGAGTCCTTTAGACACAGAATGCTCCAGGGTGGGTCAGGAGTCCTACCAAGAAACCTTCTCTAACATGGGCTACTCTCTCCATGGATCTGCAGGTCCTGATGGGCTTCTCACAGGGTCACAGCCTCTTTTGGGCACCTACCTTCTCTGGTGTGTGTCTCTTCCGTGGACTGCAGATGGATCTCTGCTCCCTTGTAGACTTCCATGGACCACAGAGGCACATCTGCCTCACCAAGGTCTGCATCACAGGCTGAGGGGAAATCTCATCTCAGCTCCTGGAGCACCTCCTCCCTCTCCATCTGCACAGACCTTGGTGTCTGCAGAGTTGCTCTTCTCACATATTCCCACTCCTGTTTTCTCCAAGTTCAACTACTGTGGATCCTGGCAGAATGCAAGCTGAATGTGGGTCAACAGTGAGCCCTCACAGTGACACAGGACAGCTGTACATGAGGCAGCTTTTGCAGGGGTGTGGCCAGGAGTTCAGGGAAAGCTTTTATTCCTGTGTGTTTGGCAATTAGGAAATCACACCCAGAGTGCTGTATCCTTCTCTGGGCTCTCAAGAGCAAAAATAAAGCCTCATACTGAAGTGGTTCCAACAGAGGCCACCAATTCAAGGGCTAAAGCATACAGTGTATGGGGAGAAGTGAGATAGTTGAGCTTGTTTAGCCTTGAGAAAACTTAGGGGGAATCTAGTTGTTCTTTATAACTTCCTAAAGGATGAGTAGAAGAAGATGAAACCAAACTCTACCTGAAGGTACACAGTGAAAGCACAGGAGTCAGCAAACACAAATAGAAGCAAAGGGAATAAGAGATACTAAAAACCCTCAAAGTTTATGTTGAAGGTAGTAGAACACCAGAGCAGCAGAGGCTTAGAGAGGATCTAGAAGCTCCATCCCAGTAGACATGCAAAGCTTGACTAGAAAAGACACCCAGCAACCTGATCCAATTTCCCCTTGGCTTCAGCAGGGACACTGGACAAGGCAAAGGGTCGTTTAAACCCAAATTGTTCTATGATTTTATGTGTTTAAAGAAACCAAAGACTTTTTTAACTGTTCACCCTCTCCCTCCCCACCTACCCACACCTCCCAGGGAATTTCCCTGCTCATGAAGAGCTCCTGATAGATTTGCAACTAATATTGCAGAGGGGTATTTTATAGCAATTTTTCTGGTCCTCTACATTTGAGTTAACATTATTTTTTAAGTCTCACTGAAAACTGAAGACCACACTCAGAGCCACTCATAAAGGTCTCCAGAGTATCGGAAAAAGTCTTTTGAGAGAAAAAATTGAGCAGTTCTCTATTAATTTTACCAGAAACTTCTTTTCATTTGGCAGCACCTGATCTGGAGATAGAAACATTTAAAATACAGCTCAGGACAAGAAAACCGGGCCCTTGCTAATGAAAGACCATTTCAAATGAACAAAGTGTTAGTTTAATGAGAAATGAATCTGTGTTTCCTTATACTAGAGATCTCCATTTTGATTGTTGTTGCTTAATGGTGTTGAATCATTGCTAAGGCAAGAAGAAATCTGAAACTACCCATACAGCAGAGAAAGGGTATAAAATAGCAAGGGTGACCACATCTGAACCTGAGGGACAGAGTGAAAAGCACTCTGTAGGTGGGGATAAGGGAAAAAGCTGAATTTCCATGTCATTCTTTGAGACTTGCATTCGTGCTCTGAAAAGCTTTTTTTTTTTTTTGTAAAATGTGTATTGACCATTGTTTTAAGAGAAAAAATGCAAGTTTCCAATGGGCTTCAATTCCAGCCTCTTTTAATTAAGCTGCCACTATTTACAGATATAGTCTTGGCATTATAGGTAAAGGGCAGCTTTTTATGAGAACATTTATGTATGGCAATTTCATTTTCTCTAGAATGTGTTGTTGCCTCCAGCTGTCACTTGATTTATAAACTGGAAAGCATTAGCTGGCTAAACAAAATTATCATGCATTTAGCTATCAGAATTTTGTTGTTATGCATCTGGCATGAGAATTCAACTCATATTGTAGAATGGAGAAGGCATTTCTTGGTATTTTTGGTTACTTTGGAAATTCTGCAGCACATGAGAATTTTAGTGGCATTATGGTATAATCATAGTAATTCTTGTCACAAACTAGGATCCTATTGTAGAGCAGTAAAGTCCATCCCAACCAGTGGAGTTAACAATCTAAATCTCTCTTTGTGTTCTTTTTCTCTTCTTCATTAATGCTTTAACGGTAAAAAGCACAATTCCTAGAAATGTCAAAGAAAATTGCCTGTGAAGGGGAAGTATTATATTGCATGTGACCATTAACATCAGAACTAGTACACTGAAGAAACTTTATTCATCTCAATTAGATTAGATGTTCTGAGGGCAGGGAGTAAACATGGGATATTTACATATCAAAGTTTTGAATAAAAACCCAAAGAAACAAAGAAAGCATCTCACAAGAACAGCTCGGTTTTCTGGTCAAGTTTCCCGTCACCTCTCTTATCTGTGACTGCTTTATATCTTTAGATAGTGAAATCTTCAGAGCAGGGGCTATGGCTCCATCTTTGCATGTGGTTGAGTTGCTTTTCACAAAACGTACGCCAGGGAGTAAGTAGCATTTGTTATTTAATTGTAACAGCACCTTCAAAGCCCAAAGAGATTGCAGTCTTACTGAGTTAGATACCATACAAAATACGAGTAAGAGTCTGCAATTGAATTTTTCTCATTAGGCAAAATTGCCTGGAGGCAGATAAGTTTTCCTGTTATAGTGGAGATGGCAGTGCTGGCTGGCAGCTATTGCAGAACAAAGATAACAGCTGGTCTTTGCCTTTCATTGGGACTTGAGAAGAAAATGCATCAGGATACAAGTGGATCCAAATGAGACTGCTGTTTAATTGCTTTTATTGCAAGGCAGTGTTCACAAGACTGAAGAAATATAATCTGAGAAGTTTTTACTAGGAAGAGAATGGAAAAACAATATAATAATACAATATACTAAGGGGTGGCGTGGATTACTGCTGCTTCCCAGGAATGAAAAAGTTCTCAACTGCTTCTGCAGTGCGGATCAGAGGCCCCTGGTTTGACACCTCACATAAGAGAGAACCAGCAATACATGAAATATGGCTTCCAAAGTGGAAGAGCAGAAAACGAGGGGAAAAAAATCCAGTGTCTCACGTCAAATTCTGTATGTAGGTGTTGGTTACACTCCTACACTGTTGACTGAATGACCTTGTCTGTCTGAGGAAGACAGATACTTCTGTTTTTACCTGTGTTTTGCACCACAACAATGACATGAATTTATATCTCACCCCTCAGTGGATCATTACAATCACTTCAGTTAATGTTAAGGTAAAAGACATTCTCTGGGAATGATGGACTTCATAGTACTGTAAGTTGTGTGCAAGGAAATACTTGGTATTGTGGATAGTTTTAATTTCCTTTGCATCTGCAAAAGTAAAACCAAAGCTCTAACACTTCACCAAATAATGTCATGTAATTTGTAACCAGCACTGACATGCACTAGCAATGCTTTATAGATACAGAATAGTTACTTCTAATCTTCTGAGACAGTTTAATGTTTCATCCTTCTGTTGCTTACTAAGTGACCACTCATTGTATGCAAATGTGTGAAGGAGTAACTATCACAAGCCAAAACTCAGAATAGACAAGCACTGTTGATTTACTCATTACATCAATCTCGATTTCTGCTTCCCATCAGCTGCACGATGCAGTGCCTGAAAGTGCCTGAATGAGGAATCTGTTTTCTGAGATGCAAGGCCCAGAATGCTGAGATGATTGCAGCAAGAAGTTCAAAGTGTTTCACAGAAATGACTGGAAACACATCTAAAGCTTCCGGTGACATCCATACTTCACACCAGGAGGCGACCTGTGAAGCACCTGGTTAAAGTCCCCTGACTGTACATGCATGTCTGTGTGGATCTTCAGCTCTGGTTTATTGGATCTACACTGGTTAACTTGCTGCTGGGGGCTGAGAACAACAACCATCTTTGTAACTTGGTCTCCACCATGGGAAGGGAGGGATTCTTTGCCAGAATCTGGCCACAGCCATTCACTCTGTCAAAGACAGCAGTGAGCCTTACATATAATTGTGTCTACTTGTCCTTCTGGGAATTTCTAAAAGTATGTGTTCCTGTACCATAAAGACCTCTAAGTCACCCTTTCTTAGCCAGGGACTGTACAAAGAGTTTTAAAAACCTTTGGCTTAGATGTGGCTACTTTTGGAAAGAGTTTTTCTCATAACGTAGCAGAGAAATTGAGATTTCATTAATTTAAAGCATGTATTCCACAATAGTAATAATTTTGAAAAATGTATTGCTTTTTAAAGCTTATACTTCTAGAACTGCTCTGCAAGGGAGTCCAATTAATTTATTCTCTGAACTTTGCTAAAAGACAGAATCATGCTTTAAACCGTACCTTTCTCAAAGGAGAAGACTATAAAATAGGCTTTTAAACATAAGCTGACCTTCAAATAACTTACAGGATCATGACCTACAGGAACAAAACCAGTTATCTATAACTAGTCAGTGATGAATAATTTCTCACTAAATCACTGTTAATGAAATAGAGACTAAAATTCTCCACAGACCTCAGCAGTACTACTGCAATTAGTGAAATCTTTTTACCTTGATGCCTTTGTATCGGGTCTTAAATTCATAATTGACCTGAGCTGAAAATTTTTGGTGGCTGGAGAATCTTAGGAGGAAACACTGTACCGTTCTTACTCTTCCTCAGTCATCAATATACGACTGCTATCCAAGACAGGATCCTGCAACAGAGACACACTTTCTGTGTGGACATCTGGGCAGTGGTTCACATGTCCATCAGTGCTGCCCAGGAGGCAGTCATTAGCATAATGAATAGCACTATGAATACAATTAAGTTTATTAAACTGTCGGGTTAAGACTTGATGATCTCCATGCTTAGGTCTTCTGAATTATTATATTATTATATTTAGCCTACTCAGCTATGACATTATACCTTATCATAAGCACCACCAGCTTGAGCAATGACTCTGTTATACCTTGCTGTATATTCTTCTTCCTTCTCTCTAATTTTCTGTTCGAACTACTTGATGTCTTTATTCCACATACTTTCTCACCTTTCTATGATGACCATCATAAAATAAAACTCCATTCACAAGCTTAAACGCTTCTCAAAGTAGAATATAGTCAAGCAATGCACATAACAGATATGGTAATATTGTGCTGATGATGGAAAATACTGAAATATATGCATGAATAATCTTTCTATGAATAATTTAAGTGGGGAAAAAAAAAGGTAAAAATGACTAATGTCCTTTTTATCACATAATGACACGTACTTAGATGTCTTCATCTAAATCTTCACTAGGTGACAGCCTAGCAGAACTGCCCCATTGCTGAGGCTGAAAACAATCCAGTCAGTGCTGAGAGGGTGCCCTATTATATCTTGTATCAAATGCTGGAAAAAGATTTAATAAAATGAATTGATGTGGCTAAGGGTTATGTATCTTGGTGTTATGCAAGGAAACCTCCAGCCCTTCCACTGTTTGCCCTGCTGGGTAGATGAGCATCCATCCACAACTTCTGTTGCAGATGCCCAAACAAGAAATTTGATGGCTTACACTGAAGTGAACCCTGTTTATATTATGTCAGAGCAAATCCCACATGGAGTGTAAACTGTTTCATTAAAGAATTCTTTATTTCTAATGCTTTCTGTCATTTCAGAATTTTCTGTACAAACACTGAAAATCATTTAACTACCCATTAATTAAAAGTGTGAGAACTTGGAGTTAGTTTTTTTGCTTCACAACTGGAGAACTTCACATTTGTTATAGAAATTATCTTTTCTTATCTAAAACATCCATTCTTTGACAATTCATCCATTTGAGAATTTATTTTATGGGTCAAAAAGAAGTGCTATGTTACCAAATTCCTTATGCATCATTTGAATATTTAGAGTTCTCAATGGGGAAAATAGTTGTTTGTGTTTAATTAATCAGCCAAACAGAATAATCAACCCACAAGATTCACAACGACTTATCTGGATTTTTTTTTTTTTTTGTTTAATTGCTTTTTTTAAAACTGTAAAGTAACTCGAATTTTTATGATTTTGAGGCATTATGTATTGGTGTCAAATTAACAACAGAGGAACCTCAGACAGGTCTTTACCTGTACGAAATACCTTCACTGCAGACAGTGCTATTAGTAGTATTTAGCATGAGTAAACTATAACTTGAAGTGGTTTTATCTATAGCCAATTAAAATAATTTGCTTTCCTGCTCACCATAAATTAAATGTTTTCAGTCAACAGTAAAAGGCTTTGATTAGTAGTAGCAGCTTAATTGGAAATAGACTAATAAATCTGCATTTCACTTCATATGGATAGTCTCCAAATCATGTAAAAGGCAATAACTTTTAATGCTTAACCTGAGGCTGCTCTGTGATTAAATGAGAAACAACATTGAAAGTAGCCTGCAGAATTAGTTATCATTTTCATTACTGTTTCTCCCATTCCACTCCTTTTTAAGGAGTTTCTCTTAGAAAGCATAAGAAAAAAATAATTTACCTTTGTTTTTTTCCTGGGCAAGAGGTTTTAGTCTTTGACGCTTTAGTCATCAGAGAATATTTTGATGGTGATCTAATACTAACATCATAGACATGTATGTCATAAAGAGTATTCTCATAGCATTGTTAACCAGAAGAATGTTTTTTATATATTTCAGGTCCTGAAAACTTATGTTATGGATACACAACACTGGACATTACATTCAAGGAAAGTATTTTGCCCTTGATAATGGTTGACTGCCTCATCAGAATTTTTGTGATAGGATTACTTGGAGGGGAAAAAGGAGATTTCTAAGTCATATTAAAATATTCTCTGTAGATTAAGTCTGAATTTTTTTAAAAAAATCTAATTATAGTCTCTGGACTCAGCAGAATATATGATTAAACCTACAGTTGCACCACATTACAAGAATAAATGTAAAATAATTTTTCTCTGTGGTTGCCCCAACAGCTGGTGTTGCTTCACTTTACTTCCCAGAATTCAGGGACCTTCTGTTTTCCCTTTCTGGATCACCCTTGAAACAGCTTTTTGTCACACTCCCCCAACTCCTGTTCTTTGGATGATTCTGGCTGGCAAACTGTAGAGGCAGTTTCCCAAGTGGACTATTAGGTAAAGAGTTGATAGCTTGGTTAATAAAAAGCTAGCAAATTTCTCTTTGGGATTCTCTTTTGTTATTCCCAATAATGAAAACACCTAAATTTACATTCTTTAATTATCCAGTTTACAGTGAATTTGGAAGGTCTGTGTGCTCACGATTTATCACAGAAGAATGTGTGCTTATATGTATGTCTATATATGTGCATATATGTTAAATGAAGAAATGCTGTGATTAAGTTATATAAAAACACAATATCTGCGTTTATATTTTCATGTGAATGGAAGCCTTGATCAAAGATAATTAAAATGCCATTAAGAATAAATCCACTCTTAAAGCAAATTTGTAAGAAAACAGCTTCCCAGTTCTTTAAAACATCACTACTTTCCTTCTTTGCAATGAAATAGAGACTGATATTCATGGATGACTCAAGGAAAGATGTATAGACAACAAACTTATTTGGCATGAGAACTATCCAGGTATAAGTCACTTCTCATGACACCTCAGAGCTCAAACCATCGCTGGGCCTCCTGTGGGTCTGTGTACAGGACATTTCCCTGGGGGGTCTGCTGGCACAGGGCAGCCCTCCTCAGGGCAGGAAAGAAATTCAGCATTCCTGAATGTGATGTGGGTTTTCTTTCCTTCCCCAAAATGATCAATTTGATTCGATACTGCAAAGTTTTAGCTTCTGCTAGATTACAGATGAAAAGAAAAAAACCCAATGAGACAAAAGAACCCACCACGACTCCAAAACCAACCAACCAAGCAACCACCCGAACAAACAAGAAACCTCATTGCCTGGAATATTTCCTAGTTACTTTTTTGGGGAAAATCCTGGACTGAGAGATTGAGGACACAGAGTGAAAAAAATGACTGTTTGCTTAAGCACTAGGACAAAATAGACCTGATTAAATCATTCAAAGTGTAATCCATAAGAGTTGTAGGACACTTTTTAGATATATGATTCTAATCAAAACTATAGCTCTTCAGAGCTGGTAAAGCCTTCATGTTTCTGTACATCTCACAGTTCTTTTTGAGATATAGTTATGGCAAGTATATTTTGGAAGTGACTGATGCCTCTCTTCTCAGGAAATCTCTGGAACTAATGGTGGTCTGCAAATGGAACTGTTCCGCAGTTAAAACCTTTCTGCTTATATTAATTTCTGCCTTTCAGAGTATGTCAAGAAATACCTATTTTCTCTACGAGTAAATATTTCTCTAGCAACTTTTTACATGAAGCCTAAATAAAAATGCAGGCTTGAAAGCAGTTTATTCTAAAAATGATACCCAAAAAACCCTTAGAGGCTAATGTAATTTACAGGCTGATTTACACTGATGTTAAGAGTATAATTAAAAAGTATCCATGGTCTCTGCAGTGCATAAGAAAAATATTCATTCTGTACAAGTAGTGTGCACAGAAGAGTCTCAAAAAGATTTTAAGAGTATAAATTAAATACTTCAGGCTGGCTGCAAAATTAGTCAAGGACAACTAGTTAGCAATAAAGGAAGGAAAGTGCACACATGACCAGTTCCTCTTTTTTCAGCATGTGGGTTTTCTGCTACATTACTCTTGGGACTTTTGAACGGATAGTTTCGGCTTTCACATTCTCTTAATGGACAGTGATGAAAAGGGGGCTTTATAATCTACAGAAGATAAGTTATATAGAAGTTCTTGATATACACTTATTGCACAGTCACCAGATTTCATGGATTTGTATTTAATCTACCTAAAATATCAAAGCAAATAACATTTTTTGTACCAATTTAGTCAGCTCTAAGAACTGTGGGCTGTATCAAGACAGTTACCTCTTTTTAGTTCATACAGTGTGACATAAAGAGTATGTGTTCTTCAATATCAAATGCAAATTGACATCTGAGTCCAAAGCAAAATTAAACACAAAAATTTCCTGAAATAAGGGAGAAGGGCTTTGAGAACAATCCAGAATCCCATTAATTACAAGCCATATCTCAAATAGGACACTGAACACTTAGCAGTGATATGAAGTATCCACTGTCAAATCACTGCCTTGGAGGCTTAAAGGTTCTGCCTGATTATTAATTAGAATTTTATTTTGACAAGCTAAATCAATGATATGTTTATTGCACATGTGTGTGAAAAGATGAGGAATTTGTGTTCTACTGCAAACTTCTGTCCTTCAACTTACATAAGCAAATCTACCTGCCTGATACTCATTTCATGGAATGTAGTCCTGCAAGCAGTTTGTGTATGAATGGTTCCATATTTACATATTAATATCTCCCTATAAATGTTGTAAATGAGATCCAAGGACTGTAAGATTTCACCTTTCACCATGGCATTTTTGCCATTTCTATTATTTACACTCAACCTTGCTTAGCATAACACTGCCTACAAACATAGTTATTTTTGTCCTTTATTTCACACATCTTAAAAATGATAGCACAGCAGTGTATCAATTCCTAAATCACAACTGCAGAGAACCACAGAGACTAAGATGTTCCTGGCTGTGTTAATAATGTTATTTCAAAGACTGTCATGGCTCTGGTTGTAATACATCTACAAGAATTCCTATTAAAAAAAAAAATAATAATTCTTTAATAGAGTAATAATTCCTTATGAATAAATCCTTGAGATTTTCTTATTTTCTTGACAGATTATGGAACATCATTAGTGACACTTTTTCATTAGCTAGTTTGAATAACTGCCAAATAAAACTGTGTAATAAGAGAGAGGAAGAGATAATAAACGCCTTGTAACTGAGCCAGACAAATAAAGGACTAGATGTGGGGTTTCGTTTTCTACTCCCTTTACAACACATTCAGTGGTACATCCAGTTGCCTTCTGATGGTTAGATAACATTATGCCAAGTATCTTAGTTAGATAGCACTGTTTATGATAAATTTAATCCATTGATTCATGTTGGCACATAGATAAGACATACTAGCCTTATAGAAAACTTAGTTAGCAATCCCACTATCATGCCAGAAATAATTTATAAATTCAGCTATTCAGGCTGCCTGGTATAGCCAGTATTTCAACTTTTGCTTTTAGTGTAAAATAAAATAAAATAAAACAAATATTTTTTTCCACTGATTTCTGAAAGTGTTGCAGGTTTTCACCAAATGGGGTATTTCACTCAAATTATTTTTTTTTCTAATTTGAATAGTTCTTACTTTTTGTGCTTAAAATAAGAGAAACAATGGCTATCTTGATTAATTTGGGTCCATATAAATGAAATTATATATTCAATTGAATTTTGGAGATTATTTACCATACTCTCAGAGTGAATTAATCCTTATTTTACAGAGCACTCGGAAATAATTTTGCTTGTTCTTCAAATATTTTTGTTGTTCCCATCTTTAGGTTATGGCATAATAAAAAAGAAAAGATGTAATAGAGTTAGAATTTTAATTCTATGCAAATAATTTCATTGATAAACTTAAATAAAATTGTTTCCTTGGTTAGATAGTTACAGTCAATACCATGATTTTGATGAACTCTTTAGAGGGGTTTCTTTTGTGACCATGTTTGTTAGACAAAGTGAGGTTGCCAAAACTCATCCCATGCTTGTGGGAGGCAATGCTAAAAACTATAGTTGCCAGCCATTGTTCCTTCTTTTTTCTGGGGCTGTATCTAAAAAAGTTATTCTTTACGCATTGGATTCAACCTTGTTCTAAAAGTCTTTCTTTTGAAAGTGCAGCAGAGCTCTCTGTTGAATCTTCTCAGCCTTTTGGGCTGCCTCTTCATTATCCTAATCTTAATCAATACAGCAATCGGTAGGTAAAACCTGAGAATCCAAATATGCTCAAAAGCTCTATGGGAAGCTGAAATAAAGCTTGGGAAAGAGCTTCATATATCTGGAATATTTGTGTTCTTATAGCCTGTCTAAGGACGTACATAATTTTCCCCCACAGGAATACCCTGAAAGTAAAGGCCTTCAAGAACACGTATAGCTATGTAAATTTAGATATCAATAGTTCATAGTTAAAATACTCAATAAACTCCTGTTGAAGTCAATGGAAATAAACAGCTTCCTGAAGAAAGTGCTTCAGGTTGCCTCGGCTGAAATCCTGCTCTTTTTAGAGTGCCGTATTTTGCTCTGTTGAGCACGGAGGTGAGCTGAGTAACCTTGCACACCACCCACATAGTATCTGTCTCCTTGTTTTATACCCAGGTACATCATAGGGCTGAGAGGTGATGAAAACATGAGTTATCAAATCCAGTTGTCATCAGGAGTAAGACAGGGTTGTTTGTCTCACCACTGGCACAGGAGTGTGACACAGCTGTGTTGTACTTCAGTGTGAGCAGGAAATACAGATGTTTACCCACAGAGCCTGCTGACCCAGCTGCCTGGTCCCAGCAGGGGAGACAAAGCATCAGAGCTGCTTTAGTGTTCGCATCACTGGTGTGACTTCTGCTCATGCCAGGTCGAGCTCTAGGAAATATGTCAGTCACTGAAGTACTGGGATATGTTGCTAGGATCCATGTCATCATTTCCAGGGAATGTTTTTACTAGGGATTTGTATGTCATTAACTTCGAATTGTCATTCTTTTCTGATATTTTTTTACAGTGTTTGCCTTAAAGGCTGAATAGTAGAAAAGGGCTAATTTTCCTCTATGGGACCCTAACACTGGAAATTCTGGAGATGGAGTTTCTCATGTACCTTCGTTATATTTGTAGATGTCACCAAGGTGTAGGATGCAGTCAATATGTTTGAGGAAGTGATTACCACTTGGACAGACCTAAATAGGCTAAAAGAATAGGTTGTCAGGGATTTAATGTTATTCAGCCAATGAAATTGTATCATTACTGGCTGAAGACTGCGCAGTTAGGGTGCAACTTTGCTGAGCAGACCCTGGGTGTTCTGGGGGACAGCTGGCACTGACCAAGGCCATAGCATCCTTGGCAGCAATAACAGGAGCATTGCCAGTAGATTGAGGGTAGCACCTACTCCCCTGTACCTGGTGCTTGCTAAGCCACATCTGGAATAGTGCATCCAGTTTTGGACTCCCCAGGGCAAGCAGGGTGTTGAAGCTGAGCAAGTTTAGGGGATAATCAGGGGAATAGATCCCTCGAAGTATGAAGTGACACTGAAGGAAAAGTACTTTTTTAATCTTGAGGAAAGGCTTGGAGAGAACCAAATAGCAGCCTTATAATACCTAAGAGGAGGTTACCATGAAAGTTAAGCCAGGATTTTATAAAGAGGCATAGGAAGAAAATAAGAGACTGTGGTTATAAATTAAGAGTAGATGTATGTATCACACACACACATTCATATATATATATATATATATATATACATATAAAATATATATATAAATCACACACACACATATATCTATAAATGCACATTTATATATGGTCCATGGTGGAAGTGATGAAAAATAATAGGCATAAATTGAGCCAAGACAGGTTCTGATTGTAATTGAAGAACAACTTTTTCCCCAGGAGGGCAGTCAGGCACTGGAACAGGCTGTCCAGGGAGGTTTTGAAGTCTCCTTTCATGGAGCTTTACAAGATATGACTGAGCACAGCCCTGAGTAACCTGGTGAATTTAGTGTTGGCTCTGCTTTAAGCAGGGTATTGATCTAGAGACCTTTGAAGGTCACAACTTGAATGTTTGTGGGATCCAGTGATTCTATCAATCACCCTGCTTTTCTATGATTCTTTCTTTCCTGACAAACGAAACCACTTTGTGCCATTCTCACATGAAAAGACACAAAGAAGTCCAAATCCGTCCAAACAGACATCTTCTCTTAGTGCATGGGTAACAAGAGAGACAGTGTGATCTTGAGATAGCTTGTTCTAAACCCACCTTGTGATGGATGTAGAACATAACCTTTAGTTATCTGACTTATAGCTAGTATTAGGGTAGATCTTGTGCAAAAATTATCAACATAAGGAAGTGTGCAATTGGATATAAGTAGCATTTCCACCATTCATTTCTTTAGTATTGATTGCATGATTATATGTTTGAACTAAGAAGCTTGGCTATGCTATTGTACAAACTTCTTTCAGGCTGGAAGAGACACCATGGTCAAGAATCCATAAGGATATTCAGAATGTGTCAATGAGTAACTGCACACCAAATTCTGGGAAGGTGGAAATTCTGCTGATTGCCAGGGATAGGCAGACATCATGTTTGCTTTCAGGATGCTAAAATGCCAAAGTATTTAATTTATAAAAGGAAATGGAAGTAACAGTGGCATAATCCTCACTTTGCACCCTTCCAGTTCTAATAAATGTATCTTACTGATTTCCTTTTATAACACATTGGTTCATAGTTTATGACACATAAATGTCATCAGCTGTGCAATTGCGCTTTTTTTTTTTTTTTGTGTTGGTGGAATAGAACCATTATTTGTAATTTATGGCAGAATTAAGAATGTCTTGTTTTAATATGGAAGGAGATGAAAAATGTTTGACATATTAATCCATCCAAATCATATATAACACTGATCTTAACAATCTTGTAAACATAATGCAAGAAATAATAAATAATATTTGCAGCATAAATAGAAAATGATCAAGTATCCTAAAGCCCTTAACTCCTCAAACAAAATTATGAATGTATCAAGGTGCATCCATAGTCTGTATGTGTTCAGGTGTATGCAACTTGACTTTATGATAAATTATTGCAATGATATTATTACAAATCTTGGTTATGAGCATGTTAAAAAGATTTAAAGAGGAGTAATTGCTCATACTTAAATAACAGATTCTAAAAAGAAGTTACTTTAATGGTCTTGATTTTATAAAATTGGCAGATGTCACCATCATGATTAAATTCATCTTACTAAGTTAGACTAAGCCAGTAATAGCAAGAAATTAATTCATTGAGTCCCCCTGCCAAGGCACTCATAACTTTGGGAAAACCACTAAAACCAAATAAATACATGCTAATAGATACCTCAAAAATATATCATTAATAAACAAGATAGAGAGTATCTTGGACAAAGAAGTGCACATTATAAATACAGGTTCTTTCTATGGGCACAGTCATCTCCTATCTACATTATATAATCTGTACTCTGGCAGTGATGACATGGTATCTTCAAGAAATACCAAGGGCGAGAACTTAAGTTTGTGCTACTCTTTAAAACTGGCAAAGACAACCATCCAAATCTCCAGCTAGTTGCAAATAGCCTAGGCCATATTCTTACAGAGACAGCAGCACATCTCAACATATAATTTGAGGACAAATGAAAGAAGTTCAGAAATACAAATACTTACAAGGGGCTTAAAGTGATCAGGATGAAATAAATAATGGTGCTCAATGTGAATATAAGTTTCAAGATCCTTTTGTGATTTTCACGTTAATATACTTGTTATAGAGGAAAAAAAAAAACACCTTACTTCGTGATTCTCTTAATCCCTCTTACTTTTATTCTACACTAGAGTTATCTGTGAGAGTGAACAATATATATTTCCTACACTGTGGTAACAATTTCCTAGTAGTAGAGTCAAATCTCTTGGGAAATACTGCCCGTTAGGAGAACAGCAGATGGCACTACAACCACTTTTCCAAAAACACAAGATCCATAGAAAAGACCTCCTCTGAAAAACGACAATCCCATTTCATTGCTGCTATTTTACAGATTCTGATCAATCACCAAAGATTTTTCTACCGAATGCACCAGATCTCAGGCTGCATTCAGAAGATAGAGTCTCAGTAATGCTAATCCTGGTCCTGAGGCAAACAGAACTGTGAAATAAATGAGTACAGATATGAACTACTGAAGGCCATTGAGATAAATTATATATAAAGATTTAAGGAGTGAATTGGTTCTTTCAAACATGACTTTTTTATACTTTTGAACAAAAAGAAATGGTTTTTTGTGTATGTGTAGCTGTCAGCCAGTGCAGTCTCTTAATTTTCATATATTTATGTCTTGTTGGAAGACTTTGAGCAAAAAGCATACCAAAAGAAAGGCTGCTTAATCAATTTCTCCTTGCACAGTGATCACTACTGTATTGATCATGTTCCTATCTGGTACTGAACTTTATCATGTAAAATCTACCAAAACTAAATTGTTCCTTTCAGGTATTTCTGAACAACACACAATCACAAACTTCACTGAAATTTCTGTTAGTGCATTGAGGAAAGCAATTATCTTTTTTTACTGTAGACATTTAGTGGCAGACATCAAATGAAATGAGACAGAATCCTGCCAGAATGAGACATGTCCTGCACAGAGAGTGATGAGACATGCCAGAAAAGCTGTGGATGCACCATGCCTGGAATTATTCAAGGCCAAGTTGGATAGGGCTGTGAGTAGCTTCCTTTCCTCTAGCAAAAGCTACCCTGTACCACCATAGCCCTTCAAAATATTCAGAGATGGGATTGTTCACCTTTGAGCTCACAGCTTTTATGTTATTATTTTCATGGAGAAGATTGTTATGAATAACCACCTCTGGCAGTAGAGATTGGGGACATAATTTATCAAAAGAAACATGGTGAAAAAAAGACAATGAGACAGAGCTATGGTGAGTCGGAGATATATGGTAACAAATAAAAATGTCCATCTACTTATCAGTATCTTAAATTAATAATAATGGTTCATCTTTGGTACTTGCAGGGTCAGGCTTCTCTTTCTAGAACTGAGCATATAAAAGACACATGTAACATA
Source organism: Anabacerthia variegaticeps (assembly GCA_035583185.1). Taxonomy (NCBI): domain Eukaryota; kingdom Metazoa; phylum Chordata; class Aves; order Passeriformes; family Furnariidae; genus Anabacerthia; species Anabacerthia variegaticeps. The sequence continues at coordinate 104,336,638 of JAWWEW010000112.1, read as the reverse complement.
ATTCAATTGAGCAACAACAGTGCTGAGTCAGCTGATCAGCAGACAAAGAATCAATTGATGCTTTTTCATGACTTTATGCAGCAAAAGGGACCCATAACTGCGTAAAATGTCTTTAACATCCTTACTTGATGATGTGAGCTGTGTTTCATTTATATCCGTGTTAGCCCAAGGCTTCTACTTTGCACAGTGACTCATCAACCTGCTGCTGTGGTGCTGCCTGTGCTGACTGACACACTCAGCTCACACCAATGTCTGCTGGGAAAAAGCCCAGCAGCTGCAGCTTTACTTGAGGCTTCAGGCTTTTCTGGGACCAGGATGATCCAGAAATGGACTCACTGTCTCCAGGAACCTAACAAAAAAAATTAGACCTTTGTAGTAACCAGGGGTGACTAAGATGCTGAAGATTTAATGGAGGATAACTTTACTTTTCACTGACTTTATTCACCACTCAGTGAAACTCCTGAGAATTTGATTCTCCTCCATTTTTGGGAAACAGGAGCTAATTTGTAAATAGAATCACAACAAAAATAGTGATCATTTTTGTGAGTTCTAATTTTAACTAGCTTTTAACTGACTAGGTCAGTTTTCCAAGCTTGTCCAATACAATTAGAGCATGTTGACAGTACCATGCTGGTTCTCTCATCTCAATCCAGATTCTCTGGAAGCTCAGTGAAATAATCTGGAAACCAATCACACTTACACAGCTGTGAGTGCTGCTTGGACGTGACAGCTTTCAGAGCATGGAAAGCTGATCAAAATTCTTTCCTGGCTGGTCTTGAGTACTTGTGAGCAGACTCAGGCTGACCTCCCAGTCTGCTGTAAACTATACCAGGCTGAGAACCACATGATTTTGGGTGAAAACTATGGTGTAAGTAACAGATTTGTAACAGTAAGCAATTTTGCAATGTGTAATAGATAATCTAGTCCAAACTTTGGACTTTAAAGAAAAGTTATTCTTACTGAACTTTCTTCAATGTAATTTGTTACTTTAATATCAGTTTAAGAAAGCCTCATCATATAGAGATAACACCTAATGGGCAGAGGTATGTTTTCAAGAAAAAAATTCAAAAAAAGGTCTCCCAAAATATTATCTGATGCATGTTGGACATCAAGTGATTTGAGATGAGAGATAGAAGTCTTTTCAGTCATCTCATTCAGTTTAAACTTTGCTTGTGTATCATGAGGGCCTATAGAATGCCCAGTTGATCAAATGAAAAACTCTATATTTGTTTTAATATGCAGAAGAATTTAAATTCCAACTGAAAAGTGGCACATACCCTCTCATTCTTACACGTCAGCAGGTTGACACAAGACCAGCTTTTTGCCTATGTACATGTACATTTACAAGCACACGCATACATAAGAATATGTTTGTATACATATAATACTTATTTCACTTCTTTTCATATCTCTACCACATGGGAAGATATATGTCAATAGAGAGTGAAAAGGACATTGTGGGTCCAGGTGCAGTTTTGCACTTAGAAGTAGAGACACTTCTGTCAAGTGCGCATTAATGGTTTCAGAGAACAACTGTGGACACAGTAATTTAAATAAACAAAATTGCATGGCCAAATTGGGGCAAAAGATTCCTCTTTTTTAATATGTCCAAAAATATAAATGTAGCTAGAAACAAGATGAACACTCGCCTTGAAAGTGTCGTGTTTACAACTATATCTTAGAGTGAGGTCGTTTGGATTCAAATACCAATAAAAAGTACTTGACTAAACTTTTCACTGGTTTGTTTTTCTGTTTTTTTTTTTCTCCATTTAAAAAGCTTCTACACATACAGTTCATTGGTTTGTTGATGACTCTGGATGTAGGAGGAGAAAATTATTAAAGTGTTAGTTTTCTGACTTTAATTTTCCAAATGCATGTGGTTCAGTCCCTTGAGTGAAATAAACACATCGATGGAGGAAATAGATAAAATCTTCAACCTTTTTCTCTGTTAGTTCTACACACTCGAACTCCAACGGCTTTATATTTCTCAAGCAAAACTTACACTAGATGAATTACAATTTTCTAAACATGTTGAGTGATAGCAATGATTTATTTGTAATACACAAAGAAGTTATTGTCATTCTGTGATTCTAAGGGATTGAGCCATCAGAGCAGTGCTGATGTATGTCTGCCATAAACCAGACAGCTTTATTACATCAGAGATTCATTTCTGCAGCTGTGTTTAGAGGCAATTCTATTTAAAATGTGCCTAGAACTCCCAAAGCCAAGACCAGCATATTTGTTTACTTTCTTGCTCATTTTGCCAGCCAAAGGCTTTTTAGGCCAAATTGTACCCATCTTTGGCCCTGGAATCTGCTAAATAATGATTTTGGAAATTTCTGCTTGAGAGGCATTTATGACTGTAAATTAACTTTGAAGATGTGATTCATTAAGTGATAATTTCAAAATTAGTTTAGACTCAAGAATTTGTGAAGTGGTGAATTTATCAGATATTCACTCTGGGACAACTATCTTACCCAAGGGGTCATCTGAACTAGCCAAAAATCAGCAGTCTGTGCTTTACCTCTTTGAGGGTTTTGTGGCTTTATGAGTGTTTTTTATTTAATTTTGTTTGGCTTTATTTCCTAAACACCTAGCAGCTGTCTAGGTACTGATGAACACATAAAATGAACATATACTGGAAAGAGAAAGTCAATGCAAAAACATGGGACAAATTTCCCCTTGTGTTTACTTTCCTCTCATTTGAGATGGAGCATAGGCACCTAGTCTGGACTTGATTCCTCACTTTGGTGAGATGAATCCCACAGGGGATACCAGGGAGGCAAGAACGGGGCAGTCTGAAAAACTGATGCAAGTCAGGAGCTCTCCAAGTGTCTCTGCATTACAGTTACCTGAGTCAAGTTTGCATTTACATGTACTCCAGTCACAAGGGAGTATGCCATAAACAAAGTAGAATTTCTGGGCTGGTGTGCCCAGGCAGTTACAAGTCTCCCAAAACTGAGAGGCTTACATCAGCAGTCATTAACCAAGGTTATGCACCTAATCCTAAAATACGAAGTTGATTTTTTTTTACTTTGTTTTTATCTATATGCCCAGTTCAGATCCATGTTCCGCAGAAGGGCGAGGTGACCCCAAAGTTGTCCTCAGGACATGGATACATATTTAGCAAACATTAATGTTTAACACATCTTGCAAAAGAGTTCTTACAGTGATTATGAAGATAATGCATCTAAATGTGCATTCAGAAAACTGGCGTTAAATGCAAGCAGGGTGTATCTCCACTGTGCCCCATCTGGCCCCTTTGTTGTTGAAAGCTGTAAACGAAGCAGACAGTGAACCAAGGCTGAAGATTACCAGTTATACAGTACCTTTTAACCCTAACCCAGCAGCTTCAACCCAACCCAGGGTTAAAACAGGCATCCTGTTTTAAATATCTCTTCTGCAAACTGCTTAAGAGATTTAGTCCAGTTTGTATTTGGAAGACAATGGAAATACTCAGGATAAACTCATGTAAAAATTTATTACTATTTTTTCTTGCAAACAGAGGCAATCCCGATATTCAATGAACTCTCTCATCAAAGAACTTTAAAACCTAATGAGTATTATAAGTAAAATTCAATGAAAGGGAAAGAATGGAAATGTAGGATTTGTTAAGGGAAGTTCATTAAGAGAGGAAATAATGTCAAGTTCCCAAAATGAAGAAAGTGTAAATAAAATTTCCCTCCTGGGAAAAGGAAATAAAAATGAAAATTGTATATAGAATATATTTAGGTACATTAAAAAGACTTGATAAAAGGTAGTCAGAATAAAGAAAATAAAGGCAAGTGAAACATCCAGACAAATTGACACTTCAGTGTCTAAGAACAAGAATAGAGAATGAACTGAAGTCCACAAAGAACTGAAAAAGGAAAAGAAATTTCTAATAATCTCAGCTTTTTATTAGATAAGGATGATAAAGATGATATTACCAAAAGGGGGAAAAAAAGCTTTGTTCTGTTGCAGAGGAATAAAGAAAGTAAAAGAAAAAAGGCGTTATTAAATTTGTAATGCTTACAAAAATTTCCAGGACATTAGTAACCTATGAGACATAATCTGCTACATTTAAACTATTTTCAAATTATCAGACTGAATACACATTATGTGCAGAAGTTCTAACTGAGTCTGCTTGGGAATCTCTCGTCTTTGATGTTTAATTTTGATAATCCCCACAATTTTTCAGAATATAACAAAAGGCTCAACATGGGTCAGTGTTTTGCAGTTATTTAAAAGCGCCAAGCAGGATGACTTGGCTAGTTATAAACTTGACATCAAACATGAGGGAAATGGTAAATGGATTTAGACTATGAAGAATAAATGATTGGTAGCTGGCAGGATTTTATAGACACTGTGGTGCCAAATAGACATATTTTCAGCTGATTTTGCTAGTTTTGTTAAGAAAGGGGTGTCTTTGTTAGCATTTTTAATAAGGTCAGGATTAAAACTTTGAAGCAAATCAGCATCCAACCTCATTTTATGGTTTTCATCTCGCAGCTGTGCACAAACTGGACCCTACAGACTGATGTTACTAGAGCATGTCTAGAACTGGTTCCTGCTGTGCACCTACTGTACCCACACGTACCAGCCATGTCAGGGTTTCAGTGTGCAGTAAAACTAAGCCTTAAGCAACTGAAATGCTTGCAGTGTAGATGACAGGTCCTCAGAGCTGCAACCTCTGCTTCGCTCCTTTTGCACCACGCCCCTGGATAGTGGAGAAGTATAAAAGGTAGCAAAAATTGCTCCCAAATAAGGAATACTTCTTGATATTGAGTCTTCAGTTGAATGATTCATCCACAATGGCGCAAATAGGAATTAATGTTCAACGTGAATTAAGTCCCCCTTGAAGAGATTAAAGAACTTATTAAGAGACCCAAAATAAAAGTTATTGATAAAAATGTTTCCTTTGGGATTCTAGAGAGACTGTTTCTGATTCTGGGGTTGTTCCATATGTTCAGCAAATAATCACAAAGCCATAGAACATAAATCTGAAGAAAACTAATGAAAGGTTAAAATACTGACTAAAGACAACCAGACAGTGAAGTCTGGATTATTTGGTAAATTGGGTCCAATCAATCAGAATGCATTTCCACATAAGCAATTTGGAGGGCTCGTACATAGGAAGACAGTGGAGCCATGTCTATTGGGTGCAATAGTGCAGTCTAGAAAACTGTGACTCTGAAGTTGGTTAGCTAGAAAAAGAAGCGGATAACCATGGGTGATTAAATGCTAAATGCTAAATGAAGGGGAAATATAGGATTCACAAGGGAATTTTGCATCTTGAAGCTGCATGTCTGCTAAAATAGGTGTCTAAGTACTGCAGGATGTCTGCATCCTCTCACGTGGTGAAACTTTGATCAGACATGAGAGGGGCAAGGAGTGCCTTCTTCCATGCACTTTTGGGATCCTAACAGAATTGAGGCCTTCAAGCATTATTGTAAGATGTACTTTGTTGGCACAGAATAATAAATTCCATGTGAGAGTTTTTAATGCTAATAGATACAACATAATTTAAGCAATATTTCTCTAAGAGTATGCCATACTTCAGCTTTGAGGTGAAAGTCCTCTTTCAGATCCCTTGCTCTACAACCTCTTACTATCTTCTCTTATTCAAAGAGAAGCTTCTTCAGTATAAACCACTGTAAACCATTTAAGAAAGAGAATACAATCAAATTTGAAGAATTTCCTTTGGAAGAAAGTAGGGATTAGACCAGACTTTGGAGACAAAAAGTGTAGAGAGAAGTAACTTTTTATTTGTCAAAAGTTCTCCTTTCACCAGATTCTATTCTTATGATCCCTATAAATTCAATCTTCAGGTTATTATGAAAAAAATAAGATCCTCCAATTATTTGATTAAGCAATTCAATACCCAAAGAGTCCTTTCAGTACCTGAAGGGACCTACAAAAAAGATGGAGTCTTTTTGCATGTAGTGATAAAACAAAAGAGAATGTCTTTTAACTGGAGGAGAGTAGGTTTGGTTTGTATATTTGGAAGAAATTCTTTACTGTGAGGGTGGTGAGGCACTGGAACAGATTCCCCAGGGAAGTTGTGGATGTCCCATCCCCGAAAGAGTTCAAGAACAGATTGCAGGGGGCTTTGAGCAACCTGGTGTGACAAAAGGCATCCATACCCAAGGCAGGGGGGTTGGAACTAAGTGATCTTTAAGGTCCCTTCCAATCCAAACCACTCTATGATTCTGTGAAGTAAATAGAAGAGATATAGTGCAAGACTCAGCTGGGCATTTCAGCACCATTTGAGGGCAGGAACAGAAATCATCTTGCAGTTTTTGCTGAGGTTATGAAGAAACTTTACAGTCCTTACCATTATTCTGTAACAGCAAACGTGGTCCCTCAGCAGTGCCTGCTCAATCATTTAAGTCCCAGGTGTGCTCTATGTCAAGAATGCAAACACAGAGGTCACTTAATTTCATACACTGTGAATGCCACAGAGCTTTATGTGGTGTCTGGAAAATCCCAATTTCTATTCCCAGTGGAATTTTAATGAAAGATGTGCACCTGTCAGGTCTGTGTGTAACTGCTCAGTAAAGCTGACCAGTCAAAAACCTACCCTTAAACACAGACACCAAAAAATCTCTACCTGTTCTATTCCAAAGAGAATACTAAAATAACAAACAAAGCAGATATCTTGCATTATTTCTTACTGATTTAAGCAGTATCCTGAAATCCTGGCCAAGAATAAGGCACAACAATAATCTTAGAGTGGTAAGATGAAAAAGACTAATTGCAAGCATAAGCCACTCATCAGACTTTTCCTCATTATATAAATCATTACAATAGGTAATTTTCTCTAGTAGCCTAGCACCAGAATGCAGTGGTTAATACAATTTATGATGTATTTCCTTTGTATGGATAGTAATGTGCTTCCTTGCTGCTATTTCACTCCCATTAATGCACCTGCTCGCTATATATCTTTTACAATACCTGATCTAATCTATGATGAAATAATTCCATTACATACAATAATCTTATGAAACTATTAAAATATCAACATTCACGATGAAGTTCTGGAAAGAAAAAGCCTTCTTTATAAAAATTTCCATGTATGAAACATATATTTTTATCTTCCACTCTGAGATCAGTCTGAAAATCAATTTTCAAGCTTAGAATGTCTCCAGACTTCATGGAAAAATACAAAGCTTTTACTGCTCTGCTTTAGAAATACTATGTTGAAGAACTGGGAGAAGAAAAAAGTAAGGATACCTCCTCTTCTTTCTTCTTTATCTCAACAATTTACACCCTTTTTTGTAAAATCCCACCAAAGTCCTTGCTAAGTGTACTCTGACAACTGTGGTTTCATTCCCTTCCTAGTTAAACTCCAGGAGCACTAATAAAACAAAATTAATGGATCTCTGGATTTCTAAAGATTGGTTTAGAAGTTCCTAGACAATACAAGTGGTTTTGGAATCCTAGAAAATAGTGAATCCAGTGCCTGATTTTAAAAGTATAAGCAAGGGGATTAGTGATGGTTCAGTAAAAATTCCTATCCTGAAAAAAGGGTGAAAAAATACCAATATATTAGAAGTCACCTAAAAGAAAATGATAAGTAATAAAGTTGATTTATAAAAAATGAACAATACCGAATAACCAGTGACATGACTATTTCCTTGGTACTGGGAAAGCGTCCTTGGAGATGCAAGAGAGACAGTGTGAGAGAACAGCTACTCTGCTTGTATATAAAGCTCATGTGTTCATTACTGGGCCACATTCCAATAATAAGTTTGCAATTATCGACTTTTTTACACAAACTCCAATGAGTCATTTCAGTTAGAGACAGAAAGGCTTCAGAGTATACCAGGAAAGGGAGAAAACAAATGGGAGATTCAGGGATAAATAAAATGTATTTGTTCTGCATAGCAAAGACATTATACCGTATTTTTCATCCATGTTTTGCAATGTAAAAAATCATCTCAAAGAAGATGGAGATTTAGATGAATTTTGAATAAAACCTTTCACATGAAAATGATAGTAATTTGCTGGTAAACAGTTCTGATGTGGAATTCTATTCCTTACATTTTTTCATTAACAAGGCCTGTAAGAAAAAGTTCATTACTTAACTCTTCCTTGAGACTGTTCTAGGTAATACATATTTCTGTAGTCAACACAAAGCCTTGTAACCAAAAGAGCAAATTTCACTCATTTAGAGAGAGAATGCAATTTTTTAGTAGAGGAGTTAGAGGACAGTTAGTGAAACAGTCCATTTAGTGCCTGATAGTCTCTGTAACGTGCAAAGGGGGTTGCATGTTGGTAGCATGTTTAGTAAGATTTTGCAAAGTTTTTCATTGCTTTTCTTCTTGTTTCTTATGATGGGATATAAAAAAATAATGAGTTTTCTCCCTACTGTAGAATTTCTTCTCTGTTATATAGATAATGTTTCAACTAATGTAAATCTCAAGGGATAGCTATAGAAAGCTCTGAAGATAATTAGGTAAGGGTAACATTTGTAGGACAAGCTAAATATAGCTGCATTCATAATGCTAAGAAATTAATTAATGCTTGACAATAACTCACCATGGCCTTGATTTCATCATACAGTATGCACTGATCACTATAGTGACCAGATAGTCATCATTCTGAGAGCAAAGCTAGAATCACTCACCACTTCTTTTCTTTTTTTTTTTTTTTTAATCCCTTCAAGATGTGGGTCAAAAATTTAACATATCTACCACATCTACTTTGCAGCACAAGTTTCTCTCAGTCACCCAGCCAGTATTAAGGAAATCTTAGCCATCATAAAATTTTCTGTCCCTCAAAACAAAAAAGTTCATGTTCATTTCCTGAATAGTCACCTATACAATTTTAATTGCTTGCATATTTCCTAAAAAAAAAAAAAAAAAAAGATTTGTGATTTGTTTGAACTATCTAGAATGTACTGAATTTTAAGGGACTAATTCCTCTTATAAATATATGCTGTAATGAAAACCTGATCCCATATTTTCTTGTTTTGTGTTGTCTTATTGATATACTTAGAGAATTTCCTCAACGGTTTGTGAGCAAATACTAGCAAAAGTCACTGGAATGGGTCCTCAGACTTTTAGCTGTTGTTGGAATTCCTTCTTCTACAGATCTCTGTTAAACACTTATATGCAGTCCATTTCACAGTATAATTGTCTGGTCTACAAAAGCCACTAAATCTTCTTCATTCAGTAGCCAAAGGGAAGGATGAGAGCCTGCGCAATGGATTTTTTAGGTGAGGTGCAGCGCGCGCAGAACTGGCCCCACCCTTTACTCCTAAGGTTCAT
>JAWWEW010000112.1:104183320-104323882 GCA_035583185.1 Anabacerthia variegaticeps | reverse complement strand
CCACCGCCAGCACAGCTCGCAACCTCATAAGGGCACGCAAGCTTCTCCCCCACGACAAGGGGGTGTCCATGGAGAAGAAAGGGAAGGATGAGTGTGGAAAGAATTAGCACAGTGTGGGGGAACCTCATCTATCTGCTGTACTGATACCGCCTTTTTGTTTTGCTTCTTTTTCTGAAAAAAAATCTAATTCACAGCAGCCACATTGTTCAAAATTTGCCATTATTTTCTTTTGCACATTGCTCTGTTTATAAATCTCTTCATTGCATGTTTCTTGGGACAGAGATTCCATGTTCTAAAAACAAACTATTCTCTATTTGTAAGTAGTAACAATAAACCTTCTGTATCTTCACTCCAACAACTGTCACAGGTGCAGTCCCTTAAAATTTACCTTAACTTTGCTTTTCATCAGGTATGTATACGGTTTTTGTAAGAAAGGACAGAAGTATGTGTATTAATTATAGCTGTGTATACACTTTCATATAAAAAGCAATACATATGCAAACTAAGAAAAAATAATAATTAAAAAGTTGTAAAAAATTGGATTACTCAAGACCATATTCCTTTTTATTTTTTCTGTGGTAATTTTTCTGTAATAAAAAATATTGATTTTCCCTTTCCTAGATCTAATACAGTTCAATGGTTTGCCATGACACAGAGCTCCAAACAGCTATTTTGAATGTCTTTAAAATGTCTTTTTTGATGTATCATCTGTATTTTGCTTTTGACTTTCACCAGAATTAATGGGAAATAAGTGTCAGTTTGACACTCAAAGTGAAAACTGAGGTCATATCATTAATCATATTTATTATTTACTCCTTCTCCTGTCTAAGAATTCATAGCAATGTGAATGATACCATACTGTTGTTGATTTTAGTATATACATATTGGGTTTTGTGACAACCGACTGATACAGAAAAATTGAGAAGAATAAATGGAAAACTTGAGCAAGTTTTTTCTACTGTTATATTCTGGAGTTACATTGTTGTGTTTTTTTTTTTTTCTTTTTAAAACACTTTAAACACTTTTTTTAAACACTTTTTTAAACACTTTTTTAAACACTTTTTTTTTTAAACACTTTTTTTAAAACAGATAATATATAGTAACTCAACAATAAGGTGCCAATATGTCATAATAGCAATGAATCAACTAAGACATACCTTAGGGAATCCTGAAATTTAACTAGCCATCGTGCACTAAGCAAAAAGAGAGAATCCAACTTTTAATATGCTAATTTAGCATTTATTGCAGATGGGTTTAATCTCAACAGCTCCGTAAACTGTCTATGACAAATAGTAAAGTTGGGCTACATGCGTAAAAATGCATTAGCATTTTTTAGCAGTTTTCATTTTGCAGGTTGAAAATTCAAGAAATTAATCATGAATGCAGTCACTCAACATAAAATGTTTGGGAACTGCTCCCTTTCTCCACCATGTCTTAATCAAAGTGTTGAGATATCGCCTTCTAATTTCTAGTCCTAGCTTTTAGCTTTGGCAGGTAATTATTGAGGTACATATTATTGAGTATACATCAGTGTTCTTGGAAATAAACTGCTTGGCAGAATTATACCTCTAGGATTTCAAAATGACCAATGATCGTCTTAACAGTCTGCCATGGTCTTAGTCTTGGACCAAGGTGTCCACTGGTCACCAATGAAAAATCCTGACTGTCTTTGTTTCTTTATATTTTTTTAATCCTTATTCTCTTTCATTTAAAATGTTTCCTGAGGCAAATATGATTTAAAAGGCATATGACCAAATAGATGTTTCTATCTGTGATTACCTTCATACATTAGTTACAGGGTAAAGATCTTAGTTAAAAGAATCCTGAAACGACTACTCACAACACAAGTTCTAATAATGTGAATAAAGCCAGGATTCCACCTAAATCAGGTGCTCCCTTTTACTGCAAATGTAATTTCATTTATATAGTTTTCTATTTCTAAGGTCAATCGGCTAGACCCAAGGGCATGCCTGAACAGCTCACAGGGCTTTTAAGATTCTTTTCCTGCCTGTAGCAGGATATTACATTTATTTTGCCAAAACTTCTTTTGCTTCTGTGGCACTAAGACTCATGTTATTCCAAAAGTCATCTTGCTGCAAGTATATGCACCACAGGAGATTTGTTTTGAGGACTAGGTTGGTGTCACAGGCTGTCTGCCCTGCAACTAATTTTTTCCCTTGCTACTGAACTTCCACTGACTTTTAGCTTTTCTCTTGCCCTCTGCTCCCCTGGGAAGGAAGAGATTTACACATGAGACCAGGGGCAGCCAGAACACGCCACAGAGAATTCAGATAATTGAATTTCCAATTTCTGTAGCCTTTAAATTTCCCACCACTCCTCAAGCATGTTTTCCACCCAATCACTTGCGGAGAAAAGGAATGACTGTGTAGACTTGCTGCCTTGAAAAGATCCCAGTGACACCATTCAAACCTCTGAAGAGCTCTTTGCAAATACCCTGCAGTCAGCTTGCAATTTAGCCTTGGTCCAAGTTTAACAACTAGCCAGGTGTCTAAATGCTCCCTTTTCTAACCTAGCCTGGCCATCATAGTTTTCCTGTTGGTATAAATATTTTGCTGAAAGATACCATCTATTAGCAAAAAATCAAATTCCAGTTCCACTCTCTGGCTGTCCTGTTTGATACACAGACAAAAGGTAGATGCATAATCAGTAGAAAGGTGCTTTATTCTAGTGTGTCTTTGCCCTTTTTCTGATAGAAGAACAAGCTTCACTTGCTTAAATTTCATTAAATTGAATCAATGATAGGGGAGCTGCCCTCATTTAATCATAATGAAGTGCAGTAATTCCAGTGTTGAAACAAGTTGCAGGTCTAATAAATGTGCTGCTGAAGAGTGCAGGTACTGAGCCCCTCCTGGGATAAATGCGGCTCCATGGCATTAATGCAGCTCCATGGCATTCAACAACCGAACATCTTTCAAAAGCTTCCCAAGCACAGATAAGGCTGATGGGAATTTTGTCACCACTTTCAACAAGAGCAGAAGTTCACCTTGGGTAAACAAGCCTGGAGCAGAGACTCTGTTTACAGAGCTGTGAGCCCCCCCTTCCTGCTGTTCCTTTCTCCCCTGGCTCTGCAGGGCTCAGATAAATTACCGTGTGCTCGAAGGCAAGCTGGTAGAGTGGGACTCTGATACCTTTTATAGGGTAGGTCTTCCACTGAGATTTATGCCTTTGGTCTAACAAAGCAAGTTGTTTACCTCATGCAGATGAAGTTCATTCCTTCCAATCCAGAGACTGAATGCCTAGGTTTCCTGGACCAGGACCTATGTCAACCAGGATTTTTATGGCAGTTAAAGATACGATACAATGCCCTAAATTAAATACAGTCAAAAAAGATGAGGAAGAAAAAGTTTTGTAGAAAGAGTTCAGTGTACTCAGTAAACACATTTTTTTTTTCAGGGTTAAAAAGAAAAAAGTGAACAATGACACATGCAATAAAATTCCCAAACCAAAAGGAAAAGGTTATCTAGATAAACTCATCTTCAGACAATGTCAACAATTAAGCAAAAATCATTAATTTCATGTCAGTTAAATTACAAAAATCCTACTTACTGAAAAAAAAAATCCTTCAAGAGAGAACAAAATCACCTTTTAAAATTAAAAGCAATAAAATAGTTTTTAAAATGTCAGCTGTCTTGTATATTTTTTTTTACTTGAAACTAGTCAGAATTTATGAACAGTTCAGATAAACCCCATTTTTTCCAACTTTTTTTAGTTAAAAACATAAGAATATTTTTTTTAATTGAACCACAAAGGCAGATAGTGCATTTTTGACACGTTAATTAAAACAAGACATTTCAAAAGGCTGCACATCTTGTAAAAGCAGTGTATTTGTAGCCCTGGGCATTTCTATATCTCACGTAATAGGCAAAGAATGCTGGATGAAAGCTGCCATCACCTTTGCAGTGAAATAATAACAATCATTCAGTGATTAAAGGATTGTAATTCCCTGATCAACTTGTATCCTTCTCACCCCTGATGCAAAACTCAAGCGCTCTTTTATTTTCTGTTAAACTGTATTTTGCATCCAAGCATGGCATGCTGACTGGGTAATGGACTGAAATCATGAAGTTAAAAGTATGTAAAATCCTTTTAACATATTTTGGTATCTCTAAACCCATTTTTCATTTACTTGCTACTATTAGGGAAATGGGATAAAGGAACTTTGAGGTCAAGTAAGTCTTTGTCTTGGATAATAATCTAAAGAGGCAAACTTTTCAGGAAAGAAATCTATGGAAAATATGATTATTTTGATTAAAAACATGTATTACCTGATTGCGTGACCTGTGTCTTTAGTAAGACAGGTTCTGTATTCAGCATCCCAAATGTTTAGTGTTCAGACATCTGCACTAGACCAAATCTATAGCAACTAACAGGTTAGGTGCTATTTAATTAGCACTAATTGCTTTCCATTAACTTGAGACAGAAGGAAAATTTGCTGTTCAGTCACTGCCCATGAAAACCTGCTTTCCTGGTGTCACTGCTATCTACTTAAATACAAGGTATGTCAATGCCACCTACCTAAATACAAGGTAATGTTTCACATTTTAGGAAAATAACTGTGTGTCTTTTATCTCACACAGGCTTTCACAGGTTTTAGTTGCAAACACATTTTCTGGCACTCTTGGAGGTCTGTTTTCATGTTTTGGTTTGGGTTTTTTTTTGTGCTGCTGACCTCTGGTCTCATAGGGAAAAAATTAATCTTTTAATGCTATTATTATTCATACTAATATATGCTGTCCAAAATCTAAAAACTACCCCCTAATACCAGCCCAATTGCTCTTCAAAGGTTGAAAATAAAGTTTAGCAAAACAAAAAATTCGGTAAAGATATTCAAGTCATGTGTAAATTTGATTAGTAAAACAGGACCCATAAAACTAGATGGATAAAAAGGTAAAGATAAAATTATATAATACAAATAAATCACCATGTATTGAAAAAAGCTCAGGACTGACTTTGAGTGTTCTGTTTTCTAGACTTCAGGACAAACAGTAAAGTCAGATGAAGAATCACGCTCTAGAAGGAACCAGTAGATTTCCAAAAGCTCAATGTACTTTCACCTGTGTGACTTGAGCAGTAACAAAAATATGGTATTTTGATGATTCCTACAGGAGTATGAAGGAGAAGCACTAAAAAAAGATGGTGCTATTCTGGGAACAGTTGAAGGATAGTAAAAAAGACAAAAACAGAATCAGTATATATATTTAAAAAAAAAAAAAAAAAAAAGTCCTAAAACAAGACCCCAAAGCCCCCTCCCAACCCAAAAACCAAACCAAAACAAAATCCCACTCTGCAATCCTGTACTGTATAAATTAATATTGGAAATTGAAAACATAAAAAATAATTACTCAAGAACTAAATCACACTTCAATGACACAAAAGAAGTTTTACTGTCTGCATTGCTACAGTGTGATGAATTTCACACTTAAAGTAACTTGCTGGTCTTCACACAGGAAGTTTCATCAGAACCCAGAAGATCTGTCTTTGTTCACAGGGACTGGAATCTACATTTTATTAAATCAGTAGAATCACAGTGCACATGTTAAACATACTACAGATAAACTCTCAAACGTGTGAATTCAAAAACGACCACGTGACTTCAAAAGGCAAACAACATTCTGGGATGTATCAATATAATTTATGGTGATGTTCAAGATTCATGAATCAGAAATAAATTCCAACAACCTGTTGAAAAATAAAAATTCCTCAAAAAAAACTTCTACTTTTTATTTTATGGTTATTATTTTTTTCTCTTTAATGTTATTTTTCTTTGGAGATCTGTACCATAACATTAATGAAAAGAGTCCTGATTTTTCCTTTGTCTTGATGTGAACATTTTTTCTATTTTCTATGTTTCAATCTCTTGGAAAATTGTGGAGTGGAAACCTAAATAAAGACAAAATAATTCCTTTTTGTTGTTGTTGTTGCATCACCTCTTTGCGCAGGGAGACATGATTGAAGAGTACTTTGAAAGACACTTGAAAGGTTGCTGCTGACGCAACAGGACCAATCCACTAGACCATGTTGCTCAGGGCCCCATCCAACCTGGCCTTGAACACTCCCAGTGATGAGGCATCGACAGCTTCCCCAGGCAACCTGCTAATGTCTCACCAACCTCGCAGTAAAGAATTTCTTCCCAACATGTAATCTAAACCTCCTCTCTTTCAGTTTGAATCCATTCCCCCTTGTCCTGTCACCACAGGCCATTTTAAATAGTCCCTCTCCATCTTGTAATCTCCTTTCAGGAACTGGAAGGCTGAAATGCAGTCACTCTGAAGCCTTCTCTTCTCCAGGCTGAACAAACCCAAATCTCTCAACCTTTCCTCATAGAAGGGGAGCTCCATCCCTTTCATTATCTTGGTTGCCCTTCTCTGGACTCGCTCCAACAGGTCCATGTCCTTCCAATGTTGGGGACTCCAGAGCTGAATGCTGCACTCCAGGTGGTTCTCACCAGAGCAGAGCAGAGGAGCACAATCACCTCCCTCGACCTGCTGGCCATGGTGCTTTTGCTGCAGCTCAGGACATGGTTGTCTTTTTGGGCCGTGAGTGCACATTGCTGGCTCGTGTCCAGCGTTTCACTCACTCGCACCCCCAAGCCTTTCTCAGCAGGGCTGCCCTCAATCTGTCCATCCCCCAGCCTGGATTGATACCGGGGTTTGCCCTGACCCAGATGCAGCACCTTGAATTTGGCTTTGTTAAACTTCATGAGATTACCATGGTTATTCTTTGTGACTGCTGCCTCTTTTACACATAATTGCATGAATATAAAATCTATTAGCAAATATAAACAGACTATCTATTCTCAAATCCTGACAGTGTGCTACTTTAAACTCCATAGAGAAAGATAAAGAATCTGTTTGCAATTCTGCAATTTGCTGGTTTGCTAAATATTTGATAACAATGTAGAAATTAAAAAACTGAAGTAATACTTTGTCCAAATGAGCCAATTTCTCAGCTAAGGAATTACAATTCTGGTTTAAAGTAGTGAATAGATTTGTAAAATCTATGCAAATTTTTTTGTATTTTAAACTGCTAAGTAAACAGGAATAAAAATTTATGAGCTGAGGAAATATATATTAGACATTTGTAACTTTTTATTCTTTAGATCATGCAGAGATGCATTTTAGTTTCAGCTAATTCACTGTATATCACTGATATTCAGAGATATGAAAAATATATTTGAATGTACCCTACTATTTATGATGTCTGCAGGAGACAATTTTAGATATTTGGGGTTGTGGGTTTGTTGGTGGTTTGTTTTGTTGGTTTTTTTGTGTTTTTTTTTTTTTTTAATTTTTACTTAGTACAGTTACATATTCTTTAATATAAAGCACAGCATGTTTTGGGTCATGGGATTCTAAGTCATGTCACTATAATTTGTCATGACAGTTTAAATGAAAAAGTGCAGTTCAATTACTAAAATTTGTTAGTCATTTGTATAAAACCAAAGGAAAATACAGATCCAAACACACAGACTTGAAACCAGAAATAGCTGACCTAGTCAGGAACTGCATAAAACATCTTCCCTGATAAATTTTATTGTGGACAGAAAGCTAAAAGGGAACTCTTTAAGCTGTTAGGATCGTTCATTTCCATTCAGCACATTACATGGGAGCTTTACAGGCAGTTTGGGAATGATAAAGGCTTAAGCATATACTTAAGTGCTTTGCTGAATGATACAGCCTGATGCAGGTCTCACTTCATGTTGTGGAAAAACTGGAGTGTTTTTCTTAGGGATGAAAAAATTAATGGTTTAGTTCTGACAGGTTTATCTTGCAGACACATAGAATATATGACTGGTTTTAGTACTAATGCTACATCAGCATTCCAAGGCCTATTATGCTCTGCTGAGATATTTGAGGTCTCTCAGCACTGCCTTGATGCTCTTGGCCGTTTTCCCTTCCCAAATGCCCATATTGTCCAATGTGTTACCATTACCTCCTTGAATCCCTCAGAAACAGCTGAGGTCCAGTGGTGTCGCATGACTGTACACCCTGTTAAGGTTGATAAGGATCCCTTGGTGAAGGGATGAAAGTTGCATCCTTTCATGTTTTGTAAAGCACTCTGGGCTCTTTGCAGATGGAAAGTCCCATGAAATGATGCTGAACAGCACCCAGACAATCTGAATGTCCAGATATCAGTTCAACACCACAAATCTTGCACTTCTCATATTTTAAAATACGAGAATTTTAAAATACTGAGATGAATACTGAGAACATTTATAGATCTATGTTACACATTAAATTCCTAGTTTGTTTCCGTAGTGTGGATTTAAGCACTAGGTCTGTGAAAGAAATTAGTATCTAACTTCTTTTTCCTAATAAATCGAAAGAGATCATCTATTTTTATGTGTTCTTTCACATGGCTAGCTTGCAGGTAAAAAAAATTGCAAATGTATTTGCTTGATGATCTTGGTTAAGATAGCTATTTATATATCACTCCACAGAAAAGCCCCATAAATGTCAAGTCTGCCCGAGCAGTTTTATTAAGCCACTTTTACTATGTTATTAGGCACTTTAAAAGTAGGTCTTTATTAAGAATGTTTTCTTGCATATTTACTTTGTGAGTTTGTTAAAGTAAAATCTTGCCTCCTCAACATCAGCAGCGTGTTCTGATACCTTTTTTGATAGACTTGTCTGGATGAATTTGTTCTGGGAGTCCTCCAGTAAATTCAAGTATCAAGATGAGAAAAAGTCATCAAATGTGAATAAAAAAAGATGAACTGCACCCCTTATGGGCATCTATCTGCTCATAGCAAAAAATCTCATTATTCCCAGATATAACTGTGTAATTAATTCACTATTAATTTGCCTGCTCACTTTTAGCTTTCCATTATGACAAGAAATATTTAATAATGTGTCATACAAAATACTGACTAATCTATAGAAAAAGAGGCTCAGCCAGGTGACTGAGCAGTTGGCATTACCTGTATAAAGAATAAAAACCTTTGTTTATTCAGAAAACTGAAATGATGCAGGTTGAAGGCAATGTTACTCAGAGGTTGCTGTGGGTTAGACAGCAACAGAGCACCTGTGCTCTACCTACGCTGCCTGGAATGACCTGCCAGCTTTGTTGGTGCACACAGGGACTCTTACTCCAGGTTGTCTTGCACCATCTTGGCCAGGTCACTTTGGTTCAGAAGATAAAAGCAATTTCAGTATCTAAAGCAATGGTTAGGGAGCTCAAGTCCAAAACTGCACTCTGAAACACCTCTTCTAAGCACTTGCCTAAATTTAGAAGTAAATAAAACCACACCTTTCAGCACTACCACAGATGACCCCAGCCTTGCAAAGCAGTTTTGCAACATATAGCTGATTTTACCAGAATTAACTGATACCTCAGCAATTAACAACAGACATATTATGAAGACAGAGGTAGAAGTAGTGATTATAGAGATGGAAGGGATAGGTCTTGTCTTAAAGAGTTTAATACAAAAGTTATTCTAAAAGAATGCCTGTTTTAAATAATAATCTAAATATACAGAGAAAGAGAGAGAGGGGGAAACCCAGACCTTCTGCAACTTGGCAACTTCAAACAGATCTTCCCAAAATTGCTAATGGGAGGAAGAGAGAGAGTAAAAGCAAACCACTGTGTAGGACAAATGCTTAGGTTTCTCAGTTGAAATCTGGCGAGTTCTGATTTCCTACCCACATTCCCCAGATATTCCTAATTATTCAGTTACTGTCTAGTGATAAAATACTCAATACGTGGGTAAACATGTTCAGCTGTACAAATGTACTATGGAAGATCTGAGTCTGAAGTCTGAGCATCACTTCTTAAGCTGCTCCTAAATACAGCTAGTTAAAGCTACTCTTCCTGCAGTAACCGGCAGAAAAAGATCCAAAGCTGAAAGATACAGGGAGCTCAAGGGATGCACCAAAGAAAATAATATTTTTAACATTTTATCTTAACTCAATGGACAAGACAGAAGCTACACATCTGTGTCTCACTGAGACTTCTGTCCTTCAGTATCTACCCTCAATATCAGCACAGAAAATTTTTGCTGTCTCTTATGTAGTTATAGAAAAATGAAGGTTATTTGATATTAAGCACACAATAGAGAAGAAACATCAGTGTCAAATGTATCACAATATAGACATCTGTTGATTTAATGTAGCTCTGAGACTCAGGTGGCTGCCAGAGAACACAAAGAAAGGGTTTCTGTGCATGAAGGACTCCATCTCTCTTTGTGTTTCAGACTTCAATGACTTGTTTTCAAAAAACTCCAAATTTGAATTCTTTGACATCAGCGGTGCTGCCCATATGATGCAATATAATTAATTAAGAGTTTCATAACAAAGTTATCTATGCAACAGAAGTCATACATTTTCACCAAACAGGTAACAGCTGAGAATTTGTTTTGCCATAGAGAATTAATTTTGTCATAATGTTGCTAACAGTCTTTTCTTTTTACCTTAGGACATATCTCAAACACCTGTGAGTGGTGGATAGGCAGTAATACAGACATATCCTTGGTCTCAGTGTTCTCCTACAGCTAGTAAATGTTTTCTGGCTTTTCGTAGAGGACTTTCAGATTATCAATTTTCTCCCTGTGTGTGATGAGCTGAACTGAAATTCAGTTCTCATTCTGCAGGCAGCTTTGCAATTCATTTCACTGCAAGCAAGAGACCTAAAAGTTAGATGCTACAATACTTAAAATTATTATTTTGCCTAGAGCAAAAGACTTTGTGGTGTTTTTTGTTTTTTTGTTTGTTTTTTTTTTTTTGCTTTTAGATATTATGCAGAGTGATTTAAGAATCTTAAATTAAAGTTATTTATGTCTGCTGAGTAAGAATGGCTTTCCAGGTTCATGCCAGTATCAATCAAACCAGCTTCAAATACATTTTGAAAAGTAATTGCAGTGCCAGTGACTAGTAAACATTACCATTTAGCCATGTTCCTATAAATAAACCCTGCCTGATAAAGCTTTATGGGAACAGCTTGTAGACTGAGTTAATTTAGACACTGCTGATAGAATCTGGATGGATACAACTGGACCATCAGTGGGATCTGATAAACTGCAAAAAACAATCATATGAAAATTAATATAACTAATATGCTCTTTCTGCATAACCAGAATTACAGTTTCAACATATGCAAGGATCAAAAAATGCAGTTACAACCTCTTAAAACTAATGGATGAGTGTTTTTATGGCTTTGACACAAGCAAAGCTGCAGTCTAACACTGTCTGGGTGGTTGAGTGTTGCACACACAGATAGGTCTCTCACTTCTGCAAGCCATATTGCATTGGAAGGGTCTTTTTGTGAGTCCCACAGTCAGTCAGTGATATACCAGAGAGCGCAGCTCCATCCTCAGCAAACTACTAAATATGCTTCCCCAGTGTGCTCAGTGAGAAAATTCTATCTGTGTGGCCATATCGAGTGGTTGTGCATGTCTTCAGTGAGGTCAGTAAGAACTATAATGCAGACTTCAAGTAGACTTGCTTCCCAAGAGAAAGTCTGTTATTTTTGAGTATTTGAGGTTTATATTTGCGGTGAAATTTCTCGGTGTTCTTTTAAGAATGCTGAATCAGTTGCTCACTTTTTCTGTGGAACACTAATTTAGCGTATATTCTAAGACTCTTAACTGCAAGCCCTACTATTGACTCTTGATAGAACAAATGCATTCACAAATTTTAAAGGAAATCACACACAAGTATGTTATAAATGAAATAATGTGTTTTGCTCTTCACGGAGTCATAGAAATAGAGGTCGTATAGCTCAGCCTTCCACCTGGGGCAGAACTATTGCCAACATGAGATCAGATCAGCTGTGGTTCTGCTTACCCAAATCTTGAAAAACTTCCAAGGATTAAGGCTTCATATTAAGGAATTTCTCAACTCTCCCAGTGGAAAAACCTCCTGATATCAAATGTGAACCTCCCTAACTGCAGTTAGGAAGCACCACCATTTGTCATAACATTGGCCACTACCAAGAGGAGTGTTTTTACTTACCAGTACAATTTACCAGTTGCATATTTTCAACACCATCCAAGGCAGCCTGCCTCACAGAGAAAGAATGTTTTTCCTTTGAAGAAGGTCATGGTTCAAGGATGTTATGAGGTGAAGTCAGTATTTTCAACCTAAGGTCCCAAGATTTCTGTCAGTTTCTGGATAACTTACAGGCATTTAAAAAGTAAATAAATAATAAGAATAGTTTTAAAAGCCAGTAGTCTTTGACCCAGCATGAAAATTCCAAACTTCCATTTTTTCTTTCTAAAAAAAAGAAAAGGTGAAGAGCTTTGCTAACTGAAGTGAAATTTCTTAAAAATTATGTTTCACTGGATAGAACTGGTGGACTGGTGAGCTCTAATCCAGTCCTCAGTCTTACTAAGTCTTCCTCTCAGATCATAAGCAAATCACCATAATTCTGTAAGGATTCTTCGTCATTTAAAATTAAGCTATATCTAGCATTCTTTATCACAGTAAAGTGTCATGAGGAAAAATTTATTTCTTTTTAAAGCCTCATAAACTTCAAAAAGAAAAAAACATAAAGAAAATTCAAAGATAGAGCCAGGTAACAACCTAAGAAAGATATAAAGAATCTGGAGTTCTGTTTGTATATTTTTTTTACTTGTTTTTGGGGGGTATTTTATCGCTGCAGGCAATAGAAGTCTACATTTGACTTCAACAGGAACAATTGAATGATAGAGCAGAACAGCACAGTGAGCCATATTTCACAGTGGTAAAGACTGACGAAAGGTTAGAGTTTGGAAAGAATAGGGGCACTTCTCCTCACTTCTTGTGATGTGAGAAATAGCTTTCAGCAAATCACTTCTCTGTCTTTTCCCTCCTCTTACTGCAACAATGGAATAATACTATTCACCTCATATATAAAGTACTGTGTGGAGGACAAGTGTGCTATAAAAACCTGCAGTGTGACAAGGCCAACAAACATAAATACAGGCAATGGCATTGAAATATTTATCTTTATCCAATCTTTTTCATTTTTTTTTTTCTCGAACTGACTTGTGGGATAATGACTACAAGATCTCTCTGCTAAGCTGACATTTCTGGATAAAGTGGTGAAGGGCATTGTCGTTAGAGATTTTGTTTTTCCAAATGTTTTGGCAAGGATTTGATGGACAGATCACTGACATTCACTTGGAATGTTACAAAATACAGGAATGGCAAATGCTGCATTTACCTTAAAAGTTCCCCATGGTGGAATTCAGAAGATGTGTTATTTTGTTAACTCCAGAACAGTACTGTGTGATACATTACTGAAAAAATAGAACTACTGGACATTTACTCAAGGTTGTATTGAGTATTCATAGAGGTGTCCTAAGACTTACTTCAGTATTTTTGATTCTGGGGAGACAAGAATGATTTTCTATATTTTCTTTTTTTTTTTCCTCTAAGGAAAGTTTAAATTGATTTCCCTTCTTATCTAAGTGAATATCAGTGATAAACTTCTGTAAAATGTTTGCTTTACATAACCAAATAGCACTCAGATGGTATGCTTCTTCTATACAGAGATAATCTGCATATAGTATCCACAGTATGGAATAGAAGGAAATAATGGTATCCAACCTGAGTATTGAGACTCAAATTTCTTCATGAATTTTGATGAAAAAGTTAAATGGCTGCAGCTGGTACTCAGAAGCATACTGAAAATGATCTTTATTTTCTTAAAAGACTAGTCCATTTAAATAGACATATTCTGTTAAGTCTTTCAGTACAGTTCCTTTAGCTGAAGCCATAAAGGAAGTAAAACTTGAGAAGCAATTTTTCTAAGCTACACATCCATGAAACAATAAAATTATGATTTTGTATCTACCTCTGTGATCATTCTTACTCAAAATGCAGTAGGATTTTTTTTCCTCCCAGTTTATTGCACACTGATGGATCAGTTTGAGGGGAAGAAAAGACCTAGACGCCTTGTTAGAACTGCTAAGGAATAAATAAACCAAACATCTCTGTGATATCATCACTGTTTCCATCACAGACCCCAAAGACAAGCCCATACAAGTTACTATAAAAAAAAAATAAATTAACTCTATCCCAATCTAAACTGGGGCAGTACCAAAAAACCCACACAGGTATTCAACATAATGTCGTAAATCCATAACCTAAACTTAACTGTAGTCTTCATTAACACATTTATGAAAGAGAAAGGATGAACCGTTGGTTTTATTTTATTTGCTGGGGTAGAGGAAAAGATGGTAGAAAAGTTAAATTGTTGAACGATTTGTAGTTTTCACTAAATAATTTGAAATTTGTAAATTATTTAATCATTGAATTAAGTTACAGGTGGGAAAAGGACATTGTTTGATAAGCTCTTTCCCCTAAATAACACCTAATAAATCTAATAAAAAAATCAGAATGGTCTCTTTCAGGAACATTAAAGTTGAATCTGTAACTGTTCCAAATTTAGAGCTGGCGGTGCAGTGCTAATCCAATTCTTCCTAAATTCCCAGGCATTTTTTTTCCTGCCTGTTTTTCTGGAGTACGCAAGGCTTTCCAACGGCAGTAACAACAAGAAAATTCAGCTCTGATTCAGTCTATTTCAGCCTAATTCAGTCCAGTTTAAGGACTGGTTTAGAGGAAAGGACCAATTTAGCTTCAGTGGTGCAGGAATGCATGGGACCTTCTGGTACTGAGCTGAATTCAGTTTTAGAGACGGCCCAAGACCTGTCATAAATCATGACTGCTGGTTTTGAGAATCCCTAAATTGAAGCTCTGTGTGTGCAAAGATATTTGTTATGCAAGAGACTAAACATTTACAGAGCAGTAGCTACATTTTCAAGGTTATATCAACACTGAATTACACAGTGTTAGGGCAATTTAAAAACTTCTGGAGCTTTTCTTCTCCTGGATATGGTATTTTAATATCTTAGCTGGCCAGGTCTACTTGCTTATGTTGCATATTACTGATTGATTACTGTGTATGAAATGTTATGCTGATGTTTTAAAAACAATGGCTTATTCCCTAGATTGGAATTCCTTAGATTGATTATAAAAATAAGCATATATATAAAATTAATCTTGAAGGTATTGTGATAATTAAATCATTTTAAAATGGAACTTTGTTCTCTTTCATCTTTACTGATATTAGGGTGAGAAACAATTTCTCACCGGCTGTTAGGCAGAGAATGGTGGCACCTTTGCTCACATGATAGGCTTCTTTCCTGCTAATTCCTGCTCCTTCTAGAGCAAGACTATGTTTAGCTGCTCCAGCAGATTCGAATGCTGTTCCCATTGCAGTTTATACTGCTAATGTCAGAGATCCATGTGTTTTTAATGTGCTTCACTGTATCAAAGAACATAAGCCAATGAAAACAAACTATCCTCAGAACATGTTCAGAGCAGAGTCTTTGGCAGTGCCTCACATACAAAACAAATAGTTTCTCCAATAATGATTTATTATTGTTGTTGTAGATGTTGTTACTTTTTCTTAGCTATATGAACCCTAAGGATCGCTGGTGTTTTAATATGGTTTTTTTTTTCTCAGTACCAGACATCTAGTGCTTCCTACATGGAGAGAATCTAAACTGAAATTCAAAATCATAGCCAGTGACAATGAAAGAGACATAAACTCTTTTAAGTGTGTCATGACAATTTCTGACTGCAAATCACATATTTTTTTAAGTTACATTTTCTGGAACCTGAATCCATGCATTCCTTGTTCAAATGCAAAGAATTGGCATGAATCATCATCAGCTAGGGATGATAGAGAAATTAATTAAGTGAGTTTATTTCCAAAGCTCAACCACAACATCCAAATTACTATTTTACTCTTTAAAATTGTGCAATTTCCTTGTTTTGATTTTTTTTTTTTTTTTAATAAGGACCTGACAGTGCCCCAGGCTTGCAATATGAATTAATTAATTCCCTCCATTCATGATAAAACCCAGGTGACCAGTCTCACTGAAACCCACAGGGATGCTACAGGAGGAAATCATTCCTAAATCATCAATGACACTACTGCCTGATTTCAGTGTTTCATTTAAAGAACACGTGGAGCTCCACCAGGCACCTTAGAATCAAAAATCTTACTTACGATTGCCAAATTTCTGCAATAATAGTGTAGCTGTGTTAGCCTTGTGTTTAATGAGCTGGAGGTGGAATCAGATGTTAGTTATTTAAATCACTTTTCGCAATCTAAACTTCTCTCATTTGCACCATAAATGAAATTCTTGTGTGAGCGTGGGGGGAAAGCTTAATTTTCCTTCCAGCTGCAATAATATCTGCAAAGACTATAAATTTAACGTTTGAAATCATCAAATGAACAGCTGCATTAGGAAAGAAAATGTATGAATGTATCAGGAGAGCTGAGAAATACAGACTGAAAAGTGTCTGAAACTCTCAATTCTCAAGTATTTTAATTTGTACAATATCTGAACATGTATGGACTAATTCCAGATCTCATCAAACTCTGAGAAGCCAAAATAACTCCTGCTTTTGTCCATGGTATGGTGATGCAATTCAGAGCTGGAACTTGTCTATAGTCTCTATTTTGCTTTAGACATGTTTTTTTTTTTTTTCCTTTAGGATAGCAAGATTTTGCATCACTAAGTTCATTAACCCAACAGCCCAGACACACTAACAGCCAACTATGGTAAATTATGTCATGCCTGCTCACATATAGTAACATTTCATATAGGTATTCTTAGCTCTCAGCATCTGCAAGACTTAGCTTTGTGTGCAGTAAAAAAGGGTTCGATAAATGGCACTACCCTGTACACCCTCAGGTTAAGATCATGTCCATGAGCAGTTCCAAAGGTGAGCAGGCACACAGTAACTGTTTTAGCAGTGGCATTTGCTCAAGTGTGCAAGTGGCTCTAGAGTTATGTTACTTATCTTCGCTTCCTTCCTTTAACTGTGCCCTTGCTCTCTGCTATATATCAAATCTGTACAGCAATGCTGTAACTGTTACTGTATGTGAAAAAAAAAAAACAACAAACACATGAAGATTTGGACCTTTTGTATGTCTGGAGACATTTCAGGAATGCTGAATGTCAGAATGTGTTTTCAGTGACTCATGGATAACTCATTTTCATGGCCCAAACATGTGAGCTCCAGCTTTTATACATTGTACTAATTTGTCTCCCGGTTGTGAAGTCAGCCAGACTCTATTCTACAAGCTACAACAGTATCACATTTTGCTCAAATAAAATCAAACAACTTAGACCAGCCAGTATTTGCTTCAGGTGTTGCCAAATAGATGGGAATGGTGTGTTCCATTCATTGCCAGTAAAAGAGAAGAAAAACATTCCTCTCCCATAAATAAATGGCTCGTCACATATTGAATTTATATTTTGCAGAATGGTATGGTCTTTCAGCCACTGATTAAGTCTGAACTAAGCTCAAGTTAAAGGGCTGCGGGGACACATTCTTATGTGATGATGTGACATTAAACCTATGAACAATTCTAGCTGAATTTTTTCTATTAAAAAAAAATGACAACCATCACTGAGGGTGATGAGATCATTTGAGATAATATTTTGCAATTTGAGTGTGTTTTAATTTATCTTCATAACACCCCTGATGTACAGGAGGCTCTCCCTGAATACGAGGAAGAACTTCTTTACTGTGCAGGGGACTGTGTGCAGGAACAGATTGCCCAGAGCATCTCCCTCACTGGAGATATTCCAGAACTGTCTGGACCCAATGCCATGCAATGTGCTCTAGGATGACCCTACTTGAGCAGGGAGTTTGGACCAGGTGACCCCACCAGGGGTCCCTTCCAACCTTACCCATTCTGTATGTCTGTGTTTCTATAGATTCTGAGGTAAATTGTTTCATTCAAATTCAAACTAGCAGGAGATTTATGCTACTGGATGCACCTGAGGAGATCTGCTGGTGTTTCTAAAATTGAAAAGTCCGCAATGTGTAATTATAATGCCAGAGCCACATGAAAGCAGGCTAGTAAAGTTTAAACACGGTGCAGAAATGTGAGTTCCTTTGGAGCATTTGGTCCAAACATCACTAGTTTTTCTTAAAGCTATTTTTCCCCTCATCAGACCTATAGCAAAATAAGCTAAGACCTCCACATGCTCAGCACTGCACCTTGCCTGTTTCTACTTAGTCATATTGGATCTATACTACAATAAGATGCTCCTGGAAAACGCTTTTTGCCCCTCAAAAGATTCCATTGCATTAGTAAATTTTATTCTATCTCTACTGGTTTTTACAACTTTCTGAAAGGGATCTGAAGAGTAGGAGGTTATTTCATACAAAATTTTTCTGGAGAGTGTTTCTGAGTGGAATTCAGCTTAATTTTAAATGAAATTTGAGAATAAATAGGCCATTTTCACCTGCTCCCTATATAGTCAAAGAGTAGGCATTATCTGTGTAAGATTTGTCTCACATACCTACTCAGGGACATGTACACATCAGGTCATGAGAGTTGTATTTGGATTCAGATGCCCTGCATTATTTCTGACAATCTGAAAACAGAAGTAATACAAATGACTAACAGAGCAGACATCTAACTTCAGGGAAATAAACTTACAGGAGATCAATCTGACCTTCTATATCTATTTTCAGACAATAACCATAAGCAGCAAGATTCATAAATTTTGCCTTACAGGAATATAGGCAATTGCTGTGTTTAGTATTCCTACTGTATCTTGCCTCAAAGTAAAAGTTATTCTCAGTCTATTTAATTGATTCAGACTCAACTTTATGTACAAACCAAACATTCATTTTTCCCATTCGGAATTATATTTATTTTTTGTCAGTGTAGTATCTTTGCTGATGTCCAGACTGTGATTGATTGTATTTGTTACATTTCTCTTCTGAAACAAGTGAGTAAAATAGACTATTTCAGTTGTAAGGGACCTAAAATAATCATCCAGTCCAATTGCCTGAGCACTTCAGGGATAACCAAAAGTTGAAGCATGTTCTTAAGGATGTGTCCAAATGCCTCTTAAACACTTACAGCCTGGCCATCTCTAGAAGAAGCCTTTGCCAGTTCCCTCTCCATTTGTCCTCCTCAGGAAGCTTCAGGGACAATGAGATCATCCCTCAGCCTCCTTTTCTCCAGACCAGAAGAAACCTGGAGCCTTCAGCTGCTCCTCACAAGACATTTCTTCCAGCCCTTTCACCAGCTTTGTTGCCTCCGGACTGATTCAAGGACCTTCATGTTTCTCTGTCCCAGAACTGCACACAGTGCTTGAGGTGCAGCCACACCAACCCTGAATGAGTTGAAGTGCATGAATATTGCTGCAGGAGCAATCTCTGCTTTTTCATTTTACATTTTCAATATTTCAATTATATTTTCAATATGAAGTCAGTGTCAATTTTTGCCCAGTTCTGGGTAGACAGATGTTTGTGGTTCATATGTAGACAAGCATTTAATAAATACCAGTTTTCAGTGGCCAACTAAGAGTGAGATGGTTCAACATTCAGTCTGCTATGGGAGAACTCTTTGAGTCAATGTCTGTCTGCCAACACATCCTTTGCAACTTGGAGTGTTCCAAGTGCTTTGGAGGAACAAAAGTTGACATGATAGACCAAAACCTAGTTCTGGAAACAGGTAGAGTTAAGAAATATTTGCCATAGCTAATATCACTGTTAGCAAGATGTCACTAGGCAGTTACACTGTGACAAAGTTGTAAAATACAATTTATGGAAGCAAAATTAGGCATCCAGCTGATTTGGTTAAGTTAGGAGAAGCTTTACAAATTTTCTCTCATGTGTAGGTGTTAGTCTACCACAACAATAAGCCATTGACCCTTTTTCCCTTCCACCACCTCTTCTATTCTTATCCTTTCCCAGCTGTCATGTCATAACTAGAACTACTCTCCTTGCTGGAGCACGAGAACAAAGCACCTCTGTCATTTCAGGTGTCATCTCATCCCGTCCCTCTAGTCCACAGCTTCCCTGTGAGAAGCTGTGGGCTACAGACTACAAATTTTTCTTACCATGAGCAAAGTAAAAACTATACCCCTGAAAAAAAAAAACCAGAAAAATCGCATGACCCTTCACTATGAATGGACAAAGACGACAGCTTAATTTTTAATAACACAGATATTAAAAATATATGTATTATTTCAACATTCTAAATGTTTGAGTTACTTAATAGTATAAATGCACTACTTCTTAGTGGGTTTTAACAAGAACTTGATCTAAATCAATACATGAACCTTTACATAAGAGAGACAAATATAAAATAAAATAAAGCTCAAGCTACTGAATCTAAAGTCAGAAGCTTGTTTCCTATTGCCCTCCAGTCTTTGCAAGGGAGAGAGGTGATGTTGTCAATAATGTAAAGCCTGAAAGGTTCAGAAAGTGAATATGCACCTCCTGGCATATTTTTGAAGGTTTTTCTTAAAAACTCATGAAGGAAAGTAGTTTGAACTGTGTACTTCATCATGAGAATGTGGGCTGGAAACATATTTTCCCCCCACTGCAAACAGAGAAACAGCATCTCTTTCCCCTTGTGTGGGGCTCTCCTTCACCTAATAAAAAGTATAAAAATCACAAGTGTGCGTGTACCAGACAAGTGTGTACAGACAATAACTAGAAGTCAAGCACTCTCAGAACAGGACTGTAACACAGTGCATTTGCAACATTAATTACACTTTTCAGAGCACTTCTATTCATCATCCTGCTGGCCAGCACACGGATGTGAGAGACACCTTTTCACTTCAGTACATCATGATGGAGCAGCAACAGCAGTCATCAGAGAGCTCTGAAGCACTGCACTCTGCAATTGTACATGTGTGCTGGAGCAACACTTTGTACCACCTCAGCTTACAGCTTAGTCATAATTAGTGGCATTGTCCAAAAATCTTACAGGTGTTTATTCCCTGCAGGTCCCCACATTTCCTAGGTAATTAATTGCATCTCATTGGTAAATAAGAACATGTAGATTGGTTACTTTTCAGAATACAAAGATTAAAATGTCTCTGTAAACGTTTAAATTATTTTTGCACACTTCAAGTTAACATAGATTGGTGTAAACAGAAACTATTTACATACAGATATGTTACACGTAAACATGAGCATAGCTGGAACGTTTTTCCTATTCTGCTGGGTGGTGAAGGAAGGTTGCCCCCTGTTCAAGCTTAGCATTGGCCCATGAATACAGAACTAGAAAGTCCATGGTTTTGTGCTTTTTACTGAGTCCGCAGAGATCACGAGTCCAGTCCCAAGAGAAAGCACAGAATAGGGCATGGTAAACTTAATGGATTAGGTGTGGACTCCAGAGGAACAAGCTAGGAAAAGTATTGCGTCTTTTCATTCATACGAGGTCAAAAAGAGAAGAAAATGTTTGCTTGATTGGATCCCCAGAGGTTTCACAAGGCTGTTCCATGAGGACAAGTCCTGATTGCTCAGCTGGTGCAGCATTGCTGGGGCTGGTGCCAGGAAGGCACTTAGACCAGAGTCAGAGCACAAACACAGGGCTGTTTCCCTCCTGCCAGAGCTGAGTGAACCATTGCATTCTGCACAGTTGATTTTTTGGAGGAATCCCTTTGTAGAGAAACTACTGCTTTACTTTGAGAAAAGATATATCTGAAGTTAACAGTGGTGAAATGTTATCTCTTGTTTGAGTTTTAGTGCCGCAACAAATACTTTACCCTACTTGAATCTTTTAGTGTATTCTTTCTTGTAAAAAACTACATCATAACCCCTAGCAACCGAAGAGGGAGTGCCCCCTTAAAAATTAATCACTAGGAGA
Organism: Anabacerthia variegaticeps; assembly: GCA_035583185.1. Classification (NCBI taxonomy): domain Eukaryota; kingdom Metazoa; phylum Chordata; class Aves; order Passeriformes; family Furnariidae; genus Anabacerthia; species Anabacerthia variegaticeps. Next base: position 104,302,237 of record JAWWEW010000112.1, on the reverse strand, counting down.
AAGTGACAGTAAGGAGCTGAAACTGCTGAGCTGTATAAAGAATAGATAGCTTGATAAAAATTTCTTGGCAGAAAAGTGGTTCAGGTGTTTTACATGTTAACTTCAGCTTTAATCTTGACTAATGAACTCAATGAGGATTTTTTTAAATTTTTTTTTCCAATGGCAAACAAAGCCTGTTCATGTCCTTTTCACTGAATAAGACAAAAAAAAAATCATACATTTTCGTTTTGAGATTCTTCTTATCTCTCATCAAGAGAAGAAAAGACAAAAAAGGTGTTCTTATGCCAATTTTGTGATATTCTGCACAACCTTAATTTACACGCAATCCTAGCAGTTCCTGTACAGGAATTTAGTAGATACTACCAGCTCATCAAAAACATTGATGTTAAGGTGTAAAGGAAACTAATTAGGTCCTAAAAACTCTGTGGTGCAATTTAAGGCACCCTAGAATAACCAAAATACTTGGAGCAGAGATGTACAAAATAACAAAATACTTCCAGCAGAAATGCCAGAGGCCCTTGGGGTGGCTACAGCCCTCTGGCAAGTTTCCTGGTGGCCAGGAGAAACATTCCAGGGCAAAAGTACTCATCTTTGTAAAGTAAAATAGAGGTTTGGGCTTTGCTATACAAATTACATAGATCCTAAAACGAAACTCCATGATGACATTGTTATGAAACCTCAATATTTAGATGGAAAGAGCTGATGAATCTTATGTGTTTATACAATTTCAAAGGAAGGTTCATTATGTATCATGGTATGAATGCAAAAGCTAACTCTTGTACAGAAAAGCAGGTGCCAACAAGAGATTGGAATTTGCATTCTTTTCTTGTATTTAGCTTTCTAAATTTTACCTTTCAAAAGAGAGCCCTGCTTTGGCAAAGGGGAGTGAGGAGGTTCTCCCTTATTCAGTGAATAACTGGCTAGCTCATCCATTCAGGATTAACTTTTATTCTTTGGGAGGGGTTTCATACTTTCATGGGTTTCACAGTTCATCAGCCTGAAGAAAATACCAATTTGTATTTTCTGCCTGCATGGATGATAGACCTGGCTGGTTTATAGTACAAATTCCAACTGCTTCAGCATTACTGCTTTGCAGAAAGCTACTGAGATTTACTGGGCTGAGAGCACAAGCATCTGGGGATAACAACTGGTAAGATTGGGATTCTAGCCTTTTTCATGAGGAATACTATATATTTTACCCTGTATAGGATGCATAAGCAGTCTTTAAAATAGCTATCAGAACACATAATTCCTTGGTCAGACCCTAAATTACCACTGAGTGCATTGGCAGGCTTTCTGCACTGGGCAGAGTGTGTCATAGAATACTTTTATTGGAGAAATTAATGGACTTGACTAAAATTGACTTGAGTGTCTTGCAGAATTTCCTTCTAAAACTGTCCAACATTTTTAATTTGAGCTTTTTGTCTCATTAATAAATTCTAAAGATAGTCTTAATCTTATGTTTCACTCTAGCATAATATTTCTTTTAGTATTGGTTTCAAGCTTAAAATAGCACAAAGGACAAGTGAACACAAAGACATGGTAAATATCAGCTCGTTAATTGGCTCCAATAAGTCCTAAAAATACTGCAAAACATTAACTCTTCATGAATTGCAATAGAAGATTAGTTTTAATTGGGTATGTGTGCTGCTACGTATTTACAAAAGGAAAAAAAAAAGATGGATAAAGGTAAAGCACAGCCGTAATGCATCACTTCTAAATTCAATTATTATATTTCAAGCTAGTATATTTTTTATTTAAATTGTAGATAATTCATATAATTGTGTATGTATGTACTTATATAATACATCGTTATATTTTCTATGTGGTTGTATTTCCTTCTAGAAGAGAATCATCTTTAACTTATAGCTCAGACTTATCAACTTGGCAAGTATAGCCCACAAGTCAAGTTTATCAAGTTTTATCAACATAACAATGGAACAGCATGATACAGTTAACAATAAAGCTTTAGGTGAGGGTTATTTTTATGCCCACATAATTTTATAAGAGTTTTATTCGGTATTTTATGGGACATTCAAATACTTTGATCCTGCATGTGGTTCTTAAATCTACTGCACAACAGTAATTCCTTCTAAGCACCTACTAAAGTTAACTCTCCCTCAAGAACACTTGGGAAATTATCCTTGGAACAAAAGGAGAAGAAAAGCGGTTACATGGTGCCTTTGCACATTTTTCTGAATCTCTAACAAAGTTCCATCTCAACTGCAGGTGACAACGCTGCTATAGATGCTAATATGCAACAGGGTAAAGCCAAGCATTTGCTAAACAAAAGCTGCTTTGGTTAGAAAATCAACACTTGGCATAGGGAGAAGACATGAGAGACTATTTAGTAAGTAGGACGGCAAATGAAAGAAGGGTTAAAAAGTAGCATTTTTGGGCCACCACTCTCAATTCACATCTTTCCTCTCTAAATAACACTCCGGTGTCATTTAGCCACTTGAAGGTGTGTCAGGCTGTTAGCAGGCAGCATGACACCGAGCAAGTGTCCAGATTTGTTACCCGATTCTGTATTTCAGGAAAGAGAAATCCTGTACTGTATAAACTTGTCTAGTCATCCAATGCCATTGTTCCTCCCTTCCTCCTTAAATGGTGATAGGATGTTTCTAATCAACTATTACTGACTTCCATTAAACACTGTCAATTAACTCTTACTGAGGATCTGACTTGATTTTTAGACCACTGTAATTTTTTGCTTCTTAATGAGGCCTTCACTGTTAGTACTGCTGGTTTTGAAAGGTGTGTGAAAGTACTTGGACAGAGAGGATATTCTCCTTCCCTGTTGGTGTGTATCACTTGGGCTCAGCAAAAGAACTGCCTGCTGTATGTATGATTTGAGGATCGCAAACTGTTTTATCTTGACTCTTAAATAATAAAAAAAATATTAAAAAAAAATACAGAAAGTCTGTCACTGTGCTTTTGCTTCAATTTTCAGGCTCATACTTGCTTGGAAGCAGAGTAGTATCTCCTAAGGGAATTTAGGTTCCCAGACCAAGAAATGATCTGGGGTGGAGGGCATTCTTTTGTAATTAACGCATATGATGCTTTTAAATTCAATGCACAGATTTCTATAGAGGACACATCCTACAGCAGATCAACACATCACCCAGCGTAGTCGCAATATAATCACTTGTCCATTGCGCAATATATATGCATATTGCACAATACATATGCAAAACCACTGTTTTCTTTCCTCGTTCCAACAAAACTTGGGTGGAATAAGTATATTACAAATATTTGATTCTTTTCATGTGTATCTACCTTAAGCTTAAATACTACCTCTTTCTTTTAATGTATGGGGTTTTTTTTATTTTAATCTACTGTTTACAAGGAAATTAATAATCACAACCAATCTTGAAACAAGTCACCTGAATAAGGTAAGTAGATGACTGTAGTCCAAATGAATAAGAAACTTAAGGAGACAAAAGATTAAATTTGGATTACATTTCTTGACCTTTTAAAAAATTTAAATAAGGTCCTATTGTTCAAAGTGAACTCTGATGATTATAATAAAACATTCACTTACTGGTTTGGTAACACCCCATTAGAATTTGAAATAACTATTAGTCTCTGACAGAGTTTTACACATTTCTCCTAGTTCTCAGTCTTGTGCTAAGCTAATTCCTTCAGGTATAAACATCTCCACACCTAATAATATTACAGGTACAAACACCTTCCACCAGGTTCTTCTGCCCCTAGGGATATGCCCAGTGTGGGCAAAGATGAGTGATCCTGAACTTGCTTTGTGTGAGCACCACACTAGGCTAAAATGCTCCAGGTCAGGAAGCAGTGTGGCCGCATCAGTTGGGTGTGCTACTGCAGCAGTGCCACAGTGTCGTGCTAATGCAGCACCCTGGATAGTTTTGGATCCCAAAATGGGGGCAGAGATTTTGCATACAGCTGCCTGTACAGACAGGTCCTAAGGCTCTTTGAGTGCATCTCTGTTAAGAAATTAAACAGAGACTGGGCAGAGGTGTGAGAGCAGCAAATTGGCCATTGCATTTTTACAGTGACAGAGTAGCTCCTGCAATGTTTTGATATGGGTAGTCTCTAAAACGACATCTATGTGTAATTTTGGAAGTGTCACAGACCTAAGACCATTTCTAACAGTAATTTACAAGCAGTCAGCCTGTCTTGGGACCCAGGAAGTCTAGTAATTTATGGTCTGACCATGCCACCTCTGACTGCAGATCCAGAAAGCATACTGTAGCACTGCTTTAGATCACAAGAGATTTAACTCCTGATACCACTCCACCCATGAATCATCAGTCTTGAAGCAGCCACATTCAGATTTTCTTATCCTGCCAAAGTTGCAACATGATCTGAGAGTGACTATGCAATTATCTGCAGCTTTACATGCAGAATTCTCTTTGAGGCTCAAAGAAGGCTATTGCACTCATCCTGATTTAAGCAGTTGATGTAACTCTCATTAATGACAATTAAAAGATTCTAATGGGTTTCATAAGGGGGAAGTCATGTCCCAGACAACATAAAGGGTATAAGGCCCAAGGATTTCTCCAGGGAAAATACTCTTGCAGCTGGCTCTAGTAGGAGTCAGCAAGCCATAGTTATGCAGTTAAAATTAATTAAGATCTAAATATGCAAACAATGAATCAGATGCCTCACTTCATAGGTCAAAATATTGGCAGAAGATTTTAATCTATAATCTAATTCAAAACATAGACATAATACACTTCTTTTCTTTTAAAACTTTTCTCTGCAAACAAGAGCTCATTCTAGCTGAGTTACATGTCTCTATTGTTGCTATACTCAATTGATTAGTTCTGTTTCATCTCACAAGGGATATACATGAAGAAGTACCTTTTTGGTAACTCAGTCTAATCTATTGTAAGTTGAAAATAATACTAGGTGAAAATATAACATTTTTGTCAGATTCATTTTGAAAGTAGAACAAATTATATTTTCCAGGTTCATATACAGTCATCACTGTTAGGAAATTGCTTCTCATCATTCCACATGTCTTTTAAATTTTCATGCATTTTTTACACTGTAAAGGGTTGAAAATGCTTTTTTTCACAGTGGACATGAAAGCCAAATGATGCATAACCATAACCACATCCTAGGTGAGATGATGATTAGGAGTCAGAAAGTAAGCCCGGAGAATAATTAATTCAGTGACAGGGCAATCCTTTATACGTAATATGGACAAATTGTGCTTTTCCATGAAAACTTCCTGCTGGATATTTGATAAATTGAGGCATATGAGAACCTATGTCAGCTAGAGGACTCAGCTCTGTTGTGTACAGCAGAAGTTTTCTCACAGGAAAGCCACTACCTTAGAATTTGCTACTATCTATGAAATCAGGTACTGTGAATGCAATAATCTTCAGAACATGTTACAAACCCCATTTTTTCACTAGATTTTTCCACTGAGGAAGGGTTTAAAGACACAAGAGAGAATGCTAATTGTAAAGTAAAGAATTATTGTTGACATGGAGAAAGGAAGGGAATAAGAATCCTTCACTTTCCGTATAGCTATACTTTCTTTGGAAGCATTGAGATATGGGTCCTTTTGGAGGTCTTTATAAAATCAAAGCAAACACAGAGCAGTAAAACCATGGATGGGCTAGAGTTGGGTTTTTTGCTTACAGTTTTGGGGATTGCTAGCAGCAAAACTTGCAAATATTTTCACTTGAAAGACAAACTCTAGTTCTGTGATGAAAACTGGCCCTACTTCTCTCTCAGTTTTCCATCTGCACTATTCAGAGTACCACTTATTGAAGCCTCCAAAACACACAGTACAAGAAGCAGCAGCTTTGAACAAAATAAATTTTACAAAATCACTGAATCAAAGATTATTCTGAGTTGGAAGAGACCCCCAAGGATCATCAAGTCCAACTCCTGGTCCTGAACTGGACCATCCCCAAGAATCACACCATGTGCCCAAGAGTATTTTCCAAACACTTCTTGAGCTCTGCCAGGCTTGGTACTGTGACCACTTCCCTGAGGAGCCTGGTCCAGTGTCCAACCACCCTCTGGGTGAAAAGCTTCTTTCTAATATTCAAAACTCCCCTGAGACAACTCTCACTACCTTACTAATGTGATTATTTTAGTCTGTGCCCTTCCTACTGAGCAACAACTGCACTATTCAATTTCTTTTCACTATTTCTTCATTGCCTTCTCACTAGTATTACATCCTGCATACAACTGACAAAACTTGAAATGACATTAAAATGATAAAACGGCTGAATTATCAAGATATGAAATGTTAGTATTTTAGAATGTGTAATAAAATTTTTCTTTTATTATTTTGCTGTTTTTCTGCCAGAATTTCATCAAAGCTGCAGCCATCAGGCAAGAATAAATGTATTTTAAATAAACTATTTTTCAAAATAAATTGTACTTTAATGATAATTTTTCTCTCTTCTCTAACCTATTGTTGATGTTTCAAGGCTAAGTGAACTTTCTGAAATGAATATACAAACAACAGAAGGAGTTCAAAAGAGACAATCCCTCCTACAAAGTAATAAAATAAACAGATGCTGACCATTAACATTTCTCTTTTCTATGGCTGCCTAATTGGATGTTGAGACACTGTGGATTCTGCGAAGATCTGTAATATAAAGGACAGTTTTGCTTAAAATGACTTCCAAGGTCAAAATGTTAAATTATACACTAGAATCATAGAATATCAGATTGGAACGGGCCTCAAGGATCATTTGATCCAACCTTTCTTAGAAAAACCCTGATCAAGACAAGATGGCCCAGCACCCTGTCAAGCTGAATATTCAGGGTCCAGTGTTGGGCAACCCACCACTTTCCTGGGGAGTCTATTCCAGTGGCTGATTGTTCTAATTGTGAAACATTTTCCTCCTGTGACCAATTGGAATGCCCCCAGAAGTAATGTGTACTCATTAGACCTCATTTTTATCGTGCCACTTCTTGTATAAAGGAAGTCTCCATCTTCTTTGCAGCCATGCCCTTTAAACTCAGGAACATGGTGATAAGGTGTCCCCTAAGCCTTCTTTTCTAAAGGCTGAACTAACCCAATTGTCTTGTGTTGGGCTCCCCAGTCCTTTGAACATCTCTGTGTCCGTGCTCTCGACCCTCTCCTGCCTATCCACATCTATTTTGTATGCTGGGAACCAAACCTGACGACAGCATTCCAGGTGTGGTCTGAGCAGCACTGAGCAGAGTGGGATAATGACTCCTTTATCCCTGCTCATGGTGTCCCTGTTGCTGCAGCCCAGCATCCTGTTGCCTTTCCTTGCTGCAGCAGCACATTTCTCACTCACACTGAGCTGTCGTCCACCAGGACTCCCAGGTTTCTTTCCACAGAGCTAACTCAAAGGCTAGATGGAGACCCCCCAGATCACTTTGCACTGGAACTACTACAAAACTCTAGATGCATATTTATGAAGTAAATGTGTGGTTTAACATATAGTTTCACAATGAAGAATTAAGATTTCCAATGTTTTGGATTTTGTGACTTGGCACTGGTAGTACATCAACAATGCTGTGTTGAACAGAGACAAGGAGCTCATTTTAATTTCTAAATATTTAGGCTAATATATAAACAATCATTCTTTAGTAAAGACACTACTTTTAAAATTAAAGACTTTTCCCTTTAAATTACATTATCCTTTGGGATTCACCAATCTTCCAACTATGTATTATATTTGTGAGAGAGGAAGCTAAAGTAAGAAATTGCACATTTTATATCTTTCAGAAGAAAAGTCAATGACACTCATTCATGTTGTCAAGTCTAATGCAATCACTCACTTTTCAAAGTTTATGCCTATGACTTCAGCTTCAACATTATGTCATATACAATACAAGCTTTGGCTTTATAAGAGAAAACAAAAATTCTTTTATTAGAAAGACTTTTTTTTGGAAAGTACAGGCAGTTACCGTGCACTGATTTGTAATAGATTCTTATTGATTTGAGTGTTCTGCAGAAACTTTGCAAAAGAGGAGAAACCTAACACAACACTACTAGTTTCATCCAACCCAAGTTCCCTCTGAGTTCTTTTCACATCCAACCAAACTTAAGTAATGTATCCTGCCTTTCTAATGGTCATTTGATGCAAGCCTGGGCACCTGTGAAGACTTCCATGTGACTGTTGAGATGTGTGTTGTTCTATGTTGATATATTAAGGAACTCTGCAGGTTTTGACTGCATAGGAAATCAAGGGACTAAATTAATTACTATATTATGGAAAACCAGATTTACTTGGTACACAAAAAAAAAAAAATCTATTACAAGTCAAGTAATATGTTTTTGGACTTTTTTGCAGTTATTTCCAAGTCTGGGATCAAGGTCCTTCAGTAAATAATGAAAATTTATTTACAAAATGTCTTTTCATTCTGAAAAAAAATGTCAATCTAACAACTTTGCATTAGTTTCCACTATGTTTGCATGACTAATTTTAAAACACATCCTGTTCATAATAATTAAGCACATTATGTTATGGATGCACAATCTTGTCAATCTTATCTTTCACAAAGCACAGCCTTTTCCTCTGCTTGTGTGGATTTCAAGGGGAAAGCAATATTGTCCTCAATGTTAGGATGCCAAATTTTCCATATGGTAGCAGTTCTCTGTAGAAAAGGTCCGTCCATTTTAGCGTTCCTGTTCATTCTCAGAACATGGTGGGAAACAACTCTTCAATTCTGACACTTCCACCTCTGTTCCATCTTCCATTCCCTGTCAAAGAGACCAAATCCCTGTAATTGACCTCCATCACTGCACTGACCTGAACTTCTCTATCATTTCATTGCTGTCTTCACAAGTTCTCTCCATACCCTTTTCTTTCAATCAGTTCCTTTGCTCACTCCTTCCTATTAGGTTTTTCCTTCCCAGGTGCTGCACTTTTGCCTTTTTCCACTCTTCCCTGCACTCAGTGCCATCCAATTCAGGTGGGGACAAATATAACTTTTTAAGAACTTTAGTTGCTTTAGAAATTGACAGCCTTGCACACTCCACTTAAGCATTTAAGGAAAAACACAAGGGTGTGACAGGAAAGAGAAGCAAGGAAGGATAAAAAGACACCTCATGGTTTCCACCAGATTCGTTGTAGTTTTAGGATTTTGAAATGACCTGTTTGTATTTGACTTGTTGGGTTTGATCTGCCAAGGTAATGATATTTATGTACTAGTAGTTGCAGTATTCTCCTTCCCCACCCCGCTTCCCAGCAGCATAGTTATAGTTTATAGTCTGTCAGTATTTCCATTACAAAGTCCATTTTTCAGAGGTCAATAACTCAGCCACTTAAGACTGCATCAGCTCAAAACTAGATATACAAGTTGTCAGAGACTCTTAATTCACTTTTTATCTCCATGATGGAAGGGAAACATTTGTTGTTTTGGGGTTTTGTTCTGTTTTGTTGGGTTTTTTTGCAATGTATGAGATTCTGTTTAATTTTTGAGTTCCAACTTGGCTTTTGCTCTGAAAGTGAAATGTTGAAGACAAATTGTCACTTATATGGGCTAAACATTTCAAGATATTTTGAAGTACAACTAAGCAGAAAAAATTTCCAGATTAAAAGCACAGCTACCAAGCAGTCAGTGCTGATGGGCTTTATCCCGTTTTAGACAGCATGGAACATTAGTCTCAGCTGCCAGCCCACTGCTAAATAGGATACTATGAGTTTTCTAAGAAAAGCATGTTATGCACAAAACAAGGAAAATAAAAAGGTCCTGAGTCTCAACTTAGTCTGTTTGGTGCAATTCCATACAAGTCCTGCACTCATGAAAGTCTGTGCCACTGGAAATTTGTCTGATGCATTACACAGAAGTGAAGATATTTCTGTCAAATTTTCATCTTCACAGGCTCTTTCCAATTGTATTGGGGAACCATGAGGTCATGAGCTAAAGTGCAATCATTAGTGTCTAAGATATCTTACTACAGGGAAGGTGTACTTTGCGTCATTTTGCTTATTTAAAGGACTTGTCTCTAACATATCTGAAGAGACACCTTGAACTAGAAATGTGGATGTTTGGTTTTACTATGGGCTGGTTAAGGACTCTCTGAAAGTTAGTCTCCCTTGAATAAGCACATCTTTTTATGCCAGAATATTTTTGAGCACAACATGGGAACAAGGGGCTATAGCAGAAAATCAGTGGAAAATGTGGTTTCTCTGTGTAGACAGAGAAAAAATTGAAAAAAACACTGGCTGTGGTTTTATGACAAGTTTCCCAAGCAAGGAGAATGTCTTTGATCCACTTGAAGGACTCAGGTGAGATACTTTTTCCTACTAACCCACACCACAGTGTGACAGTGAAAGACAGACACAGACAAGGAGAATAAATTAATGTGTTCTATCACAAATTTGTCCTCAGCAGTGTAATGTGTATTTATTTGTTATTATAAAGATGATATTAAGCAGTAATAAACCACATAGTACATTGAAATCATTAAATAGAAGGTGCTTATATTGCATTCACTATTGCCCTCAGAAAAATAAAACTGAGGAAAAAGCAACTCCTGGGTAAATGAAAAATAAGAGCAGCAAGAAGTGTAAACAATCAGTGACTACATTTGTTCTCACTAACTGCTAGGAAAAAGCTCATATGTTTAATTCATAACCAGTGTACTGAAGTCACAGCTATTCTTCTTTACCAAAAATTAGCTTAGTTGTACAAACAATGGAAGTCTGGATTTTTTTTTCCCCACTAGTTTTAGCTATTTTACTGAGCCAGTTTGCACATGCACCAAAGCACAGTCACCCAGAGGAAGGGCAGTGAGCATTAGACATAGTTTGCATCTGCTTCCTGAGCCAACCTGAGCACTTTCTATTCTGCACTTTCCCACTGCAGCGATGTGCTGCCATACAAGAGCTGTAGGACTTCAGGCAGCTGGATCTCTCCCTCAAAGCCCATCTGCACATTTTGGCATAGAATATGTTAACCCACTGTCAGCCAGCCTTGTCCTCTGGGATATGGTGTAACTCACAGAAGAAATGGAAGTACTGCAACGTATATGCAACATATATGAGCTGTAAGCAACACCATGTGATATAAAATAATCCATTACCGTTTACGAAACCTCTGAAAGCCCTGTGGCAAAAGGAGATTGTCTCTGTCAGATGGGATTTAGCCTTCATATGTTTTAATCTGGAAAATGCTGTATAAATGTGTATTCATATTTACTTGTGATTCTCATAAAATTTAACTAAAAATAATCAGGGGGAAAAAAAGACAACATAAATGGCTTCAATTATTTCAGCACTCTGTTGGAAAAGTGTCTTACCTTTTTTAGTACTACAGTCATCAAAGGAAAATACCAGTAAAATCAAAGAATAATCATCTTTACTAAATGCCGATGGGAAAATTTTCCAGTTAGCTCAAGTACTTCATGTAAAACCTATAGATTGTGTCACAGAAGGTAAACTGTCAGTCTTCAGTTGCAAAATCCCAGTGAAGTGTCAGAGTAAATTTCTGAAACAGAAAATATTCCTTTTGTAATTTGACACTGTTAATTCACGTCAAAGCATTGTGGGCAGGAACTTCCATTCTAAGTAGCATTTTATTGGTCTTTACAATTCATATTCATGCTGTGCAGAATATATAATTGTGGAAAGTATGAGCCTCCTCTGAAACTGTTAACCAAAAGTATTTCCTTTTAGAATAAATTCATCTCCGTCAACATTAGTGTCTGAAAATATATATGTATAATCTAGGGAGTTGTTTAGCCTTTTCCTCTACTCAGTGGACAGAAATAGAAATCCCAGTGTTCTTCATCCTATCTGCATAACCCTCTTCCCATATGAAAGAGAACATTTTTCTCCAGCTGTAATTGACTTCTCAACTAAACAAAGTTCCAATCAGGTGCTTAACTGGAAAGAAGGTAATATCCAGTCCAGACTGCCAGAAAATAATCCAAGTTTCTACTACCAAGATAACAGAGCAGCGAAATTTATATCTTTAGTGTTGGTCTTAACCAGTAGAAAGGACAGGGTTGGCAGTTCCATTCATGTACAGACTCAGCATCTATATTGTCTTCCCCAAAAAGAATTCACTTAAAATCAATTTTAAGCATATTGATTAATGCTGTTACCCAAATATGAGGAAATTTTTCAAATACAATTTATTTATACAAATATTTCTACACCAAAAAAACCTGTGTGACAGAAAATTTTAAAAAAGTCTTCAAAAAATAAGGTTTATCAACTGAAGAGTGTCTTTGAGCATGGCCTATGATACTTAAGAAGTCACAGGAGAAAACAGAGAAATCAGATGGCAAAACTTCAACAATGTGCCTCCCACCTTCCAGCAAGTTTTGGCTCAGTGATTTCATCAGTCAGAGGCAGTAACCTCACCTTTAAATGGACATTAGTATTGACATTACTATGTCAAGTCATGACATAGAAGATTCACTGAAGTTGTTCCAAGGGGTTCCTTTCTGCAAACACAATTCCTCTAGAGTGCTTGTTTTGATAGTTTACAAAATGTATAAGTTGCAGTATATGAGAAAAGAGTTTGATAGTAAAAGCTCTGCCTGGGATGAAGAATGCAAGAGCAGAGCTTGACTTCAGGGAGCATTTTCTGATTTATGGCATATAAAACCTTGCCCCTGGGAAAACATCCATTCCTGTAAATTCACATAAAACTTACTGAGGCTGTCCTAATCTATAATATAGAGTTATAATATAGCTTCAAACTTCCTCTGGCACCAGGAGGTTTGTACAAACAAGAGTTCTGACCTTTAGGCTATTGAGAAAAAGAAAGAAAAGATTCATTCCAGATTTTGAGATGAGAAGACATGAAGGGGTAAATTTTAGTAGCTGAGCAATACCTAAAACTAAGATTAAAGCTTACAAAAGAGTAAGAACTTCCTTATAAATCTGTCAGTCCATTTTCAGCTTGTAATGTGTTGCATTTTCAGTTTCAGCAGTCAAGATCAGCTTCTTGCAGTAGCTAATACAAAGCTTTGCAATGTTTTTGTGGTTAGATTGCAGGTACAAATTCTTGCTTTCATATAAACATGCAATGTCCTCATCAAACACCTAAACCTATTGTACTCAAATTTATAAATACACACATCAAGACCTTTCCTGTGTCAAGGATGTTACAAAACTCTCTCAAAACCTGTTGACACAGGTTGTGTTTCAAGGCTACTGTAAGCAACAACATTCTTTCAATTTAACTGTTTTCTGTCTAACTTTATTCTGCTCTGTGCAGCAATTGTCCTCTTACCTTGGGGATGGCAGTTCCTTTGACAATATAGCACATGCAAAAAGTAACACATCTTCATTTTCTAAAATAGTCAATAATCACAGCCTGTTTCTGCTGGGAATGGTAGATAAGTTGCTCCCAGTATGGAAATATGTTTGCCTATGGAGATCTCCAACAAAAATGGAAGTGACGTAGCAAGACAAAGTCCAAAAGAGAGCCATCAACTTCCACATGACGGTCATTCCTTCTTCAAATCTTTCCTGAGAGCACTTTTCTTAACAACAACCCCATTAAAAGTGTTGGCAAAGTGTGTTGTGAACACCACTTCTCATGCTCTACACCACTTTCTTGCTGGTGTCTTTTGTCCTAGTGCTGATTTCCTACATCTCTAAAGTCTCAGACTGCTAACTCTGCTATGAGAACAGTCCTTTTGTTATCAGCTTGCACCTAACACAGCAGGGTCCTGATTCCCATTCTGGATCTACAAGGTTACTGACATAACGTTAAAACTTTTGATGTTGGTTCAACTATAGTTGGAAGGCAGAGTGCCTCTACAGAGCAAACCTGTTTGTACAGAGCAAATAACTCAGAGCTGCCTTTTCAGCATTCTCTTCTCTCACATGCACATCAGCTGCAGATTCAAATCCTAAGGCAAGGTCTCCCTAAGGCTATAAAATGCCTCACTCCTTCTTCTGCAAAGAACAGAGCAGCAGGTACTGAGAAATGTTTCCCTCTTTCTTTTGCACATCTACCTGATATGTCAGTTAACCCAGAAGGAATTCATATTACATACATTTTTATGGCAGTGCTCACTGCTTCGAACTTCATTTACATGTGCAAAAAGACCTATGCCTTCAGTTCAGGTGTGAAGCTCTTCCAACTGTGTTTAATTTGTAAAGGTATAAATGACAATGCAATAGGCAGGAGATAAGTTGCTTTGAAGGTGCAGAGGAAAAGAAGGCTTACTAGAAAATCAGCATCACTGCCCTTCGCTGACTATATTAATATGTATAATAAATTTATTTCTGTACTTAAGATATTTTCACACCTCTCAGTGTAACAGAATTCTTGAGCAGATTTATCCAGCAGTGAAGATGACAATACTGACTCTCATTTTACTCTAGATCAGCTTTAAATGGTGAATACTTATACTTCAATAACAACAACAACAACAACAAAAATCTAAAATAAGCACTAGTCTGGAGGAAAAGAGGCTTTTGTGAAAATAATTATGTGTATCTTTATATTTGTACAAGGTTTTGTAACTATACAATACTTACTACCTTTAGAAAACATGCACTAAATAATAATAATAATACAAGAGCTGGAAAACCAGTGTGAGCCAAAGCTCAATCAAAGAAATAAACTTTTATTAAAAATCTGAAAAGTACATAGAGATGGGATCAAAGCTGAAAAAGAAATCCCTTCAATTACATTTCAAATAGACTTGCTAATGAAGTGTACATACTTCAAATGAGTACTACATGTTGTGCAAGTTACTGTCAAAATCATCTAGTACAAACATTTGTGTTTAATACTTGCATCATATTTTCCTACAATAATCATCTGGTTTTTTGGCTTATCATGTACTTATGTCTTCCTGTCACTGAGACTTGGCTAGACTAGAATAAATATTGTTCAGGTATCATTTCTTGTCCAAATGTACAAATCAGTGCAAGTCGTAAGAAGCTAAAAAATATGCATTTTTCAAATTAGTTATGAATAATAGAGTAGAAGACCTGGAACTCTGTGTTACTTTCGTATTCCTTCATTTTATGCCATTAGTAATTGTAGTAGTTTCTCTTTTAATGACCATGATAGTCTTTTGTACTAAAAACCACCTTCCCTGTTCTTATACCTTTAATCTTCATCAGAAAATGATTTTTTTAAATTATTTTTATTTTTTGTGGCTTACTGTACTGATCATACCAGCCTTGTCTTCTTTCTAGACCTTTTATTCTTCATTTAAAATTCTGGTGCTTTGTATTTGAACTGAAAGCACTACAGCTGTTTATTTTTCTGAACTTCCCTCCCCAGGGTACATATCCAGTCCTAATTATCAAAAACCAATATCCACTTCAGTGAATGAAGTCTGCAGATTTCCAAGAGCTTTTTTACCTTACAGAGCAAAGTACATTATTGATGTTGAACAATAAATGATAGTCACAGATTGTGCTCTTAGTCGTGTGGGAATCAATGGCAACTTTCAGTAGTCTCCAAGTCATTTAGGATTTCAGAAATAGTATTTGTTTCTCTTTGTCTAACATAGTTGTGCATTTCAAACACTCAAGGACATTGTAAGGTAGGTTTCCCAACACATTATATAGACAAAATATCTGGTTTTGCTCAAGGGCAGATCAGAGTTGTATTGGCAAAAGTACTCGACTGAAGACAGTCCATGGGTTTGCTGCACAATCAGGTGTGGGGATTTCTGGGTGGAAAGGGGAGATATCCTCATAACTCTCCAGGCAATATGGTTTGTAAGCAGATGTGACAGCAATGCCAAGGAGCAAGAGGACTGGAGACAGTGATTAACAGTAAGTCACTACCTAATTATAACTTTAAGACTCATTTTTTACCTAAGGAGATCAAAATACTTCAAATGTAGCTATGTTCAGTGAGATGTATTTACTACCTGAGAACATCATACTTCTTTCAGGAAAAGAGAATATATATATATATGTATGTATGTATGTATATATATCTATGTTTGCTTAATCTGGAATTGTAAAACAAGCCAGTTGAGCTCAGGCTGTGGTTGCTACTGAAGCAGAGATATTCACTCTAATCATACTCACTGTGCCACCGGCAGCAGATGAATGTAGAACTACAAGCTTCAGTTCCTTGTTGATTATCAGACTTTCAGTTCATTGCTTCCTCTTCTAGAAAACACTATGAACAACCAGAATATTATTATTCTGCAGTGAATAGGCAGATTTATTATGCAGACAGTGAATGTACTTTAGATTTTTGCTACTGCTCAGCAAACATCCTGTAGGGCTATACAACTGGATATAAGGGAAAATGTAAAGTCAGCTCTTAGGAAACAGGCTGGGAATATTTACAGACCTACAGAGTTAGGTTTAGCAAGTGTTTTGCAGATGTTTATAACAAATATGTTATAATGACCATTCAAAAATTGCCAGCTGCATTAGAGTAGCACCTTTGCTGTACTTGTATCCCATGTTTAGACATAACATTTTAGGCAACACGTTTTCCCACATATACCCAGAAATATTAGCCTTTGAGAGAAATACCCGTGCCTTAGAAAACTTTATCTGCAGAAGATCATGGTTACTGTAGTAGATATATCCCAGATTAACTGAGACTAACAAAACAGTATGCAACAGGGGACCCTGAGTATAGACTCAGGTTTCTAAGCTATCTTAAAACATACATAATTTTATTGCAATTACCACTAGTACTCAGCAGTGTAAAACTGGTTCAGATATGACTATACCAGGGACATCCTAAGTGGTGGCTGCAGTACAGACTCATCCTGAACATTATATTATAACATCTACCTCTACAGCTTTGTACCTGACATGGCAGCTGGTTCTGCTTGTTGCAGTGAGGAATGCCTCTGGACTGCAATGTTGTTTGTATCTGCAAACATTCTATTTAATCACACATGAAGGCTAAGTAGGGAACCTTGCTGATGCCAAGATGAGTGTCTTTTTCTAGTAAATAAGAAACATTCAGTCTGTTCATCCTTATATTCTAGCCATACTTTTGAATTATTATGTGATCCTATCAAACAAGATGGATCAGCCTGGAAGGGGAAATGCAGCTGATTAAGTCAACTAAAAATCAGCTCTTAGGTCAGATGTGATCTTTGTTGAAATTACATGTGTCTCAAAAAGCTGTTGTCACAACAAAGAGTGTTGTTTCATGTGAGTGAATCAAGTGATTGGTCCAGGAGTAAATTCAGATTGTACAGAATCTATTTATTTTTCTCCCTTTGTCCACGTAGTATGTTTATTGGACCTGTCTTTTAATTGCTTTTAGTACAGCTTACTGTCAATCTCTACAGAGTCTGCACTCCATTAGAGATGTTCTTAAATGGTTTATATGATGCTGCATTTTGAATACCATTTGAATTTAGTCAGTCATGTACATTAGGAGAAGTTTTTGTCTTTCTTGTCTTTAAAATTCCATGAATCTTGACAAAACATGACACTTTGAATCTTTGCAATATAGCCTTCCTAAGGTGACAGCATCTGAAAAATGTCTGTGAGAGTAATGTTGGTGATTTTTCTTGTGTTTGAGTCAATGAGGATGCTTTAATGTCAATCATCCCCTGCTTCCCTTGACCTTTAGCACCAGCTTCCATGTAAGCTGCAAGTTCTCTCTCCTTTTCTTAGTGAGGCTGCCCAGCAGCAAATGTGCTTACTCACAGTTGCATTGCCAAGGCACAGGGATGAACCATGATAGTTCCCCTGCCCCTTTGATGGCATTCTCTCTTGTAGGTAGGAAATAAATCAGGAACTATAAATTGCCTGTTAAATCAGAAAAAAAAAAAAAAACATTAAATGCATAAAAGCACATGCAGTTAATAGCTTGTAATCAATTTGTCTGAGAACAAAATGGCAAATTAAGGTTTGCAGATTATTTTGAACCACTCACAGAACAATTACTGTGGACTAGTACCACTGAACAAAGGAAATTATTGAGATATTTCCTGTAAGAATTCTCAGCCACTGCATTGCAGGAACAAATTTGAGTATCACTAACACATAACAGCCCCTAATGCTTCCACAAATGAAATCTTGTAAAAGGCTACTATCATTAATCATTAGTTGTAAAGTGCTATCAAGCAATTTAACCTACAGAAGCAGCCCACTGTAGCAACCACAGTATAGTTCAATCTCTGTAATAATGCATATTCAATTATCTAGCTCATCTTCTTCTGTCTTTATTATAATTGATAGTCACAAACTGCTTAACTGAAGCTCTCCATTTAAAAAAGAAAAAAAAAAAGAGGAAAATGAAAAGTTTGGTATGTGATCATTCCTACCCATAGGGTATATGAAAAGGTCAATGTGTAATCTGTATTTTTCAAACCAGTTTTGAAACTGTTCTTAATGCGCTGTCTTAGAACAAGTCTGTATACTTCACTCCCTACCAAGGTGGCAGATGTGCAGATTTCTACAAACATGTCTGTCATACTACACTAACTGGTAACATAGTGTGGGTGTAGTCACTGCAGCTGGCTGCCAGCAAGACCACATTTTTGGACTCTTCTCAATGTCCCTCTGGCCATGACTGCCTACTTTTTCCCCAAGCAATGCTTGGGAACAGATCAGGGTTAACACAGACCAGGGACAGTTTCCACAGACAGTTTGCATTCAACAGGCCTGTTCTGTAGCCTCATTGTGTCCAGACAAAACTATTCCTGGCACTGCTTGTTGTACTGGTCCATAGAGATGTAACTGCAGTGTATCCATACAAAGCTCATGCTTTCAGGAGCAAGGTCAGTACTTTAAAAAGTACTTAAAAAAACCCTTATAAAGAAACCTGAAGATATAGGTTGCCATGGGGCTTCTTCAAATGATTCATATTTTACAGCCTATTTGAGACTTCCACTTCTGGACACCACTACTAGGTAACTTCTTGAACTACCAACTCACTACTGATGTACATGAATTTGACTAGCATGGTTTCATGGATATTTCCTTCTAAATTTCCAACAACATAGAATGAAAGAATCTTATCTGAACGCAGGAATATAACAATATAAAATATAGAATCATCGAATCATTAAGTCTGGAAAAGACCTCCAAGATCACCAAATCCAACCTTTGACTGAGGACTACCATGTCAACTTCACCACAACACTAAGTGCCACACCCAGTTGTTTCTTGAACACTTCTAGGGATGGTGACTCCACCACCTCCCTGGGCAGCCCATTCCCACTCTTAACAAACTTTTCAGTGAAAAAATTATTCATGCTGTCTAACCTGAACTTCTCTTGGTACAGCTTGAGTCTATTTCTCTAATCCTGTCACTACTTGCCTGGGAGTAGAGGCCAGCTCCCACCTTGCTACAAACTCCTTTCAGGGAGTTGTAGAGAGTGAGAAGGTCTCCCATGAACATCCTCTTCTCCAGGCTAAATACGCCCAGCTCTCTCAGTTGCTCCTCATACTCTCCAGACCCTTCACCAGCTCTGGTGCCCCGCTCTGCACATGCTCCAACACCTCAATGTCCTTCCTGAACTGAGACGCCCAAAACTGAACACAGCACTTGAGGTGTGGCCTCACCAGTGCCAAGTACAGAGAGACAATCACTCCCCTAGTCCTGCTGGCCACACTATTCCTGATACAGACCAGGATGCCATTGGCTTTCTTGGCCACCTGGGCCCACACTGGCCCATGTTCAGCCACTGTCGACCAGTACTCCCAGGTCCTTTTCCACCAGACAGCTTTCCAGTCACTCTGCCCCCAGCCTGTATTGCTGCCTGGGGTTGTTATGACCCAAGTTCAGGACTCAGCACTTCATCTTGCCAAATCAAATAGAGGGCATTGCTGAAGATGCATCCAACTGAGAGTCCAAGAACATCAACAACTTAGGGATGCCTAGAGAGAGAATATAGAATAAGAGCATGGAGCATTTTCTTCCCCTCAGTATTTACTTTTCACCTAGGAAACATTCATTTAGGGATTTCCTGAGCTGAAAGTGACACTCAAGACTTATTTTTTTCTGAATCTCTGCTCTATGAGCTTCTTCAGTGTTTTTCTACGATTCATTATATTTTCAGTTTCCAAAAAATCCCATGGCAATCCCACACAATTCAATCTTCCATTGCGTCAAAAGTGTGTAAGGGATGAATGACTGAGTCACACATAGGGATCGAGAAATAAAGAATGCATTCAATTGCAGTATTTCAGGAACATTTTTCAGTGCTGTGGCATTTTAAAAAAGAAATGGATGAGCAGAACTTTTGAACTTTATAACTTGATTGTTAGAGCATTTAGACTGCCTTATGCTCTGAATACTTAGGCTTAAGGACATAACACTGTTTTTCGGTTTTTTTCCACTTTAACTATAAACCTATAAGAACTTAAGTATTTTCAGTATGTCAGAAAAATATTCTATCTATCTTGATAGTGTTAATGTTATCATGTTGTTCTATCTGTTGATGTGAACTTTTGATGATATTAGAATGAAGAATTTCCCTTTGGGGAATGTCCTGTATGTATTTGAATTGCTTCTTAGAATCTGTTTTCCAATATTGAAAGACATGTGATTTCTTTTTTATAATTGAGTAAAAATAAAACAATGTATTCATGGCATGTTTGTTAATCAGTTACACAAAGAGAGAATTTTTTCTTTGGATAATTTTCTGATCTGTAAATTTTTTCCTTCCTCGTACTATCAATGTAGTGGCATTTTGCAGAAAGAAAGAGACTGTAAAAGAAATAAATCAAAATGTAGCTGAAATAGATTGTAGCATCATTTTTCTGTTGATCTACTGCAATGAAAAAGGTTGCATTGGGAAAGCCAACTCTCAGAACAGTCTGTAGATCACAAGAATGTCCCTGGACATAAAGGTTGCAAGATGTGCTTTCTGAAATGATGAAAGGAAGTTTGCAGGGTTTGGGCTGGTGAATTTTCCTCCGGGTTAGACAGAGCTTAACAGAGAGTTTTCCAGAAACAAATAACATCTCTGATCTTTTCTTGGTTGTACATCTGATTTCAGTAAATAATATTTTCTGATCAAATCTATTATCCTGAAACTTCTGAACATCCCTAGTAGAAGGAGTAATTTCCTTATTCCTTGTTATTGTGACCATTTCCCTGATGAATGGGGAAGCCATCGCTCAGGCTTCTAAGGTATCTGGCAAATGATATATTATTAATTAAAAAGTCTGTAATCATTGATGTACTCCTGAAAGTTCAAATTACTGTTGTAGTGTTAATATTGCAGTTTTGTAACTTGTACTGTGTTATGTTGTATAACCAGATCTGTCAGTTTTCTGTCTTAAAAAAAAAAAAGGTGAGGAAAAAATCACGTGCCATACATCCAATTTTGTGAGTCTGAAGGTACAGACCTCATCCATCTTGATCCCATCCAAGACAGCTAAAAGTTCACAGTTTAACCAAATCTCATTGCAGGAGTAATTGTCTTTAAAATCATAGTAGACTCACAGATGCAGCCTATGACTTACAATTTGGGAGCAAGTGCAGTTCAATAAACACATATTGTGTTCTATGGAAGCTGGATATGACAAAACATCATGGTTCTGCTCAAGTAAAACAATTTTCCCCCTGAAGGGGATTACAAGTGTAATTCCAACACATGTGGCTGTATTCAGGACATCCATCATGCTTACACTCTGACAGCAGCACAACCATGGCAGGGTGGATGTGCAAGAACCACAGCAGGTTCTCAGGACTTCAGGTGGGGCTTTGCAGCACATGAAAGCTGTGGGATTCACACCTGAGCTGAGTAATGAGCGTTGCATATATGGACACAGCCACACAGCCGATGCCACTCATGACAACCCTCTTCTTTTTTTTGGTACAACAATGTGACTTAAAATAAAGCTCTGCAGCACACCAAGCAATGCAGCATTGATATGTATAGTGTTTATTTGGCACTGATATCAGTATAGAAATGTATGAAGGGAAAGGCAGGTGCTAAGGCAGAGTTTGAGAGGGGTATGGAATTTGTTCAGAGAAAAAGAATAAAATGCAAAGAAGATCATAGGCTATCTTGTTCATTTGAATTGTTTTTAAAATACTGTTTTCCTGGATATACACTGCAATCTTTTATCTTCTGGCTACTGCTATAGATAATATGATTTTTTTTTTTAATAACTTATTAATATGAGCCTGAATAACTTTGACTCTTAAATCATTCATGAACCTTGGAAATACTTAATATTTTATCAAACCTTTGTTGAAAAACCTAGATGCACCAAGGTGGTCAGAAGTGTGAGCAGTTAATTTATAAGGGGAGGCTGAGGGAACTGAGCATATTCAATCTGGAGAAGAGATGGCTTTGGGAGATAAGAACAGATTATCAGTAACTTTGAGGTGGTTGTGGAGCCATACCGTTCACAGTGGTGTATGGCAAGAGACCAGGAGACAATGTCTTAGGAGTTGAATCAGGAAAGGTTCAGATTGAATATAAGAGGGAAAAACAAACACAGGGACTGTCAAGCATTGGTACCAACAAGGTTGTGCATCTTTGGAGGTTTCCAAGACCAAATTGGATATATAGTTGAAGAATCTAGTCAGATCTCATAGCTGATCGTGCCTTCAGCAGAAGGTTGGAATAGAGACCTCTTGAGGTCCCTCCCAACCTGAATTACGCTATGCTCCTATGATCTTGAACATGAATTTCGACAAAAAGAAAGAAAATTTGCAAGAGAAATGTTAAGAAAGCATTTTAATATTCTTGGTATTCCAAAGCTCAAAATTATACAATTTTAAAAAAAATAAAATTCCAAGTCCTTTTCCAGCATAAATATCTTATCTTTATTCCCCAGGCAGCTGAAATTATTTCCCTACTAAGAACATCCTGAAAACTTCATGGCATATCTATTAGAGAGATTGTGAGTATACTTTCCGTTTCTTAGCACTTTACTATATCTCACCTTAAGAAAATGTTTAATTCTGCAATATGGAAGGTAATTTTAAGGAGAAGACATTTAGTAAATGAGCTGATATCGATTTCACTAATCAGATCTGAAAAGAATCTCATTGAGAATGCAAAAATATCTTTAAAAACCCAACCCTGCGGCTGGGATCGGTGTGGGTGTTGATTGGCATTTTTTGTTTGTTTTAAATGAGTGGGTTTTTATGAAGTGTTAAAACAAAAGCTTTGAACAGGTTTAGGTTCTGTTAAATCACATAATCTTTAATTATAAAGAGCTGGAGAGAATTTTTAAGTTTTGTGGCACAAACAGAGCAAATGGATCAGCAAGTGTTTTATTTTTTCTCTGTTAAAACCCTTTGACAGAAGAAAGCAAAAAATACAGATTGGGGTGTGGGAAAGCATCATTGGGATCCAATCATAAGTCACAAGTCAAGTGAATATCCTTACTAGAAAAACTTTGTGTAATAAATAACCACATTAATTGTACCTGGGGAAAAAAAAGTTGAAAACGCTTGGATATAAAATACAAGTATTGGCCTGTTGTCAGTACTGCCCAACAACAGAGCAGTCGCAGGACAGCAAGTCTCCATGTTACCCAAAGCTTCTTCCCAGCCTCCAGCAATTTGTAACTTGGGGACTTGGTGAGCCAGAAAGCCTTCTATCTCATATCTTTATATTCAATAAATATTATAGGATTTTTGAGATGTTTCATGAGCCCATGCAAAATTTAGCATCCATAATATCCCATGAGAAGGAATTAACACCTAAACTATACATCATATGGATCAGCATCTACTTTTGTTGGGTTTGAACCCATTACCTGTTGGAATCAGCTGACTCTACTAAGCCTTTCTTGATGATCTGCATGACACTCAAGACGTATGAAACCTGAAAAGACTTTTATTACATGCACTCATTATCCCTGCCTCCCTCAGACAACTTCTTCTCAGCCTCAGACTATGCTGTAAGTCATCTTTATGATCCTCTCTGCAATTTTTTTATATAGACTTTGTGAGACAGGAAAAAACAGATTATGTGTATTGTTTAAGATATGAACACATAATATGTTTCCACAGTGATATAGGTTGCTGGTTTATTCTGTATTCCTTTTCTAAAACACCTACTAATCCATTTACTTTGTTGAATCTTAATGAGCATTAAGCTGATGTTTTCACAAAGTTGTTATAAAGTTAGATAACTACTGTCTCATAGTGCCAGTATTCAACTTAGAGACCACCACTGCACATGTTTTTTTTTTAAAAAAATCCTTAATTTTTCACAGATGAATGACTTTCCTTTGACCTTGCCTTCACTTTGCCTCTCTGGTAATGGCTGTTCAACAGAGGAGATTGTACATCAATACAGCAATTTCTTTATGCTGGGTTTAGTCTCCGAATGCTTTGGTAAGATATATTATTCAGACCTGTACAAGTAATATACAGGCAATGTCAGAGAATAGGTTAACAGTGAAGTACTAAAACAAATTGATTAACAGCTGCAGGGTTTGAAAACCAGATGAAAGACTTCAGAAAGTTCCAAGCAACAAAAAAAAAAAAAAAAAAAAAAAAAACTAAAAAACCAAAACACAAAACCTTACTTTAATCTGCTCTTATCAGGAAGTACTGGAGGGTAGAAAGTGCTGTGATTCCCTTAAGAACTCCACTGGCAATAATCCAGAACTACAAACTAGTAAGTTTTACTTCAGCATTGGACAAATTGAGGGGGAAACGGAAATCAAGTCTGAGATTTCCTAGATGAACATGCTGACAACCTTCCATTGTTGTCTATAGAGGAAACCCATGCCTCTCTAGATTATTTTAATTTTTCAAGCAAGCTAGCAAAGTTTAATTAAAACAAAACCCAGTTATAGTAATTATTAGCTTTCAAAACTTTCACAATATAGAATTCTACTATTCCTGGAATGAAGATATTGTCCAGTATTTTCCCAGAATCAACAAAAAGTTAAAAATTTAGTAAAAGTTACATGGGAGGGAATAAAACACTGATTTATGTTGGCTTTTATGCAACTTTAAAACAGAAAGCTAAGACTTTAATTTAGTCATCTGCAGTCCCTCTCCAGTCAACAAAGAGGAGTATGCACATTCAGATAATGATTTAATTGTGTCCTAAATGAAATCTCATATAGGTCAGAGGAACTGCTCTTTGGAAATAAGTGTCTCACACTGATGGTAAATAGAGTTCAAAGGAGTTACTGAGATCAGTTAGCTAAATTTTGGATAGTCAAAGTCAGTGACACAAATCCCTCTCTACAGTGACACGAATCCCTCTCTCTACAGTGACACAGAGAAACCACTGTAGTACCACGAGCATTGTACAATACTCGCATTGCAATAGCCTCAAATATTGCATAGAGTTATTGATCTTCTTTTTGGGTTAAGCACACACACAAGCCCACAAAAATCTGTCTTTTCTGAGAGGTATGATTACAAAATGAAATATATGTAGTTTTTGAAGGGGATATTTGGTTACTAGATCCACATGACTCTAGCATCTCTGATTATCAAGGCATCCTTTCTCGGATAGACTGTCCTCAGCCTTGTGTGACAGAAAGGAAATCAAAAGGGAAACATATCCATCCTGAGCTATGTGACCTTTGGGAACTTCAGGGCTTTATGCAATCAGCATATTCTCTGCCTCAATGAGTTATACACTCACCTGTGCCGCAATGCCAGGGACATTTCTGTTTAGTTGCTAATTCAGTTTATGAATTATATAACTAAATCAATGGCTCCCATTACTTGTAATTTGAGCTATTGACTTTCCCTTTACTTCAGATGATTCAAGTGAAGAAATTTCCTCATTGTAGAGGGGAAAAAAAAAAAAAGGCACCAACAGAAGTTATATGAAGTTAAGCAGAGTGAGTGAAAGGAAAGTGTCTTGCAGCTTTTTCAGGCCTGAGATAATGCATATGGTATGCTAACAAATTATGGGGAACAGAAGCATATCTCTCTGTCATGAAATATAATTTGTGTCAGGAAATCATGTTTCTACTGATCACAAAGATTTAGAAGTATTGGGATTAAATGCAAATTCACATGTTCCTGGGATTTTTATGATCTGCAACTTATGACATAGAAGCCTCAGAAAAGAGGCTTTTTCCAGCCCAAGTGTCTCTGGATCTGTAGGCTCTGTGGATCTCTGAACCCCAATCCTAATTTTAATGGCCACTATGAGCTTAGTCTGAGGTGCCTGTCAACATTGGTGGCCTAGATTTAAAAAGTGTGGAAGGAAAACTTTTGGGACAATGCTGTCCTTCCCTTGGCATGTGTTTTCCAGCACCAGTGTCTCTGGAGCTGTAGGCTTTTTGGTTTTCTGAACATTAACTCTAACCTTAATTGCTGCTATGAGCTGTGGCTGAGATCCCTACCACTATGGGTGGCCGAGATTTAAAGGAGCAATGTTGGTGCAATGCTGTGCTCCCCTTTGTATGCCTTTCCCAGACTCAGTGTCCTTGGAGCTCTGACTTCCTGATTCTCTGAACCCTAACCCTAACCATAATGGTGGGTTGTGGCTGCAGATAAAAACCCCAGGACCATGGGTGGCCCAGATTAGAGAGGTGTAGAAGCAGCAATGTTGGTGCAGTGCCATCCTCCACTCGGCATGTTGTTTCTGGCTCTGAGTAACCAGAGTAACTCAGAGCTGTTCCTGGCTCTGACTGAGCTGGTCTAATGGAAGGTGTCCCGGCCCATTACAGAGGGATTGGAACCAGATTATCCTTAAGGCCCCATCAAACCTGAACCATTCCATGATTCTATGCAAACCGTCAGCAAAGCTTATCATCCAGCTGTCTTTTGTGTTGTTTGCAAAGAACTTGTAGATTTGGTCTCTCATATCATATCTTTTATAAGTAGTAAGTTTATATTGCAACCACACATTTAGTCTGATTATGTTAGTGTTCACTTTTTCTTGTTTAAGAGTATCAACTAAGACCCCCCACTAATATCAAAGATTTCTTGATTTTTTGTTTAAGCTGAATGCAGAAGCACCACTAGTCTGTGACCAGAAAAGAGCCAAATGTCTTCTGAACGTGAATAGATGACCACATAGCTCCCTACATGCACAGGTATCCCCATCTGCAACCTTGCTGCTCTGTGCCAGGAGGAACAAAGAATACCAACTGACCACACTTGGAAGCAGGGCTAGCTTCCAAGTTCTCTTCTGAAGAAAGTAAAGCAGGCACTTCAGCCCATGAAGTCTGCATCCACCTCTCCCAAGAAAAAAATAAAGACTGGGAATTTGTGGACTCTTTGTTCTTGAAAAGCTATTTAATGTCAACTACCTAAGCATAGCCCAGAGACCAGATACCATTCTCTCCTTTGTTAATGCACACCTATGATCACCTTTTCTCTTGCTACAGGTCTGTGAAATCTGTAGAGCTACACAGCTTTAGGAGAGGAACAGGATACCCCTTCCCCATTCTGTCCCAGCTTGAGGTCATTCCAAATTTCACAAGATACTTTAGTCTGTGAATAGTACCAAGGCCTAGAAGACCAGGAACGTTTCATATTCACTTACATATTCATCTTTTTTCCTACTGTGTGGTTTCATTGACCCTCTGCCTGCTGAATGTTTGAGTGTTTATAGCTGCCCCGAGCTTTCTGGTCAACACACAGAAAACTTGGCTGAGAGAACTGCATTCCGAGTATGGAGTATTGAGAAAACTGGAGCCAATAAACCATCTTTAGATAGTTATTATATATGCAGTTAGTAGTTCACACTGACAGGGTTATTAATATGCCTAAAGTAGCCTTTCACTATTATTGATAGGAGAATAGAAGACTCCCTCCAGGGCCTTTTGGCAGCAAGCCGGTTGGCAATGACTTGCTTAGGGTTGTAAATTTCTTAAACAAAGGTTGCAAAAAAAATTGTTACCAGCAAATAAGGCTTTTTTACCAGGCAGTGTTTAGAGTTCAAAATAAAACTGTATAATGTGTATTGTAATTTAGGTAGCAGGTGCTTTTTACTGCGAAATTCTAAATAGAATTTTCCAAAACTAGACGCACGCCTAGTAATTTCTGATGAGAATAATAGAATCATAGAATGTTAAGGGGTTGGAATGGACCTTAAAGATCATTTAGTCTCAACACCCCTGACATGGGCAGGGCCACCTCCCACTAGACTAGGTTGCTCAAGGCCTTATCCAACCTGGCTTTGAACACTGCCAGGCTTGGGGCATGTTCAACCTCCCAGAGCAACCTGTTCCAGTACCTTATCATTCTCACAGTAAAAATTCTTTGCAACATCTTATCTAAATTTCCTCTCAGTTTGTACCCATTACTCCTTGTTCTACCACTGCAGGTCCTGAGAAAAATCCCCTCTCCAACTTCCTTGTAGGCCCCCTTGTGATACTGGAAGGTTGCTATGAGATTCGCATTCAACCTTCTCTTCTCCAGGCTGAAAAATGAGAACTGAACTTTGCCTAAGTTGATTTCTTATTTTTATCATTAGCCCATAACAAATGAAAAAATCATTACTGAAAATCATTACTGATAAGGTCAGTGAGATAGAGACGTAAATAATATAAAATACAGAATTAATGTCTTACTGCATTTTCAAAAGAGCCAAGTATAAAGCAGCATATGAAGGCACTTATAATTTAGACTTTGTAAAGAATGTGGATTTCTTTTGTTAAGGCCTGGGTGAGCCTTAAGCATTTAACAACTATGGGAGCAAAAAAACTAACAGTCTTGCAAGTATATGCAGGAAAACATGAAGCGTAAATCTAACACCCCTCTGTTTTAAAGACTGACACTGCTCTGATTGAAGTACTTGCTTTATATCTCATATCTGTAATTCAAGAAAGAAGTTGATAAATTTGAGAAGGTTCAGGAAAGAGTCATTCATACACAAGTCATTCATCAAGTCACCTGCCCCTTTGCACCAATCACAAATGCAGCTGAGCAAAAGAGAGCTTACATTCCTCTTGCTTTGAACACTGCACGCCACAGATTCTCATTTCAGTTGAAATTTCTGAGTCACACAGCTTTAAAGCTCAAACAAAATTCACTGATACTTGATGCAAATCTGTGCATTTCTCCATATAAGACATTCATTTTACTGTCATTCCTCACAATCAGTGACAAGCAGAATATCAGAAAAATCAGAGGTAAAGAAAATTCATTTCTGTTTTGCATGATTGCAGCCTCACCCAAATTAGTTTAGTGCTTCTTTTTAACACTGGAGCTTCTTTTGTCTCTGCCCTTCACGTTCACTTTGATTGCTGTCTGGAAAATTTGCAACATTGAGGATTGGTTTCTGGTTATGGCAATTTGATTTTCCCTATGCTTGGCTAATTGCATCTTTCATTTTTCACAGATTATTATGAGAACAGATGACAACACAAATCAGTTCCCTCAGAAAAAAATAATTTTGCAGCCCCAGAACTCCAACCTCATGAAGGATTTCAGTATATTGTTGCACCCTTTTTTTTTTTTTTTCAGAAGCATGTTTCTACATATGCTTATTTGTAAATTCTATCTAAAAGGGAAATTTACAAGAATTTAGACAATTTACTGACTTAGCAATACATATCCCCTTAAAACTATAGGGGATTGTAGAGAAACCCATGCACATACTAAAATTTAAGCAATTTCTATTCTGAAAAGAACCCAATATTTTCAAAGAGAGCTCCTTTCTATAGCTTCCTAAATCCCAGGTCACAAGTGTGGTCTCTCCAAGCTAGCAAGAGCTAAGAGTGCCAAGAGTAGCTGCCTAACCACCCCACTGGCCTCTCCCTGTGCCAGTACAAGTAATTTCATGGCCTCATGGTAAACCAAACTGGGGAATGCTCTCTTGTTTGGGGTGGGTGGGGGGGTTTTTGATTAGTTGGGTTTTAATTTTTCTCCAAGACTGCCTATGCAAAACAGAGCTCTTGCACAATTTGAAATGACAGAAAAACTATAGAAAAATTATCAGAATGATAAAAAAATAATTCTAAACTGTAAATACAACTTTCATAACACAGCCTTAGTACTGTAACAACCAGGACTGTCTTGCAGAGCATACAGCAAATAAGTTGCACTGTAGCAGAGTGGGGTCTTAAATTTTTGCCTGATTTAGTCTGGATCAGACTCTCTTGACCCTCAGTAAGTGGGCATGCACAGGGTCTAGACACCATCTCCCAAACTTAAATGGAGACCGTAGCATTTTGTCATCTACCATAAGCCAAACCAATTCTTAGCTGTGGGAATGTCACCAAAATATGTCATATTTTGTGTGTCTGTCAACTCATGCCACCTGGAGATATTCAACAGTTCTTGATGGCGATATTCAGCATATAGCTTGTCCATATCTCTTCTCAGAATTGCATTGCTTCTTATACATCCTTTCCTGAGGGTGTTTACATAGTCTTGAATTAGCTGTTTCTGAATAAGATTAAAAGAAATGTGACTCAAAATGGAGGTAAGTATGGTGTAGGCAGTTATGTAGAAAACCAGCTAGCATGTGAAAAATTTGACAGGGTGGGGATAGAATGAATCTTGCATGTCTGTGGTATCCCAAAACCATTAACCTGTCATTTAGGACTTCCCTCCAATCAGCCAAGCTATTAATGACCATTTGTGTTTCACAGTGCAGAAATCCCCAAGAAACAGATTCAAACAAATAAATCCAGAGAGACCAGGACAGAACAAACAGGTCCAGAAACTGCAGAAATATGTACAAAGCTGTTCCTCAGCTGGTGGGCAAAAATATTCATTTCCTTTCCAGTTTCATACTAGTTTTCATGTGTCCAAGATACAGTCACACATAGTTACATCTTTAAATATAACCTAAGGGGTCTTCTGACAAGTCACGTCTTAGGTCCACAATTTTAGCAAACTGAGGGATGGTGGTGAAATGTTTCCATTGAGCTGCAACAATTAGTTCATCCTGTTTTACAGGTTGTAGACCTGCAGAATTTTAGCCTGAGAATTTCAGCTTTGATCAAGTTGTTGTCCTTCTTTGACTTTCAGTTGCTTGAAGTAGAATTCAATTTGCCTGTGTTTTATTACCTGAAAAGTTTAAAAGGATAGTCTCCAATAAAGAAACATGGCTGATAAGCTCAGGCATAGATATATATCATCTAAAGTTGAATAATGTGCCCCATTTTTAAGGTGTTTTGAATAAGCTATCAATCTTGGCCCAACTTACTTTCCCCAGAAATCAGCCAGAGCCATATCATTTAATCCTGTGGAAGAAGTATTGGGCCAGAAATGAAATTTATGGAAAAATTCATCCTTGTTAGAGAAATCTGAAAACCAACAAATCCAGGGCAATCTGCATTGTCCTGAATATAGTTACTTTATCATAACCAAGCCATGAACGATGCAATAGTCCATGTTTATCTACAGTGACATATACATGTGAAGGACCTAGGTCCATCAAAACTATAAAAGATGTTGCAATTGTATAAAAAAATTCTTTATTATAAACCATACTAAACCACAGAAAATATCTTCCATATGAAAAGACATATTTTGTGATATGAATCTCCAAGAAACTGTACAGTCTGCAGAAAAATGTTCCATTCATCCATTTGCAAGGAGAGCACCATTTAATATACATTAGTGACTGTATTCTTCGCTTTATATTGTGCAGCTGAACATTTGGGTTTTTCTATGCTGACTAATGCTCCATGCTGAAGGATATTGGAGTCTAGTGGACCATGCAATGAGAATGCCAGGGCAATGGTAACTTATACAATTTAGATATGAAATTTTGCATGAAATAACAAAACAATGTGCACAAGTTATGCTTCACTGCAAAATCCATCAGTAGTGGAAGCATAATTTCATGAAGCAAGATAAAAATAAGAAAAAAATAGAAAGTGTAACACAACAAAGTGCTGTGCCAGTAATATTATATTGTTATCTAACAGTACCTGCTAAAAAGAATGTAAAAATATAATCCCTTCTTAAAATGATTCAGCCACGTCTAACGTTAACTACTGACACAACTACAGACAGGCATATGCTGTGCCAAGTACTTCTTTTGAAAAATTACCAGCTGAAAGAAATGAATATTCTAACCTTATTCTACTTTTTCATGTTCAGATATGTCCTCCTCTCGAACTCGTGTTATTATTGCCTTCAACAAACTTTCCTAAATCCAGCAGACCAGGGTGAAACTCTTTTGGATTGTGACACTATCCAGTAATCAAGCATGAGATTCTTGACATGATTGTCCAGCTCACCAGCTAACCAGATTTTGTATGTGTCATTTTCACTGGATATTGACTACAGAGGCCAAGATTGCATTGAAGAAGAATTAGAGATTAAATCAAGTTCCTTCATTAAATTTAGGGCAGGAAGACAAGATCTGCTCTGAGGCATTCAAAAGTCGTGTCCCTTTACTATACTGGGAACTTGGGTTCATCTTAAATGCCTAAATTAGACATCATATTACATTATTGTTTATAAACTTTGGTTCCATAGTTTACAGACAGTAAGACATCTGAGATGGATATTTTTGCATCTTAAAAATTAACTACATCATTTTGCGTATTTGACTTCTAATAATCTGACCTTGTTGACAGTCATCAGGACTCCCCATCCATTCCTTCCCTATATAATTAGTAAGAGAAAACAAGAAAAACTGGTGTGGCAATTTACACAGCTTTTTGCAAAATCTGCTTTTTAACAGTAAAGTTTTTAGTGGATGTAGTAGCAATAAAATGCAAGCTTTTTCTTTTTTTTACCTCTGATAAATATCCTTGAGGCGTATCCCTTAACAAAAGCATCTACCAGTAGCTGCAGAATTTAAATTCAGTTTCTCTGGTCATTACAGATAGATTTGAAAAGCCAGATGTCAAGGCAGGTGCCCCACTCTATTTGATAGCAAGTAAATGGCCCTTGAAATTCAGAAGCATTATGTCAGCCCTAACAGCTCCCTTTTTAACAATTCCCCCTCTTCCTGGCTTCTACGTTCCTGTGTTTCTTCTGTTTTTATTAAGATCGGAAACTGAATGTGAGAGTGGTATTGTTTTTCAGTTTAGATGGGTTAACACACCATGTTATATCATTTTAACATTCATCATCTCTGGGACTTCATGTCTGTGAAGCTTCACTTCTTACTTGTGCTTTTTCAAATCCAGAAAAATGATGATCCAAATAAACCTTATGCTCTATTAAATGTAGTTGTGCTGGTTCTGTTCCTGGTTTTCAAAATCTTTAATTGAAGGCAGATTTGTATAGACTTCTACCCTTTCTGCCTTATGAGATGGAGAGGAATCTTTGGAAGGTTAAAGAGGGAATGCTAAAATTTCATTGCAGAACACTGCTGGACCAAATGGTGGCTTTGACTCAGCATGTAGTTGCAGGTGCAATTTGCCTTCTTATCTTTTAAAACAACCATTTGGGTAAGACAATCATTCTCTTTTCAGACTCCTGAAGTGCCTCATCAGATGGGAGCAGTGTTTTACAGCCAGCAGTTTTATGATGTGGCACATACACTGCAGGGAATGAAAAGGATTTTAAAAACTGAGGCAGGGTTTTCTGAATGCTGTGCAGAGTCATCACTTGCAGTGAGATTCTTTGCATATTTGAACATAGAATATCCCTGAATTTAGGATCATACAATAAATCAGATGTTAGTAGCAAAAAATAATCCTTAGCAAGTACAAAAGTTTAATTATTTTCAGGTTTTTTAGCACCCAGCCGTTTATCTTTTGCATTTAGCTGATGATTTCTGAAATTTGGCTAGCTTTAGTACCAGCTGGAAAAGTTTTCCTTGCTACATGTCACATTAATTATATTTTAGAGATGACCATAACATAAATATTTAACCAAATCTGTGGAACATTCAAAAATACCTGCCACACAGGTAATGTCTGCATCTCAGACATAGGACTTGTAAATCCAGCTCTGTACAATACAGATTTTGTCCAGGTTGCTACTGATAAGATGAATGTCTTCTTCAGTCACTGATACCCAGTCTTGTTCCTTTCACTGGATGAGGTTTAGCCATGGTGTGAGCCTGTGATGTGTCAGATCAGCTTTCCTATTAAGTGGCTTTGGCCAGTCTAAGGACAGCTTTAGGATGTGTTTATGATTCCTTTATACTGGCTCATTAACACCAGCTGGATGAAATTAACTGGTGTTAATGAATGAAATAGGCCCACTCATCAAAATATGCCTAGCCCCATCATTTTCACTCCACTGAAGAGAAGACTCCTGCCACTTATTTACCAATACATTGATTTGGGGAAAAAAAAAAAAAAAAAAAGCATTACATAAACTAAGCTACTAAGGGGGAGGATATAATAAAAGGGTGGGAAACCACTGAAAGAAAATTTAAAAAAAAAACCAAAAACATATTATTTTGATAGAATTCTGTACGTTTTTCTAATTCCTGGGAATATTCAGAAGATAACAGTAAACATCTTGCTATTTGTTCCTATATCAATATATCTATACACCTATACTTCTGAAAAATCTCAGTTGTATTTTAAAACAGAAGCAGATGCAAAATACCCCTGTGCATTTAAAATCCCAGCAGCTGGCATGTGGCATTAGCCCATGGTGCCTCGGCTCCAAGAGCATCCCTCCCCTTTAGCTACGGGAGCACCCAGCTGCCCGAGAGGCACAGGGGAGTCCTGGGCATACCTAGGGAATAGCCAGCACACATCTTTATTCTAATTATATTTCAGCAATCATCCACATGGGAAACAGTTTATGTAAACATGTCTCATGAAATTCAGTCATGTAGTTAATATCTAGAAGTTACATTTTAATTCAATTGACTCGGAGCGGAGAACACACAAAAGGCTGAGGCCAGGCAATCCATATCCACACTATAAACATTTGCCAAGCCAGTAATCCCAGTGGCAGAGCCTCCAGGGAGAAGGGGTGATGTGCAGTCTGGGCCCATTGGCAAGGACAAACTGAACTGTGCAACAGGGCTCAGTCTTCAAAAAACTTACTCCACAGAAAATTCCAAAGTTACCTGTTATTCTAGGTCACTGCAGAAACATAACAGTTTAACATGTATTGAAATTCAATTAAAAAGTGTAATATACATTAAAATATTTGTTACAAGATAAAAAAATGTATTATTTAGGCTCAGGAGGGGGAATAATGGCTTCATTTAAGTCGTTTTAAATTTGAATGGAAACTCTTTAAAAGTGGAAATAACCTCCATCATAAATTTCTAACACTTTCTCCTTCAACATTAGAACAAAATGAACATAGTCCCATGATAAGTTTACAGTTTGGCAACCTACTTTTTCTGACAAAAACAGTCCATTTGAATATGTTTTTCCAGCTCCATTGTTATATTTTTAGCTACAGGACAAAACAAAATGACAGTCATAGACTCTCTTTGCCATTGAAAGTTTATATAATTTTCCGTAAAGGCTATTAAGAAGTCAGATGAGAGGAGGTTCATTAAAAAAGTATTCTATGACAGTGCAATATTTCAGCTCAGCAATACAGAAAGAAAAATGGATCATAGCAAAAGGATTTTCCCCTCCCACAACATCTCTCCCCAAGACTGTGTCCTATATAAAAATATACGTTTAGTGGTTTGTTGCCTAGTGAAGGATTTTGTAGATTAAGAACCTTCTCCCATAAGGTGGCAAACAGACTAGGTCCCTGTCTGGTCCACATTTGACAGAAAGTTCTGGACAATTCTTTTATTTGGAAATTTACAGATTTCAGAACTTGTCTTCCTGGCTGAAAGGCGCAGAAAAGCCCTCTCTTGTTCAGACAGCTCATTTTGGAAACATTAGTTTCAGTTCTATTGCAAGTTCAATAACACATTATGTTTCAGGCTGGTATGTTCTCAGCAATAACAATACCAACCCAACTTTTTGTAGCAGTGATCATAATAATCCAACCAGGCTGCTGCTGTAGAGAAACCCAGTGGCTGTCTGATGGTGAGACAGAATATCACAAGCTGTATCTATTCGGGCAGCTACATTAGGGTATAATTTATTGGTACGTGACAGGTAAGAAGGGAAGTGCAGGAGATTTATTCTCACTTACACACAGACAGGAATATAAGTGCTTCCCCCTCTGCCTGCCCTCCTCTCCTTCCTAATTCCTCTCTAAAGTCATATTTCATGTATTGAAAAAAAAACATAAAGAAAAAAATTACTTCAGCTACCACTATCCTTTAAAGAGTGTGTGATCAAGCCACAGTGCAGTTTCCCAGAATTTCTGCAGTGGCTTCATGAAATGACCCTTGCAAAAAAACCAGCAGCAAGGGAAAAAAAAAAAAAAGGCACTAATAAAAGACCAATATAATTGCATAATCCTTCCTGGAGTATGCTAGAAAAATAAAATTGGCACAAAGAAGCTGATCCTGGGACCCACAGAGACTTCATACCGTGCCACAGACACCCATGAGGCTTGATCCTGTCACTAATGGGTCTGCAAGGAAGTGTCAGCTTTCAGCAAGGAGATGTATTTTTATAAGTTCTACTGAAGCAAGGATGGACATCCACGATAACATTACTGTTAGTTGTATTACAGTAGCTCTTGAAAATCCTGACTTACACTTATATTTCCAGATGAGAGCACGGAGAAGTGTTATTTTCTGCATGTATTTAAAGTGTTGTGTTCCCTTTCACGTTTGGTAAGGAGGTGCCCTTTGACCTTGAAGGTTTGGATTTAAGTGATATACTGTATGGCATAAAGACATGTACCAGTAAACTAATTATGGTGGGTAGCAAGCCCAGCTGCTGGAACTTGAGCACCCCTTTTCTGATGTCTCTGGAGCAGTCTTTTCATGTGTTTGGCTCATGACATGAAGCACCATCCCAAGAAATCCTTAGAAATAATTTGGAAATTAGCACTTGTTAGGAAACATTCCCAAGAGGTAGTCTGGATGGAGCCATACGCCTCTGAGGCTGGAAGGGCTTAATGAAGTGCGTGTGGTCAAACAGTGCCGGCTGGGTTCCATGCCAAGAACAGGTCCTGACACTGTTATTTTACTGGTATGGATGCAGCCAAAGAGAAATACTAATAAAATTAGTCTGAAAGTACTTGGTTCAAATTGCTATCACTCAGCTATCCACAAAAATAATAATCTCTTGAAGAGAAGGAAAATAGATGTACACATTCCACAGAGGCTGGGGCAAATGGTCAAAGGGCAACCTCTGCTCACTGCCAAATGGCTTCTTCATTTGAACATTACTCACTGCAGGAGTGCTAAGAAAATTGTGGCATTATTGTTAGCACAAATAAAAAGGATTAGGAAACAGATAGCAAACAGAGAAACTCTTGGGATGAAGACTGGAAAAATTATTTTTTTTCCTATGAAGACAGAGCTTATTCTCTGCATTTTTATTTAAAGAAGTACCTACTCCAATGTGATTTTCTTACCCTTTAATCCAGGTTAACACTAAAATTATACTTCATTCACCAAGGTACCCTAGTGACCAGTGACAGCAGACAGCACAGGAAATACATGTACATCAAGGTTCCTTGTCTTAAGAAAGCCCCAAACTTTATCTCTTACATTAAACCACAAATTCATCACAGTGAAGTCAGAAATGCTTCCCAGACTTTAGAGATTACTTCTAATGTTGTGTGTTCTTTCTCTCCACACCCAGTGAATGACCAGCTCTGGCATTCAGTGAGTCCTTTCACCAGATGTTACCAGTTCTTACTGATCACTGGTTTAAGAAACTGAAGCTGAGGAAAGGCAAAGCCAATCTAAATACACCTGTCTGAAAATAAATGCAATTCTTTGAGCTACAGAACTCTTCTTGGAAAAATTCCAGGTGTAGGAAAACAATACTCAAAACTTTTTTTATACTGTATGTATATTTTAAGCCAAATTTGATCTTCTCTATCATCCACAGTTTAAGTAAAGAAGGTTCCCATCTCTGAACCCCCTGAATTTGATGGTTTGCTGTTGTAAGGGAAGGGACATCACTCCACGGATCAGCTGAGATCCAGTAGCAGCTTTTTCTAACTGTGTCACAGAAGCTGAATGAGGTTATTAAACAGCAGATCAAGGTAACCTGTGCTGAGCTGGTGTCTCTCAAAGTATCTGCCTGACCATAATGGGAGTCCAAAATCTCACCATACAATATCTTGGCTTGCTAATAGATTCCCCAACCCTTATGTATCCCAAAGTTTTTCCAGTTCTGTCCCTCCTAGACATGCCACTTATAGCAGTGTCTGTCTACTCACTTTTTTAACCTTGCAGCTCAAACCTTTCCTACCTACAGGTCAATGTTGTAGCCTCATTGCAATTACTTTCTGTTCATGTCATGGCTGTATTCAGTAGCATATGTGAAAGGCAAAGGTCACATATTCATGTCTTATGATATCCAATATTAACTGGGGCAGTGTGTCCAGAGCTTGCCTCTCAGTGTGAGAAAATGAAGCAGACTCAGGACTCATATGATAA
Source organism: Anabacerthia variegaticeps (assembly GCA_035583185.1). Taxonomy (NCBI): domain Eukaryota; kingdom Metazoa; phylum Chordata; class Aves; order Passeriformes; family Furnariidae; genus Anabacerthia; species Anabacerthia variegaticeps. The sequence continues at coordinate 104,264,118 of JAWWEW010000112.1, read as the reverse complement.
TCTCAATACTTTCTTTAGTAATTCTACCAGTCAATAAAACCTTCATGATATAAATGTTCAATCTTCATATCACAGGACAAATTAATATTCGTGCAGGGTTTCAGTTCTGTAACAGTCCTCTGCAGCATGTCTCATTAGTCTCAGTGAGTTTATTATCTTTCTTAATTAGAAACTCTTAAACTTTTTAGTCATGGGAATTCAAGGGTAGAAAAAGAAGAAGAAATATTGTGTGATTCATTTTAATTACAGATTTATAGGCTGGAATAGGAAACGGGAGGTTACAATCTTAGTCTAGCATTAGCTAGGTAGTTGTGTCTCAGATGTACAGTGCCCCACTCAGGAATAGTTTAGCCTAGGATAAACAAGAAAGAAAACTTTCACAGAGCAAGGGAATAGATATTTAATACCCCAGTGGGACTATAAATTACAGTTTTCTGAAACATTTAAAAATCTTCCTCTTCATGTGCAGAGATTTGTGGAGGAACTGAATCCTTTACCTGTGAGGTCAAAAGGAGAAATGCTCCAAACATAGGGGGTTCTGGTGAAATCTTGGAATTCTTAATTCAATAGCATAACTCACACTGACATCAGTTTGCTCATAACCTTGCCATGCTCAGTTCAGCAGAAAAAATTTGGCATCTTCTAAGGGAAAAGGGTTTGTCTTTGCCTTCCTTGCATCTACCCAGCTCTCATCCCCTATAGCCTCCTAAAAAAAAATATGGATTTGAATATTTCAAAAATTGCAGGTGTTAATTTACCTTTTGTAATTGTCTAATGTTGTGGCTTTTCTAATCTGTTGTTGATATTAATGCTAAATATATTGTAAGCTGATTGCTGATTAAGTGTTTTTAATAAATCTATAAAACATGTTGATCATGATTTGGTTTAACCAAATGAACTGAGTGGTTTCCCCTGCATTCTTAGTACCAAGTGATATTATGTTGCCACTCATTTGAGGTCACTCATGCATCCATTTGCAACTCAGGTCCTCAGCAAAGAGGAGCTTTTGTCTTCCCAGCATGCAGAGTAGTGGCCTAATTTTGAAATTCAGCTGCTTGGCCTTGTCAATATAATAAACTCCTTGTTGTCTGATGTTGAGAACCTCTCCCTAAATACAGGAAGGCTGTTTATTAATTTTTTTTCCTAGTGACACTTAAAATTTAATAATAATGTCAGTATATCATATGGCAATGATTATTTTATTAAGACAGACAGAAATAATCAGTCTTTCTGACACTTACTGAACAAGCCAAGAAATTCTATCCATCAGAGAACACAGAGAAAAAAATTGTTCTGTGCTAAATTTACCTTAAATTTTGGTCTACTTAATGTCTTTCATCAATTTCTATTGTCTTAGTTTGGAATCATAAATAATGCAATCTACATCAACTGCACTTATTTGCAATTAGAATTTTTTTCCATACTCTGTTTTATGAATATTTAATAAACTGTGTAACCTTGATGGAAGGAGTGCAATTTAGGAGGCCATAATGAAAATGTAGAAAGTCTTGCTTTGTGAGCTCAACTTCTGGTTTTAAATTAACATCCAGTAAATCTTTCTGCACCATGCTCAGCTCATCAAGTCTAAGATTTTCCTTATCTAGAAATGCATCGACAATTTCATTATGTTTTCTACTTCAAAAGAACTAGGTACTTTTTTTCAAGCTTCTGATGATTATGACCTAAAATTTTAGAGTACATATTTTAGGCTATATGTTTTTAAAAAAAAATAAAAAGATTACTCGTAAATTGGTCATTTAGGATGTGGGTGCTGAAAATAAACATTGTATATACAAGTAGTTATTAGAATGAAAACAATAATTCACAGACTGTTCCGTTTTTTCTTCTTGAGGGACAGCAACAACAATTAAATAGTTTTGTTTTATATTCTCATTTCTTTTATTTTAAAATGCACCATCATGGGGGAAGACTAACAAACTCCTATGGATTTTCAATATTCACATTCCCCAGTCCTCTAAAATACAGTAAAGAGAAACTGCAAGAAGACTATTTTCAAAAAAGAGAACTACCTATGAGGTATATTCTTCTAGCAGTAAGAAAATACTTGTGGGTTAGTGAGCCCTATTCAATCAAAATGAAAAAAAAAAAAAAAAGGTGCACTGTAGGGCTGTGGGATCCTAAACATTTCTCCTCCATCTCACTTTATGATTATCTCAGAGAATGCTGGAAGAACTGGGAAGGACATGTAGGAAATCTGTTTAAAATACACTGCAGTTCAGAGCCCAGACACTCACAGGTCAGGTACCCAGAAGAACCTGAAGATGGAAATCCAGTTGAAGCAAGTTTAAACCAAATAAACCAAACTGATACTTCCCTCAGTGAGGGGATAATGCTGATTTTGTTCACATCACAGCCCTGAAAATGGATTCAGCTACAGAACAGACTAGAGGTGATTCCCAGTGGCAGTGGAACACTGTCCATCCACAGGCAAAATGAGTTCCCTCTTCTGCCAGCTGTGTTATTGCCCTAACACAGGTCTCAATGTCCTGCAAGTACCTGCTCACAAACTGCCTGAATTGTATATAACAGCAATTGCCTTCCTGCACACTGCCAGGACCAAAGGGGAGAACAACCACATGAGTCTGAACAAAAGTGCTGACCCAAACCAAAACAACTGTGTGTGGCCATTTCCGACATACTCAAAGGAAAGATGAATCTGACCAGCAAAAAAAGTTGATTTGCTGGCAGAGAATTGTAGTTTGCAATATGTATTGGAAACTAGTGTAGGAAGAAAGCTAATGGCCAACTGCAATAACAAGTCCTCTGAGCAGAGCGGAGTGGGGAGCAGGGAGGGGACTCCAGTGGGCACTGTGAGGCTGTGGTTTCTGCCATAGTTTTCATCTTCATGATCAGGCTGTAATACATGGCCACACAGGCAGGTCCAGTGCTCCCTGGCAAGAGTAGTTTTAACTACTGAGGCACTAGTATCCTTTATTTAGCCCAAAGCCGATATCATATTTGTAAACCTCCAAACACCACCATTCATAGCAAAGGGTCTAAATTCTGGTGTGGGCAACAAAACTAAACAAAAGAAAACTAAAAAAAAAGGTAAAAATTTGATTTTTGACAGCCTTTTTTTTTTATGCAATGCACAAATACCAATATGGCTGCAAGTGCTAGGGTGTAATAATTGCTTGAAACATAGCTGCTTCACTTGGAATTGGGTTATTAAATTACTTGTTTGGTATTTGATCATAAAATAATTTTGAGCTTGTTGCCATTTATTCTGCTATTCTTATCAATGTTATGACAGGAAAATATTTATCTTAGCTATGAGAATGAAAATTATTTTGTGGAATATGAACATTGCTGCTTAATACATGGGTTTCAATGTCTTCCTAAGCAAGCTATTATTTTGTTTGTCTTTCATTTGAGAGTCAAGATAAAACATAAACAGAAATGAGCTTATTTCCCTGTAGCTGGAGTTGTTTTTAAGAATGTTCTGCCTGCAAAGACAGAAACAAGACTTTAAGTTTTTGCATTGTAATTGTCTTCAATTAGTGTTTGATCAAAAAATGGAAAAAAAAAAGGGAAAAATTATTGACTTGGCTGACTGCTATTACGTATTCTTCTTTCAAATGGAAAATTTTCCATGAGGAAGGAAATGTTATTCAAGGACAAAGAGAAGTAGCTGATCTTACAGAGCAATCACACAGAAGGTGCTTTAAGAAAGGGAGAGCAAGTTGTTAAAGCTCAAGTGGAAAGTTGAGAGCTGTGATTCACAGGGCCTGGGTTGCCTCTCACTTTAACTTCAAGTCTAAGCATGCAGCTGCTGACTTACACCACTGTTATTGCAGAATGATGGGAATGATGAAGTCTCCATTGCTTCAGGTTAAGAACAGAGATTTTTACTTATTTGTTCAGCTTTCAAAAGGTAAAACACTGTTAACAAGGTAAAAAATCAGACCACCAGAGAAAACCATAAGCAGATACTTCATTTCCATCCTCCCTGTAGTCAAATGAGATGAAGGCCCTGCATGTACAGAACGTACATTTCCAATATAATGTAGTATTCCATGAAAAAGCCTAAAGGGAGTACTAAGCTACTAATTTTATTTCAAGGAAAATAACTTTCAAAAGAAACTGTCTTGAAAGGACAGGTTGTCTAACCAGCAAGCTGTGTGAACAAGCCCCATTTTTTTCTGGTCTCAGTAAACCTATACATATCAGACATACAGCAGTCTATAAAAGACTAGTGCCTGAGACATTTGTTTTTTCCTAAAACAGCACTTCATCCAACTGATTAAAACTTGGTGGAATTTTATTTATTGATTTGCAAAAATATCATTAAATAATTTATATGCTTATAAGCTGTAAATTCTTATTAAAAAATTCTCCCTCTTGGGGCTGAGTTTTTGAAGAACCAGGTAATGGGTTTTGGTTAGCTGATTCTTTTATTGGAAAAATTCTGAAGAGAAAGAAAACAAATTAATACTTCTAAATTACTTCTTTACAAGTTTTAACCATATTCCAGGAATACCTTACAAATAATTGGCATAATTCAAATACGAGTAAAATCAGTACTGAAGAAATAAATACTGCAGACAATTTAACTCAGTCCTGCAAACAGGTAGTTTCACAGAATCACAGAATATCCTGAGTTGTAAGGGACCCACAAGGATCACCAAATCCAGCTCTTAAGTGAATAGCCCATACGGGGATCAAACCCATGATTGGTGTTATTAGCTCCATGCTCCAACCAACTGAGCTAATTACAGTTTTTCTTAGTTTTTTGTTTCTGTTGCTATCTGGAAAAACTGACATTAGCATCAATGTGTGTATTGAAACTATGAAGTTTTGTGGCCATGAAGTCACAAAGTAAATGGCAGTCTCTCTTTGATTTTTATAGTATCAGCATATTATTCTAGGTCTTCAAACCTAGTCAGAATGGTCAGGTATAATATCGCAGAATCATTAAGGTTGGAAAAGAGCTCTAAGATCAAGTCCAACCATTAACGTAACACTGCTGGGTCTGCCACTAAACCACGCCCTTAAACAGACATGACTGAGGGTTGCAGAGCCAGCTCTGTGTGAGCCAGCTTGAAACAGCTTGGCATCAGCTCATTTATAGGAGCTCAGAGTAAACAAGATGGACTTTGTGCCCCGAGCTGGTTTCAGTGCACCCACAATTGGGCTGTTAGCTGTGCCTGATCTAGTCACTCCAGTTATGGAGCTCTCTGACCCACACAGGCAGCAGCAACATCCCCAGCAGGAGAAGAAGAGCTGGTTCAGCCTGTGTAGCCAGTGCCACTCACCCGGGCACAGCACTGGTGAGTGTTCAGTGTTCACAAGCCTCCTTGGCTTTCTCACACCCTTGTGCCACCAGCCAGCATGAGTGGCACTAGTTCACTGATCTTTCACAGAAGCTGACTGAGCTCTCACAGCTGTCAACTCCTCAATAGCCTGCACGAGCAATAGTGAATATACTTTGGATGTTGTAAAACTTTCCTGTGGAGATGGCAAATGCCAATACCATTTTATCTAATATTCCTACTGAAGACAGCAGTGTGATTCCTGCTGGTTTCAGTCAGTACATTTGCACCACTGGACAGGTGCGCTTTGTGAGATGGCTATGGACTTTAGCTATACAGACCAAGAGACTTACTAGAAAAGTCTATGGTTTTCTCCTGGCCCATATATTCAGATTTCCTTTCAAAACAAACTGGGACACACTCACATCTCGTCCTCACAGATAGTTGGAATGGTGCCAGGTTGCAAAGCTGAGTACCAGAGCCAATGGCAAAGCTGTGAGACATATCTGCCCAACTTAACTGACATGGCCAAAGGGTTCATGGCACTGCTAACAGTAAAAAATTCAATTTCTGGACAAGGACTTGCAACACAGAGCTGAACATCACTCTTTGTTATTAGACCATTCAAGTATCATGGTCAACCACTGCTATTTTTGGTCACTTCAGCACTAGGAGTTGATAGGATGCTGGATAGACCACGTGGATATTAATTAGGTAAGTTAAGATAATCAGAAGTCTAATAGCTACTTAGAAATTGCAAGTTTCTAAAGCAAGTGCACTAAAGTAAGTGCAGAGAACCTTAGGATGGCATAGCATAAAATTACTGCAAGATTTACTTTGTAAGTAGTTCTTGTAGGGCAAGAACAGACTGGAAACAGCAGCAAAAGCACTACAGAGAGAACCAGCCAACAAAGTAACTTATGCTGACAGGACTAATGCAATAACACTTTTCAAACTGTACAAACATTTGGAATAAAAATGGTCTATTCCCCTCCTTTAAGCACAGCATGTTTTGCTCTCCAAATATCTTGAGATGCGATTTAGCAAAGCATTCAGCCATGTGCTTGTCTCTAAGCCCAGTTAAATTCTACTTGCCACATCCTAGATTTACTATATTGCAGGTCTGGAAACTCATGGCATTTGACAGTGAAATAGAAATCTTCCCTTAGCTCTTGAGATGTCTATCATCCATCTGTCAGTCAAGAAAGGGATTAGTCTTGATTAAGAAAGTCCTGTAGTAGTGCACTCACTTTCCTAGGATGCTGTCTCTTGTTTCATTCACAGTACATTCAGAAGAAAAGAACTTTGCATTTCTTTTCCAATTAACATCAAAGAATCATCCTGAATAATTGACACAACCCTTAAGTTCCTGCATTTTTGGTTAAGTGCTTAGATGAAAAGCAATCATTTTAAAGACCTCTGTCTATGTTCTTGTGCCTTATCTTTGTCTCTCTCTGAACTGTCTGCACAATACCTCCTCATTTAGGTTTATAATCAATAGATTTATACTCAAAATACTTTTGCCCTCCCTAGTCTCATTGCAATTTAATATTTTAAAACCATTAAATTGATCGTGGTGGAATCTCTCCTCATAAAATACTCATTACTTTAAATATATGTGTTTCATTTAGCATTTTAGAACAACCTCCATCTGCTGATTTTTCACTGCTATCTTTTTCATTATCTCCATCCCTTTCCCTGCAGCCTACTGTATAACTTTCTAGCATACTTGAAGAACAAGAATGGCCTAGGTTTTGATTTAATTCCTGCTATCAGTGTCTTTAGCTGTCCAGATTCTTCCTCACTAAGCCTTTTTGCCCCCGATAATTAAGTAATTCACTAGCAAAATTAACATTATTATTAAATGCTACGTTCTATGCCATCTCATAATTCTGTCATATAACTCTTGTCTTCTTTTGAACACCCATAAATCTCTTGCTAAAGCTCATTAAAAACAACAACAGGTCAGAATTCCACACTATTTATTTGCCTTCTAAGATTTGCACTTTCTAAAACTTCTTAAATCAAATATAATACAAAACACAGTTCAGGGTCCCAGCTTATGCAAAATTTAAAAGCAGTAGTTGCTTAAGAACAAGCTGTCGTGTCTATTGAGAAACACAATACCTGAAAACTTTGATCAGGATACTGAGATGTGACAGAGGTCACTAAGCAAGACATATTTATTGTGAGAAATTAAAGCCAACAATAGGTTTAATACTGTCTGGGTTATCATAGCAGGTTAAATTTGAAGACTGAGACTGCCGTTCCCCATGATTCTTTTCTTTTCCGGTAGGTCTTCTCATTTTGAAGCACTAATCAAACAGTAAACCCTTTCAAGCATTTTTTTGCAGTAGGAGAAGGAAGATTTCATGCACGATAAACAGTATGCCTCTGCCCAAGTTTATCTTTTAGACTCGTTCTTTGCTATTTTTAAAGAGACAATATCATAACTGTAGGCATGCTTTTCAGTTTTTAAAGGTTTTGACTTGAGTATGAGATGAATAGTTTGCGGACTTTTAATCAGTGAAAACAGAGTTGAAGGAATTAAATCATGTTCATAAATATTGACTGAGAAAGCATAGGTTATTACACTAGAGCTTGACCTTACTCTTAAAAATAAATCTGTGTCAAATGTCTGTGTGAAGACTGAATATCATCTAAATTGACCTTAACATGGTGACCTGGCATTCCCCCACAGGCAATTGTGTGTTACAAACCAGGCTGGCAAACTCACTTTCAACAGAGGGTTGTCAATTTATCTCGCTGAAAATTCTTTATGATTTAAACTTCCAACTAACCAAGGGTTTATCATGTTGAATCTGTCTAGACTACCCTAAGTGTTATTGCCAGTGCAATGGACGTGATTATTATTCCTATGTATCCCGAAGTTATTTTTAAAATGTTTTCAGTAAGACGGGTCAATTATTTCTGGAACAACATCAGGGACTGCACTGTCTTCTTTGTGGTTCTCACAGGCTCTCTGCAGTGCTGGAACTGATGCACAAGTTTGAATGATGGCCCACTCATATTTTTGATAGATGCAGTTCTTTGATACATTAACAAATATTTTGGGTTTGGTATTCTATTTAAGGCAATAGCTATTAAATTGTCATAATTTATCATTGATTGCCACACAACATTATCTACAGTCTGGAAATACGTCCTGGCTTTGCAATTAAAGCTAAGAGCTACAGGATAACCACTAATCTCTTGACCCTAAGACTTCAATATATTTCCACCATTAAATTACCAGTTTATCTCCACTGTTGCAGTGAGATGGGTAGTGTTGGAATGGGATTTCTTCTTCCTAACTTAGTTACTTGAATTTATACATCTGGGGGAATCAAGTTTCTGTTAATATTCTACAAAGAAAGGGTTTTTAGGTAATATCTAGTCTATTTGTTTTCTCCTCTTAGAAATAAACTTCTGGTCATTTGACTTGAATTTATTTCAGCCTGACCTTCCAAAAGAAATGGGATTAGTGTTCGCAGACATACTAGATGCCTTTGAATGTACTGCACAAACACAACAGGCTGACATAGCTCACTTGGATACTTGTGAAGAGTGACTGAAAAAGTTAAAAGACACACTTGTCATCCATAAGTCCTGACATTTAAATTGTCTTTGCTTTTTTGTATCAAGCAGATTCAACAGGATAGAATGATAGAAAAATTAGACATCACTTGGAAGGCCTGCAAAGCACAAGAGGAAAATGTAATTGCAGTGCCTAATCAGGGGCTCAGCAAATTTAGGTACAAGAAAAGGTGCAGATGAAAGTGAATTCACACGAAATGGGTGCAACACAATTTTATTGAGTGGGTGTCTCTATAGAGATGCTTAGAGAAGGCTATGATGTTACCTGTTCTGCAGGAATGCTAAATATCCAACAATACTTCCACTCTAAAATAGATTTTTGCTCTTGAATCTCTGACTATACTCTTTCTTCCCCCCATCATCTCAACATATGGAATGTGAGTTGCATGCCCTGCCCTGCCCTGCCCCTGACTCAAGTGTCTGCCTCAGGGTCTGTGAAAAAACAGCAGATGCCCTAAAAGTAAAGCATTATTTAGTACTTAATTAAGCCTTATGAAAGACTGTTCATTGAAGAGCTAAGGGGTGTTTGAAACACGCACTAAAATATCTCCTGCCTTCTACTCCTAAAATCTTCTCTGCACCTTCAGTGAAAAGTTTGGCAAGTTGTTTGGACCTTTCTGTGGAGCTGGGATGTTTGTGTAGGAGCAAGCCACTACAGGACAGTCCTGCTCCATGTAGTTATGCTTTGACTAGAGAAGCTTCTCCCATGTGCCAAGTGGACAAACACCTCCAGAGCCCTCCACATGTATAATTCCCAGTATGCAAGCTGTGAGCTGTGTCTGCTTCCAGCCTCCCAGTCCTGTCTCTCTTCCTGGAGTTCCCAAAGTGTTCGGCAAAGCATAGCTGCCCCTGTCCATCACCTTCACCTTCAGCCCTAGACTCCAGGAACGAAACCTCCCCTAGTCCCTGGGGAACTCTGCCTTCCCTGCACCAGAGCAAGTGTTTGTGGCCACTTGCAATGAGGATATGAGTCTGCAAGGCTCCCCAGGAGATTTTATGCCACTCCTTTTCTTCCTATTCCTTTGTTGTCTCCTGCTCTTCCTTTGGGAAAACTGAGATACCAAAAGTTCAGTGTAAACAAAATAATCTTGTTCTACAACAAACAAATCAATCAAGCAGTAGCTGTCACCAAACACATCATTGTGGCACATACAGCTTTCATTAATGATCACAGATAGGGACAAACATGATTATTTGAGAATGTTTTTTGTTTCAGGCCTGGAAAAATGCTTAAAAAACAACTACACAAAAAAAGAAAAGAAGAAAACCCGTCATCTCTGAATCACCAATAAAGTATCCCAAACTACAGGATTCATTGCAGTGTAAATGAAGGGCTCAAGGGTCAAACAAGATGTCTTTCCAAACGTCTTTCTGAGAAGGTTCTTTAATAGTTGCATACATATCCCAGGCTGGCTGACTGCTGCTTCTGCAGCCCAAGAGAAATGTTTATGGAAACTAAAAGAGACCAAAGTATGAGGAATTAAGGGATGTTCAGAGTGAGTCTGGTAAGCACCAAAATGTTTCCCTGCAGTTCTGCAGAAATGAACCAAAATGGCACTGATTGCCTTTGATATATGCCTGGGCAGGGTGCTAAAAGAGCACATGTGGCCATGATTATAGATATTTCTGTCAAGAGGGAGAAAATTAAGAATACAAAACCTGTGCTTTGCTACCCACTAACCAGTGCTCTACAACAGCTATTTCAGTTAAAGTCACTGCCCTTTACTGTCTTGGGCAATCAGATTGTATTAGCAAAGAAAGTAATGAAAAGGAAATGTATAAATAATTGACATAAATTATATATTGCTTTTTCTCTATGCAGAAGTATCTGGAATTTTAACTGCTGCTGTGAGGAGCAGAAGACTATCAAGAAAGGTCTCAGGTTTGCAAAATTTTAAAAAAGCAGTAAATGTGTGCAATTTTACAACAAAACTTGGACTGGGCTCTCAGGCTAAAAAATTGACTGATAATGTACAAGGAATGGAGAAGAATCACTTCGTGTTTACCAGAGGGACACTGCAGAAGCAAAGTTTAGAGAAGGATTACTAGACATCTTATCTCCTGACAGACAGGGAAAGAAGCCAAAACAAACTGAAACTAGTGTTCTTGCATGGGCTCAGAGAGCTGTGTTCTGAGAAGGCAGGGTATGCTTTTATTGAATGCTGCTCAGAGATGTAGATCCATATAAGTGTTGTAGTTGAAACTATCATGGAATTATCTACCCAAATCATAGTTTTGTAAAACAGTCATTCTCTAGGCAAGGATTTACACATGTCAAGTTTAGGTTCCCAGCACAGTTTCTGGAGCCTACAGATGTACTCATCTGACCCAAGATAAGGGCCTAAACATAGCTCAACAATGTCACTTCAGACACTGCAAGGGTATCCAACAGGTAATCTCCCATAAGTCTCATGCATTTCTACATACCCTTAGCAAACATTTTGGAAGCCTGAAGACATCTCAAATGGAAGCTGGTGCCTAAATTTAGGCAACTTGTTTATTTCAATGAGCAGGACAGATTTCCAGGTTCCACTGACACTACTGGATGGGTGTCCACCTTACAGTAGGTCACGTGCAAGCACCTGTGTGTAAATACCTGAAGTCACATATGCTATTCTGAAGCTAAAGCCCACCCAGGTTTAGATCAGATCAAAAATCATAGTTCATAACAGTACCTGCACCTCAGATTCAGGTTTAAACATGTCAAGGTCAAAAGTGGCTATTGAGGCTTCTTGCTGCAGTGCCCTTTTCATTTTGATTGACTCGATCTGCCTCCGTGTCCTGCCAGGAGTGGAGCTGAGCACTGGGGCCCACACCTGACCATGGACACCAGGAAGGAGAGGGATATTTTTACTGCTTTTGTAGCATTCATAACGCGGTACCTGAGAATCCCAGAATCCTTTTTTAACAACATTGTCTTCAGCCTGAAAGAAACTCATTTTTATTCTATTTTGGAAAAAAGAGGGCTGCTGAGGGTCATATTTTTAAGGTAACACCATCACTACAGGCGCACACAGCCCAGGTGAATTTTTTAAAGCACCTCAGACTCTAATTTCAGATGAAAAATTAGACTCTTTGTGTCTAAGTGCTTTTGTAAATCCCACTAGGGTCCCATTTGCTGATTCATTATGTAACTTGCTTGTAAATTCTGCTGTGGCTTGTTCAAGGTGACATACAACTTTTGGATGCTACTTCTTAACTTCTTCTCTCCTCAGCTCACTTTGGTTTTGATGACTAATTTTTATCTTACTTGTTCCAGTCCCAAAATCAGTCCTAATGTCCACCCAGCAAGAATCCATCAGTTAATTAATACTGTTTCCCTCTGCATACAGCAAAACCCAGGGGGCTCTTCCTCATAGCTCTGCAGTCACCTTGCATTTTTGCTAATAAAAGTCTTCCCACAATCTCAGTAATGTGCTACGGGTTATTTATATTTGAATTAGCCACTTACACACATGCAATGAAACAAGTACCACAACCTTTCTAGGTGGCTGTTTCATCATAATTTCACCAGAAAGCCAAGAAAAAAATAAAAAGGTTATTAACATCCAGCATAAATATTTGCTGCAATTTCTGTTTTATTCTAGCAGTAGGAGACATGGAAAATAATCTGTCATTGTTTCCTTTTTACCACTTTTTCCAGGCATGGAAACTGTGAAGAACCCTTTTTCTCTTAAGAAAATAAATCCATTTCCTCACACTCTATATTTGTTAAACAGTTTGTAAGACTTTTATGTCCTCTGATTTTTGATTTATCAATATCTTTTTAAAGTGGATTCCTCTGTAACAAAGAAAGTTCCTTTTATTTGACACTTCCCCTATTTAAAGTGAGAGATGAATTAACATATAATAGAAGATGGCACTAACAAATAAGAAATGGTTTAATCTACTAATTAGATACCAGTTTTCCCCCAGGTTATCTTAGGAGATGTTGGCCTGCAGCCTGTAAGCTACTTCTCAAACACCTTGTATGCCTTCGACAAGACAAACAGAATGATGAAGCTTTCAGAGAGATCTCTCCTGAATGTCAGAACTGACTAATTTCCTCAGCATCTTGCACAACTTTCCAAAGCTATAAAGCAGTATACAGGAGAATTAGCTCATAGCTGTGCTGTGATTTCCCTAGCCACTAAATTCAAGCTCTGCCTCTGCATTTAAAATGTTTTATAATAGGAAGTGAACTTTACAATTCATCATCCCTCTCTCTCTTCATATGAGCTCCTGATCTTGTGTGAGGTAGATAGGCAACAGTGAAAGTAAAACAGGATTCTGTACTATTTGTAAGAATTGCTGTATCCTTAGAAGACTTATCCAACAAACAAACAAACAAAGCTTGAGGGTTACAAATAGTTAAGAAATCACAATGCAAAGCCCATATTCAAAAGAAAAGTGATACACCATATAAATGACAATTGTCTGTTGAGAGACTAAAGCTGGTGCAGCCACACCAACAAAATACTTGCTAAAGGAAAAAAGCATGTTAAAAACTTGCTGGCTTGAAGGACTTGGAAGAGATAATAGAGATAGGATTCAGATACTTTTTGCCACTTTATCAGTAACATTGACTTGCTTTCTTTGCAACTCCATGTGAGACAAGGATCAGAGAAGGACATGTGACTTCTGTGATGTGAATGATTATTTGTTTCATATTAACTGAGTTGCAAATGTGTTTTTCTTGTGGAAAAAAAATAAAAAACAAGAGTCAGAGAGACAAAATATTTTTTCTTTTTAATGGAAAAAACTTTCAGAACAAAGTATCTGATCAAGAGAGAATACGAAACAGAACTTCTGCCTCTTGAAAAAAAAAAGGAAAAAAGAAAAATACATTATATCCTAAGCAGATATGATCAATTCAGATATACAGATATTGGTGAACAAGGCAATATATGGCATTACTTTATGAAACAAATTACTTCCAGGAATGATAGAAAGACCAGGTAAAGCCTTTTAAACTGATATTGAAAAAATGTACAATTTTACAGCATTTAATATGAAATATATATTTTTCTTTTGTCATAAGTAGTTTGTCATAGGACTTCTGTCTTAAAAATGTACATTTTGCCCAATTCTATTTAACTTTAACAAAAGATTTGTCAACATTTATACTGAAGAAAACTCAAAGAAACAGATAATCTTCTGTACCTCATGGGATCTTCCCACTGGGTTTGCTACTGCAAAAATGCCGTGCTACCAGAATAAAATAAAACATTGCCAAATTCATGTGACTGCACCTTTTTTTCAGCATAAACTTCTTGTTTGCCCTACACAGTAACATCAAAAGACATTTCAGAGTTTTAGGTTAGTTCCAGGGGAAGACAGAAAGGAGGAGTTTCCTCTACAAACAAACTTTATGCTAACATGTCTACCAAGCTTCACCTTAACTCCCCAAAGTGGATTTTAACCTAGTTGCTGTAGATCTCATATATATTCTACAAGGCTTATCAATCAGTATTTGAGTGCTACAAGGTGGAATGGTAAGACCCATTAAAGCCTGAGATCACACTGCTGCCATGTAGAAGGCACACTAGCAATAAATATAGTTCTATTTTCACCTATGTGTAAATGCTCCCAAAGTGTCATGAGATTTTGCAAATAGAAAGTTCATGGCATTGCTATCAATATACAGCTGAGTAGATCCAAATAGGCAGTCTTGTCAATATGTGGAATCTATGAATATGGCTCCAGAAAAGTTGAATCTGAAAAGTGCCCGTCAGTTTACATAAATTATATAGCTCCAACAAATCTAAAGAAATTAAAAACTTACATCAAATCACACTTGTCAACCAGATGATCCATAAGGCTTAGCCATAATCTGTATACGTTGTCTAAAGAGTAAAAGATGGTGGCTGACATTCAGAGAAATGCACTAAGCAGTTAATAACTTCTGTTGCCTGACAGATGTTTTCTTCTTACAGATAATATCCAAATAAATAGTAACGTAAGAGTTTTATTTTCTCTGAGATTATGGATATATGTTACTTTTACTCTTCAGCACATCTGAGAGTTCTGCAGTATGCCGGCTAAACCCAACACATAGAGCTGATTCAGTGAGCATTAATATTCATTAAAAGCAATAATGAAGTGATATTGCTCTGATTTAGAGGTCTGACAGGAGGCTGGTGGCAACAGTCTAAGGTGTTGTCACCTAAGAATGTGCTGTCCTGCTCCTAACTCAAGCATGCATGAGCACCAGCCCATGGCTCATTAGATCCTGTCATTAATGTAGTCTGCTACCCAGCTGAGAGCAACGAAGTGAAGGCGAGATCCACTTCAGTCCTGATGTCTTTGCACTATAACATAAAGTTGTGTCTTGCCATGGACTGGATAAGCTACTTCATTGGCACACTGGGGCCAAAGTTTTAAAATCTTGGTGTTTCAATGTATATTTGAAATATAAGTAAATAGTCTAGTACTCTGTGGTTGGTTTGCATCAAGCACATCCACGTAAGTTGAGGGATTTCTAAAGATTTGTTGCTATATTTTGTCATCCAAAACTACAAACAGCCATTCAGAATACTTCAATCATTAATTAAAGTGGAGCTAAAAAGGATTTCACACAACTGTAATTAGCAAACAACACAGAAATGCCCAAACAGATCTTTTCTACTAAAAGTTGAAATTGAAAGGCAGTTAGGATGATCAATGCTGATTTTATGCAAGAATTTATTACTTACTGTGGGCAATCAGAGACCCAAGGGGTGGAAAATTCAGCATTCAACACTTCTATCAATCAATGCCAAGACCAAAAGTTTCTGGTACAAGAGTGAAGCTGGGTTACACCTCAGCTATGGGACCAATACACAGAGTTTGCTTCATCGATGCCCTGCCATTCCTACTCTTGAAGCCTTCATCAGGGCACTGAAGCTTTTTATTACACCCCTGGGGAGAGTCACTGGCCTGGGATATTGCCAAATCACCCATTTCCCAGCAAAGACTTTTGGACGGCAAGATAGAAATCATTTCTCTGTTAGGGTGTCATGGATTTCTGCAGAAAAGAGCTTAATATTAGCTGGACCATCAGTGACAGGAAAGGTCTCTGCCTTGAAGATGAAGTCACAGGTTCCAGTCCCAGCTCTCAAGTATATTTGTTTATTTTATTCACTAACTGTTAAATATTTAATACAAGGACAAGAACAGGAATCCACACTCACCCTTTTTAGACAAATTTCCCCATAACATTATTTAAACCTTCGTTTGTTCTTTGGTTTTTCTGGTCCAGTGGGTCTTCAGTTCTTCTGTGGCTGCACAACAAAAAGACTTCAGGGAAAAGGGGAAGTGTCCCACAGATGCTAAGATCATCTCTAGTTTGAATAGTTTCCTTTTGAATGGTTTTGAACTTCTTCAGCATAAAGAGCCTGTGTGGGGGTGTGGCCTGTCCCCACGGTGAATTATCCCTGACATCTGATCCAGGTAAACAACAATAAATTGATTTCTCTTTCCAGTTAATTAATAAGCTAGTCTCATAAAATTACGTGATGCTTTTATGCTCTTTCCCACAGATATACCATAGGTATATTTTTAATACCTTTGATAGAATTTTTCAAGAAACTAGGTAGCAAAACAAATCAAAGGATCTCAATTTGGACTCAGATAAGACACAGACCTTCTGGAAGGAGCATTTAGAAGGACAGTTTTATATACCTTTACAATTTCATCAGTAATAAGGCATTTGCAACTCTGAGGATTTCAGATTTTTTATCCTTGGCTTACATCCTAAATTCTAACTATTCATTTTAAAAATTCATTTGAGAAGCCTGCAGTGTTCCCATATTTCTCTATCTCAGTTTTTCCTGTTGCATGCTGCTGGCACAATTTCCCCGCTTATGGGAATTTGGAAGTTGTTATGCTGTTAAATACTTCCTTGGATGCAGTTTTCTTCAAGACTGCTGAAGGTTGACTCTTGCTGCTGCTGAGTTAGATCAGTATCTGTGTAGACTCCCAATGGGAAACTAGGAATGAAGTTCTCTTTCAAACAGGAAGAAAGGATAGAAAATAAAGCAAAGGACAAAGAATGAGAAGGCCAAAGTGAAAGAAGAAATTGGACAGCTATGTCCTTTAGAGCCCTAGAATATATTGCTCTTATCAATGGCAATAACTCTCATTATTGTAATGCTTTATTTGAATAGATGGTAAAAAATAATTTCCTTCAAAACTTAGCATTTCATGGTTAAACCACAACACGCTGATTCAAGTGGGGTCCTTAATTTCAATTGGAAATATAAACACTTATTCCAGTGATTGTATTGGAATGACAAATTGAAAGAAATATGAGATGGAACAAACACAAAGTGTATGTTGGGAATGCTTAGGCTGAAATGAGAAAACAAGATAACATGCCTCCACAAGAGATCATGTGATCAGCATCTCAGTCCTTACTGCTGGCAAGATGCTGAGGGGGTCTGAGAGTAAATTTCTCCAATTCATTCTGGTTGAATAGTGAAAGAAGGATTGCCTGCATAGAACGTATATTTTATTAGTTCTCGTTAAAGGATTTGAAATTAAGAATAAGGCTTTGGACTTATGTTTAAAAAACAAACTTGAGAAATGTTTTCCATGTGGAAAACAGCCTGAAAGAATTGTTGCTTTGAAGAAAGAACCTCCTAAACTAAACTTTGGACCTGTCCATCCAGTCTAATGTCTGATCTAATCTGATATTTTTCAAAATTGTGTGCTTCCCTGAGATATATTATTTCAACATTTTTTCCCCTTTTTAAGGAAAGAAAGCTGGAAGACAGTCCATCTGATTTAAGTTGTTTTGCTGGGAATTTCTGCCATATTTTGAGCACGTTCCAAGTGGCAGTTGAGATATAAATAGCAAAATAAACAAACAGCTGCGCAAGCAAAGTTGAAAAGTCAGAGACCAACAAGATTATCGGTTGTTTCTGCAGTACTTCCAGCCTGCTCTCATACCAAATATGATATCAAGTGACATACAAATTCTTTATTGCCAGCAGCCAGATTTGGCATTTCTTCATTTCCTATTTAGTCATTCTGAAGCATTTTTTTCATTATTTTCATTATGAAAATGGAAAAAATTATATTAAAACCACCAACAATGGAAGTCCCATGGTTTTTGGTCAAAAATCCTAGCTTACATTTTGCATTTCTCTGTGCTTTTATAGTGTCTTTATAAATATCAAGGCAGTTATGTGTTTAGGAATTAAATTGCAGAAGCAAAATAAAATGTCTCTTCCCTTCTAAACCTACTTTTATTCAAGGCTCTGAAATGGGAAGATGTCTTTTATCTAACATTTGTGTGCAAATACTGTTTATGATAAAAAAATAAGCAGGCATAAGATTGTCTGTATATCATTTTTGATTAGGAATACTACTCATTTGGCATTTCTTCCTGACTATAAGCACAAAGAAATAGACAATCCTGCATAATGAAAACAGCTAGAATAAAAAGAGTGCTGTTAGAATGCCAGAATTTTAATGCTCTCTACAAATGCAAATAAGTTAAAATGTATTTACTGATTGCTGAATAAATACCTGTCTTCACTGGGTTTCAGGCTGAGGTTATGTCCTCTAGTTCACAGGATAATTTTTTTTTTTATTAAGCTGAGTTGAAGACTTTTTTTTTAATGGGCTATAGTGTATGTGACTGAAATGTTTAGGTCTGTTAACATGTTCCAGAGCTCTAGTGCCGAAGATGATTTATGATTCTTGCCAAAGAGGACTAAAGTCTCTGCTGAAAAGTACTGGGAAGAATCACATTCACTTTAATGCCTTGAAGTTAAGCAGAAAATTGAGCTTCTTTCATTTTTTTTATTGCCAGTTTCAATAGTGTAGTAGCAGCACTTGAATGCATTGCATTGGCATTCAGTCATTAACATGGAAAGGAGGTTAAAGTGTATTTTAAAGACTTGCTGCCCAAAAGTAATTTTTAAACTACTTTGAAATTCTTCTTCCTATTTTAACATTATTTATGTGTTTTGACTTATTTATTTCAGTGAACATGGCCATTTGTCCTTTATATGTTCCAGTGCTTCTTAGAATCCTTGCAGTTCATTTTCTAACTCGGATGTAGGTCTGCTTCATTTTTAAAATACTGTTTTTTCATTGTTGTTTTCTTGAGTGATGGTGGCATTTGTGAATCCTGTAAGTATGATTGCAGTCTGAAATTGCAGACAGTTAATCTAGGAACACTTATTCTGCTACTATTTAACTACAGTCTCCTGGGACGAGCTGAGTGAAAAGTATGGGATGCCCAAAACATTTACTATATTGGATAAGAAATTGGAGCCCTTTGAGCTCTTTCCAAGTACTTGTCATGTTAGACCTATCCATTAGTCATATTTGGTCTATGATCTCTGGAGTATCTTTTATAGGAGGTGAACTAATAGCCACAAAAGATGGACAGTCAGCTAAAACACTTAAAGGAATACAGCCTATCAAAACAAGATGGAGTTTCTCTCTATTAATTGTTTAAGTAATACACTAATATGCCAATTGTCATTCTCAATGTCTTGTAGAGGGGGAACAGGTATCATCATTCCCGTCTGGCAAATAATGAGATCTGACTTCCCAAGGTCATCCATACAGTATGCAGAAAAGTTAAGAACAAAACAAAGGTCTAAGAAATCATTGCTTCTGATAAACAAACAACAGCCTTTGTATCAAAGTGCTGCTATTTAAAGAGTTAAGGCATAGGGGAGGAGAGAAGCAGAGCAGTTCAGTGAAGGGACAGAGGAGAAGCAGACATGAAATGACTTCCCCAAGGGAATTCAGTACTAAGGCTCATTTCGCACACTCACCATGGGAATCATGTTCACCCCACCTGTAGAACATGCTTGGTACAGTGTGGATGGCTGTGTTTTCCTGAATGTTAACATTTATGGCACAGAATACCCAGGTGACAGAATATCCAGGTATTTTAGAGGACTCTCCTCAGACAGTGGTAGGCAAGAGCTGGAAAAGGTCACCATTACTTTATTCAAGGTCCTGTAGGTTTAACTATTTATCCCAGTCTCTCTGTGCTAATTGCTAACCCCATTTCATTGTCAAAACCTTTCCTCTCTCCATAGACAACACTGCCAGTTAAGTTACCAGCTCAGTGCCCTTCAGATTTCTCCTGCCACTTTTATTACGTGGAAATACCTTTGTGCAATTGCAAAACTCCTGTCAGAGTTTTCTTTGCCAGAACACTTTACAGTGGTTAAGAAAATGCTTGTTATTCTTAAATCTTGGTGCTCAAGTAAGTAATTGTATAAATACTTGTCTTCTGTCTGTATCTAGCTGTGGTCTCTGGATTTATAAACACTTAACACAGGGCAATGCGGGTTAAGCAGAAGGGCATCCATGCACCATTGAAATACAAATCTGCCTTTGTTCATGTTTCTCTCTCTTTAAATTTATTTAACCTAGAATATGCTCTTTGGATGCAGTCAGTCAGATATAAGAAGGGATTTATGTCAAAAACATTGACTCAGAATTGTTCCTCAGCCTTTACTGGGTAGTAAAGATGTCACTGAAAGATGAACAGAATTTCTAGAATGTCTAGTTTTCTTGCACAACAAAAGCTTTGCAAAAAGAATCAGTGTGGGCTCTGCTCAGACTTGTCAGGAGAGGGGTTATTTCTGTTTAGGAATGGCAAAACTAACAGGAAATGTAGAATATTGCTGGCATGTTACTCCAGGTACTGAAACTAGCAATTGGTAGAATTAAAAAGAAATGTGGTTTTCTTTAATATTTTAAAATTATTTCCAATATTTGTATGACATTTATATATCCATATGCACTGGCTTTTTTATTCCATTTATAGTAGCTAAGATAATACATCTTCAAGATGATGATTCTTATCATAATGGCATATGTTCCAGGAATCTTGCTTTGTAGTCAGGGATTAAGTTAGGACTAGTAAATACAGAGGGTTCTTTTTCCTGCAATGTATAATCTTGGTCCTCAATATTGAAAATAAACACCCACTTTGACCTCTTAGTATCAAAATAAAATTACAAAGCCAAAATTATGGTGGACCTCGTTCTCTAAAGATATGATTGTTGTTATCAGGCAGAAAAATTTTCTGGCAGGGTGGATACCTCCTGGCTCTGTGATAGCTCAAGTCCATTTATAGAAGTTTCCTTTAGTTTATGACAGGTACAACAGCATGGAGAATCTGACACCTAGTGTAGACTTTTAATGCTCATGTAGAAGTAGAACAAAAATCTAGAGGTTTTCTTACCAAAAGATTTTCTTGTCTTCCATAATTTAAAATATTTATTACTGTAATCTTTTATTTTGATTATTCCACCCAAATATGTGAAGCTCACATATCTGTATGGGAGACAAACTTGATAATGTACCTCGTTAAAAAAATAAAGCTAAACATTTTGTTCAAAACAGAAGCATGTCACGCCTGAGAAAGGCAGCTTAACACTCTTCTCAACTTTCACTGTCATAACATGCACAGTAATGAGCCACTTTACACAGGGCTTTGATTATATGGGGTGAGAAGGGGCTGTAATGGCTGACGTAAATACCAGTATCTTGAGCTCTTCAGCTATTATCTCTTCCCATCCTATGCAAATCCCTAACCAGATTGTGATTTTCTGTCTCTCTTTTTCAATATATTGCAGTAAATTGTCTGAGACAGTTAAAGGAACCGGAATTTTAGATTTTATTTCCTTTCACTAATCTTGTGACATAAATTCAGCTCAGCTTAAATCAAGCACTCCAGCTGAGCTGCCTGTTTTGCATGCTGATCTGCCAGTTGTCAGCAACAAGCTGAATGGAAATCAAAACCAGTATCTCAATATTTGAACAACTATTATTGTAAATAATTGCAGGAGTGCCATAGAGCCTCTTTCAGAATGATTGTATTTGGAAGGTATGCATGCTGTGCCTCTAAAGTGCTCATGTTGCTGCTTGTAGACAAATGAAAGACAGAAGACACCAATGCAACAAACAAGGAAAGAAGAAATGAGATGGAAAATTCTTACAGTCCCATAAATATTTAAATGTCACCTATAATTAGAATTGTCAATAACATGGTTGATATCAACAGCATTTCCAGACAGAAGACTGATAAATTTGAGAGGAAAATGTCACCCTGTGTCTTCCTAGATGCTCAAGTCAATCTGAAGTCCCGAGATGAAATGCAATCTAAAGATTTCCATCTTCTCCTTTCATATGATAACAGTGCATTTTTTTATGACTATCATTTGGTCTCAGTTGACTTGAACATTGCTCCAGGCCACCATGAAGTGTTTAAAGCTTATTATACAAAATACACAAATTTTGAAACATCTGTTCCTCATTGTGATTGTTTTGCATAGTTAATTTTTCTCTGTTCCCGAGCACTGACATGAACTTTTCAGTTCTGACAACACAATGTACCTTTGCAGGTTATAGCACCTACTCCACAACAGTTGAGTCAAATAGTTTCCTCAGTCATTTTATTATATTTCAAATAAGGAGGAATCATTAGGGAAATAAGGAAGCAGAGATAAAATGGGCTGTCTCCCCCATCTGTCTGAATAAGTGCAATTCAAAAATAAAACAGTGCTAGTAAAATAGGAGAATGAAACATTAAAAGAGGACCATTGAAAAGTGGAATAGAGAATAATAGCTTTGTTTTTTTAAAATCAGCAAGTGGCTTGCATGTTGAAAGTGTATAATGTGAAATGAGCCAGATGAAATAATTATTTATCATTGGCTAGCACAAAGTGAATTCTAAATGGAAAGCAATTTTCAATTAACTGGTCATGCTACACTTACCTGAGGTTATGTTGCATAATCAATCATGAAGAAATGTTATTTGCCTACTGTTTATGAGCCAGATGGTTCTAATATTCACTTTAAAAGTAAAATATTATTTAAAAAAGAGAGGGGGCAATAGCAAAGCTTGACTCCCACTGCAAAAAAATGAATAGGAGAAGTCAGTTGACTCTGCTGATGTAAAATTTCAAAATATTTGGAAGATATGGATTATAGATGTTGGCATCTAACAGCAGAAAGATATGTGCCATTATTCGAAACTAATTCCATGGCTGCTTTTATAAACAAAAGTATTCCACTCTTCTTAATTACTGCAGGCTATGGAAGTGGAAACGTCATTAAAGTGGTATATAAGAGATGCATGTAGATGGTTTGCAATTCCCTCTTTGTATGCTCTGAAAGATGGTCAGAAGTCCCCTAAACTAACATTTGTATTACATCATTTGGTGTATTTTAGCATGGGCCTTAAAGTGGTTTCTCTCCCAGGGGAACCATAATTTCACTCCTCTTCCAACCAAATCCCTTTTGCAATGTTGCTGCAAGGTCCTGCATTGCCCAGCTCTTCTGGAATTTCACGGAAGAAAGGCAAGAAAACTGATGAACGGGCTGCAGCACAAGTCTGATGAGGAGTGGCTGAGGGAGCTCGGGGGGCTTTAGCCTAGAGAAAAGGAGACTCAGTGGGGACCTTTTTGCTCTCTATAACTCCTTGAAGGGAGGTTGTAGGGAGATGGGGACCAGTCTCTTCTCCAGAATAACAAGACAAGAGGAAACACTCCTAAGTAATCCTAGGGGAGGTTTATATTAATTATTAGGAAAACTTGCTTCACTGAAAGGGTAGTCAATCACTTGAACAGGCTGCCCAGGGAAACGGTGGAGTCACCACCCCTGGAGGTATATAAAGATGTGGCACCTGGGGACATGGTTTACTTGTTAGACTTGACGGTCTCGAAGGTCTTTCCCCGCCTAAATGATTCTGTGACTTTAAGATGGCAAAGCAGTCAGGGACAGCCATACATAAATCTGCTTTGCAGCACCTCTCAGACATGGTGCATGGCTGAGACCAGCAATGGCTGCAGACACCATTGATGGTAAGGATGCAAAGTGTGGCTGCCCTGTCCTCGTACCACCACAAATGACACCATATCCCATGAGGGGTTCTCATACAGAGATAGATGTAGCTGCAGGTACAGGATTACATGTACCTGTGCAACACAGACACAGTAAATGTCTCAGCTTGTGTCTCCCTCTGAAGAGACATAAACACACTCATGTGAGAGTATCTGGACAGAATAATCAAGATTCTTCAGAGGCGATCCATGATTTTAGGTTCCTTTTGAACATAACACTTGACTATGCTAAGCTCACTCCTTCACATATTTGAAGATGAATCACAGAAAGACAGAATATGCTGAGCTTGAAGAAACCCACAAGGATCATCAAGCCCAACTTCTGGCCCTGCAGAGTCACACCACGTGCCTGAGAGTAGTCCAAATGCTTCTTGAACTCTGTCAGTCTTGGTGCTGTGGCCAGTTCTCTGTGGAACCTGTTCCAGCACCCAACCACACTCTGAAGGAAGAACCTCTTTCTAATAACTAAACTAAACTTCCACTGGCGCAACTTCAGCCCATTCCCCCGGGTTCTGTCACTGGTCACCACAGGGAAGAGATCAGTGCCTGCCCCCTCTCTTCCTCTCACGACAAAGTTGTAGTCCCTACATTACTGGGGTCAATGGCAGATTTCTCTTTATTACTGAAGGTATATGTCAGACCTGATTCTTTTACAGGGTCATGGGCTTCTTTACTAGTCACCTTCAGAATTCTGCCTATTGCTTACTTTTCTCTAGTTAAATGTATTCTCAGGAGGAACTGCTCTTTCGAACACGTTTCCAACTTGTCTATAAAGCACTCAAGAGCACAGAATACAATTTGTGCTGGCTTTATAGTTGCTTAGTGTATAGAGTTTTGCCTCCAAATAAAAGGACTCCTGAATCATTTGTAATACAAATAAATATCAATAATGTCTGGAGCAGCCCAGGTTTCTTGCACCAAAGCATTCAGTTAAAAATTGATACATGCATGATGCAATGGGAGAGAATGTTCAAGATAATTAAAAACATTCTTAAAATTTAGCTTGCTTCAAGTAATAAAGTAAATGGATTATTGTATTAATTTGATTTAATAAATACATATACAAATGTACAAGTGTTTATATTCATAAAGTATCAAAGAGAAATTTTGTTTTCCACAATTACAAATATTCCAAATAACTTGAAAAGAACTTCCTATGTACACAAAGAGCCAAGGAACAGTTGCATAGAAGGAGACATTCTTTTCAGAAGGAAGCAAACATTATTTTAAATGCAACCACTGAATCACCCTAGGACTACAAGCATTTTATAAAAGGTAGTTAATTATATACCATGTATAGAGAACTCTTAATCAGAAGAGCTCAGCATCATTTGCAGTAATTAATTTTTCTCTCCTGACACAACAGTGAGATTGGAAAAATTATTGTTCCCTCTTGTTTGAGGGAAGTCAAAAGAAGCACCTCTCTTCAGTGGTGCTGCAGGTTACCCAGTGCCTCCAGCACCCTGCCTCAGCAGCACAATAAATCCTGCTCACTTGCTGCGTGATTTTCACAACTATTTGAACTATTTTTTTCAAACAGTAACACATAAGAAAGTCAGAAATAGCACCTGCATTCATGACTTTGAATGACTGAGCTAACTAAGAGAAGAATATTTTCACTAAAGAATGTTATCATTTAAGGCACTTGTACACTTTCTTTTGCAACATCTTCATTAAAGTCAGTTCCAGACACTTATCAGTTGTTGTGTTAACCCAGTGTACGTTGACACCAAGGTCAACTGAAGGGTGGTCCTAACGGAGACAAGAAGTGTTACAAAGGGAACTGAACCATATAAAACATAGAAAGCAATTCCCCAGGAAGTGTAGGAAGGGGAATCCTTGGAGAAGGATATGCCTGCATCAGAATACATCCTGTGGTTGAAGACCTCCTGCTAACCAATGTCTTGCTAATTAAATAATATGCACTATGCCTACTGCCATGATTATTATTGAGATACCATTTATCTCAAATCTCATGGGAGGTTTCCAACATACTGGTGAAAGTGCAGCTGGCAGACAGCAGTATAAGATGTACACAGAAACCACACAGTGTGTTGTGTTGGGCTGTGTTCAGCTAGTGGGTAACACAACTGTGATGTGTGCAATGTGACTGATGGGTAATGTCCCTGATGCAGCCAACCACACAACAGCACCTGTCCTCTGCTGGAACATGTTCAGGCAGGACTTAAAGATGCCTTTACAGAAACCAACTTGATGACATTACTAATATGTTTCATTTCCCATTTTTCCTCCTGTGCAGTATTCTGCAGCTCCCACTAAGAATTGCCAGCAGCATTTGGGAGATGAAAGGAGAAGCAGTCTCTACATTCTTGATATTCCTGAAAACACTAGTCAATCACTTACTTATCTTCTGCTGTTAGCTGTCACTATGGCTTCTCCTAGGCAACTTTGTAGGGAAAGGGAGGAAATCTGACTTGACTCACCTCAAAAAATAGCAGTTCCTTATCTTCTAGCTTCTGTCTGAGGTCACAGACAGGGAATATTTGATAAGAGTTAGCCAGTAGTCTTCTCAGGATAAGGATTCCTTCCTGGGACTGGATAGTGCAGGAGTTTCAGTGGCAGAAGAGGATCTCATCTGCTTTCCCTCCCCCATTTTTCTGTCTTCCAAGGGTGGAATCATAAAACTAGCTTTAGGTGACTACAAAAGCCCTTCAAATATTGCTGAGAGTCAAAAGTTGATATGACCCAAGACTCTGTGAAAAGGAAAGTGTTTCTTAGGGTAATGTTTTTAGAAATAGTAGCTTTGGTTTAAGGCAAATGTGTCTTGTGCACAAAGATTGTGTTGATGGCCCAGTTAGATGAGGTTCACTGTTCAAGGTTGTCACATACTTTTCTCCACTCTTTTTAATCAAACCAGCTCTGAACAATTGGTACACTTTTCTTGCACATACACAATGAGACCTATTGAGACATCACTGATAAATGTGAGAGACTTCTGTCCTTTCACTTCTCAAGGTATATAAAGCCATGATAGAAAAGATTACATAATTTATTAAAAAAGAAATAGAAAAACACTTGGAAAAAAAAGAAGATCTAGAAGACTGTTTTGGAACCTGACCCTCACCAAGTTCAGTCTTGGCTCTGCTACAGAATGTCTTTTAGATCCTGAAAAGTTCTACAGTTCATACTGAATGGAGAATTTTTTGAAAACTCTCTTCTATCAAGACACTTACATGCATTGGAGAGAAATAGTTGAAAGGGGTTTTAAGAGTAGCTTATCCTAGGTGCATGTACTAAGTCACACAAATACACTTATACTTATGTATAAATATATAGATTTTGTGTATATGTATAATAATAATAGCTATAATAAGTAAAAATCATCCCCCTATTTTGTGATGAGTATTCCAGCCAAAATACTCTGATTATCTGCCTTTTTTAAAGTCTCTGATCTCAAAGAGGAGAAATAGAATTGCATTTCTTTCCAATTGTAAAGCTTACTCAGCACTTTTGGTTCCAGAGATGGCATTGGTACTTTGTCAGAGCAGTAATTTAATGCGGACCCACACACAGAAGCTCAGACTACAAATCCTCTGTCAACAATGCAGTATTGCCTCCTCCTGCAGTGTAACTGCATTTCAATTTATTGAAACCTGAAGGTGATTCACTAAGAAAAGAGAAGAAATCATCCTATCCTGAGAGTTATTCGTAACCGTAAAGATACACGGACAAATCCAAAGAACTGAGCTACAAAGATCCAAAAATGCTGTACTGTAGTCACTTAAATTGGAAGCATCTAAATCCCCTCTGCAGCAATAAAGAAATGTATTGAAAGTCTGTAATAGGCCTAATTGTGTATTCTTTGAACTTCACTGACTACATTAAATATTCAGATCCTCCTTCTGTAATTCACCTGATTCCTAGTGCTGTAGAGAAAATTAGTTTGTGATTAAAAATAAAATAAATATTCAATACACAAATTCAATACTATTACTCTACTACTTGTATTTAACCTGACAAGCTATATGATTTATTTATATCAGCCAGCAAGATTTATTATTTAGCACAAAAAATCTTCATGGAATTTACTGTTTCTACATCATCTGAACATCTTGCTCCACAGCTTTTAGAGAAATTTGTGTACATGTATAGAGATCAGCCTGTAATTAATTAATAAGTGTTTTGGTAGGATGAATCAAAAATTAAGTCTATGACAAAAGGAGACAAACGTATATGGTTATTTCAGGGCCTTGATTACAGAAAGGTGCTTTGCTATAGATACTCCACAGCAAACCTGCATAGCAGAATACAATCTTTCACTACCATCCAGGCCTTTTCATTAATAAAAAGGGATTTGCAAGAAACTTTTATTACCCTTTTCACTCTCCTGATGTTCTCCCTGCCTAAACATAACTGTAGTTGGATGTAAACTCTATATTGTGACATAGCCACTCAACAGGTTTTCCACAAAGGGACCTTGTTCCTGCATTTGAATCCTAAGCCCATACAGCTCTCACTGTGTGTGTGCATGTCTAAGCTTGAGATTGTGAAGTCCCAGGCTGAAGAGACTTTGTGTCATGTTCATATCACTGCTCTTCAGGAGGTTTGAAGTCAGACTCATCAGTTAGTTAACTCACCTTTCCTGTAGCCATTTTCAGGGTCCTTCCAGCCTGAATTCCTTGCCTGATTCTTCTGCCCATCAAAGATTATGCCCTTCAAGACACCCTTTTTAGGAGACTTCCTCAGCATCCATACTGAAAACTGTACAGAGGCACGAAGCCAACTTGTGGTCTGTCACTAGTCATCATGAGAAGTGGCAGCTCAGAATGTGGAAGGCACTTTATCCACACACTTTATTCAGGGGCGAGAAACACATGGCTTTGCAAAGGAAAGCAGTTCTTCAACTCCTCCTATGCCCGGATCACCAGGATGGGAAGACAGCCACCTTATCAGATTGGTGCAGACAAGGTAGGCTGTGTCCAAGCCTCCCCTTCTTTCTACAGTGCACTGACTGTTTTTTGGGGGAAACTCAGAACCTTATGGAAATATTGTTCACCTGGTACAAGAACTCAACAGAAAAAGGCTACAATTCAGCACTCTGATGTAAATGTGTTATCTATTGAGTAGGAGTTACAAAAGTTTATATTTTTCAAGGTTAGATGGCACAGCAGAGGTTTGTCTGCACCTTCAATTGAAAAGACAGGTTAAGGGGCTTAAGAAAAAAGTAATAACAGAACAGTTTGAAAGCTCCCAAACATAGCCAGGTCCTCTGTAAAGAGTGTTCAGACAACATCCACTTTTCAGTCTTAATGGAGTTTGGTGCCGTACTTGCAGTCTGAGATTGCATTCAAAATACCAGGTACAGCTTGTGTAGCTTCTTGACTTCTGCTTTGACCAGCCAAATTAGCACCATGTTCATAAACTAGGTGTTTTCTGTGAGTTCTGGTTTTGAATCACAACAGAAAGGTGTGCAATTCCACTAAGTCCCTGAGGACTAACTAGAAGGCAAGTTTTGGCCAGAGTGTTTTCAGGATGAGTCTATTGTGTGCTTAAAAGAGAGCCTTACAAGGATCTGGTTTCCCTCCCAGGATCTTCAGGCCACCCAATCTGATATCACCACCAATAATAAGAAGACTGGTTTGCAGGACACTGGATGCAGTGGACTGCATAGACTTAGCAGTGCTACAGAGTATGACAACAGACTGTGAGGCTACAACACCATCAGGGACTGTAGCAAGATTGTGGGCAAGTCAATACAAACTAGCCAAGTGCTAGTCACCTCTGATGCCTACATGATCCTTCTGTCCCACTGAAGCACTCCTTTTATCCCTTTTGTCTTTGACAAAATTTCAACTGAAAGGATGAATTTCAGGTGAGGGCCGGCCTGGGAGCTAATTTTTGAAACCACTCTGGCTGAAAGGAAAGTCAGACTTGTCTCTCCTACTTCCTAGAGGAGTACTGTAAACATTAGTCTATTAGCTAGTTAAATATTGCAGAAAGACTGCAACCAGCTTCCCCCATTTTCCTGTCTTATCAACAAAGCTGTGACTGAACTCTCAGAAAGACTCCAATATAGTTAACACAGTTTCAGCATGTCCTATGAACTGAACTTCTTAACATTTGGGAAAGACAGGTAGATCCGTATTAGCCAAGAGCAAGGCAAAAAATGTGCCTCGATACGAAATCACTTTAAAATGTCTCAAAACACATAATGCTAAAATTACAATTAGAAGAAAGTATCAAGTGAAGTTCAGTATCCTAGGCACACACATTTGAAAAGTTTAATCACAATAGCCTATTATAGAGGACAGCTTTAATGGTTTAATTACAGAAAGTACATCAGCTTTATCAGTAAGCCACATGCAGTTCACAAAACAAATTAAAGAAAAACGCTCTGCAAGCCACTGACCCTACTGAAAGTGCCATGTTGCGATCCTTCATTTTTAGTACTGTTTTTATTGTCCCTGATGTAAATAGCATTTGCTTTCATAAAGGTTCCAGACTTTGGCACAGAATAACACTGTTAGACCTGCAGACCAAATAACAAGGTTGGGTTTACCTCAAGTGATGACATTCAAGGTGAAGAATTCACTAAGAAACACAGGGAAAAACACACAAAGAAATTAATGTCAACATTTTATTGGTGCTGAGGTAGCTTGCCTTATTGTGGAATAGCCGACTGAGATATTTGCAGTTTGTATAGTGCTATTTTTCACTTTTATTGAGATTTTAAACAGTAGGAACAAGGAAACAGCAAGCAGTATCATTTACATGTCACAGCATATCCAGATTACACAAAGGCAGCAGCAAATGCCAGCAGTTTGAGCAGCTGCACAGAACCCAAAAGCTCCATCAGTCACACGAGCACTGCGATTCGTGCAAGCACCGGGAAAGTGATGTTAAAAAGGTGACTGGGAGAGAGTTTCTGGTTTAGTGTGAGCCTTCTGCTGACAAAGGAGAAAGATGCTTGTCAGTAGTGAAAGGTGGTTTATTAGGTGGAGAGGTGGGTAATGCTGCACCCTTCATACAGCATATGGATTGTGATTTTGGCCCATTAAAGATAGGGTAGACAGGCCTCTTGGCCATCTGAATGGGAAGGTGTTGCTGTGCTTCTTCAGATGCTAAGGAAGATTTTGCCTTACTGAGTTTATGGTCATGACAGGGTCAATCAGAGGCAGGCTCTAAGAGAATCTAAAGACACTTGCTCTATGAGGAAGACAAACAAACTTTTAAAATGGAGAGTTGACATCTAAAAAATTAAAAGTCCAATGCAGTTCCTGTGACTTACTGGAGGAGGAGGAATCTGAAAACTAAAAGAAAACAAACAAAAGAAAGCAACCAAATTTTAATTTCTTGCTTGGTTTTGTACTTTTTGCAAAGGAAATGATGCAGCATATGTTTATTTAGTAAAATTAGCATCCACAGTGTCTAAGCAGTAGGACAAGAATATACAATTATATCTGACTGCAGAATAAGAGCACACAACTCTTTTTTCATCTCTTCTTAAAGAAAGAGCTGAAACTTTAATTTTTTTTTTTTTTAATTTTATTTTTTACTGTGCTAGTACATTTTTGCTGTTTGGGAAACTAAATAAATGGTTACAAATGAGCCATAACAGAACTTTTTTTTTTTTTTTCAGACTAAGTTACAGAGAGTAAATATTTAAATGTTCTTTAGTTTACTAGTAGTAATTCTGGATAAGACAGAATAAGAAAATGGTAAGGTTTAGTTTCAAAATTTACATCTAAGTATTGCTTTGTGTCTAAAGTCTCCCTCTTTTCCCCCTCCACTCTTTACAAACTTTTCATTCAGTTACATCACAAAAAAAGAACTTGCTTTTACATGTAAATATGCATATAAAAGAGTTCATGAGATGATCACTGTAGAACCGCTACTGGGTTTTATTTGCAAATTATAGCTACAGATTAAGATTTATTTATTTTTTTTAAGTGACATTAGCATTCCCTACTTCTAATTCTGAAATAAATAAAATCATAAGGAGTGGATCAATTTTTGAAAGGTTAAGTAGTTCTGGTTTGATTACATGTTTGAAAATCCACACTTAAGACTCTTGCTTTGGAAACTGAACTGAAAATTTCCCTAAATCTACAGCAATCACTGACGGCTCTTAGACTACAACTAATACAGAAGTAGTCTTATTTGGTGTTTTTGAACATCTGCTTTCGAAACCCACCTGAATAAAAAAATTCTTTGATGAAAAACAGTGAAGCAAAGATGTAACAAAATCAGACTTTTAAACCTCATCATTTACTCCACTTCTTAGTAACTCTTATCCTACATTATCTATTCCTCTGAGAGCAATGACACTGAGAACTCAGAAATATTTTAAAGGTCTGGATATAGTCACTGGATTTGCATAGGAATTATCTGAAGAACTCCACTGGAAATGGGATCATTGTTGTGCATCTGATGAGTGTAGCAAAATGCCAAGTAACTTGTCAACCTATTCAAAAGCAGCCAGTCCATCACCATCCCTGAAGGACAGGCCTTTGTGAATTACTAGTGCTCATTTCAGATTTCAAGATCAGAAATACCACTGGTGTCCACACATACACCATAGCTGCTGTCTTTGCATGTTTTGATATTGCACTCATTATTGGAAAAAAAACAAAAACAGGTAGAAATTATGTAACCTGCAAAGTTGGCAGAACAGTACTCATAGGTGCACTGCCATCTTCTGGGAGAATCTATCCAATTTTTCAGTCAGATGAATCCATCACTTAGTTCAGTTTCTGTACAGTTAGCAGAGATGTTGATTTCCAGCCAGGCAACAATACAGCTAAAAGCTTTGCATTTTGATTTTATGATCCCTTGTTTCACTCAGCAACAAGAAATAATCAGTCACAAACTAGAGTTATGGGCACTCATGCCTCAGACTCCTTAGGAAAATATCTCTAATGGCCATGGAAGGCAAGAGATCACTGTAAAATATTATTTTCAAACAAAGTGTTCAAAATTTTTAACTATTAGCTCTACAATTCCTGCTCCTATCCAATAAACCAAAAGAAAACATAAGAAAGTGTTTGGGTTCCAGCTCCAGTCAGAGATTCATTATGAGTTTGAGATATATTACACAATCCTAAAATAATTAAAGAGTTATTTTGCATCCATTTTTTCTTGCTGATGCACACTGACCCTCTGGAGCAAGGTGTCAATAACCATGCTTGGACAGATCAGCTGGAAATCAGCTTCATGAAGGGGTGTGTGTGTCTAAAAATACTTTAATGCTGCTAGTAAAAAGTCTGGATGCCTCAGATGAAAAGCAAACACTCCAGCCTTTTGAAATTTTTCTCAAAATAATTCTGTTCTCTTTTATAGAGAACATGGAAAAACACTGCCCAAAATCTCTTGCAGAAATCACATTAATCTGTAAAATCTTTAAAGCTAATGTATATCAAGTCTCCACTGGCCTATTCTAGGCAAGCTACAGAAGGTCAATCTGTCTGTCCTACAATACAGACACAAGGAAACAGTGAAAAGAAAATTGTACTCCATCTTCTTATGTAAGAAAATGTTAGTAAGTGAAACAACCTGTTTAACTTAAAATAGGCATTTTATGGAGCTCAGAAATCTCTATTAACAATATATTTTGCTGCTTATATTGATAAGCAATGGACATGCCAGTTGCTATCAGCTGGACAAACAAAAAACGTTTTACAGTGTAATTCATTTGTAATTAGCAAACCCCCCAGATTTTTTAACTCACACTTTTTCTATTCTTTTCCTTTAGTCATAGGCTGGATGTATGTCAGGCTGAGGAGTTAGAAGGACTACCATTAGCTAGTGCTGAATCTCATATTTGCTCTTTATGCTAACAAGCCATTCCCAAGTCAGTTTATCAGTTAATGCACTCAGGCTCTCAGTCACTCCACCAGGAATTGCACTCACCAAAATAGATTTCAAAGCAAATGCCTTGTCTTGAAATGAAATGAAACGAAGCAGCTACTACAGCTGATAAATGCTCAGGACAGGATGTGAACATTCCAGAGAGGTCACTGACTCCTCCTCTGCCACCACCTTGTTCAGGCTCTGACTGGAACAAAGTTTCATTTATTTAGTGGCTGTCTGCAACCAGGGGCTTTTGCCATGTCTCAGCTAACTCTGACCTCCAGAGCAGCTCAGCTGGGGCTCTCTGCCCTGTGTTTTGAGGGCAAAAGCTAAAGGCAATCAGTTAGGATACCATGATGTTTTCTGAACTCAGCCCAGTCATGTACCTTCAGACTTTCTGTTACCAAGAATAACTGTGATGTTCAGCAAGATGTCAACAGAGGTATGTTCCAGTCACTGTTTAGTTTGCTACTTAGCTGGACCATTTTTAGGTTCCTAAAAATGGGAACTTCCAGGAAACTCACAAATGTGAGTTTTAACTAATGGAAAAGGCTGCCAGATCCAAATAGCAAACTCTTGTTAAATATCTTCTTATTCTCCCACTATTATCTACCCAGTCAAAAGGGCCTCACAAAGAACGGCAGCCACTGGGCACAGAGAGAAGTTCAAGGACTAAATCAGAAATTAATTCCACCTTCAGTGTTCCCAAGGAGAGCTTATGCACACAAATACCACTTCCTGCAAGGACGTATGTTTCCCTGAGCAGTTCTGTGCCATAAATACCTTCCAGAAGCTTAGAACTGACAGATAGTTAGAGTTGAAAAGTACCAGTTTGTTCTGTGGATGGGAGAGAACTGGGAGGAATGGGGAGAGTGATTTCCCCTTGGATTGTGATGCAAAGAAATGAAATTATGATCTAAGTGGCCATGCTGCCTCATGTCAAATAAAAATGAGGTGATTCAATCTGAAACTGGGACTAGATGCATTTTCAAGATCCAAGCCAGTTTCCAGGGCTGTAGATGAATGGAGATAATTTTCTGACCAGATAAAATCAATCCGTGGCTTTGTCAAAGCCAGCTGTCACAAAGTAACAAAGAAAACAAAAATTTTATTTTTATGATGCTGATAGACTGCTACTATCCCACACTGTCTCAGGAAAGGGAGAAGAAAAAAGAATAAAAAGGATTTAGAGAGAAATTTCATTAAAAGAGGGATATAAAAACATAGTAGATCTGGTTTTGTTTTCCAGACAGGACTACAGTAAGCAATAATGCCCATCCCCTGGAAAGGCCAATATGCCCCATGGGACAGCTTTAATATTCCCCGTTTTGAGAGAAGATGCAAAAACCATGATGGCCTAGAACACAGGACCTTTCCAAAACCAAATTTACAAGCACTTCCCATAGATGGAGATCAGAAACAGAAGGACTGGAGAGGTCTGCGGTAGAGGGATTATTAAAACCCACTGAGCAACGTTGTGACTGCTCAGACTCCTTGGTTCCATCCATAAATCTATGATGGTCTTTGCACCAACAGTGCAATTTGAGCCATTTTTCTAATGTAGATGGCAGTTAATAAGAGAAGTTCTAGAAGACTGCAGCTTGTAAAACAATTGCAAATTAATTTTCTTGTCCACAGAGACAATTAATTCCTGGTATTACTCCTTGGCTCCAGACTACACCTGCCAGTCCAAAGAGTTTACAGACGAAGAAGTGCCTGAACAGCTCTCTCCATCACCTCACTCCAGGACATCTGCCTTTGCTCCTTGCCCTTCTCCCAGCTTCAACTTGGCAGTGACTTTCTCCTGGGCTTCCCAAACTCACCTCCTAGCTTCCCAGTGAGACCTTCTCTGGCTAGGAAACACACAGATGCCTTTGTTTGCCAGTGACCTCCAAAGAACAAAGACACAGATCTTCCCCAGTCTGGGAGGAGACAAGTCCTTCACCTCTCTCTCACACATGTGCCCTGTCAGAGGGCTCACACTGGGCTGTAGATCCTCTTTCTTCCAGCACAAGTCCATTTGATGTCCATAGATAATGATTGCTGAGAGCAGCACATCTGCCTGTCCTCTGCAACAACCAGAGCTTCAGCTTCTAGTCTGCTCCTAACAATATTTTTATGGGCTGAGAAGAAAGAAAGATATTTTGATACAAAGTGTTCTGAATTATTCTGAAACCTTCAGTATTTAATAAGGATGCACATTCATTTGGGACACAATGAAAATTCTGGGGTCTAAGAATTATTTGAGCGCCTCCTACCTGAATATGTCAAGAGATGAAAATGAAGCATCAAGAATCATTAGATACTTGAGTAAAAGGAGCAATACATTTCTGCTGACATTTGATTTTGCACTTCAAGTGGCTTTCCTATATTCATTAAAGGGTAAGGGTTTTTTACTGAGTAGAGATAGATGCTGGGAAAAATAATTGCTTCTTTACACTCTCAGAAATTGTAAATGTTATTTCAAACATTTACAAAGGCATGGACTGGAATACAGTTTCACAGTTTCTAGTGAACTAATCTAGAAAAAAAAAAAAAGATTACTCACTTTCCCACAGGAAGAAATCCTTGTTTCGCCCATGTTCCCTTTCCTGCATGATTAACTGATACTTCTGAACCAACAACAGATGACCTCCAGTAACCATTCACAAGAGGCTAAAGTCATAAATAGATACAGTCTCAAAAATATTTATCTAAAAGCAAAACAACTCTCAAATCAGCTGAGCAACATGATAGGTTTGCTTGGTACATATTAAGATATAAGGATTGACTCTTTCCACAATTTAGAACCTGTGCAGTTTTCCCAGATAATTCATGCAAGAAAAGCAATAGAAGATACAACAAGTAAGAAAAGGAAAATCAGATACAGTTATAAATATCTATTCTAATAATGAATACAAGCTGGCTGTATTTCATTGACAGCAAAAATTAAAAATGCAGACCAATTTTATTAAGATATTCAAACAGGAGTGCAGAGTGCATAATTAAGGTCAGATCTCAACATTAATGGAAAACTCAATTGTATCAGCATCAACAAAGCCTATATAATGTGAATATCTATTAAAAATGAGAAGCAACTACACCAAAGGCATGTGCAAACATAGAAAAAGCCTGTAAATAAAAAATTCTGCATATAACTGCCAAAATGACTATGCTGGATGTTAAATCTTACTAATATTTTAATAAAATGAAAGTTACCTTTAACAGCACAACATTAGCTAAAGAGTTAGTAAGCATCTGGAAATGCCTATTGAGAGTACCAGCTGTCCTCTGAGGATGCTCTCTATCCCCAAAAGCTGTGATACAAGATCAGTTTTTTCAGTTCTTTTCTAAAGTTCCATCAGCTGTTATGGTGGCAAATCAGAGTTCAGAGGTTTGCACTGCTCCATTAATTTGCTTTGGGCGCTTTATCCTGTTGCCAGTAACTCACGTGTCAGGGCTGTTGTCTCTTTTCCCCTCTGATCAAATAGAGGAAGGAGGTAGATCTGCACAGCCAGGTGCTATGAGTGCTGCCTTAGTTCGGTTTTATGGAGAAGGGCCACAGGATAGGAGGAGGTTTTGGTACTTATTAGAAGCATTTTCCCCTCCAATTAAGGAGCTTTGCATGTATTCCAGTTCAGCGGGAGAGGAACTGAACAAGAACACTGGCCAGGCTCAGAGTGGCACCACAGCATTTACAGTACGATTCACAGCTGAAACACTTGCTGCTGGGACACAGAGATGTAATTTATTTCACCAGTACCTGTGGAGGGAGCTAACAGGAAGGCAAAGCCCAGAACAGTAAGATTGTCATGTCCCTGACTTTCTTCCATTTGCCTTTCACATTCCAGCTTAAGAGGTTGCTTGAATTTAAACCACGTATCTTGAAGCTTTCTAGCACTTATGGTACTTTGGTGGCATAGGTGATGTGAGTGTTAAATACAATGAGATTTCATCATTCACATAGTGAATGATCAAGTTTTGCAAACCACAGAAGTCTGGCATCTCTTCAGGAATTAATTAATGTATTTTGTTCAAAATTGCAGGAGACTTAGTAGAAAATTTAACGACCATGTAGCTGGCATTCTTCAACCACATTCATGGACTGGCTGATCAGCATGTCAAATGCTGTAAGATATATGAATGTAAGCAAAACATAACAGACAGTTAGGTCCTGACTTTAAAATGATAGAGGTTACATTCCACAACCTTGAAGCCAGATTTGAAATAAGTTTAGTGCTTAGAAGTAATTTAAAAAGCAATAATGCTCCTATAAGGAAAGAACTGAACTTCTGGTCTGAATGTAAAATGTGTCTGTATTTCTGATATCAGCATTGAATCAAATTATATCTGAAAAATTAAGAGAGTATGGAAAAAAACCTGTCTGTGCTGACTAAGGAGAAACAGATTGGTTTTCATGGAAGTAAATGGAGTCAAGGGGTTAAGGAGAGGGGTTCAAAATACTTGAACAGATAAAACTGTAAACTGATGTATTTAAAAGAACACATGGAAATTAGAGTTTTGTGTTCAAAGACTGTCTGAAAACAAATTTTCCTGTTTCCATGGAAATTGAAACAAAACCAAAACCCATTCCCAGTCACAATGGAAGGGTTGGAGTTTGAAATTTCCTCTGGAAAGAAGCTTCTGGGGGCGGGGGGGAAAGGAAAAAAGATTCATTCAGATCCATAAAAATACGTTTCTTTGGACACATGAAATGGTTTGTGTAGGTAAAGATCAAGATTTCGTTTCAGTAGCCCAGCTCACCTCTATTTATATAATTAAAATATTAATGGCTATATGATCACAAATATACTCAACAAACTAGAAGACCCTTTTCAGTACTGTATGCAGATATGTGCATGGTAAATCAAAGAGATCACAAAGAAGGCAATTACACTTTGACTTGTAAAACCAGAGATGAAATAGAATTATTAGCATTTCCTTACAACTGCGCTGGTGGGAAGACAAATCATATGTATACGGTGCTCACATACCAAAATGATCTATACCAAGAAAAATTAGGCAAATACGTCAAAGACTGGTAGTTGCCATGGAATTTGCTCTGGGCAGACTGTCACTATATCTCCGTCATGCTCCCAAGGACCCTTTTACTGAGTAAGACATTATGTCACTTTTTATTGACATGTATTCTCGGTTTTGTCCTCAAAAGTCTGTCCTCCTTTTCCATGGGAAGATACAGGGCAATGCCACTAAGTATATGATTTCCTCCCCTTGAGTCTGAGACAGGGTCACAAGAGCAACTCAAATGCACAAGGCTGGGTCCCATCATCCAGCTGTTTTATCCTCAACACAACCCAAGTTCTGAGCCACTTCTACCATCAGCCCTTCATCTTCACTCTCCTTGTCTTGAGCTTTGTGCCCTAAACAGTACCAGAAAGAAAAAACCTTATGCTTGTCTTGCAAAAACCTTTCATATACACGAAG
The DNA here is from genome assembly GCA_035583185.1 of Anabacerthia variegaticeps. Taxonomy (NCBI): domain Eukaryota; kingdom Metazoa; phylum Chordata; class Aves; order Passeriformes; family Furnariidae; genus Anabacerthia; species Anabacerthia variegaticeps. Next base: position 104,225,168 of record JAWWEW010000112.1, on the reverse strand, counting down.
ATTGCTCTAACTGCCCAAGTCTTCTCTTCTCTGGACTAAACAGCATAAACATTAAATAATAATATTATAACAATCCCTCTCTTGAGCCAACCTATCCATTTCAGTACAGTACTTCTGCTTACCAGCCACTAAGCAGTTACTGGTTGATGCAAATTTATTTACTGGAAAGAGCCCTATTCAAAACATATTCACCAATTATTGCAAGAGAACATAAATGCCCATTCGTAATTACTACTTAAAAGAAGCAATTATTTGCTCTCTGATCAGCCTTCAGAGTTAGATTCCCATCAAAAGAATCACATCAACAGATGGGGTCCAACAGGCTTTTCATGTATTTTCTTTTTTTGTGCTTCTCAACGAAGCTCTCCCTCATAAACTTGTTAAAATGGACTCATTTCCTTTATCAGGATTTTTCACTTTCTGTCTTGAGCAAGATAGAGGATTCATTTCTCTTTACCAAAAACCTGAGTGATTAGTAAAGTGTCACACACATAAGGGGAAGACAATGGATCCATGATAGCAAACATGGAGGTGACACATTCTATTTTTTTCCTCCATCTGAATTCTCCAAGGAAAATAAGCATTTTGCAAAGAACACAGCTAAAACCGGATGAAAACAATTCTTTTGTGAACAGAAAATTCATTGAAAAAGGCTGTGACAGAGATAGAAACCTTATATCTGAATCCAGTCCACAGTTGGTGGGAATCTTCCACAAAACAAACAAACTGAACAAAAACAAAACTAAAAAGGCAGGAGGGATTTTGGAGCAGTGCATATTTCATTGTGAAATTTTCTGAGAGTTTCTTGTTTCCAAAGATGCTGAAATGTTGCATTTCAACATATTCTAAAAAAATACTTTTTCATTGTGAAACTTTTTTTTAATGTCAAACCAGCCTAAATTTAATTAGATGCAAAATAATTAACCCCTCCAAATCAAATGAAACATTCATTCAAAGAGAAAAAGCTCAAGGAGTTTTAAATTACAGATTTTTTTTAAAACAATGTGGGTCATCTACCAAATAGAAAAATCTATTGTTTGCTGTAATAAATTATACTATTTTTTATATAACTATGACAGGACAGCACAGGGGACAATTATTTTTCCTCCCCAACATACTAATATGTCTTCCTTTTTTTTCTTAGACATTTCATTAAAGACAGCTCATTTTAAACAACTTGGCAAAAACTAAAATCGATTCTTCCAACAAGACCTCAACTTTTTCCACTTCTCCACAGCTAAATCACCATTTTCCCAGTAACATGAGGACTTCTTCAAGATCACAATCCCACTTTTCACCACCACACCCCCCCTAGGGAAGGAGTGTGTGAATTGAGAGACAACTGCCATCCTACGTAGTTTAAATGTCAGAGAGGCAGAAGATGTGATGGAGACCAGAAGTGCTGGATGACAGAATGGCTGGCACAGGATCATATGAAACCTCAGCCAGGGTGACCAGGGAAGATCCCAATGTTTTGTAGCCCCTAGCTGTTGTACTCCAGCATGAAGGCGATCTGCCTGTGCCAGCCCAGATCTGTCCAATGTTCCATGTCTGCTGCACTGCATTGCCTACAGTTGTCTCTTCCTGGTGGAAAACAGGACTGGCTGCTGTTCCCTTTAGCACCCTTTAGTTCCCAAATGACCACAACAAAACACTTAGCTGTCCACTTTCCCAGTGCCTGAGCTGCCTTCACACTGCCAAAGGTAACTTTTAATTAAGGTGTCACAAATTGACAGGATTGATCAGAGAGATGGTTTCTGCATGCTGAGCTGCCTCACATTCCAAACTCCTTTTTCAACTCATTTTTCAACCACTTTATTAAGAAGCAGTTCATCATCTGACTTGCCAAGAGAAAGGTATCTCAATCTCCACAAAAGGAGTCATCAAAAGAGTCAGCAATTTTTCTTACGTGTCCTTATTTTGCTTATGCTTGTGTGTATATAGCTTCTCTTTTGATTATTTTACCCAACAATGATCACTTTGATAACTGTGGAATTATTTGGCCATGAGAACTATTATTCAAACATTTTTGCCTGCCTTTTTCACCACACAAAAAGCAAGGCATTTTTCTTCTCTTTTTTATCTTCATCCAAAAGTAAATAATCAATCAACCCATGCAAGGTCTATTCCGAGTGGGTTTGTTTTTTTCTGTGGTGAACTAGATTTGTGATGTGGAAATCATCTGCATTTTAAAGGAACTGGATACTGAAATTATATGCAGAAGAAAAGGATTTCATCAATACAAAGCATTTCTTCCTGACCTCATTCCCCCACCCTTTCTTTTAGTTTGCTGAATAGCTGGGAACACTGGATGGATTATATAGCCTGGCACATGCTGTATGCCTAGAAGGGGAGTTTGTGTTGCCAAAGCCCTCTTGAATGCAATGAAATAGAGAATCAAAAGGAAAAGAAAGACCACAAAGTGAGCTAGACTGTCCTCTTCCCATTCCACAGTGGTTTATCCATTCTGAAATGACAGCAAGAAGGGAGACTGCATTTTGCTAAAGCTGTGCTAAGACAGTCCTTTTATTTCCAAGCACAAGTACAGGCTTGGCAGAGATTGGACAGAGAGCAGCCCCAGTGAGAAGGACTTGGGGGTGCTGGTGGATAAGAAGCTCACTCGGCAATGTGCACTTGAAGGCCAAAAAGCCAACCACATGCTGGGCTGCAACAAAAGAATCGTGGCCAGCAGGTTGAGGGAGGTGGTTTTCCCATCTATTCCATGCTCATGAGACCCCACCTGGAGTGCTGTGTCTAGGTCTGGCATCCCCAGCACAGGAAGGATGTGGACCTCTTGGACCAAGTCCAGGGGAGGTCCACAAGGATGATCCAAGGGCTGGAGCACCGCTCCTGTGAAAACAGGCTGAAGGAGCTGAGGTTGTTCAGCCTGGAGATGAGAAGGTTCCAGAGTGACCTTACTGTGGCCTCTCAGTACCCAAAGGGGAACTACATGAAGGCTGGAGAGGAACTTTTTCCAAGGGCATGGAGTGACAAGGGGGAATGGCTTTAAACTGACTGAGGGTAGATTCAGATTGGATACAAGCAAGAAATTCTTTATCGTGAGGGTGGTGAGGCACTGGAACAGGTTGTCCAGAGAAGCTGTGGATGCCCCACTTCTGGAAGTGTTCAAGGCCAGGTTGGATGGGTCTTTGAGCAACCCAGTCTAGTGAAAGTCATCCATACTCTTGGAAGGAGAGGTGGAACTGGATGATCTTTGAGGACTCTTCCAACCCAAACCATTATATGATTCTCTATAGGATCTGAGGAGAGGAAAAGCTTCAAGACATGGAAGATAAGACTTCCCAATAAAGTATATTTGCAGCATGTCCTCTCTACAAACATGGCTATTGACATCATCCCCTTTGCTATTCTACTACTTCCTGACACCTGCTCTTTTTACATCTCTACCCTGTTTTCAGGTCTGATGCAGCATTTTAACACCTGAGGAAACTGGCATTGGATTAAGGACATTGTGGAAAGGGCACAGAATGCTGCAGTCAATGCAGTACACCTAAGCAGCAGAAAAACACTGTTGCAGAGATGTCATCATCTTCCCACCCATTGCCCAGAGCACAGACTGTACAACACCCGTGTGGCACATCCCTCATGCACATTGCCTACTCTGATCCTCAGATTCCTCTAACACTTATTTTCATATGGACTCTCAGTAGCCCTAAAGACTCTCCTAACACTACATTTTGTTATTACTACTTCCATTCTTGCCCTGTCATTACTCATATGACAAGGTAAAAAGGCAGGGCAAAGTCTTTTGGGTCACCTTTCCACTCCATCTTGGTATTCACTTTCAATGAACACTTGTGTTTTCTAAGCCCTTTCAAGTTACCATAAATCTTCTTGGGGTTAATTAACAAATTAAGTGCAGCACATAGATGTTTTCAGCAGGTGACAATACAGTGAAAGCAGGTCAACAAAACCCAAGAGTTCTGTTGCGAGTGCCTTTGGCAAAGCCCCACAGTCCCACTTGCCTGCTTGCCCTGCATTGCACTGCACACCCCTGTAATGCAGCAGCTTCTCAGCAGATCAGCACAGGTTACCTTTGGTGACAGGCAGCTAAAAACCTGCACAGTAATGCTTTGACAGCTCTCCAAGCAGTCAGTATATGTCTAGATACATGAAATACCAGAAGTACTAGCCTCCCATTTACAGAGGCATTCTAAAAGCCAAGAGTACATTACAGCACCAGAAGCTGCAACTAGAACAGAACCGGATTAATGCATGAATCCCTATTAATCTTTCATTCACTGAACACTGCCAGAACTTTAGTTTTGTGGTTTAATATACATTAAGTGTACCACACCTATGCAGGAATTCATATGTTGCTTAGAAATTATTCTAATGAGTTTTAAATCCATTCTGAAGCATCACTCCCGGCTGAAGTGCTGAACCCTATCTTTTCTTTCACATTCAATTGCCTAAAAGAAATCTGCAAATTAAGATTGTCTATTATTTACTTTGATTCTTCAGTCAATACAAAAAAAATGCTAATGCAAAAGTGTGTGATGCCAAAGGCAAAAGCATAAAACTAAATTATAAAAACATCAAGCATTCCCCACATCCTACCCACTGGCAAGTTTTCTTTCCACACCTAGAGCTGACACTAATTTAATCTTTAATATACCCAGCAAGGAAAAACAGTGCTGTGGTTCTGGTACGTTGTGTTTTTGCCGTTTATAAAAGAGTTGGAACAACATGAAAAATTATCATCCCAAGGGAAGTGGGGTGTTTACAAAAAAGTCATGTTCATTTTTAACCGCCTTAACTTCAATGTGCCCCTCATTTCATTCAACGCTCTCCACCACCAGAGAATAGCAAGATTTTTACTTCATCCCCTACTGAAATATTTAGAGAAATAAGAAAAAAAAGTGTTTTGATTTCCATTCAGAAGGCTTATAAAGCCATACTGTCAAACACCAGCATCATTCCGGATCATAAGCAATTGCTGTGCACTCAGTGAGCATTCAAGTGGTATTTTGGCACCTGGGGCTATTGATTCACCACTTTTTTTTCCTTTTTTTCTTTTCCCCCCAAAGATCCACAATCCAAATATGTGAGATTGCAACTGCATTTTCCAAAAACCAAAGAATGGGATACTTAATTGTGTACTTGGGGTCACACCACCTGAAATAAAATGCCAAACATACCTGCCTGTCTCAGGACCTAAGCAAGCCTTCACAGAATGGATTTAAAAAATACCTAAAGTCCCAAAGTTCACAATTCAGTAGAAAGAAAAATCCCTTTCTGTGAAATGCCTGTCATTTGATGCTGCTAAAAAATAATATGCAACTAGATAAACTATTTTGAACTCTTTCACACTTATAGTTTCCAGGTTTCTAGAAAATGAGATAGAAGTTGCAAGGATGATTTATAACGTGTAATACTTCAGAAAGATCCAAAGTCCAGTAAGCGTGAAGAGCAGCAACAGCACCACAACTAGAAACTGGTCTGAAGAAAACCATGTATTGGACCTGTAACTCAAAGCCTGTGGGAAGACAATGCATTATTCCACCTAATGGAATGGGTTCAAGGTCACATACGAATCTCTACCTGTGGTTCAGTAAAAATCCTTGGATTAACATAATACAAAGTAGCCTTCAAATGACTGAACCTTTCAACTCATTTCTGCTTTTTCTCCCAAGTCTCTTAAAAGTGTAGAAGAGTGGCAATACCAAATTCAGTGATACCATTGGACCTCCCCAAAGGCCAATGCATTTCAGATTTCATTGTCTTCCCACACAAATACATCCATCCCTAGGGACTGCTGGCTACAAACCTAATTGCCCCAGGAAGGGTCTGCTGAGCAGTCCTCAGGTCTATAGGGGTCCCTCAGCCTATATGCTCAGTGTGAAATGCACAAAGGAAGAAAGGAAAACCCATGTACCAACATTTGTGCATGGTCCCTTGCTCCTTCTCACCACTGAGGCAGCTGCAACGTGAAAACAGTTATGGCAGCTAAACAATAGTTCTGCAATTTCTCCAAGCCCAGATTTATTTATTTTTTTTCCCATCTCTGCAGCTGCAATTCCAGAACTTGGCTCCACTATTCCATTTATAATAATGCACAGGGGCAGATTTTACAGCACATGACACAATAAGAATACTTTATATTGCTTACAAGAAGCCAAGAAATAATGCAAATTTGGGTCATAAAAGTACTGTCATCATATTGTGCCTGTCTCTTTGCCAATGCCAGTTTGCTACCTCTCACATTTTATTATGTGGTTTTTATAATTACTACAGGAGACTGAAATTCCACTTGCAGGTCATTACAGACTCTGACAACTAGCAAGGCCTTTTGGGAAAGTCCAAACTTTCTTGTACAGGAATCTGATTTTAGCAAAAGTTAAAAACTAGTCCAATAATCTGGACTATTTTTTAAACAGTGGCTATCACAGACCAGCCTTCAGGCTTCAGAATGAATTCCTGTGTCTGGCTTCATGTCACCCAGGTTCAGACAACTATCTCAGAAACACAGTCCTTCCTACACATACAGTGTTGAGACAGGAAGGATGGCATCAGCCAGAGGACAATCACACCCCTACTTTTTCATGTCTAGCACTCATCAAACCTAACTTCAGCTACCTAAAGGCCAGGCATGTAACCTAGCTAAATCATATAGACTTGTTGTATATCCATCTTCAGACAGGACCTTTGTATACCTGGATGTGCTGTCTCCTGAGGAGGTCCGTAGTTTCCCTGTTGACAGAGAGAGACCAAATGACCAGCCACATAATAGCTGAAGTTAGGGGAAATAAATTCTGCCACGGTGTCTTTCTATCTCTCCTGATTCATAAGACATCCTAAGACAACGACACTAAATCAGACTACAGCAATCTCTAACAGAGGTGCTAGAAAGAATAGGACTGGCAGTGGAAATAGCAATAATTGGCATAAAAAGTTACATCACTTAGACAATATATATGACATCAAATAGTAGAAAGCAACTAAATATTAAGCCATTGTAATGCAATGCCTTCTTGGACTCTACCTTGAACCAGTTCTGAAGAAACAGTGACAGCAGATTACTTTGAGGCACCACTCAAAACCACATGATACAGGTTCTCCCTCAGTTAAGGTTCTCCCCCAACACCAGCCCTCATCTTGGGAACCCAGTTCCTTGGCCTAAAAGTTCATGGGTCTGCTGGGGATGCTGTGAAGTCTCTTTCTTCCCCTAGTATATAGGATTTGGAGAAAACTGATGTGTGGATGAGACACCCCTTGAGCCACAGCCCTTGATCTGAGCAAAGGCTGCTCTGTCCAATACATACATTAAAAAAATGACACGCAGATGTTTTCTCAGGAAAAATGTCATATCTTACATTTAATCTATTATACAACTAAATGAACTCTGTCCAGAGGGCATATATATATAATTACATATAAATTATATCTATCCCCAACAAGCTCTGCCTTTACTCCTCAACTACCTGTAACAGTTATCAGCCCACACCACAGTGAATTACTGCTCCTTGCACCACCTAAGCTGTGCAGTGAGATAGGAGAGCAAGGCCCCAAGTGGAGGTCAGTAGTAACATCTTGTAACTTGTCTAAAGACACACAGTGAGTTTTTCTTCTGCCAGATTGTGCTTAGACCATAGGTTAATCAGGGAAAACTAACTACAACACGCAAGAAATTAAAAGAGGTCTCAGCAAACCATGGCATTTTGCTGTGCTTAGAAGAGACATTGCAATTCTTCTGCAGCAGGAAAGTGCTGAGATTGTTTTAATGGCATCTGCTCTCTTGATTGACATAGCATAAACAATTCAGAATTACAAGCAGCCATACAGCACCAGACAGCATTATTTACTGACTGTGACTGAGCTGCTGCAATCAGTCACAAACTGCACATCTAGCTGAGGGTTATTCTGATTTTGTTTGAGAAATGTCCTCTTCTGAATGAAGAGGTATTAGCAGCTTTACAAACACTGTCAGCTAATCAAAAAATATTAGAGAAGCTCTCCACAGCTTAGTGGTTTTCTGTCACTTGCTCTAGATGTTAGGAATGTGTGGAAATGAATATATGTATTAATACTCAGCAGCCTGTCAGGAGCCTTAGGCACTCTGCGAGCCCGTGTACTGCATTTGCCAGTCAAATCCGCCTGATACTTTCAGCATTCCCTGACAGTGACCCATTCGCATGGGAATCAATGAGGAGCCTGTTTTTAAATGGCAACATTTGGCATTATGGTGCCTGACACTAATTTCTACCTAAGCCACAAGTGGAATTTCATTTACACATCTGACACAAATGTGCTGTTTATTTACCTCACATTTATGCTCAGTGATTTGAGTGACACTGTGACTTTTCTTACAAAAAGTCACACACATTGAGTGTGTTAGAGACTGCTCATATACACAGCAGGAGTGCTCCCTAATTTCATTGCAGCTAAGTCTTGCTTGCTGCTATCCAGGTGGATGAAACATCCCTTTCTGGACTCAGACCCTCATTCTGGGGCAGAAGCAGACTGCTGGACCACAGGCTGGATGGGAGGGGAGGCCAGGGAGGCAGCAGGAGGGTACCTGAGGGAGAAGGCAGGAAAGGGGAGAAAAGCACTGTTGGAAGAAAACAAACAAATAAAGTGAAGACAGATGAGGACTCTCTGTACGCTTGTTCCCCTTTTCCTTTCTTCCAAGGTTCTCTCAGGCTTTTCCATCATCCCTTTTGACTGACAGCTTTTTGCCTTCTCCCATTTCTCTTTTCTGATTCCTCTACACTGGACTTTTCCCTCTACTAACACACACTGAAAAAAGGTTTCAGTGCCAGAGCCTGTTCCCAGCAAGGCAGGAGCCGTGGGCAGTAGGGTGATACCCCTGCCAGCTGGAAGCCTCTCAAACAGGGAACTGCAGTGCAGTGCAGTGCTGTATTCCCATTACACACTATGGAAAACCACTGCAAAGAGGGATGCTCCTGTGGAAACACTGGATATCAAAAAGGAAGATTTTGGCATCAAGACAAAGAAAGTAATGACGTGCCAGTAAATCGTTTTGCATAAAAACAAACAAGTCTCTCCCCTACAAAATGGGATGCGCACCTGAATGGTGAGCTTTTCTGTGCTTTGGTGTCTGAAACAGAGCACCTGAGGGGTGTGAATTTAGGAAGCATTTTTAAAGGGAAAAACATGATTCAGAAAAACAACAACAATAAACAATATACCTTCTGTTGACACTGATACCACAAATCTATAATATGCTACTGTAGACCAAGGAAGAAGAAAAATCAAATTAGAAACAATCCCCTTTTACACTTATTTCTAACTAGGAAATTCTTCTACTAGAAATTGTTACTAGGAGGAAGAACATGCAGTATCTCAGTATTTGCTCTCATCTGTTCATGGCTTGTGACTCTCTGTAGTACCAGAGCAGGTCATGGGGCCGCAGTTCTGCCTTGAGAGGAATATCCTTTGGCACAAATCACAGCTCACATCCTGCTCCCATGTCGACCTCAGTGAAACAAAGGTGCTGGATTTATTCCAGCAAAGGGATCAGGATACAAGAAAGCCATTTTTTAAGATACAACTGATTTGGAAAAGGCCAAGATCTCATCAAGGAAATCAAAATAGCACACACTGCATGATGCATGGATAGGTACTTTACCTTCTGATGTGTTCCAAAATATGTATCTCACTTTATGGCAAGTTGTATCTATGCATAAAAAAGTCAGAGGAACTTAAACAGTGTCACAGCCTTAAGATTGACTCATGAGTTTGATCAAGAGCTTATCAATTTTGTGACAAATTACCAGTCAGTAAAATTTAGTAAAGTTGTATACTCTGTGATCCTTGAGTAATGCTTGATATATAAAATGAAATTTTTCAGTAGTATTTTTTCCACTATTTAATACAAATTTCTTGCAGTTTTTGTTGTATTGCAATATTTTTCATTTCTTTTGATCTTCAGTGGCAAGGTAATATATCTTTATACAGAGACAACCAAGAGAATTTCTTTGGACAGGGAGCAATTTTTTTGCTGTTATTCTGCTGGTTCCTATTAGATTCAGATTCACATACATATTTAATATTTTATATCATTGCATCTTTGTAATGTTAATTGTTCAGTAAGAACAAAACACATTTAGGCTAATTTTCCCTTTTGGTATTCTTGCACTAACTATGGGAAGAATTAACTTTATCTGTGAAGCATCACATACACTTACAACACTTAGCAAGTAATAAGCCAAATTTTGAGGTTTCTCCAAAGCTCAAAATGTTCTTTTAAAGTCCCATATCAGTACATTGGCGCACAGCAGTCCTGAGGGACACCTCTTTCCAATGTATAGGCTGATCCTGTTCTTTTTTGTTTCTCCATCTCAGAAAGAGGTTAGAGCTCTTGAAGTCAGTTCCCCTCAGCTACTTACTGTATTCTGCACTGGAAAATCTAGCAGAATACATGAAAAATGAAGCTTTTGCAGCAGCTAAAATCGATTGCCATCTTCTGGCATGCTACTCCGTTTGAAGTCAACTCCTACTGAGTTTGATCTTCCTGACCAGAAACTCAGTACAGGCTTCTGTCAGTACAGGCCCAGTAATATTTAAAAAAAAAAAAAAAAAAAAAAAAAAAAGTAGTGAAACCTGTCTTTAAACAAAATATCACCATCACAGTGTCTTTGATTCTCCATTGCCCAGCATCTAATTTAGTCACTAGACAAATGAAGGAAATACTACAGACCATAAGGTCCACATAACACTATACGGTCCTTGAGCTTCTCCAGCACTCCCTTATGCTAGGCTCAGGGACTGGCTTTCATTTTAAATAGCCCTAGAAGATCCTGTTTGAAACAGAGCAGAATTAGCTGGCCGCATAAGAAATCCCCGGAGAGGAGAGGAATGCACAGAGCTGCAGCACTCTGCCAGGCACTGAGCACTGCTCCAGCGCATAGCACACACAGGGAAAGCTGCCAGCACCAGCAGATGAGCTTTAGAAAAAGGAGCTGAAACAGTTTCAACACGGATGCCCACATGCAGTGCCCATCCTACATCTCTGATGGGCAATATATGGCAGGGAGAAGCATGTCCTCACATCTCCACTGCTTGGCACTACAGTCCCAGACAGATCCAGCACAGCTGAGATGCTGCTCACACTGCTCCTGCCCCCGAGGCAGGGACCTCCAGCAAGGAGCAGTGCTGACAGGAGGGAGAAATAACTTCTAAAGACCACCACTGATGTTTGCTTCAGTGCCCACAAAACAAGGTCTCTGGGGAAGCCACTGGGGTGGTCTTAATCACAGCAGGATCCTCTCCAGGCACCAGAATTGCTCAGGTTCAGGATGGCAGAAGAGGTGGCTAAATGGTGCAAGAAGCTCCTGTCCTGCTTACACCTGACAATTCATCCTGGAACTTAGGATTTAGACCCTTTTGGACCTGATAGAGCTTGGCCATGCCGGATCCTGGGAAAAATATAGGCACAATGGGAATAATTTATTTTAACAAACTTAAGATGTATTGTGCTTTTGAAAAGAAATTCATAAATATTATGCTTCCATGGTGTAAAAACAATATGTACCAATATATCTTCTGCCCCAACTTAGGAAATAGGTTCCCAACTCTAAGATTACATAAATGTGTTAGTGAGCACAGATTTATGTGTACATAATTCCTTCTTTCATCTAATGCATTTGCAGGTAAAAACTTCACTAACTTGTGCAATAGTTCTTACATATTTGTAATATAGTTCTATCTGAAGAGCAGCAAATTATAATAGCAAATTCTGTGTAAGATATCAGACTGCTGCAGGGGGAAAAACAACCAACAAATCAAACAACAATACTCACAAAACCAAAAAACCACTGATTTCACATTTAAAACTGTTTTCCCAACGTTTTCTCCCTAAAAATGCATAACAATAGTCATGTAAAAACTAAACCACCATATGAGGCATATTTTAAAGCCTCATCTATACAACGACGCTTTTATGGCATCCTCAGAGCAAAGAATGTCCAAATATGGCTGAGAGTTAAGTACCCTGAGAATCGACTGCTCTTAATGAAATCGCTGAAGTTTTTAAGTCCACATTTACCAAAAATCAGAAGAGAAATAAAGGGAAGAGAACAAGATTCAACTCATTTTCCTGTACCATTCTCTATAGATACTGTGTTATAAACATCCTCCATGTCTTGGATACTGGAGGCATCTGTTGAATCTTGGTCACTGACTACAATTCCTACTGAAGAAAGGCTAGAAATGAATGAGTGCATCTTTTTTGCATAAATGTCCCTAATGTTAAAATAGGGTAGGTCATTACATTTCTCTTTGCGATCATTGTTGCATTGGTCTGTATCAATAGCTTTTTGCTTTTGATAGTACTTAGAAAACTTATTGAAAATGATGGTGATTGGAAGTGCTACCACTAGTATCCCACAGATAATGCATAGGGTGCCAAGCAGCTTTCCAGCAAGAGTGACTGGGTAAGTGTCCCCATAACCAACAGTGGTCATGCTAATGGTTGCCCACCACCAGCAAATAGGGATGCTCTGCAGTTCTGATGAGTCATCATCTTTCTCCACTGAGTAGACAAGCACTGAAAAAATAGAAATCCCAACAGACAAAAACAAAAGCAGAAGTCCAACTTCTTGATAGCTATGTCTCAAAGTGGCGCCTAAAGACCGCAGCCCTACAGAGTGCCTGGCCAGTTTCAGGATGCGAAATATCCTCATTAACCGCAGGATCTGAACCACTTTCCCCATGTTTTCAATATCTTCGCTTTCTTCTTCCTTTGTGTCCACAGCCAGTGTGGCATAAAATGGAATAATAGAAACAAAATCAATGATATTCAGCGGTTTCTTCCAGAACTTCTTTTGACTCGGAGCAGCGATAAGCCTGATCACTAGCTCACCAGTAAACCAGATGATACATGTAATCTCCACAGCTTCCAGCACAGGGTCTTCAATCTCCCTGTCATGGGCATCCACCCTGTGAAATTCTGGCATGCTGTGAATGCACATGGCCACAATTGATGCCAGGACAACACTCAGGGATGACACGGCAATTAACTTGGCAGACAAGCAGTATGCAGGATTTTCCATTCTGACCCAGATCTTCTTTCTTATTTCACCAAAACACATATTGTCAAACCTTTCTAATTCTTTATCAAATATGGATGACTCTTCATTAGAGGAGTCTATACTGTCGTTGCTCTTCTGATCCCAGTCTTTATCAGGACCTTCTTCTTTTCTTTCTTGGTACCGATTGCTGCAGCAAGAATCAATAAATAGCTCATTTATGCCCCAGTATTCTATTTCCTGGCAGAATGAAAAGACACAAAGTTCTTCCATAACATGAAGTTTGCCCGTATAGTAAAAATTCAGAACATATCGGAACAATGAAGGATTCCTGTCAAAGTAATATTCTTTGTCTGCAACACTGTAATCATCACACAGTTCTAGAATAGCCTCTTCTGAATGGCATTTGAGAAGTTTTCCGAGTCTGGTATGAGGAAATCGGAGTAAGGTGCTTTGATCCACGGATTGCTTAAAGCCACCCACGTTCAAATTGATAAGTTCTGCATCTTTGCCAGGTCTGCGGAAAAATTCACCATAAACCATTTTGGACAGACAAGTTCCACTGCTGTTGCCCAATGAGATTACATTGAACCTGAAAAGAACATAAGATATTGTTAGAGCATTTAATTCAGTTTTGCTCTTGTGACACATTCTTTTTTCCATCTCCGGTTACTGTGAAATGCTGCAACAAAACAAACAAAAAAAGAAACTAAATTATGAATACCATTATTCACCATTTCACAGACATAGTTTTAAATCAGTTTGATTGTTTAACACATCTTTAGGTGTCAACCAATAGGTTCTGGTTTAGGTCTCCCTTTTTCCAAGGGTGAAAGAAGAATGCTGAATTCATCTGTAAATCAGTGTCTGTTCTCCTATCACACTGAGATTAATAGTCATGAAATACATCTATTTCAATGATGCAAAAAGTCTTTAATTTAAAGACAGAAGACTTGTCAATCCATTAAAGCATTTAGGACAAAGCTTTAGAGCAGGTGTCTCTCAATTATGTTTCAGTAGATTTGTATTGATTTATATGATGTTGCAATTTATAATCCACTACTTCCAATGTTATTTGCTTGAACATGAACTGCAATTACTTCTGTTGACATATCAATTAATTTACTTTTAGAGTAACCTACAGAAAAGTATTCTGTATTCTCTAAAACATATCAAAAGTGCATTTGAAGATTTCCAATTCCTGACTTCAGAAGTTTGTCTAGTACATATTCAGGTATCAACACTCTCATCAGGTGTTTTTCTACCTGCCTTCCTACTCACCTGAAGTGTCACAACCCTCTTATGACCTTGGTCAGTTCCACAGGCAACTCCTATTCTGCCACAGCATAGCTACAAACACAATGGCAATGCTGAGAAGTTGGTGTTGAAATGTCATTTCTGGAAACAGGAGCTTTCAGAGATGGAACTTCCACAGTAATTTTGCCTCAACAACTAACTGTGGATACCTGCAGATAGATAGAAGGATATTTAAATGTTTCCGTATTTTACTCTAAATCATTCATCTGAAACTGAATTAAAAAAGGCTGTTATAGTTATTAGAGAATAAGTTCACTTTCACAGTAGAATTACTTCCTTGCTTTCCTTTGAAGGAGCAGTTGTCGTCAAGTGAAAATTGGAAGTTCTTACACTTGTCATCAGATTATATGTAACTTCTGATCATGACAAGAGCAAATTGTTTTGATCTCAGACACTTAAACATTAGTTGATATATACTAAGCTAATTTGTTTCAACTTAATATGGAAGTAAATTAATTTTAAATGTGACACAATAGCATCAAAATTCTTCAGTCCTACCATATGGTTTCATGCTCAGCATACAGAGCAGGGAGAAGAAGGAAAGGCAGTATGTTCGGAGTGATGGCGTTTGTCTTCCCAAGTCATCATTACATGTGATGGAGCCCCCGAGGGATGGCTGAACTCTTTCCTGCCCATGAGAAGAGGTGAATGAATTCCTTGCTTTGCTTTGTTTGCATGTGTTGCTTTTGCTTTTCCTATTAAACTGTTTTTATCTCAAGCCACGAGTTCTCTCAGTTTTAGCCCTCTGATCCCCTGCCCCATCCCAGCGGGGAGGAGTGAGTGAGCAGCTGAGTTGCCAGCTGCGGTTAAATCACGACAACATAGAAGAGAATCTATACCTTAAGATGTAGTTTGAAGGCAGGTTTTTGCTAGCTAATAGAATGGTTGTAGGACACAGCTTCTCCCGGCATTTCCCAAGGCTTCTCTTTTAGGAATGATTAAGATGTAAAATAAAAGGGCTGAGCTCTCCTCAAAGAAGAAGGGCAGAAAGATTCATTTGATAATTACCACATTTCACTCATGATCTAGAGCCAAGCTCTGTTTTGTAACACTATTAATAAAAACCCCATAAATAACATGGACTGGGGTCAAAGTATATTCAGACTCAAAAAGATTCTACTTAGTGATTCATTTCAGTCAATAAAATCTCCAATTCCAGCAATTCACTAAGATGACAACACTAGCAATGTAAGTGAACATTATAAAAATCAGGCAGGATCTCAGATCACAGAATCAGAACTATTAGAATGGTTAGGGTCAGAAGGGACTTTAAAGATCATCTTATTCCAACCCTCCCTGGCATGACCAGTGATACCTTCAACTACGCCAGGGTGCTCAGAGCTCCATCCAACCTGGCCATGAACATCCACAGCTTCTCTGGGCAACCTATACCAGTGTCTCACCACCATCACAGTAAAGAGTTTCTTCTTAATCTCCAATCTAAATCTACACTCCTTCAGCTTAAAGCCATTCCCCTTGTCCTTTCTGGGGGCACTTCTAACCATGACAAATACAAAGCAAGTTTTACTCAGAAATGACTGAAGGAAGAACTTAGTTGCTCAGCAAATCCTTAGTACAACAGACTGACTTGCTGTTGAGATAACAATATAAAACCATATTGATTATGCAGATGATATTCATAATGGTGCCTCCATGAAATTGCTCTGTACAATAAATTCAGTGAGCAGTAATTTACTGCTTTATTTCGAGGGCACTGTAGTCATAACTCATGCAAGATACAGAGAGAAAGTGGATCTTGCTTAGAAAGGCCATCATCTGGAACCTGCTGTATTACTGCTATTAAGTGATTTTTTTAGATTATGGAAATATTCATGACAAGTATGTCAAGAGAAGCTTCCTGATCTGAAGAATGTCTTGTTTGACTTGCAGAGACCTTGATTCCTGAGCCATGGACCAGGACATTGTTGTGCCAGGTACCATCAGAATAATTTGTGGCATTTAAACAAGTGAATCCAGCCATAGGGCGAAGACCACAGATGACAATTTCTGTCTCAGCACAACATGGTCACTACTCAAGGGAACCCTTTACTCACTCAAACAACTTTTTTTACTCAAGGGTAAAACTGTGCTCAGTTGGAAACAATGTTTTCCTGGAGTGCCAAAGTCTGTGTCAGGAACATCCTAAGAACATAGAGCTACCACAAACTTTACAAGTCTCAACTTGAAGTACAATATTAACCTCTTTGATCTTCTGTAAACAACAAGTATTCATATATAACATAACAAACTGCTAACCATTACAAATCACACACTTCTTGCCCTGGAGAGAGTGTAAGAGAGCAAGTAAACACATACCAGATGTTAGTTACTTGTTTGTTTTAATTGTTTCAGTTGTTTCAATGAGCTACTGGATAAGAACTCATATAGAATAGAAAATGAAACAAGACACAGAAGATGCATACTGGAAGAATGGACATTATTTTCCAAGATAATGAAAAAACCCCAACAAATAAAAGTTCCAAATGTTAAGCTTGGGGGCTAAATAAAAGCCAGTCATAAGGAAAGCTGTGTGAAAAGGATACAAAAATTAGAATAAAAGACAAAACAACAGGATCTACCTCTTCCCAGTCCAATTTGGAGATGGGCTCTAGCCAGCACTTCTGCTGTCATACACTGCTGGTGAGGCCACAGGCCCATTGTCTGCTTGGAAGAGGGACTGCAAATTTCTGAGCTTTTAGCACGCTGTTAAACCCCTAAAGCTCACAAAAGGGGAGTCACACAGACAGAGTTTGCATACGCAGTCCCTTTGGGACAGCTATGCCACAGATGTATAACATACCCCAAAGTGCTGCGGTTTTCCAACCTCTTCTGGAACAAACCACTAAGAGATTTTTAGTGGCAATGTGGATCCCCATACTACACATTTATTTGTCAGCAAAGTTTCGCCTTCTCAGTTATCTTTCACATAGTATCTGCACAAAGTCTGCATTCTCTGTGAGGTCCTACATCACAGGCTTCAGAACACCTTTTTTGACATGCTGTAGCTTTGAGCATGGTAGTACCTTGGCTACTGGTAACTCCAAAATGGGGCAGCTTCAGCTTTTGTTAGCATTAATCTCTGATTATCCAGGTACAATAGAAAGTTGAAGGTGTTTACAGTTGGATAAGCTTTGTTGTGCTCTGCTACTTAAAATACTCAATGACAGCACATGACTACAGGTTTTCTACCAGTCTGCTTTCATGGCTATATTGTCCATAGCCTCACCTCCTGCTTCCTAACCAGTTGCACTTCATAAGCCTTGGAAGTTTAAATTCACATTTCAGGATGGTTTCCTCAAGTTGAAGGAACATAAATATAACGGCCTAGTCCTACTCACATAGAAGTCACGAGGGAGACAACACTGATGTCAACTTGAAAGAGCAGACAAATCTTGGTAACTCTACAAAATAACTCCAGAAATCAAGGATATTTTTTCCTAAGGAACCTGATGATCTTGGTAGATTTCCATTTTAGGATTCCCAATTGAGAAAATGGAGTTCAGAGCAAATTCACTCTGAAGAGTTTTATTTTAGCACCCAGCCCTGCCCAGGCACCAGAGTTTGTCTTCTAATCATGCAAACACCTGGGTCCTGACTTCTACTAATTTCCTGAGAGTTAAGAGCTTCTCCAAATCCTAGCTACATGCATGCAACTTTAGACACCTGCATTTAAGAAGCTGTGGATCTGACCCTAATAAACTTCAGCTCAGGATCAACATTTCACTGATTTTTTAAGTGTTTGAATTTCTCCACTCATCATAGGGCAAATACTTGTCTAATGCACTATGCAGAAGTACTGTCTCTGCTTTCTGACTCACTGAGCAGAGAAAAACATCTAAATGTATATATAATTCACTTGATCAATCACAATTAGGGATTTGGACTGAAATCCAGTTAGTATGACTTAAGCTGTTGTCTGTCAGCTGGGCAGTAATAACTGCTTTAGCACACATAATTAAGCCTGAAAAAAGGTAATACTATTTGGCACAGCCTCTTTCATTGTGATACAAACTGTAACATTCAACTCTCCTTCCTAATATTTGACACAGTTAACTGTAAAGTCATTCACAGTCTGTGGAGGCAGAGGTTATCTTTATCTAGCACAAATAAAAGCCCATCTGAAGAAACCACTCTGTGGTTTTGGACATTTTGTGAGACAAAGAGGATAAATTCATCAGTTAAATTATTTGCTCAGTTGTAATTCATTTTTTATAGTCCATTGGCAGTAACATCCTTTATCCAGAATATCACATTAAAATGCCATGAAAATAATAGAATTATGCAACTACATTTCTTTTAAAATGGATTCAGTACAACCTCCCAGAAGACCTTAGGTAAATAAAGTTTTAGTTGAAATATCTAGGGTCATTTTTTTATTTTTTTATTTTTTTTTTTTGTTACTTCCATGTAAGCCTGCTTGGCTATGTTCACTTCTGTACAATTCTACTGATGTCACCAGGGTGTTTTAGAAACTGAACTTGTGCCAAATGTTTGTGCATCTTTGCAATAAATTGAAATCAGAAAGAAATTATCATCATTTGGAAACAACAGTAGCTGCTGACAATAAAATGTACAATTATTTAAATATTCATACCTGTAGAAAAATAGTCTTCAAATAGGGTTCTTTTTTTAAAAAAAAAAAAAAAATCACCTCATCCAAAACACTACAGGGAATAAATGAAGCTATTACAACTCAGAGGAAAAGAACACAAGCAAGAATAAGCACCTCCAGCCCATGGTTCATCCCACTTAGTTTAGGCACGGGGTTTTTTTGGAGGGGAGGGTTGGGGTGGGGAGGGTTTAAATTACCAGAGGTGAGGTCCATCTCTGTACTGACCAGAAAAGCAGCCTATATGACTAGTACCATGAGGTGTATAATGCCCATGTGACTAATAATGGGTAAAATGGATCCTGCCAAAGCGAAATTCTGCTGATTTCCACTATGAGGATGCTGGTGAGGACAGAGTATATGCAGAGGGTCGGGTATGAGAAAGGGGCAAGGGAAAAACACAATGTCTGTAAAATCAACATGCCAGAAGTTTCTTTGGGAATGCAGTCTGTGATCTGAATTGCCTTCTCATATACATAAAGACCAAGGAGCAAGATCTAATATCATCAGAATGTCACCCTGTAAAATGAATAAAGTGAAAAAAATAAAAATAGAAAAAGGTATTCTCTCCCTGACTTGAAAAGCCCCTGGAGATAACACACATTATGAGAGTTAACAAGGCTTGCACCTTGCAATGTTCCCAAAGGCTCTCCAATTTCTATTCTGTTCATATAAATTAAAATATCATTATCCACAACTAAGTGGAAATGACAAATTAAAATGTGTTTGCTTGAAGACCTACCCATAAATCCACACCAATTAAGTGCAGTTATAGTGCTGCAGTTACAATACCTGTTCCACAACCAGCTTTCATGGACAGCTGACCACATTAAGCATTTCCTTGAGCTCTGTTGTCCCTAAGGCTGTCACACACATATTTGAGAAGAGGAGAAGATACCAAAGGCATTATTACAGCCAGGTCAGCATTGTTGTGGTTTGATGGTAAAATAAATTGGTTTATTATTTATTTTTTATTTTGTTATTTATTATTAATTATTTTGGGAATAATCTTGTTTGTCAGGTCATCTTAATGGCACCCATCAAGAGCACAGTTTCAAAACATGAGACACTGTTTGAAGTGGACATTGTAACATGTAGGTCAAGGGATTTCTGCAATGAGGGCAATTCCTACAGATTCCTTCCTGAAATTAATATTCTGTACTCCATTTTCCACTGAGTTCTCAATTGTTTCTATTCAAGTACTTTTCCAATGATCATAATGAACATAAAATGCTATTGTTATACCTACTGGGGTAATTTGTACTATCACTAGTGGTCAGAAACATCTGATACACGGCCCCAGGATCAGACACTTTTCCATGTAGGAAAAAATTATGTAGAATAAAAATATATCCACATACTTCTTGAAAATAACTCTGCATTTTCTTTTCATCATTGATAAGTCTAGACTCTAAGGTGGTCCTCAGTAAAACTGTATTTTGCTTACAGAGGTAGTTTGGTTTTGAAAGGTTAACTACCTAAGCAAATAAAATGATGCAGATGAGCCTGAAGTCACACAGCAGATCAGCTGTCCACAAACAAGCTCAGCCCACACCCTCTCATGCCATTACCCTCTTCATGGTCTCCTCAACAGCTATCACACACCAGTCCAGGTGCTGGTACCTTGAGACACTTGGGCCCAGAGCCAGCAGTCATATGCATTCTGATGGACCAGCCCTATAGCAGGTAAGTAAAAAAACAAACAAACACAAAACAAAATCCCAAACAAAAAAACCCAACAAAACAAAAAAACAACCAAACAAAAAAGTACATTTAGCTAGAATAGGAAATCTAAATATCATTCCTGCATTTATAATGCAGTTTCAAGAGTCAGTGTTTGTACCAAGAGATTATGATGGCAGAGGGGAGAAACTACCCCATCTATCCCACCACTACAACCCCTCCAGGCCTAACATAAAGACATGATACATTTTCTCCAATACACAGCTCCATGAACCATTTAAGACTCTCCTAAGTTTCCAGGAGTGTTAATGGTTCACAAGCCTCTGCACAGAGGCAAATTATTCCCACAGTGAGCCATAACTCTTCCACGTTGAGGAAAGGAATACAGATCTCGGTACAATTCGGAATATTCTTATCTCTTGTGGAAGAGGTGCAGAACGTTAAAATTAAGATTTAACTCACTGCCAAGCAGATTGACCTGACACTCAAAATTTTCCATCCATTAGTCCATCCTGCATTTCCCAATTGCAAAGTAAAACTGGTTAGTTCTTATTTCTCACTTTGGAGTCTGAGGAATTGTCCTCCAAATCCTAGTACAGATGGCAGAAGTGTTGATCATTTCTGTTCCTAGATTCTCTCTTCCCCCTCCAAGCCTTTCTCTTTCCTTTTTTTTTTATTTTTTTCATTTTTGGAAGCAAGGTAATCGTTCTAAAGGATACAAAGTTCATTCGCAACAGAACAGTCAAGTTTCCCTGGGGGGAAAAGGTTATTCTGAACAATCTAAAATTCTATGCACCCCATGAAGCAGGATTTTTCCACCTTAAACTGGGAATAGACATTTATGGACATAAACACCAGGATTATGCTTTAACACATCACAGCAGAAAAACCCATTAGGAGATATGAAATCAGTTCTGTTTGTGCTGCCAGCCACACCTTCGTTAGCAACAGCCACAGGATCAGAACAGCTAAGAGTTCTGCAGAGCACAAAGCTAAACCACTTACTTGGCTACCCATAGCCTTTGAATTCATTATAGTTCTATACTGTAAAGTCCTGGCTTTGGGATAAGCTGCTTGGAAAAAAGTTCTCCCCCTACAACATTGTTCTGGGTGTATCTCAGTCATTTTGTTGTATTTATTTATTTGTTTGTTTATTTATTTATTTATTTATAAGATACTTACATCAGTAATGTGCTATTGAATACGGAAAATAGTTTTGGAAAGGGCCTTCAAGAGTAATATAACTCAATTCCTCCTTCACCTCAAGGCAGGATCAGTTAATTCTAGACAATTTCTGCCAGTTGTTTATTTAATCTCCCACAGGAAAGCCTGTCCAGAGCGGTTGTGGAATCTGGGCCAGTGCTTGAATGCCCTTGTTCTCTCAAAATTATTTTCTTAACATCTACTTAAGCATGTTCTACTTCAGTTCAGGCTATAAATACTTAAGATTTGGTATAGGATGGAGTCACCAAAGATGGTCAGCAGAAACAGGCTATCTACATATTCTCCACAACAGTTCAGTTTCTTCTTTTACTTGGCAGCCTGAGTAGATATAGTATTTATTTTTTTCTTATGTTATTCAAAAAGTCTGTTAATTTCAGAGATTAAAAAAGGCTTTCTTTATCATGGTGAAATTCTCCAAGATAATCACAGAGTCTCTTAGGCAACAAGAACACAAGCAATTGCTAATGTAGGTATTTTGAGCGAAACCTTCAACTGAAAATCTGTAAAAACATTTGTGTTTAAAGCATGTTAATCTCACTAAAGGAGTCTGTGTTGTTCAAAATAAATCCTCTTGACCCAAGATGACTCTGAAGCAGAGCTCCAAATCTCACTTTTAAGCTAGTCCTGAATTCTGTTTCAATCCACTTTTACTTTCAAAGTATCAAAGTAAACTTTACAATGTGCTAGCATGCATGACACGAGAGCACAGGCTAAGGAGGGTTATGTGGAAGCAGCTGGGAGAATATCTGCAAGAGACTTTCTTGAGCACAGAAAACTCTGGATGCAGAAAAAGAGTTGGATGTAGCCTTTCAGCCAACACTGGGAGCAGCTGGTCAAGCGAGGCCAAGCCAGCTGTGTGCATCAGGTGCCATCTCACAGTGGAAGACAAGCAAGCATGATGATACAAAAATGCTGGATGCAGACAAGCTCTGGGATGTGTGGTTCAGAGCCACTGTGTAAGCCTTACTCGTGCTGAGGCCTCTAGAAGTCTCCATTTCTTGGAGCACTAAGCTTTGGGTACATGCTCACCGCTCCTACACTGGACATCATTTAGTTACTCCAGTCCTCATGGCTGTCCAGGTAGTATCACAAAATAATTTGTTGTGAAAATATCCTTTGGAGAGCCTTTGTTTTACCCAATGTTCAAAGCTGGTCCAGTTAACGCAGGCTGGGCAAGGGGCAATTGATTTTTAGTATCTTCAAAATTTCACAAACTCTCTGGACAAGATGGTTCAGTTGGACCTCTCTCATGGTGAAAATATTTTTCCTAAAGTCCAGTCAGACATTCTTTTCTTCCAGTTTGGGTTCACTGGCCTGCATCCCACTGCTGAGCATGTCTGAGAAAAGTCACCCACCAGGGAATTTCAGGCACAGTAAGGTTTCCCCTGCACCTTCTTTTCGTAGACTGAACAAACCCACCTTTGTCAGCCTCTGCTTCCATGCTGTGTGCTCCAACCCCCAACTATCCTGATGGCCTTCTGTGGGATTCACTCCGGAATGTGAATGTCTGTAGTGGAGAGCCCAAACCTGGACACTGTCCTTCAGATGCAGTCTCACAGTGCCAGGCAGGAAGGAATAACTGCTTCTATGGACCTGCTGGCTACAGCTTTGCTAATAAAGCCCAAGATACAGCAGCCCTTCATTGTGAGGACATGCTGCTCGATCATGTTCAACATGTTGCCCACCAGGACACCCATGCCCTTCTCTACAGAGCTGCTTTCCATTCTGTCACCACCCCAAACTGTTGCATGGGGCTTCTTCATCCCAGAGGGAGTTTCTCCAGGATGCTGACATCCCTTTTAACAGCATTCCATCAGCATATCAGTGTAGTATTAGCTATCTCAGTCCTCAAAACCCAAAGGTTTTCCCTGTTTATTTCAACTCGGTTGTCCCCACAAAGCATTCAGCAAGAAAGGATATTTGCCAGAAAATGTATGAAGCCAGTACATGACAGGCTAAGATATAAAATTGCATCACTGCACCAATGTTCAATTGAATATTCATAACAGAAGCTGAGGCATTGTCATTGCACACAAAAAGCAACAGCCAGCAAATAAGTTTTTCACAAAATAAGCACCAGTCCTAACCAGTGCAATTCATTTCACCACTTGTCAGAATTATTCCCCATCATTTTCTTCAGGAAGTGTTGAGTAGCTACTAACACCTGGATTTACATATGCAGAGCAATGCCACACATTGGCACAACTTGTAAGGTACTATAGGTGTTATGTGTGTGGGCTGCATTCTGGTGAACACATGTGTGTGCAGCTATAGCAATACAGCCATTTAATCAACCCAATGTCAGACCCTATAAAGTCACTTGGGTGTCATTTTCACTATTGTCTTTCAATGAGAGAAAGTTTGGGGCAGGTACAAAGTCCAATCAAATCAGAAGGAATTTCAGAAGTCAGAATCCAGCCCTTTCTCTGCCTCCTTGTCCCACCTTATTTCAGACATACTTTTCTAATGTCTAAAATGACCAACACAAATGTCCAGAAAAAAAAATTAAGGTGGGTGGCTGGATAAATTCTAATCCCACAAAATTTGCAGAGGTTTTGTGGAAGACATCAACAGGACAAGGGATTTCTTAGGTTTTGGCCTGGGCTAAACTTCAACTAGACAGATTCATAAACTCCCACAACAAGCTCCAAGGATTTTGAAGGCAGTATATACCAAAAGGTCCAGAGGAAGATCTGAAATCCTGACCGCATGTCTTCAGGGAAAGAATTAGAGTTAATTAAGCATATGTAGTGCATTGGATGAAACTAAGAGCAACACATACTTGCTTTTAGTTGGTAGTTTTTCATAAGATGCTGCTTGAAGCAGAATACTGAACATCACTGTGAACAAAAATCTGTTTGGCCTTAAGGGATGAAAAAGAAGATACCTGAAATTATATTTATTTCTTTCTGGCTAGTTTGGAATGAGGTACTTCAATATGAGTTCAGTAAAATTCTGGAGAGAAAAATGACAACTTCTGCCTCTTGCTTCATTTGTGCAGCAACTTTCCACAGGTCCCAGATCTTGTATCTGAATATATAAACCCTTGATATCAGCTGTAATACTTAAGATTTATCACTAATAGAAACATGTGTCATTGCCTAAGATCCAGCTCTCTTGGCCAGGAGCTTTTGGAGGTGCCAGCTGAGATTTGGTCCAATGTTTTCTGAGACTTGGTCCAAGGTTTTCATATAGAGTTGGATATACAGAAGCAAAAAGGGTCTTAAGTCACACTGGACATCTTAAAGACTAATGAATAAAACTGTGCATAAGTATTACCTTGAACTGGAGCCTTTGCTCAGCTCCTAGGATAAATGACAGCTTAGGAAAGAAGACTGAAACACATTCCCTGCCTCTAGCAGTTACAGAAGACCCCAGAAAAGGCTGGCTTCATGACCAGCCAACGGATGGAGCATCCCAGAGACCCAGGAACAAGCACTTTCCCTTGCAGCAAGTGTTTGCAGATGAAACTTCTCTCATTTTCAAGATTCTCAGGTTTCAATGTGTCTCACAACTCTTATTTGAGAACCAAACATACTATGAGCTAATTTGTCCTTTGTTCTGTTCTCTTCTGTCATCCTAAATCCTAACAAATTAATCAAAATAAGGGGGGAAAACTCCTCTCTGCCTGGCCTAACACACAGCAAGTTGCAAAACAAAATCACAACTCCCTGCAAAGAACAGCTTACAATGAGATGGTAAACACCATTACTGTTTTCAGACTAATGGCACCGAGCTAAAATACCAGCAAGGACTCATGCTAACCCCTTTGACCAATTCAGGCTTTTACCACTTTCACAGGTGAATTAAAAGAGCAGTATTGATCCATGCTGGCTGTCCTTTCCAGAGCAAACATTGCACTGGACAGGGAGACACACAGATCTGAGCTTAAGAAGAATATACAAAGCAGCATCCTTTTCAGCAGCTTATTCAGGGGACAAGGTGTCTGCCCCTAAAATGTCATGCTGAAACCATCATTCAGTGCTTGTCACTAGCTAGGACTAAAACATGGAAGTGTGATTTACACTTGTGCTGCAGTAATGAGTTAGTAGTTTTCGAAATGAAAACCTAACTTACAGGTCTATTTGCTCTTCTCTTAACTGGCAATAAATAGAGTTCACAAAATTCTAAAGCAGCTTTGGAACCATAATCCAGTGAAACCAGCAGCAGCAATGACTGAGATAACTGAAGAATTAAAAAAAAAAAAATTAAATAAAAAGTAAAAGAAAGATAAAAGATAAAATAAAGCCCTCAATAAGGAAAAGTCCTCTTTGGGACATAGCCAATCCTTCACCATCCCTGTTTTAAACATCCTGATTGACAATGATTATACACAAAGTAATATTGTAGATTTATCATTGCATCTCACAAGCCAAGAGGTTGATTCTTCTCTCACTGAAATCAAATGGGAGAATCCCCCTGCACTCTACAACACACACCCCCTTGGTACTAAGGAGGTTTCAGAGCTGAAGCCTTCACAGCAGGGAACACTGCTGGAAGCAGCAACAGCTCTTGTCTGCTGAAGAAGAGGAGGCAGAAGAGAAGCAAGGATCAGAGCAGAGCTATCAAAAGTGCTTCCAATTTTTATTAAACTATCCAGGCTGTGTCTTAACTCCTCCATGCAAATCAAAGCTGCCTTAGATTTTTCCTTAGTTGGTTATCTGCCTCCCACAGGCAACCTGCCTGTACTGACATGAACAGCAGCAATTAATTTGTTAGGCTCAAAGAACAAAAAACAGAGAAATATTAAATGCCTCCTATATGGGGCAGCAAATTGTCAATCTCTGCAAGATTATTACATAAAAAATAGGGGGTTTTTCCATAAATCTCATAGCACCTTATTAACTTTTAAGTGCTGTAAGGCAGATGCCTTGAGCTCCATGCTTTGGAAGCCAGAACTGAGACTTGAGATGCGACCTGTTCAATGTCATGCAGCAGGCCAACATGTTCTACTTCAACATTCCCAAGTTCCTAAAGCCTCTGTCTGTGCTTTGCTTTTAGTGAGAACCAAATGAGAAGACAAGCAATGCTCTGCACAGGCTGAGCTCTGAGCCTGTCATTAGAGTAGCACTGGGCTAGAATGATTAAACACACTGAAAGAATCAACCAGTTCTTAAGGTATCAGTTGGCATCTAAATTGCTTGTCCAAATTGATGAACAAAGGACAAAAATATACAGAAAAGAAAGAAAAAAGGGGAAGCAAAATTCTGTCTCAGATCGTAAATAAACTATTACCCTTAAACCAGCCACAATGTTTTGTCACTGTGGCCTTTGCAGTTTTTTCAAATAAAGGGGAAAAAAAGAAAATTTAATTTATTAGCCTTTACCTTAAGACAACCTTGTTCAGAGCATACGCAGCTCCAGCAGCATAGGAGCAACTCTAGGGCACTCACACCTTGCCAGCACAACCCCTTGCAGGGCGAGAGGGGACAACTGCATCTCTTGCTGCTGCTGGCAGAGGTGAAGTTGGTGCCACGCTGCCTGTCTGCCACCACACCTGGATCCATTCTGCTGGATCACAGTGCAGCAGCCCCCCTTACCCAAGATCTACATTTAAGACATAAACCTACCTGGAAGAGTCGGCAACAGACACTGAGCACAGCTGAAGTCAGGCTGATGCCTGCAGCCAGGACATGTGGCTGCTCTGAACAGAAGGGAGTCCAAAGGGCAGAGCCTTAATGGCCCCCCCTTGCACCCCCTCCCAGAAATTCCTCAGCAGCTATGAGAGCCAGTAAACCAAGACCTCTCGCCTCAGGCCCCACTCACCTTTCAGGGATGGGAAGGCAAAATGAGTAAGACACTTAAGTGTGAAGGACAAGATGAGCTGGAGAGTTTGTGGATAAAAGAATGGAGAACAGAAAATCACGCTCAGACCAAGGACATTGGGAGCACTCAGCAGACAGACAGCAGTGAGGGAAACAATTCAGAGAGGCAAAAATGAGTGAAGCCTTACAAGAACATTTATATCAACATTATCAACCACAGAGACTACCATGTTTACCCCAGACTTACCCTAGTTCCTTGCAGAACAGGACATGAAAATCAAGATCTCAGGCTTTACGTGTAACACAGCAAATGGCCCAAAATCCAGAGCAAACTAAGCTCTACAACAAAAACAGCAACCACAGTGGGACCTTCTAACGTAAGTGATAAAGCTCATTTCTCCAGAGGACAGATCTCTCCGGAAAATTATTGTGGAAAGAGCTCCCTCAGAAACTAAGGACCAACACAGTGAACATCACCTTTCTCTGCAAGCAAGATAAATACTCCAAAAGTCATCTCTTCTAGAACAGAAAAAAAGAAAACAAAAGAAAACTATTACAAGCAACTGCCACATAGAGAACTCCCTTCTAAGAAAAATAAGCAAGTTATCCACAAATGGCAGATGACAGCAGTTTAGCACACTGCAGTGAGGACTTCAGATATATTATGAATGAGACAAGGTAGAGCAGAACATACTCAAATAAAATGGAAAATACAGTATAAAGGAAAGAAGCATCAGTGAAATATGGGAAAATGAAAAAGGCCAGAAGGAAATGGAGTATAAAAAAGAATAAAAGGTAAAAAATGGAGCACCGTACCGAGGTAACACTTTGAAGCAGGTCATTTCCTAGCATTAACTGGTGCAGTACCATCGACTGGAATGGGTCAAGGACAGTTTCTGTCAGCTGAGGACTGGGTCCTCCACACAGAACCAGACAATGGCAATGACAGCAACCTACCTGGTTTTCTCAGGAGGTTTTCTTCCCTTCAGAAAGTAAAGAAGTAACACAGAAAAAAAAAATAAGATTATTCAAACTTAAAAGGAGAGAGAGGTTAAAAGAAAAAAATAGATGAAGAGCAAGGAATAACAAAAAGAGATGGGGCAAAGGCAAGATAAAAAGAAAATATCCACAGATTAGTGAAATACATTTTATTTATTCATGAGTTCTGTTTTATTATGTGTCCTTGGCAGATATCCCACAACTGAAAATTTGCAAGGCAGAGAATGATGCGAGCTTAGAGACTGGAGCCTTGTTTCTAGTCATTAGGCTTGGGCAGATCTTTTTAATATATGTGCCCCAGCAGCAAGTAAACAAGTTCCTTAAATCAAGAGCCTTTGGACAGGAGACATGCTGCAAACAAATGGGCTTAGACAGAGAGGGATTCCAGCAGGAAAGACAGAAAGCATGGCCCCAACCTGTCTTCAAGTAAGCAAACTGAAAATTAGGCTGCTAGAAAGGATATTGCCCAAAAGGATACAGTCTGCTTCTCCCTCTGACCCTAACTCACATCACACTCTGCAGAGCACCCGCCTGTCACACGCCCTCCTTGTTAACCAGCACTTATTTTACCTGAGAGCATGTGGGCTCAGCTTGCCCAGCTGGCAGGGAAAGGGATGCAAACAGCAGGCAGCCAAGGGAGCGGTGGCAGTGGCCTCTGGCAGTGGTCCCAGCTCAGAGGCAGGCAATGTGTCCAACACCAGCTTCACTGGGGGCTCAGCCAGAATGAAGAGCACACTGCTGGCACATGCACCAATGCTCAGTGGGGAAAGCCCGGCTGTCTCTGCTCTGCAAACAGGTTTAAGGTGCCTCCCCAGCTCAGCCCCGTCATTTCTGAACCCTGCTCTGCATTGAGGCTGGATGGTCTTGGCACTGAGTGTTAACAGCGTTGATTTTACTCTGCCTATAGCTGTAATTGCACAACTAAGGTGATTCTGGTGGCTTAGAACCCATTTATAATCTCTTCAGGTTTAATGTAGTTTTATTTTGCTTGCTCTCAGAAATTTGCTAAGTCCTAGAAAGGGTGAGCAAAGAATTGCTTCTCCTAAAAGACCTCTCTGTTTCTACAAAGAACATTGTAAAACAACATCTGACTCCACCTGTCCCAGGAATAACACTAGGGATCACACTGGAGTTTGCATCAGCTCAGCTGAAAGACACTGTTCATTGATTTTCTTTTGCCCACACTCATAAATAGGAAGTTGAAGGGCTGCTACCATTTCTGTGGGTTGCCTTAGTGCTGAGACTGGTAACAAGACATAGATATCTAGAGATAAGGAAAAAGGTCTCTTCTAAAAAATCTTTAATGTTCTTTCTGTGAATATAGATTTTTTTTTTTTTCATTTAAGATCCACTTAAACAAATCTGTCCAGACTTTATAAAGAAGGTCTAATAGACAAGTAAAGAACTGTGACTTAAGAAATCTGATATTATTTCTGGACCTTCCCCATACTTCAACAGCTGAATTTAAAAAAAAATAAATAAATAATGATACTGCACCTTTTTTAAAAAATAACTGGTTTGAAATCTATTGCTAAGAAGCACCCATATAAAAGCTATACATGATTACTGTCAGTTAAAACTATTTTATCATCATTTAGCTACCTACCTATATTCAAGTAATTTGCAAAATTTCAGAACATAAAATCATCTTTGTCTGCCCACAGTGCTATCTCAGCAAAAATTTTGATGCGGAAACTAAAGTTTTTCCTTATTAGCCAATTGCCTTTCATTCCCCCAAATGATTACTTGTTTCAATATTGCTGCAATGGGCAGCTTCTCCCCAGCAGCAGATATTAAATACACCTTGCAAAGTTGAAAAGCCAGCTCTGCTTCCTGGCATAGGATATCAACACTGAACAAATCCTACCAAAACTGGGTGACATAACCCTAAATTACTATAGCAGAGAAGGATTTTGGAAAACACTGCAGCTGTGACTGAAGAAAATGAGTGGTCCAGGACATGCCCCTGAAAATGAGATCTTCCCTAGGTATCCCAAGTCAGACACCCAGAATCTGACTCCCAGCCCCTTTGAAACTCCTGGCTCCTGTACAAAGTGTGCTCTTGTTCCCTCTGTCCCCGTAGGACGTTAGCCTGAGTGCCTTATGCCATCTATTGGCCTAGACCAGCGACAGATGCTCTGAGGAGAACTTTAATTCTGGGAAAGCGGCTGTGTTAAAAGGAAGCTGTCGGTAGATCTGTAAATTCTGCTAATGGAATCAATACACTGCCGCTGCTCAGATCTTGAGGTCTACCTTCCCCAGCAGACACTGGGTTCAGCTTCCAGAATAACCAGCAGCTGTGCTTTGCATTAGACAACTGAAAATAAAGTATTGACACAGGACTAGCTCGTGGGCAAGACAATCCAAAAAATTAGTAGGCAGGATTTTCACTGCCCTAGAGATGCATATAAAAAAAGTCCTTTTACTAAAAAAGACAAAGTTCCTTCAAAATCCACCTCGATCTGAAATCAGGTTGACTATCCCCAACTTAGTAAGTCTACTTCAGGTCGGACCGCAGAGAGAACAAACTTCTCCCACATTTCCTTACCACAGGGGCCACTGTAGGCGTTTGCGTCTGCTTAAGTCTAGTTTACTTTTTAACCTAAACGAGTTTCTAAAAGGCAAGGCAGAGCTCTGCAATGCGAAAGGACTCGGAGGCATCGCTATCGATGCGCTCCCGACAGGGCATTATAAAGCACCCGCGGAGAAGTCGGCGGGATGCGGCCCTTCGGAGGTCCGGAGCGGTGTCCGTGTCCATGTCCATGTCCATGTCTGTGCCCGTGCCCCGCCACCGCCCTCCGGGGAGCCGGACAGGGGCTGCAATCCCAAGCCGGGGAGTTCAGGGCAAGACTTCAGCAGAGCAGCGAAGCACCAGGGCTCCCCCTGCACCAGGCGGCATCCCCTGCACCCCTCCCTCCCCTCTCCTCCTCCTCCTTCTCTTCCCCCGACTGTTTGCCCGCAAAACGCACTGAGACCATCCCGCACCCCCGGCACGGCGCCGACCCGGGCCAGGCTGTCCGCGCTGCCTACCTGGCCCCGCTCCGGCCGCCCCGCCGCGCTCCGCCCGGCTCCGCGGGGCCGCCCGGCGTGGGAGGGCAACGCAGGCGGCGGCGGGCGGGCTCAGGCGAGTCCCCACCCCGGCCCCGAGTATCCCCCGAGCATCCCCCGGACATCCCCCGGACCCGCGCCCCGCTCCCGTCCCGGCGAGGCCGCGCTGGGGGTCCGCGCCCCGCGGTCCCGCACCGTGCCTGAGAGGTGTTGCCTTGCCTTCCAAAGCGTCCCACTCCGCACCTCGCTGTCCCACGCTGCGCCTGAGAGGTGTCGCCTTTGCCCCCCGGGCGTTCGGCTGCGCTGCCAGGGGTCCCGCACGGCTCATTCCTGGGCGGTCAGTGTTCCCCAGGAGTCCCGCTCCGCGCCTGGGAGAGATCCTGCTCCGTGGCTGCGGGGGATCCCGCCTCCAAGCAGGCAACACTCCCGGAGAGTTCCCGCAGTTTGCCCGTCGGTCCCACACCGCGCCCCGGGAGGTCCTGCTCAGTGCCCTCGGGGTGTCCCGCACCCACCCGCATCCCGTCCCCAGAGCGGCGTGGGGACCCGGCTGCGCCGCTCCCTCCCGCAGTCACCTACCAGGCACCGCCGGGCAGCTCCCCGCTCTCCAGGGGCTCGGGGAAGGTGCGGGAGAGGGGCAGCCCGTGCGGAGGGGCGATGCTGCCGGGGCGGACCGGGCTGGAGGCGGGCTCGCCCCTCCCGGGGCTGCGGCAGCGCCGCGGAGCAGATCCTGCCGCCGCCGCCCGTCTCCGCGCTCTGGGATGCGGGGCTCCCACCGTCCCGGTTTTGTGCGCGGGCAGCGACAGCGCGAAGGGATTGATCTGCCATTGATTCCTGCCGCCCGTCTGCTGAAGTGGCACAAACACGGCTTGATTTGCGGGCCGTACAGCCTGAGATGTGGACTGTCCCCTGCGCGCTGCAATGGGAAATAATTTGCTTTCAGTATTATGCCCGAAAGTAGTTGTCCGTGTTAATGTTCAGTTCTGCCCGAGTTAAAGGCAGAGGGCAATGGGATAGAAGCCCAATGTCACTCCAAAGCACAGCTGCATCAGCCTTCCAGGATTAAACATTTTTTCTGTTTCTCTGGTTTCATTTTGAAAATTGTCAAAGATGAACGTGGAGATTTATTCCTTTGTTACAAATTTTAACACAGAAAAGTATTTTCTGCACTTTTGCCAAACTTTTCAAAACTTTTCACTAAAAAAAGAGTCCTCAAAACTATCAACATCATCATAACCAATGGCAGGATATGGGAAAAAAATCTGCTGTGTGGCTATTTCTGCCATTTTTTTTTCTCCCTAATCAATTTTACCTTAAAAAAAAATCATGCACAAATATTGATGAAAATTCTCCTCTCTTTTTTTGGGGAGCATTATTTGTGGAGGGTTTTTTTAGATTACATATTTTAAGGAAAAGAATTCAGCAACCTCTTGTCTTGGAGTCAACATAAATCCTTACCATGCTGTTGTGTTCCTGCTAATGATTTTTTAGTCTTACAAGAGTCTTCAAATGTGAAGACTAAGGAGAGTGGGGATCCTACGAGAATACATTTCTCTCTGATGGTGTTTACTGGCATTCCCTTAAGATACTATTGCTGTGCAGAAAGAATTCTTTTTATTACAAGTTATGGTGTATAATTGCATTAATAAACTTTTATCGTATTTCTCCTTCATTAATCATAGAGGTTTTAATCACTGCAGAATATGGCTTGTCCAGATATTATATCAACCCTTCAGTGTTGTGCACAACAATCTGCATGTATGCTAAACATCTTTTTCAAAAAATATAATTAACAAGCAGTATATTAAGATCCGAAATAATGATTTCCACCGAATGGCATTTAGTTAAAGAAAATTTGTGAAATAGCCATGCACTGAGTGCAAAGTGAGTTCCTCAGAACTATTCAAATACCGGAATGTGAACAGAATACTTCCTGAAGACAAATGAGGTCATCTTAATGGGTCATTTGGAGATTTCAGCATAAAATTTGAAAGATCCTGCAGAAATACTAGTACTGACTTTTGGAAATGATGCTGCAGCACAGCAGCCCATCAGCTGATTACACAACCTCAGTCATCACAGGCAAGAATGTGAGATGATGGAAATTGCCCAGGGAGGTGAGCAGCAGTTCTCTGGGCAGCAAGGACACATACATTTCTATAACACACAGTGGCATCTGTAGTGACAGAGGGGGGAAGTGGTAGGCTCTTTGCTATGTTGACGTGCCCAGTGACACTGGTGACCCTATTCTCACTCGTTGTTGTGGGACTGGGTATGTCCCATCGTCTTGCTCTGCCTGGTAGGGAGGGCAGAAACATGCTCTCTTGGCTTCTCATCAAGCCTGTCAAGCTGCAACCTGCATTAT
Organism: Anabacerthia variegaticeps; assembly: GCA_035583185.1. NCBI lineage: Eukaryota > Metazoa > Chordata > Aves > Passeriformes > Furnariidae > Anabacerthia > Anabacerthia variegaticeps. Next base: position 104,191,148 of record JAWWEW010000112.1, on the reverse strand, counting down.
GATAACTTAGAGCTCCTTACATCAGCATGATCTTGCATTGCTCTTTTCTAAACAACCGACCCAGTCCCTTGGGGGCAGCGCATTTAGAAATGCCAGTTCTCTCCTCCCAGTGTTCTGCAGGCTCAGGCGTCTTCTCTACCTGCATCGAGAAATATCACAAGGTTTAGGAATGGCATTTATTTTTGTATTCAATGCATTATGGTTTCTTTTCACATAAGGAGTGTCTGAGCACTGAGCTGTCTGAAGGAGCATCTTCCCTTACAAAGCAATTTTTCACGTGCTTCCTCTAAAACATGGCAACTCCCCTGAGCTTGTGATCATGCTTTTACACAGAAGACTGAATTGGGTTTTTCTTGCAGGTTTTCGCATCTTCATTTTAAAACATGCCCTGACTCAATAATCTGGAAAAGTGGAGAGGTCATTTGTATCTTCCCAATGCAGAAAAGCTTGTTGGTAGCTGTTTATGGTGGGCATGAGCTCAGCTCCTGGCACTGAAGAAAAGAGTTGAAGGGAAATCTAGGCTGCAACACCATCATCTTCATTGCAATGCAGTGGTTTCTAATATGTTTATAATGGTTTATAGTGATGTTAACTGTTGCTCACCAGCATAAAAGGATTGTGAGACAAAGACTGTTAGGAAAAGTGGCATATATGAGGCTGGCCCAAGGTCAACCAGAAATATTTGTATTTGGGAACAAATCATTACAAAGTGTCCAGGCTAGCTTTTACAAATATTGACTCCTTCAAAGCTGCTGGTAATAAGTTGACTCAAGACAAAACTGCTATTTTAAATCCCTCTTAAGAAGATTTTTCACCAGTGGGGTGAATAGAGTGAGAAGTTTGAACCAGTGAACATATGGCTACATCCGAAGGGATTGTGATCCCCCCATAAAATGACTTACATCCTTTTTATGGCTCTCTAAAGCATGCAGTGAGCCTATCCAAACTCAAGCTGCCACTGGCTAATCTAAACTGGAAACAACAATGGCCTGAGCACTGTTGTGCATGTGTTTGTGTAATGTTGCCATCCCTAGGGGCTCACCATTTCCCCCCTGATTGTTTTCTTCCCTGAATTGCCTTCATCCAACCAAATTCTGTCAGCAGTTACACCAGGGGGACCCTATTAAAGACAAATGGGCTCAATGTTCTTCCTCCACAAATGCTCATAATTTAAGCTGCACAGCTGTGGGACAAAGTGGGAGTAACTCTGCCTTCTTTCTTGCAAGAAAGTAACTCCCAAGTACTTTCTTGGGGAGAGAGAAAAAAAAGACGATTAGAATGGCAATTTTGTCAGAGAGAGCTGAATCTGATCTACTCTGCCTGCTGCAATCCCACTCACTCCAGCCTGCACATGGGATAGGGACTGCAACACCACTTCCAGGCCCTGCAGCACTTGCTGATGACCATCCACAGACACCGCACAGGGTTTGCCACTTGCCACAAAAAAACCCATATGAATCACAGCTTTTGATTCTCACGTTGACTTATACATTCCTCAGTGCAAGACTCTGGATTTCATTTGCACCCTGGCTGGATGAAAACTGTCTCATTCAATTGAGTTTTACATGGGGGTTTTTGTTCCATTCAGAGGCTCAGTCCTGCCTCTCATACAAATCAGAGCAACTACTGTCGCAGTATCATGTTTTAGCATTTTCACTGATGTAGATTGGAAACTGAGCCCTGTTGTACTTGATTTTGTATTCCAGACCTGGGAGCTGTATTATGGTCTTTAAGAAAATCAGTGGGAATTTAGAACTTGTGCTCTTTGGTTCAAGAAGATAAACTTTCTCTGTGAATGACAGTGCCCCTCCTTAATTAACCCAAGAAAATAACTTCATATAATGCAATATAGTGCCTTCAATTCACTAAACAGCGTATTTCTAATTATAACAAAATATTACCAATAGAAAATCAAAGAGTTTTAAAGGGTTTGTGAGGCAGCGTGATCCAGTAACTTGAGGAAACACGGCATCTCCTGAGAGCCAGGTACAAAACTTAGAGCTCTGGAGGGTTTTTATTGCTTTTTGATGCTAAGTTTGTTCGTACAGTATGAGTAGTCAGAGGAGAATACTGTATTTGAATTTAAAAGCATCTGCAGATATTACTAGGAATATGTGAACCATAGCATATCTTCAATCAAGAAGAAGGTAAGAAATTTATCAGTATCAGCTACTCCCTGGTTACCCTGCTATTGACACAGTTCTTAGAGAAGTCAAATGTACATGTGCATTAAGCATATTCCATTCTGAAAGTATGTTTTCCGTTAGTTCTGAAAACATATTAGCACAGAACCTTGTTTAATGGAAAATGATAGACAGTAAGTTACTGAATTGCTATTCAGTAAGTAGGAAATTCCTGGTACCTTTCCTAACTCAAACTAATCTGAAATTACAATGTCACCTGTGGCAGAAGAGGTCTAAAGCAGGGCCTTGGAAGCATAATATATGCTTCAATAAATGACAACTCCTGTGGAAATGCTGAATGCAGCAGCTATCATTACACAGGCTACCAATACAGTAATTACACTTTAGATATATAATCTAGCTTGCCTGTCACAGCTGAATTCTTACTTACAACAAATGCACTGGGGTTTACAGAGCTATTCCTTTTTAATAAAATTAATGGGAAAGCATAGTTATTGAGGTAAAAGAAGACAAGGTCTTTCAATGGGAAAGTGATGTCTGTAAAGAATGGTGAAGATAGCTTGTATGTAATCTTTCCACTTCTCCTACAAGTTTATGCCAAGGGTAGGGGGGTTGTGTGCTTAGGGAGCTGAAGTAGAAGGTGAGAACTTCTTTCTTCAATCTTCTTTCTCTCTATTTTTTTTTTATTTCTCCTTTGCTGTCTTTCTTCTCAATTTTCAACTCAATTACTATGCAGTATTACTAAGGCAGTCCCTTAGGAACCTCAGTCCAGGCACATAACTTCATTTGGGTAGTTGTGATACAATCAAGTACAAAGGAAGAAATTCTGAAGATTGAATAAGGCAGACAAGGCTATAGAAGAAACTGAAAATCAGAGTTTGGAAGGCAAGGTAATACTAAAATGAATAGAACAATATTAAAGCTAGAGCAGTGTTTCACTTTCCTTAATTTGTAAACCTTTTCTTCTATTTCCTTTCAAATCTATAATATGTTTTTCTTCTAGTTCTAGTTTATTTTCTTTCCTTTTGGGGATTTTTCATTACTTTGTATTTCTTTTCAGCTCTGAAGTCCTTGACATGTCCAGTTCTCCAACTTTCCATCACCAGCTGTGTGGGTGAAATATAGAATTGCAAAGATTTCCTTCAATACTTCAGAGAAAAATGGGCCAGGAATCAATATTGCTATACTGGCATAAAGCACTGATTATTGAGATGTAAGAGTATTTACATCTGAAAGCATTCCACCTTGCTCTTCTCATGAATAATGAAAGAAGTTACGGCATTCTTGTGGGTCCAGGTTAGCCAAATAAAATCTTTGGAGCATATGAAGAGACTGCTACATTTTCATTTCCATCCTGTGTTTACTTATTGTGTTCTGGGAAAAAAGAGAACACTAGAAAGTAAGAATTTTGTCCACATTTTGGAAAGTTTCTATTCAGAAGAATCTATTGACACAACTGCTATATAAGTTCTAAAGACGTTCAATACAGAAGTCTTTCAGTTCTGGACACAGTATTTTAGTAAAATGACATGTGGTTCACCTATTTGCATCCCTTCAAAGGCTGGGTCTTCAGTCTAAGATAATTAGGACCTTCTTCTATCAGTGACAAGTGCTTTGATGTATTCTATGTATCTTAGACATGCACCTGATAAAAATATTTGTTTGGTGGTGCTCATCTTCATGTGATTGAGTACAGGACAAGCTTAAGCCTAATGGCCTGGGCTAGAAACCTAAAATCAAAGGATTAAAAGTAATGTAAAGGAAATCACATTCCATGTGATTAAAGAACAGGGAAATTTCTTTCTGGTTAAAATGAAGGATATTTAAATGACTATTTTTTGGTGATTTAGTAATTATGGAAGAAACAGTCCCCAAAAAAGGCAGCATCAACAAAATGACTCACAGCTCATTACAGATGAGACACTAACATGTTCTTGATGACAAAACCAAGAAGAAACAGTGGCATTCGAGAAGGAATGCTTGTTCTGCCCTCAAAAGAACTGATAACCATCCTCCATAACCATGATTTAACCATGATAACCATGACTTTAGCTGCAAACTGGCTAAAAATGTAGATTTTGAATGGGGAAAGTGGATGAAATGGGGTGTCTTACCCTGCTTTGCTATCAGCTGTAAAGCCCTGCTGTGCCAAAGTCCTCTTTGGCTGCTGATTCTCCATCAAAAGGCAATATATTCTGTTGCATTATGCTCTGTAGTCTCCCCCAAAATCTCTCTGAACCCTGAACATAAACATGTTTGAAACCCCAGCTTTAAATTCATGTCAGGTCAAATTTCCAGCACAGAGTGATTAAGCAGGACACAGGCTGTACTGGTGGTCAACATTGCATATAGCTGGCTTACTTTTCACATGCCTCTGTTTGGAACCCTCTGTCCTCTCTGGAAACTTTTTGAATGCAAATAAGCTACATTTCATACAGATTTATTAGCAGGGCATATAACATGATAGTTTTGTGCTGCCTAAAGAGAGGAGCAATTTCACAGGTAGCAGTTCGGATGCAGAGAGGAGACAGGCCTTTTGGTGAATTCATCTGCTCAGAGTTTAGACTAGAAAGAATAGAGAAAGGTGTCATTAAGGTAACTGGTCACAGCATGGCTATGGTCAGACCATGACCATAAAACCCCCAGGTATCTTCTGTGGAGATAGATAAACTTACATGTCATTATATATAGTGCTGGTGACACTTCATCTGTGTTCTAATCATCTGTATTACAGAAAAATATGCTCCTAGGATGTTCAGAGGAATGGTGAATCAAGTCTAAAATAGGATGAAAAAGACTAGGATTCTTCAGTCCCCAAAATAAATAGTAGCAGTGAATATGAGTTCTCCTTTTGAAAATGAGGCAATAATCAAGAGGTAAATAAGAGTAAATTGGACTCAAGAGCTGTACTGGCACAAGAACAAATCAATATAAACTGCTCAAGAACACAGTCTAGATAAAAATTAGAACACTTCCAAATGTCAATGAAATAAAGGTCTGGAACATTCTTTCATTAGAAAGTTCGGGGGGGGGCAAAAAATTGATATGGTTTTAGAGCGAGTTTTTTGGAGCTGGTGAACATGACAGTCTAGAGGATTGCCTACAATAGTGGGGTACTAAGTACATGGATTTATGAACTCATAAATTTCTGAGATTTTTAAGGATACCACTGGAAGCAAATGTGGAAACCCTCTAAATTATAGTATCAGCATTTAACATTTACACAAAAGAAGCTGTGAATTGTGACCACGATCAAAAGCCCTTTTAATGCCATATCCATTTTCTTACGGTGATTAGATCAGGTGCTTTAAGAACTGCTTCCTTCAGCAACAAACATCTATTTATATGCCCAGTTTGGATGTGGAAGCACTAGATAAACATAGATGCAAGCAATGCATCTGATGAGACTGGACTTACTGAAGTAAAAACAGGAGGGACAACAATAAATCGCTATGGAGCAACCTGATTCCTTAATGGAAAGATAGATGAATCCCACAGTGAGCTTAGGTTTAATGGCACTGTAGCACCCCCTTGCACAAATGCAATAAATAGTACAGAACTCAGTAAAATATTTATCTGGACGAATTATGAGGATTCTAACACAGTGTCAGAACATGAGCTTTCATACCCTACAGGTGTATGAAAATTTTTGGATGATCTCTATAAAGCTTGTATTTTTCCAGGTCTCTGAGTTAAAGTAGCTGCAGCAGAATCTATTATTTTATTAATACTTTCTTGAACACCAGCTGCTGCTCATTGTCTTGCACGAGGTGAAAACAACACTCATCACCCTGAGGAGATGAAGACAATCAAAGCACATGGTGCTTTCTCAAAAGAAAATAAACATCTCTATTGCTTCCCTGTGCTGGGCTATAAAGAGACTGCAAAGGAATTTAAAGCAAACTGCTTTGCAAATATACAGGGTTCAGTTGCTACACACAGAAGCTCTAAAATCAGTCCTGGGACATCTGCTGGATTAACATGCAATATTATCAGGCTGACAGATAGTTTCAAAAGCTCCATCCTTACTCCTATACTGATGTCAGAGTGCTGCTGTTTAACCATAACATTGAAAGACGATCCCTTCACCGTATGTAAAATTAAGTCATATCACTAAGTATAACATGATTTTATTTTCAAGCTGTAGCAGTCTTGCCTCTAGTATTTATAAAATCTAGAATAACATATCTGCATGTTGTTTTGGGTATGGCAATGGTACCATAAAAAAGTCAAGCCATCACTCCCTAGATCTTCCTCCAGGTTCTCTCCTGGTTTTGGAGTCAGGAGTCCCCTTGTAGGCTTGTCCTTGCTTGACAATATCACAGGCTCATCTTACAAATGGACCTGCAAGTTCAGCACAGGAAGGTAGTAGTTTTATAAAATCTATTTTCTTCTAACAGTAGTGCAATTGTCCAATTCAGTCCACAGCATAGCCCCAGAAAGAGTCAAAATGATGCTCTTATGGGATCAACACCTTGCAACATGAAGACAGAAAGGTTTTCCAGGTCATGGGAGCCAAGCAGGGAAACTGCTAAGCAATTTTGCTGCTGTGGGCAATGCATAGTCAAACCACCATCTATTCTAAATATTCCAAATAAGCAAATAAATGTTTTCACTAAAATGCACTAAAAGCACTCCTGAACTCTTCAAGAACCTCTCATTTTACATCCATCCTACAACCTATGATTCTCTGGCCCTAAATAACGAAATTACAGCCAGAACCTGTTCAGACCTTGGTCATGGGTCATGAAACACCAGTTTTGTTCTAACTGGTCTTTGCTGATTTCAAAAAACAATTCCTAGTTTCCTGTGACAAGAGTAAGATCATAATGAAATATTCAACTGTTTTGTAAATTGTTGGGTTTTTTTCAGAAGCAGTTTCTGCTGCTTTTAAAATGAAAACAGAAAGAATTGTCAGCATTTTCAGTAAAAAATACTGAGCTTTCATGTGAAATAAGGGTTAATTTATTAATTTTTATGTTAGAGTCAAGTTCTGAAATCTTAGCAGATAAGTGTTGTCTGTCACCAAAGTGAAATTAAGAACAAAATATGTTAGTCTAGGTCAAACCAAAGTGTTGTTCAAAGAGGGTATTTTTTTATGCCTGAATGCCTCACAGCTAATTGGGTTAGTGTTGTCTAAAGGTGACTTCCACTCTCCTTTTCATCTTGGGATTTCAGCATCGCCCTGACTCCTTTAACTGTAATTCTAATTGTTATAAAGTAACTCCTTTCAGCAAGATGACATCACTATCTATATTAAAACTTTCCATGACTTATGGACTGTAATGATTTAGGAATGGTACTCCCCAATTTAGTGCTCCCACTGTGCAATTTACTGGAAACAGTAATGAGATAAGAAAAGTAACAGTAACTGCAACAATATTAATAACAAAAGTGTACAAAAGAGAGAGTGATTCACGTGCAAAATCTGTGACTGCAGCCACGTGACCCCAGTTGGTCCCTGCATCTTGGAACCAACATTACCCCAGTCCCTCTGATGCCTGAAACCCTGCAAAACAGACAACCTGGAGATAAGATAGAAAAATACCTTTATTCCAGCTTAGGTCCAGATCCCCTGGCCCTCCAGCACATCGACCGAAGGACCCTGAGCCCCGTAAAGTTACAGTTTTTATACCCTTACAAACCATTAGCATATTTAATACATTAATACCCATAACCAATCA
>JAWWEW010000112.1:104128043-104183220 GCA_035583185.1 Anabacerthia variegaticeps | reverse complement strand
TACTTCTAAAGCTATAAAGATCCATAAAATACACACCAAAAATACATAAAAATACATAAAATTCTTAGGCATCACCTCTGACACAGAGTCCTGACCATGGCTACTGCAAAAAATTAACTCTGTCCTGGCCCAAACCAGGCCACTGCCAAACTACCAAATGTCCATGCAGTTCTAAAATGACCAGCATGGGCATACTGCCATCATCTACCCTGGCCCCTCATGGAAGCTGTGGTTCAGAAATTGAATATCTGCAGTTTCTCTCCATGGAGTCTCTTGCCTTGCAACATCTTCCATGTCACCAGGCAGACACCAGAGTACACTGCAGATGGGGAAGTCTGGCAGGGGAATTTGGCTTACTGTGGAGAGAGGTGAGATCACAGAATCATGGAATCATTTAGATTGGAAAAGTCTTTTAAGACCAGCGAGTCCAATTCTAAAGACTTCTCCAAATGATATCAAATAACCTCAAGGGATTTCAGCCCAACAACAAAGCAAATTGAAGCAAAGTCCCTAGATTCTTCTAGATTGAGTTTCCTCTAAATTCTTCTTTCCAAACTGAAGTTCAGTTCTTCTGAATGTTCTCTTCTGCTAAGTATTTCATTATTTCTTCTCTTTATCTCTATTGTGGAGTAAAACAAATGTTAAACTTATTACCAGGACATAGTGCCATTTTTTGACTGGAACTGATGAATGATCAATGACATTTACTGTGGAATCAATAGGAGTATACGAAACACAGAACAGATGTGAGCAGTATCTGCTTAAGCCACAAACTTCTCTCTTTCCTGTGAAATATAAAATCTAGGGCAAATTTTCTGTGTTGTCACCCAAAAGAAGTGTAAATCTAGGTCAGTTAAGTTTAAAATAATGCTGTTACTGTAAATCACAAATGATCTTCCACACTTATATGGCCTTTTGGTACACATATTCTGTAGTGTATGAGCAGTGTAGTATAGTGTGTGAGTCAGCCTAACAATCCTGTGAAACATTATTAACCCTGTCTTATAAATGGGAGATGTAGATATTGATGTATAATGAGAATTCCAAGATAACTTAGAAAACAGAGTGCTCCAAACTCAATATAATGTTCTAATTCAGTGTGACGATTCCTGGTTTGTCTCATTGCTCAATATGAGTAGGGAAAATGAAGAGTTCGGAAGACCTAACACAGCTTTTTGTGAGCACAGTCTTTGGCACAGACCTCTGATGCCTAAACTCCTGGAAAATGGGCATTCAGAGAAAACATTAATGGCGAAAGACAATACCTTTATTGGGAGTTTGGAGGCTCTGGGGCCTCTGACGGGCCTACAAAATGTGCGTTGTTTCAACAAGGATCTCAGCGTCCAAAAATCCCCAAAGAACCCCGCCCTCAGAAAGGTTACAGTTTTTATACTCTTCCTAACAATTAACATATTAGATATCTATAACCAATCATCATCTCCAATTCTCTCTGTGGCCCACCCCTCGGGGTCCTAGGCTATGCCCCCTGGACCATCTCCAAGGGCTTCTGGGCTCTTCTATTGTTTTGACTTCAAGTTATCTTGCACGTGTCTCTGAAAAACATCACGACCTTCAGAAAGACTGAGAATGTGTGAGAGAATCACTTTAGTAACTTCTAACACCACTTAATATGTGAGCAAGAAAACCTATACTTCTGAAACTCTAAAAATCTACAAAATACACACCAAACCTTTAGGCATCACCTCTGTGAAGTTCAGTTGAAGGTTAAGTCCATTTTGCCATTCTGGCCTTACTCGTAAGGTAGTCTTCACATATGAGACTGGTTGCTTACAGTATCCGTTGGACAAAATGGGGATATTCCCAGACCTTATCCGTGTGTTTCATGGTCCTGCATAAAGGTCATTCATGGTTTGGCTTTTTATGATTAGAATCTGTTTCCACAGAAAAACATAATCTGACAAAAAGCCAGAGTTGTTCCCTAACCATTACAAACAATGCTATGAGACCTTTAACTTAACCCTGAACATCTGCCAGTTCCAGGCACAGGAGGTGCATCATCTGAATTTAAACTTGCCTTCTTTCCCACATGCAATATGGAACTCTATTAGCAATACAGATAAACACTGATGCAACTGAATACAGTTCAAAATAAATCAATCATTAAAAAATATTTTTCACCAATTATAGTGTGCTGGGAACACGTTTTCCAAGCTTTGGGAGCCTAATCTGAAGGTCAACACAATCAAAGTTTGCTTTTCATTCAAGATTGCAGCATTAAACATTAGATTTCAATAAATAAGCATAAAAATGTATTTAAATAAATTACAAGTTAAATTTTATAAAGATACTCTGGGAAAATTCATTCTATATTGTTTCATTTTGACTGCTCAGAAAACATGGAATTACTTCAACAGATGGAACAAATTGGTTTATTTGTTGGTGATTACAGACTATTTTAATTTGCTATTTCTGTTGCTACAAAGTCTAATTAGTACTGGTGTATGTTTATGCATGAAAGAAAATTTCCTACCTTCCTGCAGCACCAAAAACTTACTAGATAAGTAAATGATATTGCAAGATCTCCAAGACTCTACATAAATAAAGATAGGATTCCAGAATAAGTGTAAATCAAGAGAAATATTGGAAGTGACCAAAGAAAAGAAACCTGTCTGAAGAGAAGGAGGATTGAAATTGAAGATGGGTTAAAATTACAAAAAGATTCTGTATGACCCATCTTCATGATAGCACCTACTTTATGTGTCCATTACTTTAAGGGATATAGATGTGCAATAGCATCTTCAAATATAGACAAAGAGAGAGAATGAGAGGGAAGAGTAAAATGTATTTGTCTATATTTGAAATAGAACTGGATCACAATTGTATTTTCAATTTAAGAACAAGCAATTCTTTCCTTTTTTTATTACAGTCATCAAGTAATCATATATAACTACATATAGACAAAGAGAGGGTTACATAGGAGCAGCAATTATTAATGGACATTGCTGAATGACAAATAAAGAACTAGCTCAGAACTGGTATTCATCGTACACAGATGTCTGGACCATGGGCAGATGTCTTAAATCGTCTACACAAAGTGCTTTTGTGCTATCACAGTAATCTAAATTGCTTTGCATTTGGTTCCAGACATCTCCACACACTGCTTTCCACCACACATAAATTCTTATTCTCAAATCCTAACTGAGCTTCAAGGACCAAATTACTTGCTGGTGTAACTCTTACTTAATTTGACTCACTTTTATTGATGCAGACAAACCTGAGACTGGTATTCTCAGTTACGGGAGATACCGTACATACCTCCATAGGTTATGGTCCTGGTTCTGGGGAGGGCATCCACTACTCTTGAAACCCCATTGTGAAGGAGATGAAAACATGCGCAGGAAGAAGGTGTCGTGATGTCATGGCTTCATGCAATCTTTGTGTGCAAACCATGATGCACTTCACAAGACAATGTGGTCATGCTGGACACTCTTGGGGGAAGACTTGCTCCAAATGTCCTGCTGTACCATGTTCAGAGAAAAAAGGGCTACCAGAGCCTGCCTTCTACAGTTTTAACTCAGGACCTCTGTCCTTTTAAATGTGCTGGTCTCTGGTTTAATCTGTGAATTGCCAGCTGTCAATCATCATATCTACTGCCCTTGACTACAGGGATGCTCAGTGAAAACTACTCATAACTCTGACATGGGCAGTTTCCTGACTCTCTGGGGATCTTAGATCTACTGCACTCCCACAGCAGGACTGTGCTTAACTGCAAATCAAGTCAGCGATGATTTAGGAAATCATTTATATCCCCAGAGGAGGCATATCTTGCAGCAGAGACAGCCCAGCATAAGTTGTTGAGTTTTAGTTAATGGCCTAATTCTATCTAATGTGTCTGCTCTCAGAGATATCACTTACAGATGGACTGTGTGTTTTCTGCCTCCCCATATTTTCTTACATGGAAAATATTTGAACTAGGCTAGCATATAAACACACTGTCTAGGAACAGATTCATGGGAGGAGAAGGAAACAGAGAGACAGATGGAGGAGTAGTTTGAATATCTTATTTTGCACTGCAACTCTGTGAAGAAAATGAGTTCTACATTTCCTGGTGGACATTTTATAAGGGTCACTTCATAAGGGTGAGATGGCAAAATCCCTCTCAGTTTTACTATTCCTAATAGCATAGAATTATTTCCTATGTTAATTTAGCATGCATTTTTGCATGCAGTCAAAATAGCTTTCAAGGCATATTTAACAGCCATATTAGGTTGTATGGACCTCCTTTCCTCCTTCTTGCTCACTGCTTGCTGTGGGAGACCTATCAGTTACCATCTGAAAGGCTGGTATAATTAAGATATTGTGTTATGTGCACATAGTTGTTAGCACTGAAAGTGTGCATAATACTACATCCTTCCCTCCTCTTCTTGATACTGATTGAAAGGCCAGAAGGAATTCTTTTTTTTCTGCTATGTTGGATATTCTGGCTATAGAGTTTAAGCAAAGCCTTTTAGATTTCAGTAATCTTTATAAAGTAAAACTGTGACAGTCAAGATTTCTTGTTTTTTAGTTAGGCCAGCTGGTAATTTAGGTTTGGCTGATCTCAGATTTATGTGCTATTGTAGAGTCCAAAGTCATAATTATGGTCCAAGATGTGGAATACATACTACAAAATAAATATAAACCCTAAACAACCCAGAAACATAAAAGTCTATAGGAAATAATCTACATTTGATAGGTTAAAAAAATAAATTAAAAGTAAGAAAATAAAGGCCGACTCTGTGGGCAAACTAGATGGGTAATGCTTTCAGTAACACTGTGATAAGGCTGTGTTGTAGCAAGACAATTCTCCTCCCATTCCAGTATATTGTTGCAGGTTATTCTGATCCTGTTTAAACTGCATGGAGGGAATAAGACACCTCCAGGATGACACTTTGCCCCATAACCTCAGCCTGCGAGTATTGGCAGGTTGAAGGATTAATGGAAACATGGCTGGAATCTGTCTGGGATGGAAAAACCCAAGCAACCTTTACACGTATCAATATGTGGTATGTACTTGTCAACAGTGAAAATCTTCAAATATTAAGTGGAGTTGGTGCAAACCAGAGGAAATCTCAGGCACTTTTCTGGTGGTACCTAAAGTCAAGTTTTGGAAAAGTGGAATAACCTTTCTGTAGTACTGTAAAAACACACTGCACAGTGAAATAAAGTCATAATGCAAATGGTCTCATATCCAAAAATAATAAACAGCGACATGCTATCCAATATTTAAGCCCTGACTGCCTGATCACGGGTTTGTTTATTATTATAACTCATTATTTATATAGTATCCTTGACGGATAATGTTTCTCAGGAAAACTCCCTGTAAAGTTAGAAATCTGTCATATAGAGAATTTCAGAAGGAAACAAATGCAACACAATCTAGCAGGGGATAACACTTGTGTCTGGAGTAAAATCCAACATTGTGGAGCACAGCAAACTTTGCGTTTCACATTCATTGAATTCTTTTTATACTCTCGAAGACGTGGGCGCAGTACGCTGAGGTTGCCCGTGGCAGGACCACAAATACATCTGTTTGAGAAGACCCGTGTGGTCTTTGTCACGTTTAGGAACGATCCCCGAACAGCAGCGCTGCCCGGGCTGCGCTCCCGGGAAGGTGCCGGGAGCGGAGGGAGAGCTGGAAAATCCTCCGGCTCCCTCTCCAGGACATCGGCGTTAATTACAGATAAATCCTCCAGGTCTGCGGCTCCTGCAGCCTTCCCGGCAAAGGAGCGAGAAAAGCCCAAATGTCACAGCCATAAGCCCAGGACAGAAGAATGCCGAATGCCAGGTTAGTCTCGATATGAAACGCGCAGTGAGGGGCAGTTCTGAGCCCTTCCTAGAAAGTGCTGCCAAGCTTCTCTCGGCAAAGGTGTTTCTAACACAAGAGCAGCATGTGCTGATATGGAATCACAGAATCATGGAATCATTCAGGTTGGAAAAAACCTCCCAGATCATTGAGTCCGGCCATTATCCCTGCACTGACAAGTTCACCACTAAACCATGTCCCCAAGTGGCACATCTACACCTCTTTAAATACCTTCAGGGATGGTGACTCAACCACTTCTCTGGGCAGACCGTTCCAATGTTTGGCAACCCTTCTGGTGAACAAATTTTTCCTAATATCTAATTTAAACCACCCCTGTGAACACTTTACGTGTGAAAGGTAAATATTTGTTAAATCTTGGTAAAGCTTCTAGAAAATACATGCATACACCAAAAAAAAAAAAAAAAATAAAAATAAAAATAATTGAGACAATTAGGCTGAACTGAATTATGACTAAGACAAGGAATACTGAATCCTAGAGCTCCTTATTACATAAACAACATTGTAGCTATGCTGTAATCATACACCAGTAGTGCTCAGCACTTGCAGACAATGTGAATGGACACCACACTAACCCCTTTGTTCACTCTGTGACCTGGCCACCTCCTGACCACCAGCAGCTCAGCTCAGCAGCCCCAGGAACATCACACTGTCACACATCACTCATGGTGACCAGAGTGCACTCATGCTGATGGTGGGAAACAGTCACTAATCTGGACTCAGGGTCAAAGGCATAACTTATCTGCCTTAGCATGTGGTGAAAGCAAGGTCCTTTTCTGAGATCTCTTTGTGGTCAGATTCACTTCTCTGCAGTTTTTGGGTTAATTTTCTCCAAATTTGAATATGATTTGTGCTCTAGGTGTCCCACAGGTCACCTGATAAGATAGTTCTTTGCTTAGTCAGTGATGGCCATCAATCTCCAGCTATTTTGCCTGTTATTGTGAGTTTTGACATCTTACCTTAAAGGTCAACAGTTCCTTCCCTTTTGTGTTACACTAATTGCCTTAAAATTGTATTTTATACATTTGCCTCTGGCAGACTTCGGCTGTCCAGAGAAGGCTATGCAAAATCCTCCACAAAGGAAACAGGGTGCATTGGGTTTGTGTGACAAGATTTTCGTTAATAGCATGGCTACAGGGCTGGCTTCTGTGAGTAACTCCAAATGAATGGGTTACCTCATGCCTTCCTAGAACAGCACCAGTTGCCCTACTGTCCCCTAAGACCATGATAGTTAGGAGCTGACAAGCATAAAAATAGGCAGACACAGGGACCAAGGTAGGAGCAGCTTTAATCAATAAAGCAAATAATCAGGTGATGTGAATTATAGGTTCATAATTAAGAGGGTAAACAGCTGAAAAGGTATAAAGGTGCTAGCCTTTCTAATGAAACCAAGACTAAGAAGCCAGAAAGGTTTTAGTTTCTATGTGATTTGATGGAGATTTTTGCTTGTGTGGGACTATAAAGGAAAAAGCACAAGTAGAAGCTGAGCAGTTGCACAATGAAGCTGAGGCTGATACAGAGGTGAGAGTTCTATGGCTGCCACACATAAATGGTCTTATCTAGGGCATTAAATATATTAACCTTTCTGGTTTGCCTTCTTTACCTTTCCAGTGGTGACTATGGAAATCCCTTTTTCTAATTTTGGAGTCTAGAACTGTTGCTCTAAACTCAAAACTAATTTGATATCCAGACCTGAACTTTCTAAGCAAGAAATTTGTTAGCAAGCTGTTGTCATGACTGAAGCTGCTGCTAATTGATGTCTTCTTTTACAGATTACTATTAATAGGGATATTAATTTCTGAAGTATGGACCCAGAAGAGTCTAGGTAATGCTGCTATAAGCTGATTTCACATCAGTTTCTAGGCTTTTGCACAGGTGATATATATGTTTATGGGTGTGTTTCAGAAAAGTCTGAAGCTCTTGGGAGAGCCTTACTTGTATGTTTTTCTGAGAAATTCCAAACATACAGGGGTCTGTAGGTAACTACTTGTGGCCACTCTTTAGGTATATGTGTTGCCATGTTAAGCAAATGTTTCTACCTTTCCTTGCTCTGGTATCAAGTACTGAATACCTGCTTCCTGCCTCTAACAGGTTTGAAAGCTGCAGTCTGGTTTATGCTGTGATGATGGCTTAGGACTGGAGCTTCTTAAGCTATCCTTTTTGCTCCTTTGTGGTCCTTTCCCACTATGAGCCACGTGGCTTAAGTACTGCTTGGACAAGTTGATGGGTCAGCTGTTGTGACTACTTCCCACCCAGACTGCCCTGTCACTCCTCTTGTGAATAGATGTGTACAGGGGGAGAGTTTTTTGGTTTTTTGTAATTTGTTTGTGGGAGATTCTTGGTTGGGTTTTTTTTTTGTTTAGGGTTGTTTGTTTTTTTTTTTTTTTTTTCTCTTTTCAGGAGTGTGTGGGACTTTCACATTCTGTTTTATTTCATCTAAGGTGTTCAGATTGGGGCAGCCAATCTAGTACCTTTTTGATCCTGTTCCAAAACCCTGTTTCCATGACTGGCTGGCTGTTCCAGGTAGCATTGGCAGATAGTCAGACACAGTTAGTACTAGAATACTAATTCTGGGGCTAGCTTTTCTCCTGGAATTATTCCCAGTATAAACACAACCTCCAGCACTTTCTGGCCAGAGATGCTTGTGTGTGACTGTCAAGACATTGACTTTATAAAGCAACCTGGGAAGTAGCAGATTTGTTTCAATCTTATTTTAAATCCTTACTTACCAGCCTTTCTATATGTTCAACACAGGACCCGTGAGTTCAGAGTGCTTGGGGAACCTTCTGCAGATAACACTGAGTGCAGAATACTTTGAGCGCAAATATTTATCTTTTTCTGTTGTTGGTAAGTTAATACAGAAGAACTTGGAGAGGGAATTACACACGCCGAAATATTTAAAGTTCTCTGAACTCCTTCTTTAATAGAATTCCCTAGAATATCCTAATATCATAGAGCTTAGTAGGCTGGACCTCATTGTAAGACAAATACTACCTTCATTTCTGTATAACCTATCCTGTAGACTTGTGTGATAACTTAGCAATATCAAGTCTAATCATGGCTACCTTTGGACTTAAATTGAAATCCATGTGGTAGTTTCTAGGCATATTAATGCTGAGGGATTTCCTTCTTGATACAAATGTTTTCCACTAGCTGCACATACTATTCTGAAAATTCACTAGTTGTAGCTAGCACTACATTGCTGATTTTTGCACTCATGGCTTTTCGCCTTCTTGACTTATAGCTTGGTGGAGTCATACAAATACTTAAGGAAGTTTAAGAAAAATTAGTTGGGCCCTCTAGCTATGGGTCTAGTACTCAGCAAGTGGTAGAACTGAGTTGAAACTGCCACAGACAGCCCTGGAAAGGCACAGTGAGATAACTTTTAGGCTATAAATGCCTGCTCTAAGATAAAATGCAAATTTGTATAAAATACAAATCTGGCCTTGAACTAGCTCTCCATGATAATTAGCTGCCTATGTGTAGTCCACAACATCCAGTTTTCTAGGTTGTTAAACTTATGTCAAAACCCACTTAAAGTATGTTCTTTGTTCAGGCATCTTCATTCATACACAAAGACACTCTACATCTGGGGTATGTACATCTTAAAAGCATAAAGCAATTGTTTTTGGAAGAAAAAATTCCCAAAACAACTAAACTACAAAATAATAAAAAGCTCAAAACCAAAAAGAGAGTTTTGTAAACTAAAAAAAATCCAAGATAATCCTTAGTGAGTTCATCATCCAATCTATAGATTGTCTCCTGAGGAGACACTGCTGGTCAGGCAGGTATTAGAGAAACACAGGTCTGTGCCTACCACAAGTCAGCCTTCTGGTGTTGCTGGGTTGTCATCTGTCAATCCTGACAGCTTTGACACTGATGACCTGACTGACTATTCTGTGCTTGCTGTGCGTTTTGACCCTTTAGGATTTAATCTTTCCATGTTGGTGTTTTCTTTTTCCATCTTTCCTTGAGCTGCAAGTGTTCACTGTCCCAGTGTGCCTGTAATTTTATCTTTTATTCTTTCTATGGACTTTGTCATGCTCTCTTTCACCCACTTGCAATTTTCTGAGCCTGGGGCGTGCAACTGGGCTGTATCAGAGCAGGTTCAGCTGAACCCTGGGGCAAGGGCAGATTGCTCAAGGAGTTTGCAGAACAGGAGTTATCCTTGTTAATACAACTCTTCACTAATTGCCTGTAGATCAGTCTGGCATAGCCTGGGAGCTGAGCGAGGCCATGGCAGCACAGTGTGGCTATACAGTAACTTACAGCAGTTGGAATGGCGTTGAGTTTCGTGCTTCTGCAGTAAGCTGCCATTCTCACTTAGAGGTAAGTCTGTTATAAACATTTGGACCACAGCGCTGTTGTACATAACCTTTATGTGAAAGGTGACCAAATTACTGATAGGCATTAATTGAGGTGTCATAATGTCTTGACCATCTATTAGCAGAAAATTATTTAATTCTCTTCAAATGTGTCTAGAAGTCTGCAAATATTCCATGGTATTGACTTCTGGATGGCCTACAGATGAACACATGAAGTATGTCATACGTGCCCTTGAAGAGCAACTCTTTCCTCTTGGAAGAGGGAATTCTGTGTGGCAGCTGTGTTGCACTCTGCCCTTATAACGTTTACTGTCTGACACACCTTGGGGTAAAAACTCAAGCTTGGTCTGATTGTGTTGCTGGCTCTTTATTGTTTGGGTTTGTTTGTTTTTTGGTTTGTTTTTTAGGTTTTTTTTTGTCCAAGTCTGGACCTTGCAAAAGGAAAAAGGTGGTGCCCAAAGTATTTATATTGCTGTGTAGCTATATACCTGTATGTATATATCTTAGGCAGTTAATCAAGTTGAAAGCAGTAATGCTTCAGTATGGAGTTGCTCTTTTAAGCATAGGCTGATTGGGTAGGATTTGTAATTTGCTCTTAGGTCACAAAGATAGTGCCTAACTAGGAAAAAAATCAGTCTAATGAGCAAATCTTCCCCTTGTCTATGCAGAGAGATGTATTCACAGTAACTATACAAATCAAAGCATCTTGTACTCCTGATATGAAAAATGCTACAACTCATCTGAAAAGTGCAAGTTGCTATTATGGTCCCTGGAGTCCAAGAGAGGTAGTTTGTGAAAATAACTACATGGAGGTAAGTACTTATAGGAAAGTATTGAAAGTAAAGAGGTAAGTTCTGTAGGATGCTTTATTAGATTGTGTTTCCAGTACATATTCCTAATATCTAATCAGCTTCAGGCTGCCCCACCATGAACAGCTTGCTAGTGAATGCACAGCATGCAGCTTGAGTTTAGTGATGCATTTATATTATGGTTACACAGCCTACTTGTGAGCACTAATAGCTAATAAATTTGTGAAATTATATGCAAAGGGTTAAGCTAATGGATTAAACTCACTGAATGCTGCCTCACAAATCTTATTTAAGATAACAAAATGTTTACTTTTGGAAGGAAATTTCCCTACTGAATTTGCTGGGGAGGAATGCAGATGCAGTGGACATAGGAGTCAAAAACAAGCTGCTGGTCTTAACTGGAAATAGAAATTAGAAGATAGGTGGAAAATAAAAAGAAACTGAAATCAGGTAGACTGTAGATAACACACCATGCATGATGACATCTCCCTCTAGGAAATGCTGGTTTCCCTTGAAAAAAGACTTTTAGGGTGTTGAAAACAAGGAAACAAATGCTATCAGCAAAACCTTTACAGATGCTTTTTCCCTTCAGGTTTCTGTCAGGAGGGAGATTCCACAGCCTATAAAAGACTTAATTCAAGATGCACCAGAGGACTGGATTCTTGTCTTTCCAGAAGTAAAACTACATGTTTTCTTACTAGTAAAAGCTAGCACTACCTCTGATACAACCATTCTTCTGTTCTGTAACCACATATTACAAAATGTCCTTTCCAAAGGTACTGCAGTAGGAAGAGCAAAACTACTGTACCAAGTGGTTTTAGTACATTTTTATAGATTAGAAATATAGACAACTATAGGCCATGTCTCCAAGGAAGGAATCAAGTCTTTCTCAGCCAAGAGGCTGTGCAACAAAAACTGTATTTGAGACCCTGTGGCCCAGAAAAGAACTGTGGAGAGGCTTTCTTCTTGGACCCTGTATTTGCAATGCAGCAGTGCAGTTAATCTCTGCTCTTAATATGGAAAGTCTTCTGTCTGACTGAGGTGGGAAAGCTGGAGGTATATTCTATTAGGAGTATTTCAAGTAAGGCAACAAAATTGCTGGGCAGTTCAATACAACAAATCATTCAATATGGTAAATCTGTTATTTTGAGCAATGCGTTTAAACTATTGATAAATTTCTCTGCATAGGCAAAAACTGAAGAAGCCTCTGTATGGCAAATAGTATTCCATCAGCCAGAAGAAAAAAAGGCTTTACTTGTGAGCGATGCTTGGAGTGCAGGTTATGGACTCAACACCACAGACAAGAGGGTTCTGCTGCGAATACCACAGACTGCTGCCCAGGTTCAGCTGGTTGAGGTTGGTGTGCTCCTTCTGGCCCAGCAAGCTGCTAGGGCTGTGCAGGTCTAACCAGAGCTCTTCCTACAGGATCAGGGAATTACCTTTTCTGTGGTGAGATCAAGCACATATTACAAACATCAATGGATGATCCTGATGGTGGATACTACTGTGGCATGTCCTGCAGGTAGGAAATGTGGTACCTTTCTCCAATGCTGAAATGTGCAGGGACAGACTTAAAACTAAAGTAATGAGCTGACAGCTTTCATGTTATCTTGTCCCTGAGATGGTGTGGACTATGTGAACAAAACCATCACATGGACTGTTCCAAAGTATATTCCATCTCTCTCTGCTGGAGCAACTAGCTTTAAGGACGTGCTTGTGGAAGCTGGTGTGGATCTACACAAACTCTCTGCCAAAGAAATGTCTTCCAGGAAATATGTGTTATTGAATGACTTAAGTGCAATTACAATGAAGATTCCAATAGGTGCAAAAGGTGGCCATTATAAGGTTAGTGACTTATATTAGGTGTTTGGGTTTTTATTTTTTTTTGAGAAACAATTCATTGTGTTCCTTTCAAATGAAGGATGGGCATGAGGGGAAGCAAAGGATTTTTTAAAAACTCCAGAAGCCCTGACTTTTGTAAGATAGCTTTTGTAAGCACCGTTTTATGAACAATTTCTTTTCTTGCAAACACAGATGGGCACAATCCTACTACACAGAACTATTGATTCGTCTCTTTCCTCGGGTTAGGACAGAGATTTCACCTATTAATGATGGTGTCATACTCCTTGGAGACAGTCCTAACTGGACTGTAGAGCACACAGAGGTTCTGTTGTTTTTTTGGGTTTTTTTACACAAACCACTTAAGAGAATGGGAACAACCCATTTGTCCATCAGACCGTGTGATATTGGGATGGGCTCAGACTACACATCTAAATCTAGTTGCTTGGAGTGAACTGAGTTCTGGGCAAATGTAACAACTGAACTTCCAAGGAAGTCACAGGAGAAACCCTCTTGCTGTGAAATACTCCCCTGCTGCTTTGAAACTTGGGAGTGGGAGGGAATTTTCCAAAGGAAATCTGACTATTCTGAACTCATGAGAATACAAAAGTTCACAAATCCTGAGCAGAAAAGGGCAATTGCTTGGAGCTGTGGCTTTATCTGACCTTGAGGTGCTCCAATATAACTTTAATGTAAAATCATGCATTACTAAAGAGTGCTGATTTGAAATTCTAGACTTCTGTAAGCAATGGACAGCTTGGGGCAAAATACACCATCAACCTGTTCTTGGAACACCAGTGGGAAGACAACAAATGGGGACTCACTAAACATACTATCATCAAGGAAATAGAAACACCATTTGAACAAGTAGAACTTGCTATAACCAACAGTAAGTAGCCAAACATTGAATTCACTCAAGGTTTTGGTACTCTTAAGAGCTTAATGTTATCTTTTTCCTCTTCAGGCTCAAATCTGAGTACAAGGTTAATGAATGTGACAGTGGGAACATTCCTCCCAGATGCGGAGCTTGTGAATTTAACCATTGAGGGGGTAACTGTTCCTGTACCTGAAGCTGTTCAGCATGGATATCTAATATACAGGACCAGATATGCTAATGGAAGCAAAGCATATGTCATACAAGTCCCACTTGATGCACCAAGTGTTAAGAAAGAGGTGTGTACTAAGACACTGTGACATACCACGACATAGAAATGATGATATCATTTGGTGATTTTTCATGTCTAAATATGATTTTCCTAGTACATGAGAGAGGACATGAGAGCATACATCCTGAATGTCACACTGGTGTTCATTACCCATCCATCAAGTGAGACCTTCATTGTCCCAGTCTTTACAATGTCAGCTGTGAGAGATGCAGGTAAACTTGGTGGAATTTGGGCAAAACTGTACCAACCTGGTTTTGAGCTCTGTTGTTAACTGGGCTAATTTGAGCAGTCACTCCCAAATAGCTGTATTAAAGTGATGACAGCTAGCATGCTGGCTGACTCTTGGCTATCTTACAGTACTGCCCAGTGCAAGAGGATTTTGTGATGGGAGGAACCTTCATCTCATCATCACTCATGGGAACGTGGACCAAAACTGGCTACCCTTTATCTCAGACTGGCGTCTGACCCCAGAGGCTGCACAGAAGTACAACTACAGTCTGAGGAACAATGGCACTCACTTGGCAATCTCTGTCCCTTTCCTTTCTCCCCATGTGAACTATGAGGTAAGAGTGCCAGCATGTTTCAATTAAAAGGCATGCTCTAGCTGTGAGATATCATGATACAGTATGTCCTTGAAGATGAAATAAAACTTCCCTTTGAGACAGACTTCAAAGGAATGGAGGAGGATTATTTTCTGTTCTTGAAAGAACATTTTAATTTCCCTTTGTTAATACTGACAGAAATAGGTAAAGAGAAAAAAACCCAAACAAATTAAAAACAAAGCAACAACAAAAAAAAAAGTTCTGCACTTACTTTAAGGCTGAGCATCTTAAACAACTATACATGCAGCAGAGTTTGTATTGCATTCTGTTGCAAAACAACTGAAAAAGCTCATTGTTTGAGCTCATGGATTAAAAAGATACATCCTGTAGATTTGTCTTTACTCAAGCACCATTACCTTTGGCTTGTGATAACCTGTCCTCTTAGTTTTTGAATGCTTTAGTTGAACAGTGTCTTTATTCTCTTGTTTAACCTGTGATTGTCATCTCTAGGGCTTTCATACTTCTGGAATAAAGGCTTCACTCTATTTAACCTTGAAGGATGGCATCACCTTGACTAATAGGAGGGACTTCTCAGTTTCCTGCAGATTTTCACCTTCAGAGCTAATACGTAATAACACATTGAGGATTAACTTTTATTGCTATTTGAGTTGCAAAACTACATCATGTGGTCTGAAGTGTTTCTAGGGCTTATACTTGTGTGGCACTCTATTTGCTTGTCAGATTTCCTACCAATTAATATGGTATGAGGCAATTCAAACTGTACATTGTAGTGACTATCCTGCCTTGAACAGGAGCAGGGAAAGGAGGTGGGAAAGTCTACTTCCCCTCACACCTCCAATATCATGAAGCTTTTAAAAAGTGTTTTTGTGGCTGTTTTGAGAGTTGAATGAGATGGGGTTTTGTGGAGTGTGGGGAGAATCAGCATATAAACTAGTCATTCTAAAGCTCCTCATTAGTATTAAATATACTAAATATCTTGGTGAGAAAAATTCTTTTGAAAGAGCGTGAGAGTCCCTTGTGAGCTGCCAAAGAACTTGCTAGAAAATCCACCAAGAACCTCTTTGTTGTTAGGTTACAAAAGGAGTTTGAGTCCTGATTTGTGTGAAAATGTAGATTTCTCTTTCAGAATGCCTGCCCAATGGCACTGTGATTATTACTGCAATAAAAATGGTAGGTGTTGCAGACTTGGACACCAGTCTGCTTGTCTTGAGGGACAGACAGTGCAAACCCAGTCTAGTAACAGAGAAGACTGCAACCTTCAAGTTCAATGTGAACGCTTGTGGAACAAGTAGAAAGGTAAGGGCTTGGTCATATGAAGTTAACCCACTGGGGTAGGGTTATTGCTAGAACTGGCAGAGGCAAGAAAGCCGCAGCAGGCCTTTTATTAAGTAGCACATCTAGCCTCTCTTCCTGGGGATACTATATTCAGTTGGGCAGAAGTTCTTATTTAGAAAAAAAAAAATTCTTTTTCAAGGTCAGAAGTGCTTTCTGAAACTGTCTTTCAGTTTGATGCCTCTGAATTGTTTAGTAGTGGACTTGAACGCAAGTTTATGCTGTTGAGATACACACATACGCCTTGCAGAAGCTGGTTGGGTGTTGCTAATGACTATGCGGCCAAAGGATAGAGTGGGTACTGTTCTTATACCTATCTATGGAATAAATAGAAACCAGACAAAATAACAAAGGATCAGAACATGCTCAAATTCAGGTAATCATAAATGCAGCTTGCTTCTGCAGTGTTTCATCTCATTCTACACACTGACTCAGTAAACAGCAACAGCTGATCTGATCTTTTGTTCTCAGGCCTCATGTACTCCCCTTTAGGGAGTATTCAAACTTTATTCTTGACTATGGCATATGTGTCAGCTGTGGTCAACTTTAGCTCAGTAGACACAAGGCTGTTGGCCAGCCTGGCCATTTCTGAGTGTGCTCTGCTCAGTTCAATCTGCCAGTCTAATGAAGGGATGTAGATACTGTGTCAAACACAAAGTAAACTGTTATGGAACTGTCCTGTTTGTAATGCTGTGTATCTTTCAGTTCAACAGCACAACTATGACATATGAAAATGAGGTACTCTATTTCAGACCTGGCAACGATACACCAGTGTCTAAGTAAGTGTTGTTCCCTCAAAAAGGGTTGTAGATGTTATTTTGGTTTTAAAAACCTAATGTTAAGCCTCTTCTTTCAGACTGAAATTTGTCTGCTGGTATGCAGTCAAGCAGACTGTTGATGTCCGATATGAATCTAAGAAGACCCCACTGCCTCATATTAAGCCAGGGTTTGGTTCTCTTGCTCTTTCAATGAAGATTTTCAAAGGTAACTTTTATGATTAGACTATATAAAATCAGTGAATGGCTGAAGTTGGAAGGAACCTGAGGGTGATCTTACCCATCCGCTCTGCTCAAGCAGGACCATGTAGAACAGGTTGTCCTGGACCATTTTGACTATCTTAAAGCATCAAGTGGAAACCCTTTTAAGGCCTCTGACAGGGGCTTTTCACTCCAAATTCCACGGTCAAATATCTGTAGTGGAATAGACTTGGCATCACTGATGCATGTATGGTTTTCCTGCTTGGTATGGGCATGATATGAGTTTTGTGTAGAAGCTGTGAAGTCTGTCACAGATATTCCTCTCTCCCATCAAGTCCTGAAGTGTTCCTAAGATGGTTTAGCGCTGATATTGTAACCTGTGCTAAAGAAGGAAGCTACATGCAATACTACTGTAAAATTATACCTATGCTAAGAGAAAGGGCTGGCTGAAGCCTGAACCAAATGTTTCCCTGAGTGGAGTGGCCTCAATGAAATTTTTGGTTTTGTTTTGTTTGGGGTTTTTTTGGTTTGGTTTGTTTGTTTGTTTTTTCCCCTCCTCTGTTTTGCCTTCTCTTACCTTTTACTGAGATAATTTTGAATGAGTTCCTTAATCTAAAGAGTTTTTGCAGCAGGAGTGTCTCACTTATGGATCCTCAGATTAAAAAAAAAGGTTGAAATTTTTGCTTTCGTTGCTGATTTTTACTTTCTTTCTATCCCCATTTACTGTTGCAGATTTTAGTAGTGCTGTGTCAGAGTAAATGGCGGTGGAAAGAAGAGTGAAACAGAAAGTTTCTGAATATTTCCTGTGTAAAAAGGAAACTCTAACATCAATACTCTCTTGTAGAAAAATCCTATTCAGAGCCCTACCAGGAATGGGAATATCCTGTGGTAAAATACCTGAGGGAAGCACTGTATTTTGAGGTTGAACTGCTCCAGCCTAAAGATGCAAGTTTGGACCTTAAGCTGGATGACTGTTGGGCTACAAACTCCCAAAGCCAGGACAGCCTTCCACAGTGGCCCATCCTTATAAATGGGTAGGGAGGACTTCCCTTCTCTGTTTGGTATCTGTTCTGTGTAGGGTCCTGTACTTTAGGTGGGTGGGAAGTGGAAGAGGACAGAAGCCAGCTTGGATGCACTGTTTTTGTCCCGATGGGCAGTTGTTGCTGGTTGTGGGTCAAGCACAGTGACTGTGCCTTCAGGTGGCAGCAGGTCATAGGGGTGGCCAGAAGTGCTTCTAGCTAACAGCTTCCAGCTGGCAAGAAAGTAAAAGAAATACCCCCAACTGTGACCAAAAACAAGAGCTGGGGAGGTTCTATCCATTTCCCTATGGCTCAAAGAAAACAGAAGGAAGCTCCCCTATGTTTCACCTCTTTGTGTTTGAAGATCTGGTTGGAGGTTTAGATCAAATACACTTTCTTTCACTTTCCCAAAAAGGTGTGAAAACAGCGCAGACTCCTACAGAACTGTCTTCCATGAAGTTAACTTTAGCCTCAGAGTAGAATTCCCTCAGCACCTGAAGAGATTTGAAGTGAGGATGTTCACCTTTGTACAGGAGTCAACTCTGTCACAGGAGCAGGTGAGGTGTCTCCATGTTCTGTCATGAGCTGTCAGTGGTCCCATCAGGTGAGCTTGGAGTGGTGCATGCAACCAGTGCCATGTGAGCTCTCAGCTGGCCGGGTGCTGCCTGGGGCTATTAGCCACCTCCTTGAAGGCATAAGGTCTAAGAGGAGTGAATAAAGACCTGCCACTTAAGTGTTCAGTTCATAGGACAGAATTATGGAATCATTAAGGATGCAAAAGACCTCCAAGCTCCTCAAGTACAACCTTTGATGGAATATCATCATGCCCACTAAACCATATTGTTAAGTGTCGCACCTACTTGTTTTTTTGAACACTTCCAGGGATAGTGACTTCACAACTTCCCTGGGGATCCTGTTCCAATGCTTAACCACTCTTCCAGTGGAAAAAAAGCTTTCCTTAGATCCAACTTGAACCTCTCCTGGTACAACTTGAGGCCATTTTCCCTTTTTCCTGTTGCTTAGTTGCCTGGGAGAACAGGCCAAACCTCATCTTGATGCAATCTTCGTATCCTTTGGGATCAGTACGTATGGAATGCCAAATAAGATTTCCCTAAACATAATCTGAATATGCTTGTCTTGTAGCTGTATTTCCACTGCAGTGTGGTGATCTGCAACGCTAAGCCACAGCCTTTAGACTTTCTTTGTCCAAGGAGATGCAATCCTGGGAAACACAGACTTGGTAAGGAAATAGGCGCTTCAAGTCACTCCTGAGTCTTTGCTCAGCGATATTGACACATGCTCTCACGAGCTGTCAGCTGAAGGACTCCTAGTCCTAGCATACACTGTACAGAGAATTAAAGGCTGAAATGTCTCACCAGTCCGCAGTGCACAACCACATCCGCATGGGCAGGTGTCATCTGGAGCAGTGCTTTTGAGAAAGGAAAACAACTAGCAGAGGTTGGCATCAGTCTTAATTTACGCTTCTGAAACACCAAGTGTACTGCTGCTGTAGCATAACAGACTTTTGTGTACCTCTCTGCTCCCTGCAGGTGAACGCACTGACTTCTGACAGACTAAAGAACTACTTACTTTTATGAAGTTGCAGTTAGGTGGCCTAAGCAAGCACAACCCACTGCCCAGATTCACTAGTCAAGTCGCTTTGACAGTATCTGCTGGGAAAATATCTTGGCAGCATCCACTGCGAAAAGGGTCAGCTAACCAGTACTGGGTGTAACTTTAAGTTAAGTGAGTATGTTGCTCTCCTCTGTTCCTCTACAGCATTAAACTGTTAGCTTTTTGCATGACTTGCATCTGACTTAGTCTGCTCAGCTAACATGTCCAAAACTTGTGTCACTTTGCAGTTGGAAGCATCTGTTTTGGGGGCAGGGGGAGGAAGGTGGCAACAGGTGTCAAGTCTATTGTAAATCACTTTGAGGTTTTTGGGGTTTTTTAGGCTTCAGTATGAACAAGGGATTGCAGGGAGCTTAATGTCAGTAAGAGTGGCTTTTTGGAAGCAAGATGAGGATGAACATAATTGATTCTGTAGTGGCTATTGACAGAAAAGACATAAATTGTGAATCTTGCAGAAGTGTTTTGGCTCTGCAGTGTCAAGTTGGCTTCCCTAGGGGGGTGAAATCACTCACAGGTAGCATCAGTGACTGCTTTGCTGAGTATGCTGTCAACACACATGAAAACAAACTTTTAGTGAAGACTTGTAATAGTACATAGATTCTATCATTACTACTGTCTTCAGAGTGTTAAAGATTCTTCCTTACCTTGAAAACACTATGCTTATGAGCTCATCAGATTTTCCTGTCTCTTTTTTTTTTTTTCTTTTTTTGTTTTGGTTGGAAGTTTTTTGGGTTTTTTTTGCTGTTGGTTTATTTTGGTTTTTTTGTTTCTTGGTTTCTTCTTTGCATCTGAACAGTGGTATGAAAACAGTTCAGATACAATATTGTATTTTCCTGTTCCAAGGAAAATTATTGCTTAGCATGAATCACTATCCCTTAGGGCTAATATACAATAATGTCTGTCTGTTTTTTTTAACTTTATATTAAAGAGAATTATACAACAGGGAATTTCTGTGAGGCCTAACTTGAGCAAGAAACTGTTTTGTGAATCTATTTGCACTTTGTGAGGAAACTGAGTTGAAAAGATTGTTGCTGCAATACTGCTATGGAGATCCCACTAAAGAGTTCGAACTATAATTACAAGTCTTGTTTGTCTTCCAACTGCCTGCTAATCATATCTGTAGGAGTTTCTTACTGTCATTTCTGGAAAAATCTCTGTGGGCTTCATGATGGAGAACATATCAAGTCCATAGCTGTGCATCAAGACTGTTTCTTAATAGAGAAGGCTTCTGTGCCAAAGGACTCATTTTGCTACTCCTGGGCTAGGTGAAGACTGAAGCCATGGCGCTGTGATACTGAGGAATGTCAGCATGGGAGTAAAAGGGAAATGTGGAACATATAAGCCTGACTGCAGACTTGACAAGTCAGTGACCTGGTGCTTAGTGCTTTCCCCTGTGTTACCTCAGTGGGCTGAGGACTGCCTATTGCTCAGTGTAGGCAAAACCTATTGAGAAGTCCAAGGAGACATCTCTAGTGTGCTGCCAGGATTTTGCACCTAACAGATCACAAGCATGGCATTTTAGGTGATATGGGGACTTCCCTACCATCTTGACTGTCTTCCCAAGAAGTGAGACTTAAGCAGTGTTTTCTCCAGCTTCGTGAGTGGCAATCTTCATCTGCCCCAACAGTGCTCTACCAGCACAATGTAGGCGGCCCTAGGTAGCCTGAGCCACCTTCTCCTGTGTTACAGATGTGTGCAGGGAAAAATACATCAAGTAGAGACTGCTGTGAGAGCCAACCATGCAGTAGGGCAGCCTATTTCAGTACAGTTAAATCTATCGCAGTTGTTGCTTCCTTGGGTTTTCAATTCCTTTCTTCAAACCAAGACTCAAGAACAATATTACTTCAGAGTAGAAATCTGGTATTTACAACCTTGTTTAAGGCACCTTTATTTATTTTCATAAGATTATGGAACTCCTTATCAGTTGGTGGAGTTTTAAAAGTTGCAGAAAAGCAAGATGATGCCCAGGTACACTGTCCCCCTACTCTGCAGCTCTTCTAAAAACTTTGTTTAGTGTTGTTCTGCAAGATAAGATGTGTAAAGGACCATCTTATCTATGAACTTTATTGTTACGTGGGAAAATTCAAGGACATTTCTCTCCATGATTGGACTAGGATTTATATAAAGCTTCTTGTCAGATTTTCCAACAGCATGTGAGACACAAAATCCATTTGAATATCAGTAAAGTCTTTTAAAGACATGGCAGTAATACTCTCCCTACCTCAGAGGTGTCTGCTTATACTAAAATTCAGGAACTGTCTTCCTGGTTATATATATCTATATATAAAAGAAAAGAAGAATCTTCAAGTGTTTTATCAACACCTCTTTGCCTTTTAAGTGGATATTTTATGACCACATGCTTTCCCCCTGGTATTTGGGATGTTATTTTTATATCCCTGTTAACACAAGTTGAAAGCAGATCAATCTTCTTTGTTTATGCTTAATGTCTTCTTCAATTTCAACAGGTGAATGATAAAAGTGTAAGGGAAAAGAGAAGTCTGGTGTGATTTGTTTTTATAGGAAAATAGGAACAATAACAGAAATGTACTGCAGATAGTTATTTCCATTTCAAATAAATGTTGATAAGTCACTGCTGCAAGTACCCTTATGGTATCTGGTCACTGATAGAAAAACAGAGATCTCATCTATGCTGTAGTCTGTATTCAGTGACCTGACTAGTATTTTAAAACTCTACTGCTTTAGTGATATAAAGCAGCAACAACTTACTATTAATACTGAAAAACTGAGAAAACGGACATTTACTTTTTCTGGCCCAATTTAATTTTTTTTTTCTTTTGCCATATTACTTTGCTTTTTTTCTTTGAAATCCCACTGTCTTCAGTAAATGCTATGCATCTCTATCCAGAGGAAAATATGTTCTGACAATGATCTAATTATTTGGGAAGCTTATGTTCAAGTCTTGGCTTCTGTCACAAGACTGAGTCTTCAGGTACTCACCCCTGTATCATTTCTGCTTTTATTTGTGCATGTGAGTCCAGAAATACCAAAACACAGTGTTAGGTAGGATGCCAGAAGGGCATGTGCTTTGAAAGACGTGCTCTAAATCATAAGTAAGCTGAATCTTTCTCCTTTTCATGACATCAAGTACTGTAAAAGAGCAAGCCTTGGCTCATGTTGGTGTGTAAAGAAGCAAAAGGTCATGGGCTTGATCGGGGAGGGGAGTCAGATGGACCCTCTTCTACAGTGTAATATAAACAGGCTCTTCTATTGGGACCCGTGGCTTCTCATCACAATTGAGTTTCCTGTCTGTTAAGTGCAATAATCGCAGTTGTGGTTGTGTGGCAGATGAGTTGGGGATTAAAAGTCAGTCAGACACTGGCTCCTTAGAGGCTGGAGTATATGTGTGTTCTTGTGGGGGATTTTTTAGCTACTGCCAGGCAGAGGCAGGATGGAGGGATGGCTCCTGACATCCCTAGTCAGAGGGATTATGGACCTTGGCAGCTACCAGATAAGCAGCTCTTCCAAGAAACTGGGCTGAAGCACATTTGCAAGAGGTTTTCTTTGCCCCAAGCACACCTATGTGCAGCCCAAATGTGTCACCATAAAAACTCTTGGCACCTACATGGTGCTCCTCAGCATAGAATTTCAAAGCTCTGTGTGTGCGTGGGTGGCCCCCGGCTCCCCTCTGCTTTGGGGGCTGGGGGTGAGCTCTGTGGCTCACAGAGCCTTGGCTTGCCCTGGGAGCTCCTTTCTCCTGTGCTCCAGGGAGCTTCCCTCCCCTCAGAGGGAATTTTACCTCCTTGCCAACTTCTGGGTCTCTGTCTTGGTTTTATGATGCTGGCAGAAAACACACTGCTTCATCTTTCTTGTAAGTTTTCCTTTTTCTAAGGTGGGCAGAGAAGTTGTTGTGCTTCCGGATTCAGGTGGAAAGCCTGTCCTGAAAGTGTGAAGCGATACAAGTCTCCTGAATCCTGTGCTAATGCCCTACCTGCTAGGCCTTCTCCTTTCCATTGAGGTGCCTCCTGCTAAAGAGAGCAGCATCCTGTATTTCCAGCTGCACCAGAATAGCCTCTGATCCCTGAGGTAGGAAAAGAAATCCAGATCCTATTCTCATATCACTGATAGCAGCAACTAACTGCCTGGCTCTTGGCAACAAAGGAATTATCTGGTATAAAATCTATTATATATAGCTGCCTGTTTTTTCTTCCCTAATAAAAGGATTAAGGTGGGTGTGGGGTAGAAATCCTTCTTTTTCCTGGCTGCTGAAACTCTTAGCACTCTGACTCTGCAGTTACACCTGGCCCCCTCTCAGTAATTCACCCAGAGAGAAGGCAAGGGCACAGCTCTGAACATGAGGAACTGCTCAGGAAACAGCTAGTAGGATCCAGTCATCTCACCTATGATTTGGTGCCCCTTACTCATTTCTCATGCCCTACAACCTACTTCTGGGCTGTTTCTCTAAATGCAAAATTTATGTTTTAAAGTCTGAAAATACTTGTTTAAAAAGCAAAAAATATCTACTTGTGTGCAGCAATTGGCTCTGGGAGCAGCAGGGTGCTCCCAGTAAACTGAGAATGAAGCCTAATAGTCCAAATTGACAATTTTTTGTATCTTGAGGCTTTTTGTGGGATTCTAAAATCCATTTCAATTAATTAGTTTTTGTAGAAGATCATATAATGTACTTTACACTTTTCTTTTTAGCACTTCAGGACTGTTCTGTTGCCCTTTCATCTTTGTGGTTATCATCTTTGTGGTTAGTATCACTCATGGAGTATGATTTCATGTACCAATTTCTTGTAAAAGAAGACTGAATACAGTACAAAACTATGTTTTAGTGGTGATGGTTTCTTATTTAGTATCCATATTTCGCTCTTCAAGTCATTAAGGAATTTCAGTGGCATGCTAAC
Source organism: Anabacerthia variegaticeps (assembly GCA_035583185.1). Taxonomy (NCBI): domain Eukaryota; kingdom Metazoa; phylum Chordata; class Aves; order Passeriformes; family Furnariidae; genus Anabacerthia; species Anabacerthia variegaticeps. Next base: position 104,158,866 of record JAWWEW010000112.1, on the reverse strand, counting down.
CTGCAAAAGGAAGAGCTCTTGGGGGCAGAAGAGTTACTTTAGTTGTGTAGGACTAACTCCAGTTCACTCTTCTGTGTGTTTTTAGCATGGTGAATATCTCTTAGGTAGAGTGTAATTTCTCAGCCATGGCCTTTCAGTTACTTTAGCTTTTTTTTTCATGTATGTTTTACATGAGTATATTTCTCATGTTGAGAGAAAATGCTTGTTTGTGAGAGGTGTCCTCTACTTCTGTGGTTTGTGCAACTTTTTCCAGACTAAAGTTCCACTCTTTTGCCTCACTTCTATGGATTATTGTGGTGTTGCTGTTGGAATTCAATGTAGTTTTATGGACCTTACAGTCCTGAAGGTTGGATCTCCTAACTGTAAATGGAAACTTAACTTGATCTCTTTCACATCACTTAATATCCTAAACTCATGGTCTTAAAGGAAAAAGAAGAGTAACCTTAACTGTATTAAATTTTGTTAAAAATAATGAATTCCAACATTTAATATCAGCAGGACTTGTACTATCTTATACCATATATACAATAATTCACATTATTTTCTATGGATCAATACAACATGCATGCCAAGGGGAAGAATTACAAAGGTGGGGCTTATAGAGTTGCACCATGTCATGTGGAGCAAAAGTTTCTTTCTGGGAGAGAAAAAAAAAACAAATGTAGGAGATCTCAGTCACAGGCAGGTACTAAACCTCCCTCTGCTTCCTACTCACACTAAATGACTCCCTCCCACCCCCAACTCCCCCCCCCCCCCACCCCCAAGTATAAGGAGAGATTCCCTGAAAGAGGATCAAGCATATTAAATGGTGTATGAGCGCAACATATTCTAAGAAACTAACTCCATTTGGATGGAGCTTTGGTCCTGTTGCTAAACAGGGAGTGATACAGTGCTCATTTCCTAAGGTCAGTTTAGATGTAGCCCTGTTATGCTGGAGCCTGGAACTGCTTGGGCCAGAGAGTAGACACAGACAAGGTCTAGTTCACTGGCACAGAGGCAGTGCAGTGCCTTTCTGAGACTCACAGCCTTGCCTTGTATTTGCAAGGAGACACAGGAACTCTCCTGCACCCAGCAAGTTCAGGGCCTTCACCTGCCACTGGGTGTTGGGAAACACTGGCTGATCCACTCCTGAAATCTGCAGGATATCTCCTCCTGGGACACTCTTCCTGCATACAGCACTTAGCCTTGTGAACAGCAGCTTTCTGAAGCCATTAGTTATCAGTCTGTTTACAGCTGGGTAAACTGAGGCAGATGCTGGACAACCAGCCAAGGTCATAAATAAAGAGAAAGCAGATCCTTTTAGCTTGTTTCTCTGCTTTAACCATGACATTACAGGCTTCCATAGCTGGAGGGCATAGTCACTACCTGTAGTTTCAGGTGTGGAAGATTTTCAAGAACAGGCTTAAAAATCTTTCCAAGCATCAACAATATATCCAAACACTATACTTGCAAATGATGATGGTCTGTAACTACTATCACAGAATGACAGGTCTGTCTTCCTGGGCATCTGCTGGTGATTTACCAGCACGCGTGAGCAGGTACCAGTGACAGCCTTTGAGCAGGGACATAGGATCAGGCTCTCAGTTATGTTTCTGTGCAAGATCCAATGGACAGTTTTGATCCCTTGCAAAATAGATCTGGACAGACCTTGTCTATGTGACTTTTTATCTGCTCAAATCCAGACCAGCTATGCAGGGTTTTGCTGAGTAATATGCTCCTGACATTAATATTGCCATCTCATATGTGCATCAGATTTTCCCTAATAGGGTTTTTAATATGATTCTACTTACATTCTTGCTGAAACACTAAAGCCTGTAAGAACTCTAAGATGGGTTAAATCAAAACAGAAGCATATGGGATAGGCTTAAATGTAGTTGCAGCAGAGTGACAGTGCTACCTGCATAAATTTGAGCATAGTTGCTTTTGTGAGGCAGTTATGGATTTCATGCGGATTGCCGCAATATGCACGTACCTTGTGAAAGGAGCACTGAATCAGCTTAAGCTGATCCTTGAGGGAAAAAAATACAAAGATCATTGTACTGATTTCCTTCCAAACAGGCAGAAAAAGGGAAAGAAAAAAAGAGCCCTCCTAAATTTCAGTATACCTTGAGAATAAAACTTCACATTTTTGTGAAACCTGAATCAACTTATTTCATGTCAGAAAGTAGAATGAAAATTCATCCTAATCTTATTTGTTCAATAAATTTGATGTAAAAATGTCTTCCAGCAATGAAGAAGGGGGGTTTTGCACATTAAATACAGAAGTGTTATATGTTTCTGTATATATTAATAAAGAAGAGAGGACTTAACAGCAATTTATCTATACAAGATGTCAGCTTGCTTATATTTAATTTCCAGTATTTAGCAGTCATCACTAGATCTTACTTATGTATCAATCAGGTATATAATACAGGATACAGACTGAGACACATTTATTTGTTTATGCACAAAAAAGGTGTTCTCACTAGTATTTAGTTTCTTGATTTTTTAGGTACAGTGGAAATGTAGATAAATAGACAATAGTTGAACTAACTCTACATGTTCTTCCTCATTCTAGTATTAAAGTGCCTACAAATCAATACACTTAGTATTCTTATAATGTTATTGACATTTACATTTTTAAAATTCAGTTTAATACCTATGGATTTACAATTGTCCATATAAAACAAGATCAGAACAGTGTTATGTAAAACCTAGGAAGATCAGTTGGCTTTTTTTTTGTCACTTTTGCATCAGACTAGGTTTAATATTTCTCAAAGGCTTATTAAAAGAAAAAAAGACATAAAAAAGCAAATAGCAGGACTTCTGTCTCAGCAATCTGCAGCTCAGGTTTTTAGGCAATCCTACATCACCTTCCAGCATCCCACGTACAATGGTGGCCTTCACTTTTCCTCCCTTGCGCTGTCCTCGCCTTACACCATGCACCACCACGCTCCGATGAGGAAGAAATTTGGATGGTTTTTTGGTTTGTAAAGACCCTGAGCGTGCTGGGGGGCAGATGTTCCAGGTGGGATCTACACGCGCTTGACGCTGTTGAGGAGCTCTGTCAGTTCACTGATGTACTTGATGGTGTACTTCAGGGTCTGTATTTTGGTGAGGGGCTGTCCCCTCTGGCTGTAGATGGGGGGCAGGTAGTTGCGCAGCGTGTGGAGCGCATCGGCCAGGGTCCTCATCCGCAGCTTCTCCCGCTCGCTGGCCTTCCTCCTGCGCTGGGCAGACATCCGCACCTTGGTGCCCTTGGGCAGCCGCGCCTGCCCGGGGCTGGGCAGGTAGGCAGGGGGGAAGTCCACCAGGCTGTATCCCACCAGGCTGCTGCCTCCACTGCTGTAGGGAGTCTCCGCTGCTGCCGGGCAAGGGGACGAGGAGTAGGATTCAAAGGAGGGCGTCGGGGACAAGCTGTGTGGGGGCGAGATGGGGTGCAGCTCGAAAGAGCCAGCGGGGCTTTTCCAATCCCAGGATGACAAGCAGACGGAGTGTTCCGAACCCAAAGCATCTTCCATGTTTATCAATGTCTCGTGCAATTTGTCCATGCTGGAGGAGCACTTGGGAGAAGCAATGCCCTCTGCCCGTCAGCAAAGGCTGGAGCCGCCGGCTGCAGGGACCTTTTTATGATGGAGGGAGGAAAGTGACAGAGTGGGAACATGGGTTTGGCGTGAGGAGTTCAAAGGAACGCCACAAGTGCTAAGATGGAAAATGAACTCCTGATGTGCTAGTTTCTTCTCAGTGATAATTATCAACCTTCAGCTAAAAAGCCTTTAAGCTAACAGGCAACAGCAAGAAAGGGGGAAAAAAAGATTATCTTCTTGCAACTAAACCAATTAAGGCTGCGCATCTACATTGGGTGTTGTGCTGTGGGTATAAGCGGCGAGAGAGGAAAAAGAAAGTTAACCATTTTACAAAACAATTTGCAGATGTAGAATTTATTGACCACTAACACAACCCCCAAATTTAAGTCACTGAGCCCTGATTTCTGGGTAACAGAAGGTGATGGCACTACAGCAGTGAATATGTGGTCCATGGTGACTGCTGCTGAAGTAGTCTCTCATTATCTGCATCTTAATCGTGACAGTCAAAGATGGTTTGTTTGGATTTGTGTATGTTATGGCTCTGTGGATTTCCCTTCTCATGAGATTGCAACAAGATCACTTTGATTTTCAACAGGGGAAAGGAGGTAAGAATTGCAATGTATTCCCCTGCAGGTTGTAGATTTATTTGCTATTTTAAAACATGCCTGGGAAATGAAAAAGCAAATATGTAATTGTAAACAAAGTCAAAGTTCCTATTTAAAAAAAAAAAAAAAAAGGAAAATATAATTTAAAAGGAGATCTAGGAAAGAAAATATAGAGTGCCTTAACTTTGGGCGCAGACAAATGTTTTACATAGAAATTTAATTCAAAGTAATATATAGGTTATGCATGTGTTAGAGAAGACTAGAACCTACGTCTGTAAAATTTTCTACCTCTAGGAACCTGCTCTTCTGCCAAAAAGGCCCTTTTCCAATCCTGACTCAACGCAACAGTGATTATATGTTACACAGTTCAAGTGAAAACGTATAACCTCTAAATTAATATCATTAATAATGAGCATTTTTCATCTCTAGGCTTCAGAACAGCTCACAGTGATGATTAATGTTCTCTATTACTCTAAGGAAATGGATAAGTGGAGGTAAAGGAGGAATTTTTCCCAAATCATACACCACAGCATTAGAAGAGCCAGGAAAACTGTCCAAAAGAACTGAGCTCTGCAGCCCTGTTGAGTAGCTCGGCTTCCAGCCATGACTTTGTACTGGCACATAACGGAAGCAAAATATAATATATAAAGAAAACAAGAGGAGAAAGTGTCAACCTGGAGGAAAAATAAAAGTATTATTTATTTTAGAGTTTCCTTCTGGATAAAGATCTCTGTGTGCACCGTAATCCACTCCAAAGGCAGGGGAAGTTTCTGAATTGCACACAGCTGAAGCATGCTGAGGTTTTATGGAACATGCCATTTCTTTCTGTGAAATCCTCACTGCAATCACCCAGAAAAAAACCAATCCAATACTCAGCATAGCCACTAGGAAATTTGAGAATTTGTATGAGTTTGGGATCAAAACATTAGGAAGCAGCTTATGAAACACTCACTGATTTTATGCTGAGATGAATAAGAAAGGACGAAAAAGGTGAAGGATTTTCATATATCAACCTGGGCTGAGATAGTTTGACTGCTCCACGCAGAAACTCAGGGCACAGCTCCCCTTGACAGGGTGGCTTTGTGTTTTATGGTTGCCCAATCATGTTCTGAGCCCTGCCTTGGTTGTTCTTTGAGAAAATGGGCTGAAAGAGTCCAAGGAAGCACAAATGTCTGCTAAAAATTAAAATTAAGACAAGATGAAGGACAGGTATTTTCTGTGATTTCAGTCAACTGAATGGATTTCATTGAGCACAGTAGTCACATGTATACATGTACACAATATATGCATATGTTATATATAAATATATAAAAAACACACATACCGAGTGCATGTATAAAATATCCTGCTCCATTCTGATTTTGCAACTGAATGGCAATTTAATGCAGTCAAATTTAGAAGGAAAAATGTCAAGTCACTTGTTTGCTGACTATAAATAATATACATCACCAGTTAATTTATGGGTAAATCATAGAAAATGCTGCTCAGACACCAAGGGAGTAAAAGATTTTGTGCATGTCCAAGATGCCATTGCTGTAAATGACAGGTGATCACAGTCTGATTTTATCTGTGTGTTCTTATATATAGGGGTTTGGATGACATTAGGCAGGGAAGAGAAATGCAAATTATAGCAATAACTATATATTTTCTTATATCTTATAAGTAAATGTTCAGTGCAACCAAGGCAGGATATGAGAGTATATAGACAACTGCTCTCATTGAAACTGGATCTTATAAGCTCATGCTCTTGTCACTGTAATAGAGGCAAGAAAAAATTACAGGCTTTTCTATATTAATAGATAATTTGGGGCTAATTCTGATGTAGAAAACTGTCTTGCAATTGTGTATCCTGTTTTATGACCATCATTCTCCCTGTTGCTGTTTTAGCTCAGACCCACGTAGTTGTGTCCCGAACACTGCCTAGGTGGGGTCCAGGGGATGCCAGGAAGAGCATAGGGGTGAGCAGAGAGTTTACTCATACTAAAGCAAGATTTGGCATGACATGTATTCAGAGCCAAAGAAGGGGCTGTGGCCCTGTTGGGTTGGCTGGTATGGATGGAGACAGAGGTTCTGTTTTGAAAACTAGCCACCCATTTTTAGCCACAGACCCCAGGTTCCCTAAATGAGCTCAAATGAAGTGTGTCTCAGTTTTGGCCAAATCAGGAAGCCATGTAACATCTCTCCGTGATCATGGTATGATCCATAGCCTGTGTAAGTCTATAGAGTCTCATGGTATGGACCTGTTCTTGGATTAGTTAGTTTTGGACAGCACTACATTTCCACCCACAAGTATGAGAATTCTCATTTAGGAAATTATCTAACAAAAATACAGAGAATTACAACAGGCAAAAATCACTGGAAATGGAAGAATCATTCACAGTGTTACTTTAAAAAGTGTTATACAGAGGAAGGCAAGACTACAGGCTGGATACCAGGTTTATTTTTCTATAGCCTGTGACAATTTGTTGCTCTGCCACTGAAGATCTAAGAAAGTCCAGTATTTCATACAGCCCTTCCTAGAAAGTAATCCCATAGAAAAAAAATATAAAGTTTTGCAATTTTTATTTTATTCTGCCTCCTTCAAATTTTAGGAATTCACCTTTTGTCCATCAGTAGTGTCAAAACACTGGAGGGTAGTGAGATATGAGGCTAACATCAATGAAATATGAACTGACAAAAAATTATAAGGCATTTTCTGCTTGACTGATAGTTTGGATTTTCATTTCAGTTATCTATTCTGCAATATGAAGGCTACAATATCAATCTCCATCTCCTTTAAAATGAAAGATTCCCTGCTTGTATTTTTGAATCCATTACAGAAGCATGCATGCATGGAAGGAGTAAAAAGTTTTCCATTTAAAAAAATTGAAATTATCCATGGCATAGGAAATTTTTAGAGCTTCAGGTTTTGAATTTAAAATAAGTAGTCTAGATAATAAGTCATGATAACGTGTGGTAAATAAATGCATTTTTGTGTACAGTAATTTACAACTGATCTATTTTTTCTATATTAGAATTTATTTCTACCAAACTGTGAGTTTGGAAGGAGAAGCAGACTTGTAACAGTAAGTTAAGAATTATATTGGCTGGGAAGAATGCAGGCTGAAACTAAAAAACATGGATAAATGTGTTTAGATAGCACTAATCCCATCACAGTCAGCCTCCTTTACAATTAGGACAGAAGTCTAGTCTTGTTTTAGCTGACGAGAAGCAGATCATACTAATGCCCTTGCAGAGCACTTAGATGATACATCTTGCAGTTTGTACTGTGGAAAAAACCCAAAAGCTTTTAAAGTCACTTCATCTCCTGTTTAACAGGAGGTTTCCCCAGTATAAGATGCAACACCACCCGCTCACTGTGGAGGTGGCTGTGACCATCCTGCTTTACAGAGGCATGGATGAGGAGTCAATCGCCACATATAAAATGTGGGGCAAGCAGCTGCAGGTCTCAGCAGCTTCAGCAGACACAGCAGGTGTTCGACACTTCCGAAAAGCAGTGCTGAACACCTCTGTTTACACCCAAGCTGGCAATAAAGGAAGGAAAGGATCCACCACATTTGTTATCCAGAGTCCCATTAGCCACCAGACGATGCTTCTCTTCTTTTTAAGGCTATCCCTCAATCTGGATAGTTGCTTTTTTTTTTCAGAATTTTTAGACTTTGCAGCTTTTTTCCTACTTGTGGAAGAAGGTTTAGTCTGGGTCCAACCTCAGTTGAAAAAAATAAGACTTCTAGATAAGCAAGCTCATCAACAAATCCATAGTTTGTGGGTTTTTTTTTTGAGATAAATATGCCAAAGAATATAGATGAATAGCCACTTACAATTCCCAGACAGACAGAAGGCAGAGAACAAGTACTGATTCTTAATCCATCCCTATGAGAGGGAGCCCAAAATCCTCACTGTAATCAATGAAAATAATGTGTAAACTGGATGTCTAATTTTTACTACCACCTTTGGCCAAGCAAACCTGTGGCTAACCCAAGAAAAAAAGTTGTTATTCATTTGTAGTTAGACCAGAAATAGGCTAGTTCTAGTGATGTTAAAAAATCCTGCCATAAACATTTAAAACCTTTAATGTTCTCAAGGGCACAACTTCAAAATGTCAAAACTGGACCCTGCTAATGGAGAAGAAACAGTAAAGTGAGTATCACTGATTTCACTGGGGCTTTGCACAGTGAGCAAGCATTTTTCTGCTGTTGGCCTGGCAGGACCAGGACTTATCTATTTGCATTACATCCTCAAATGTAAGTATTTGATCCTCCAAATAGTGTCAATCTCCATCGACTGACAAGTGACATCAGCTCCGCAATTCATTTAAAACATCTGATCTCTAAGCAACTGGCTTCTAAGATGAAAAGCCCTACGTGTGGAATTTACACCTACCCACCTTTTAAGTAGAGAGTTTATTACCTAGTGGTTTTCAGCTGATATTTAGGAATGTCTTTTTAATACCCCTGTTAACAGAAGTTGAAAGGAGGTTTGACTATGTGGTTGGTCTTTAATGTCTGCTGGCTACTTCAGCCAGAAGGAAAGGGAGAAGCTGGGGGAGGAAGGGGAGCCTAATAAGGCTCATTTAGCTCAGAAAATGAGAAGTAAGAGATATTACTAAAGTAATAGAAGCTGTTCCAGTAGGAGAACTCTATTATCACTTAGTGCAGCTTAATTGTGTCAGCTTTCACAATTGGTTTTAAAAAATGTCTGCTGTAAAGGAGTTTTTCATGGGAGAGGTGGTGGGATACTTACTGCAAATATTTCAAGATCAGCAATGCCTGCTTTCCTACCCAAAAGCATTCATTCAAGTTTAATAAATTATGAAGTAGAATATATTTTATCCCCAAGTGTTTCTTCTACTCTCCCACGGACAGCGGGACGATTGCTTTTTCCATGTGTAACAGTGTTTCACAGGGCTTCTTCAAAAACTGGGATAGCACCTAAGGGTTTGTACTCTTGCTTTCCTGCAGTTACAGGGGGCTTTCATGCATTCATTTTGCAGCATAATGAATTTTTCAAAACTAGGTAAATCTTACAAGAAATTCCAATAGCCAGGAAAATTGCATTAAAAGCTCAGCTGTGACTGTTTCTCACGGAGCTGCAGAGCTGGAGCTGGGTGTTTGTGAAGGGAGCTATTTTTCAATTGCTGTGATTACATTTCAGCTCAGGCTGTTCCTTTTCATCCACTGAACCTCCTCATCAGTATCTGCTCATTTCTTTCTCCCCCATGTCCCAGCACTGATGTGCAGAATCACTGCCTGCTGCTAATAGAAACGATGTTTCATCTCAGGGCTAAATGAAGTTGTGCTTTGGGCGCAGCCAGCAGTTCAGTTTAGTAATTATGCAATGGATCAATATCTGGGCAAGAGACAACATACAAGTGTTAGATTACAAATTTTATTTAGCTCTTACATATTTCACATTTTGAAATAAGGCGCTGTGTGTCTGTTTGAGCACCTTTCAGAGAACGTGATTAACCCTTGGGCAAGGACCATTGATTTTAAACTACAATCATAAATTTCTTGGCAAGTTGCTAAATCTTAATTTTAATCACATTCAATTCCACAAAAAAACCCTCTCAAATCTGTCCTTCAGGTTATTCATGAGTGTGAATAGCATGTTAAGTTTGGGAGTTTTTTTGCATTTGTTCAGAATTTTTCCATGAATTTTGCCTAACAAATTAAACTCAGTGTTACAACAATCCTATGAATATATTTGAGTAAAATCATCAAAGGTGATGTTGCACTTACAGAGGTTTTCAGAGGGTGTTAAAATGTGGGTAGTGGTTAATGTCTTGGAGAGTGGAGCTGCCATCCAGAGGGACTTGGACAGACTGGAGAAAATGGTCTGTAAGCAGCCCAGGGCTGTTCAAGAAAAGAAAAGGCATCACACAGGCTCAGTGACAAGCCAGGAGGCAGCTTCTCAGAATACCTGGGAAACCTGGTGGGTTGAAACACTGGAGCAAGTCCAGAGTCACAAAGCTGGAGAACGTGGGGTGTGGGTTTGCCCAGGGGTCTGCCCAGCCTGGAGATGAGAGGGCTCAGATGAGACATTATCACTGCCTGCAACTACCTGATGGCAGAGTGAAAAGAAGAGCAACAAAACTCTTTGCAGAAGTTCACAGTGGAAGAAAGAGGCAACACACACAGCTTCTGAGTCTTAAAGGCCTTTGACGTCTCAGTGATGTGTTACAGGTTTCCTGCTGGTGATAGAAGACACTGATATTTTTCCCACGTGATTAGAGTTTTGGACAGTTGTATTTGGGTTACAAGGGTGTGCTAGAGAGGTCTGTATTCTCCACCACTGAAGACCCTTCTCCTTTTCTTTGCCTGGTGATCAGCTTTTATTTTCCACCTCTTCTCAATTTTTCTACCTCTAGCTTGTCCTGTCTATCACTAAATATTATTTCTTTTGCTCTTTACTTTCTCTTTTAATTTCTCTCTCTCTCCTTCTCTTTTATTAAGGTTTCATCTACTTGGTTTTCTATGTCTCATTCTTTTCGGTGCTTCTTGATACTGACAGTAGAAAATAATGCCTTTTCTTAACATCCCCTGCCCATATAAGTCATACATCTCTCGTTATCTGCTCAGTTGCATGGATAAAGTTATTGTTAGAAACAGGAAACATTTAATTATCCACTTGGAACAGGCTTTTCGGGAAGTTCAAAGCACAGCTTATCAAATAATTATAGTTACAGTGTATAGTTACAGATAGAGCCTCACTTTACACTATAAAGTTGCAAAAGGCCATTTAGTTCAGGTCGCTGCTGTTTAGAAAAGTCTTATTTTTATTTCTATTTTGAAACACAAGAGAGAGCAAGCTACAAGGAAAACTTATGTAGGGGCCAGTAAGTCAAATTTATAAATATATAAGGTAAAACAAAGACAAGGTAAAATGTAGAACTAGTGGGGAAAAGGGATTGCTAATAAAACCCTTAGCTTGCCTTCACTCTGAGAGCCCATTTAACTGGATGCTGCTGGCCACCCCATCACTCTGAAGAGATACAGACATCTGGTTTGCACCCTGCCTGAGTTCCTGCTTAGTTAATGGTAATTGGGATGTGTAAAAGCGGTGCATGCATGAATAAGAAGGTAGGTCTTAGAACAGCAGGTATGCAAATCTTGAAGGCAGCTGGTCCTGGCTACAATTCTGCTCTTTTAGGGTCCAGTTTGCTGCAAACAAGAATAAAACAGTAAGGCACTGTCTGTAGAGGCAGCACAATCAGGTCGCATTCAGGATGGGAAACCAGGTCACAAATATTCTGTCCTCAGTCCTGCTACTGACCTGCATGATCACAGGGACACCCTGTCTTCTGCTCTTGCTCTACCAAATCTCTCCCTTCCTTAGATACAGACTGTGTCAGGAGAGGGTTTATATCTCTGAAGAGATATTCTCTATGTTGCCCACCACAGTGGGCAACTTATACTTGAGACACTGTCCTGTTACAAAATACTGTATGAAAAGACAGACAGCAGTAGAAAGCAATTAAAAATAAATTCTTCAGGTGATGCTGCTTGAAGCAAGCTGAGCCTCCAGACAAGTGATTTTCTAAAATAAATATTAAATGGGTTGTAGTAGAAATAAAAAATAAAAAAAAAGAAAAACGTTGATCCCCCTGACATTGACCGGCCCTGTCAGGCTGGGATGCACACTCATCAGTCTCTTCCTCTTATCTGGTATCTGACATTCTGTGATGAGTTGAAAGAGAAGTAACACAGATGGATGGTGCTCTCTTTTGAAGAACAAAATGTACTGGGAACTGAATTTTCAAGTACATTCAACGTGAAGTTAACTCTTAGATTGAAGGAACATCTTCTAAAGCAGAGGGGAAAAAAAATAGGACTCAAAAAGGCTATTGGGATAAAGGGCTATTGGCGCTTCCCTATTAATGTGCATCCAAAGTAAGCTAACATTTACATAGTCCCTGCTACTTTCAATGTACTCCAGACAATGGCTAATCAATGCTCATTACACAGCTTTAAAAAGGCTGAATATTCCAGGGTGGTGAGTCTCATCCTCCCAAATAATACCTAGAGCCTGAAGCTATTTGGCCAGACACCTCCATCCTTGGGGTTTTCCTGATATAAGGCTGGCTGTCCTCCTCCGAGGTACCTAGCGAGCCTTGACTTCTTTCACAGGAAAAAGTCAATTTGGAGAAATACTATCTGCTCAGGGCACAGGAAGGAATTTCATGCAGGGAATTTTAATTAGTGAACCCAGCCTACTTTAGGAATCAAGTCTGAGACGAGAATGAAATGAGGCACTGGCTCACAGATCTGGAAATCGTCATTATGATCCAGCAAAGAAATCAGCTTATTGTATTAAATTTTAAAAAATCATGAGGGATGCAATTAGTCTGTTTCAAATACTAAACTATGTTCCTACTGAATCCTAAGACTCCTTCTTTATTTTGGGGTCAAATAGTAAACGTTAGGAACATCTTTTCATATCCTATGGCTGTGTGGTTGATTTTGCTCCCGTAAGTTCATGCTAGTAACACTGATTTTTTTTTCTCAAGGTTTCCTCTTCCAGCCCAGAGAGAATTCTCCTGCCCAGAAAGCTAATTTTTTAATTTTTAGCAAAGCAAAAATTTAATTATTTAATAAATGGCTCCAGAGCTGCCACAATCTTTTCTCCAGTTTACTTGGTGTCAAAATTCTTAAAGTGTCCTACAGCAAGAAGTTCCTTTCAACAACACATTCAAACCTACAGAAGAGCCAATCTTTACAGCTAGTGGGCTTTCCATCAGACTGTACTCTTTAAAATCTTCCATGAGGACTTTTTCTGCTTTGAAAGAAACTCTAATAAAAGAAGTTTCAATGCACTTTTTTTCTAGTGCTTTATAAAGGCCACTTAAATTCAGCAATGGAGTATTTTCTGGACACAAATTTTATAATTACTTCTTTCTAGTGTACCTCTTCAGTGACACACAGAGCTGTTTTTGCTCCTAGATCTTCCACCTGGTAAAACGTGCATGTAGGTGCCTGGCCGGGGGCACAAGCACTGAGGGGAAAAGATCAAAGGCCTATAAAAGTGTCAAACTTTCAAATGCAAATCACCTGCCATAACGCTGCTGAGAACAAATCCTTCATTATCACTATTCTGTGAAAGGCTTAAATTAGCCTGAATTGACTGAAAAGAACAAGAAAAAGAGAGCCATTTATCTTCCTGTGAGTTTTATTACCTTTAGATTTATTTGGCTAATGGTTTGATAGCCCACTAATCCGAATATCTGCATAACAGATTCTTCAAATGATCCATAAATAAAATATGTGATCATATAACGTTGCTATTAAGTTTAGATCGAGATCTGTGACAATATATTAATAAAAGAGCACTTACAATAGGCCACTCTTTTTGATTGTCAAACTATGAACTACTGTGGTTAGCACCATCATTATCAATTGGCTTCTTAGCTTGAATTACATTTAGGGGAATTTTTTAATGTGCACTTCCTGAACTATATGCTCTCCAGACAGATGCCATACCCATCTTTATTTTAGGCTCTCATTATTCTGAAAACATAATTACTTTCTTAAAGGGTACTGTATCTTGGTTTTTTTTTTTTTTAATAGGTGGTTTCAGTCATATAATAGAATATTTGATCAATCTAGTTGACTAAAGAGCAAGAGTTATAAATCCCCGCAATCACACTATACTTTATTTATAAGGGGAAATCCTAGAACTCCATTTTGTTAAATGAGTAATTGCAGAGAGGTTTTGTTAAGTGAACTTTATTGGGAACTTGGAAGAGGATATACCTGCTCTCAGAAAGCTCTTGGTCAGGTTAGTCAAGATGATGTCTGAGGGGAGCTGGCTGAGGAACCTGAGCTCAGCAAACACCTTCAGGTGTCCTTGGGTTGGTCTGGCAAGACTTTCCAGAACATCAATGCTGGTGACTTTGTACCTCACTGGCTCTTCTGTTCGTAAGATTTCTAACACATCCCACCCCCCCACCCCTGCCCCGTGTCACCCTGCCACAGTCACCGCTTGGGTTATATCTCTGAGTTATATCATCAGTTAAACACAATACACAAACTCATGTTTTTTTCCCAGGGGCAAGTAACAAGGTTATGTGAGTTCCACACAAAAGGCCATATATATGAGGTCATATGGATATGTACATGGTTGTCATGCCACAAGAACCCTACAGCTTTGAAAGCTCCCTGTTCACTGTCATGTCAAAGCAGCTCCAAGCCTTGGGCTTCTGTGGTGAGAGTGGCCTGCCCTTTGTAAGATGTCAGTGATCATTGATAGTAATTTTTTCTGTATCTAATTCATGGTCTCTCAGCATAAAATGTTTGGGTTTTTAACAGGAAAGAAAAAAAAAAAAAAACACACTTTAGTGGCTAGTATCTTACAAGATAAATATGCTATCACAAAGAAGTTTTTACAAGATACCACAATTATTGGAAGGAATAAAATATTCCTGATGGATTTGTTCAGTTCTGTGTAAAAATTCAAACCTTTTCAATGGCAGAGCCACATGCCCATTTTACACAGTTACATTCTTCAGATTATCAGTGTGGGGAGAGGAACGTTCTCTCCATAAGACCTCAGTGGTGGGCCACAAATAACAGAACAAGAAAAGGGACTAGTGGCTTTTTTAAAATTGTCAACTGAATACAGTATTTCTTTAGAAACCACAAACAAAAATCATGAGGATACAACTTTTCCCAAATATCTATCTTGCAAATTCTAAGCAATCTGCAAACAGTAAGATTTTTAGAAAGGTAAACAAATAAAAGTGTGGGAAACACAGTGGTATCCTCTTTCTTGATGGCATTTCAGTAGAGACCAGAAAAAAGGTGTATTTATGCTTGGAGATGTGTGGGCGCAAACACATCACCTTCACTTGGACTTGATGGTAAGAACACACAAATCTCTCACATCTCAAGATAAATAATAAATACATAGAGAATACAAACCACTATCTGAAACCATGCTTTAAAAGTGTATTTTTAGGTTAGAAAGGTAAGAGAAAAGCAGTAGATGTTGGGCAGTACATGCCTCACTAAAAATTATGGTAGGAGCCACAAGGAGGACAGCAGTTTGGCACAGGTTTGTACAAAGGCAGAGCTGCTGATCTGCATGCCTTGAGCTTTCCCGGGAGGTAGTACCAAAACTGGCAAACACAAGTGCATGGGAATTCAGGATTCATATACGCCTTCTGCCACCCTGCTGTAGTATCTCCTGCTCTTCTGCTGCATCTCCTGAACTTCTCTGTAGTAGCAAAATCACCTTTCTTGTGTTTTTGATAACCCCTCAAGGCAAAACCTTTACATCTTCATGTACCCCTCCTGCATTCTCCATATCTTTTGATCAGACAGCCAAAGACAGCTTGCATCACAACTTAGGGAAGCACAAGTGAGTAGGCTGACTAGCTGACTTTCCATCAGAAAGACATGACACTTAATTAGAAGAAATCAGATTATCTTCCACGTCTGACTGGCAGGTCTGATTTGGTAAACTAGCAACACGGTTAGTCTGAATGAGAAGTCCTACAAAGCCCCTGTACAGTAGGTGTGCATATGGCTATCACTCTTGAAGCCCTTTGTTCCATCAAACTCCAGGTTTTTGGGATTCTGAGCATGAGCTCAGGGCTCTTTCGCACCCAGCTGTAGATCAAGCAGTGGATTTACCTCTCCAGTGCAGAAGACTGAAAGAAAATGTCTACAACACATTGCAGCGGGCTGAGAGACACAGGCTTAGAGGCTAAAGCTGCTCTGAGATCTGACATTCGTGTCAAACTGGAAAACAGCCTGAATTCAACCTGAAACGGGGCCACAAATACCATGTTTTTGCAGTAGATAAAACGTGGACAGCTTCTAGGGTTGGGCCTATCTTGTCTGTCTGTTATGTGGTGTCACTGCCAGGGCAACAGTGGGACATTGGGATGGAGGAAGAAAATGGTATGTAAGGGTTCATCTTCTGTTTGCCCTCAAATTTATCCAAAAAACACTACGCTCACAGTTCCTCCCACCATGTCCCAAAGAATAGCCACAGATTGTCACAGATCCAACCTTTGTCAAAAATATTTGGTAGAACAACTAACTTGGCTTCAAGCTTGGCAGGGGAGGTGTTCTAGCAGAGCAAATTGCATTTCAAAATAAGATATTAAAATAACAAACGTTAATCTACAGTTACTTGGCATCAAAAATGTCCCTAATTAACTTCTTGGCCTTCATTGATTTTTATTCAGGCAGACAACTAAATTTAAATATCCATTTGGTGGAATTTTAGTATAGGTAGCTGCTTTGAATGAGCAAAATTTTCAAAGGTATGTCCCTTTCTCCAGCTGTGCTGTCTCTGAAATGACAAAACCTCTAAAACTTGGTCAAGGGAAATTGGGGTGGGGGATGGAGACAAGGCTGTGATTAAACAACTTCTAAAGTTTGATATGCAATTAACCTCAAGTTAAATTAAGTTCAGTACTGATTGTAGCTACAATGCAGGATACATGACCAAGAGAATTGTGCCGTGGTTCTGTCACCCATCGAAATTTTGTTTTCTTGAAACAGTTAAAGAGTTTTGTTTCCTGAAGGAAAAAGTGCTAAATCTAGCGCCGAGTTTACTGTTTCGTCAGTAGCACTTGGGTTTATAACAACTCTCAGTAATATTCTAACCACAGTTTCCTTTTATCTGCTGATATAATATGGCAGGGTCTGACACCTTCTTAGACATGAAAAGACTATCTTGTCTCAAGTAACAGCTGCCATTAGTCTCTTTCACCACTCCATTTCCAAGCATCTTTCTTGGCATAAGAGAACAGAGCCAAGACTGTGCAAATCCTCAAAGTTAAACAATCTCCTTCTCAAACTACAGAGCTCGGCAAACAAGCAAAAGATTTACCATGTTCATCAATTTTTTCCCTTTGTTAAGTAGGTTCAATGTGGATAAGTATTTCAACAATCTCTATAAATGAAAAAATGACAATGAGATATAGAGACATTGAGAGGTGGTCTTTTTTTTTTTTACATTATATTTTTTTTGAAATCTCTATGTATACAGTCCATGTAAACAGCATTTATTATTCTGTTATTGTTGATTCCCCTTGGACCCGAAATAGCGAGTTACAATCCTAAGGAATCCCAAGTAAATGTTTTCCTTTGTCAAGCTATGCTAAAAGAATTTGCTGCATTTAACTAATGCTTAATACTGTTTATAAGTGGAAATAAAGACATTTATACTGCTAAGACACATCCTATGGCTCCTCTCTACATCTCTGCAGGAATCATTCAGTCTAGAGGGATGTCAGCATCAGGACTGATAGATCAGGTAAAGTACTAGTACAGTAGCTGTGCAGAAAACCTTTCAGAGAAGTACTTGAAGAACAACGTGCCCTTTACCTGCCCCACCTCCATAGCAGGTATATTTTTATTACTTTAGATGAAACATCCTGATAGAGTCTATTTGGGCTGATCAGGACAGATGATAAATGAAAATCTATTCAGGCTCATCAGGTTCATGCATCACATTGATTTATTCTTACAGGCAGTTTAACGTAATTTTGTAAGAATATTTCCTGCAGAACAAAGTTATGTTACACCCCCTCAATTGAAACATCATTCTCATGAGTGTGAGAAGTTGCAAAGTAGTCAGCACAGTAAAAAGCTCCAAAGAAAAATCATCCCTAATCCTTAGATTGAGTAAATTACATAAAGATGAGAAACCAAAACACTAAAATCTGTAATTACCCTTCTGTAATGAATCCCAAGTTTAAGTCAAGCAACAGTCATCCCCAACGACAAATGTTTTTATTTGCTGTAATAAGCAGCTACAGCCTAAATAGAGAGGGCATCCTCCTCAGTTTTTTTCACACCTACTGCTGCTTCTAAAGTAGTGGCAGAAAACTTGCACAAAATTAGGACTCATTGAATATGAAAAAAATTGAAAATTTCCTGCTTTTCATGCTTGAACTGTACTTGTGAAACCAGATCAATTAGTAGCAATGATCAACAACATATTTTTTCCCTCCATAGTTCTTAATATCTTATAATTTTATCTCATTTCTGGTTTTCACCATCCACAAAACATGAACTTGTCATAATTCTGGCACAGTATTTTCAGCAAATCATCCATTAAAGCAGTCATTCCAAGCAAACTTAGAAAACAAAGAGAAATCCCTCCAAAAACTGCTCTGGCTCCTGATTTCTAAAGAAAATTCTGAACCACAGAAATCCACACACTGTGGGCGAAATTGTATGATCCACACAACAAAAGCACACATTCCAATACCCTGGGAGGTAAGAAAAGTGAGGTCATTCACATGATGTTTGCATTTTTGTTAATGAAAATTCACAGTCTTGATTCCAATTTTCAGTATTAAATATCATCAGCAAGAAAAAAAAATTCATTAAAAAAGCATAACAATGTTTTCCCACAAAAAATTCCCCACTCAGATGTCTCCATTACTGACTATTCCATAAGGAATGGTTCCCTGCTCATGGCAGGGGGGTTGGAACCAGATGATCTTTAAGTTCCCTTCCAACCCAAACCACTCTGTGATGCTCTGAATCTCTCCATTTACAGTCCCCAGGTGACTGCTACCCTTACTCTCCTTCACAATCCATCCTTCTAGCTACCCTCTCACATCATCTGAGTGCTTAAGAGCCTCCAAAAGAGACAGACCATCTTCAAAACTGAAAATAGGTTTCCAATATTTTGGATTTTTTGCTCATTTCTACAATACCTCTCTCATTTGAAAAAATCAACTATACATATGTTTTCTCCATCTACACGTAGAGGAAACTAAGAAACTAAAATTTTGGCTAATTATCTATAGACTACCTCTGTCTTCCTTAAACACATTTGGAATTTAGCTTCTGAACTTGATCCTTGGCCTTTATGAAGAAAAAAAGTGGCATTCTCTTTAAGGCATAGATATTCTAAATTCTATTGTTAACAGTATATCTTGGTAAGCATGGGCTCGCTCCCTTCTGGCTGGTGCATGGAAAAAGTTTAAATGCAGACAGAGATGCATTTCCTAACAAGCTGTTGAAGACAACTTTTTTTGGTGTATGAACAGAGGTTGCATCTAAAATAGAGGTAGGAAGAGCACCTTCGAAATAGTAATTGTACTAAAGTTAGTCCTTTAAAAAAAATTCCATTATGTTATTCAGAGAATCTGCAAATATCATAATTAGATTTTTCTGTAACTTAACTTTCACTCTGTTATAAACTGATGTGAGTGATAGATGGGATTTCAATCTTCTTTAAGAAAATATGCCCTAAACTACAAATGCTTAATTAAACAGTCATCAAATTTCCTTAAATATTAGATATGACAGCTACAAAACCAGAACACCCTTACATGGTTTATTCCACTGTTCGGAAGATGCACACACTCAAAGAACAGCTTATTATAGGGCATGGCAGATATAAACTTAGCTACCCTGCTTGGTACATCTGCTGTGTGTCTCTGTCTGGTCATTCAGAGATTGTAAACACAACCAGAATCACAGGATTGAAAACCCAGTTTAAAATTTGCAAAACTGGGTTAGTGAAGCAAAATGGAGAATTCCATTTGAAAAAAGCTCCATCACTTTGTCTGATTAAGTGTATCCAACAGCACTGCCGGCACTACTTTAGTAAGTCTGTTTTCACAAGCAAAATAGTTGTACACAAAATCCTCACAATTGGTTGGGGGGGGGAAATCAAAAATCAATCCTCTTGCTTCCTTGCATACTGTACCCTGATGCTTATGTACCAAGATCAGAAAGTAACTATGTCCAGCATAACTGGCACTTGCCTACAATCACGTATGTGGTACTTTTGTTAACATTTTAGTTTCAAACTTCAGCTCCAGTAACAGCACTTCTTATTCATCAAAACTGTCCACATAAAATTCATAAGAGCATACTGCAGAAACTTAGAGAAAGAACTCTCTAGGAACTGATGGTTCAGAGTTAATTGTTATCATAATCATTTTATGGAGAACCTAATTGATTTTGATTCTTCCTTTTAGTCTTTCAGACAGAGGAAGGGGACTATCTGCCCATGTGCAAGTTAGAACAGCACTTCTGTCTTGCTGTGTGGGATCAGAACCCGACCTCTTAACTGGTTGCTTCGTACTTTGGGAACAACTGACTGCCCCTGCAGAGGATGGTTTCAGAGATTCCTGCAATGAGAAAGTATTAACAGCTTTCTTTAAACTGGTTGTTGTCTTCTTCACTTTAAGAGCTGAGTCACTGTTTGTCCTTTTGCTACTAACAGCGCCACTATTTTTCTTTGTAAAACATTTTTTAAATTGACCAGGGTTCAGTTGCCTTTTCTGCTGATCGTAAATCAGGATTTTATTCACATGCCCATCATCACTGTCTTCACTAGAAGACTCTCTGTTCTGACACACACTCTTTTTAAAAGAAGTTTTCCAAGTAGTTTCAATACTAGCTTTTTTAATGTGGCAGCCAGTTGCATCTGCTGCCTTTTGAGACACTGAAGGCATTTCACACCCAGGATGCAGTGTTTCTGTTGTTTGCCCACTGAGGGCTAAAGATGTTGAACCACTTATCTCATGGTCTTTTAGCGTCATTTCAGTCAAGATGTCAGCTTTTTTGTACTGATCTTGATAGACAGGTATGCTGGATTCACTTGCATAGTTCTCTGATAGCACATTTTTACTTTCCTGCACAGGTTTATTTAACTGACACGAAGAGACACAATTTCTATCACGAGTCAATGTTTCCTTTGTTCGTTCAAAACATTTCAAAGACTCCCCTTGCATTACATCTTCAGACAAAGGCTGTGATGGAATGGAAATCTTCCTAAGTATTCGTTCCCTTAAAGACCACTCCTGAAGTTGCTCTGTAGCATCATTTGAAAACACATCATCTGCACTATCAGAATGCTGACCAGACTGTGTAGCATCAGAATATTCTGAGCTATTTCTTGCTGTTTCATGACCTAGTGGATATGAATGTCTAATGCACATAGTTAAGTCAGCTTCTGCAACTTGGTCATTACTTCCATGGGCTGGTGAAATGCTGAAAGTTCCTTTCCCATCAATACCTCTCTGTTGTAGACCAGCTGTTCCACAGGAGGAGGATGATACCCCCGAATATACGGTACATTGTGAGGGCAACACAGCTGAGCAGGCCAAAGCATTCTGTAAGAGGGAGGAGGGCAATGCAGGCAGAAGAGGAGCAGCTGCTGCTGAGGGCACCTGCACAGTTGTTACACAGGAGGCTGCAGCCAATGCTGCATGTTTTGATTCGATACTTCTCTGCTGTGTCTGATCTTTGGGGAGAGGTCTTGTGTCTGACATGGAGTGTTGCACAGGAAGAAGTCCACATGTAGATTTTAAATTAATTTGAGACAGAAGAGCGCTAACTTCATCATAAGCACTTGATAGTTCTTTTTCTTCTGATCTGTCTTTCCCTTCGGAAAAAAAAAAAAAAAAAAGGGCTATTCAAATAGTACATAAACCTCAGTTCAGAATTCCTAGTGCTAAAGTATAAAACAGTAAGATTAAAGGACAGTCCCTGCAAGGCATCATGAATTTATCTTGACAAAACATGATACTGATCAACAGTGGGAGAGATGTTTTTTGCTTTTGCTTTTTGTATTTTGGCAAGACCCATAAGTTCATAAGAAATAAACTTCTGGACTTACTTTTCTGTTTCTTCTGAAGACCTTTTGACTTTTCCATTTGATAAAGGGCAACAACATCAGGATAAGCAGCCTGAAACAAAGACTCCTCTTCTACTGTGACTACAAACAACTCCACAGGCTCATCTTCTGGATCAACATAATGTTCTGAAAAATTAATGAATGTACTTTTGACATGTACATACACACAAGGCAAAACAGGGAACAAAAAAACCAGAGAATAAAAAACTTAGAGTACAAGGCAGGTACAGAAAAATGACAATAGTACAATATTTGAGATTTACCTATGAGTGAAGTCTTTTTCTTTCTGCCAGTCTCCTGGCACAAATGGGCACACTGCAGGTAGGAGTCTGGCAGCATAAAAAATTTTCAAGCTAGTAAAGTCACAGCTTCAGGTACACAGTGAAATAAGATATGAAATACACAGTTCAGGTCTCACCAAAATGTACCAGAAAAAGTAGCTAAGTCCTTTGCTTTCTGGGTAAATTTTTTTTCCCTTTTCAGCATTGCTTTTACTTTCAGGGTATGTGAAATTTGATGCACATTTTCTACTGTTTCAATACAACAGTTTCCAATCTCACCACCATTTCATTGCCTCAGAATGTTGTTAAGCTCTTCTCCTCTTTAAAGCATGCTTCTATCTTTTTCTATGAACAGTTTTGTTCCATAATGTACATAGAAACCAGACCCACCTGGTTTTTGCCACTCGATTTCAAAACAAGGAATTCCATTTTTAACACGTGTCTTGACAATCCTGTGAGAAGAAAAAGTCCTTTACATGACTTTGAACAGGAAATTAAAAATATCTAACCTCTCTAAAAATATTTCATTTGAAATGATTCAGAGCAAAAGATTTTCTTGTTATAGTGAAATTACTACACCTTTTAAAAAACACAGTACTCTGTATAAGCTATACAGTAAAATTTGGAGTATAGATTTGAGTACTGAAAAAAATTCAGTTTTTTAATGCTCAGAAAAGCATTTACACACAATAATAAAGGTATTCTGTAGCAAACAAACATAATGCAGACTCCTACAAACATCAGCTTGGTATCTCCAGCTTACTTGCATCAAAGGCAGGTCCTGCTTGACCAACTTCATCTCCTTCTGTGATTGGGGGGCCCAATGAAGGAGATGAGGGAAAGGCTGTGCATGTTGTCTGCTAGACAACATGTAAAGTAAAATCTTTGATGCCATTTCCCACTGCTTTCTCCTGGGAAAACAGGCTGCTATGGCTGGGACAGGTGCACTGGGTACAAACCTGGCTGGAGGGCTGGGCCGAGAGTGGTAGTGAATGGAGTTACATCCAGTTGGCAGCTGGCCACAAGTGGGGCTCCCCAGGGCTCAATACTGGGGCCAGTCCTGTTTAATATCAGTGACTGGAACAAGGGGATTGAGAGCACCTTCAGTAAGTCTGCAGATGACATTAAGTTGGGTGTGAGTGCTGATCTGATGGAGGGCAGGAAGGCTCTGCAGAGGGTTCTGGACAGCCTGGATCCATGGTCCGAGGCCAACTCGAGGTTCAACAAGGCCAGGTCTTGTACTTTGGTCAGTGGCATAATGGCCTGTATCAGAAACAGTGTGGCCAGCAGGACCAGGGCAATGATTGTCCCTCTGTACTCGGCACTGGTGAGGCTGCACCTCAGATCCTGGGTCCAGTTCTGGGCCCCTCAGTGCAAGAAAGACATTGAGGTGCTGGAGAGTATCCAGAGAAGGGCAACAGGGGTGAAGAAAAGTCTGGAGCACAAGTCCTATGAGGAGTGGCTGAGAAAGCTGGGGGTGTTTAGCTTGAGAGTAAAGGAAGCTCAGTGGGGACCTTGTCACGCTCTACAACTACCTGAAAGAAGGTTGTAGGGAGATGGGGGGCAACCTCTTCTCCCAAATAGTAACTGATAAGAGGAAACACCCTCAAGTTATCCCAGGGAAGGCTTAGATTGGATATTAGGAAAAATTTCTTCACGGAGAAGTTGTCAAGCATTGGAACTGGCTGCCCAGGGAAGTGGTTGAGCCACCATCCCTTCAGGTATTTAAACAAAAGCAGTTGTAGATGTGGCACTGAGGGACATGATTTACTGGTGGACTTATCAGTGTCAGGTTGATAGTTGGACCTGATGACCTTAGAGGTCTTCTCTAACCTAAACAATTCTATGATTTTAACATCCTGATGCCAGAGAAGGCTGTTGCCATTGACAGCAACTTTCTGAATGATCAGACAGGGTCATTTATATCTTTTGTGTGACAGCATGAAGGAAAATAGAACATGAGCTGAGCAGGGACAGTCAGTCACTGAAATTTTTCTAAAAATATTATCTACTCCACAGTTTAGTAGGTTCCTACATTTGAAGAGTAGTATGCTGATCCTGCTACACTATTACTGCATTTTTAAACACTTATTAACAAAAGAAATCTTCCAGAGCACACACCATCTATCTTTTAAACTCTTTAAACACTAGAAAATGTTATAAACAGACAATGTCAATGAATTCATTCATCAAGGTAAATGCTGATAATTTATCATGCCAATCTGTTCAAAATGCATTCCCAACCAGTCTCTCCATTCTTTTGAAAGATAACACTGAATAAAACAGCTACTCTGCAAGTGATAATTTAAGCTGGAGATACTATTGCACTGCTACTGACTGTACTCCTGCCCCCACAAATTAACATCTAAAAATCTTGACCAGCATCATGGAACATGTCAAAACTACTAACCTTGTGGCAATACAAGAATTAGGGGGCAGGGGGAATTTGGGTTTCATCTGGGAAATGAAGCCATCAGATAAAATAAGTCACAAGTCCCTTCACACAGGGAAGTTCAAACTTGTCAACAGACACGGTAGATTTAGAAGTTTACTTAAATTTAAGAAAAGATTAGATCATTAAAAAAAATAAATTACACCAATGGCTGATAGAATAAGAATTAATTCTGGCTCAGAAAATCCCTGACTAACAGAAACCTGGATGGTGGGAAAATATTCTGGGGGAGAGTAATTACATGATTATCTTGTGTTTTTTTTCCTTGCATGCCCATTTTTAATATCAGGATACCTGGCCATTTTTATATTCCTAAATGCAGCAGTCCTGAGTGAAAAGTAGTTTTGACACATAGTACAACAATAGTTGGTAAAGTACATATGAAGTTGATAATAGTTGATAAAGATTGGAGACCATGACTGAACCCGTGTACGCTCATTTCTAAACCTGGGCTCTTATTTTGAGCCACAGAACTCAATTAAACTTCTGCTAAGAATCTGAACAGAGGATCTAACCCGTAATGCTAAAGCACATGAGCAGGCCCAAGGAAACAAAACAGAAAGTAAGCAAAAGAAAACACAGATACTGCCAGTTAGAAGGAAAGGAAGCTGGTCTATATATGACTTTGTGCAGCAGTAGTACAAGAACTGGCACATTCATCTAAATTTTTACCTCTATTCAAATTAAGCACAAAGCTTGAAAAAAAGATGGAAGAAAACTATATTTACATAAAAAAAGGAAAAACCCTGTTCTTTTTTTTGTGGAAGCAGAAGTCAACATATTAAGTTCAAGAAATCAAGTTACATTACCGTACTGCCTGCAGTTGTTTTGAGTCAATGTATCCACACTTTCTCTGGATCATATCATAACGTGTCAATAGTGCTAACAATTTCTTACAAGAGTAATGTTTTGCCCATTCCATCTTCTCTGAAGCAAATATCTGTAAGTATGAAAAAAAACCCCAAACTCTGAAACTTTCTTTATTCTGTTAGATATCATGCTTAGACAGTTATGTAGAAGGGACACAGGACTAAATACTTAAAGTACCTAGAGTGCTTTTATACATTAGTGCAATGCCCAATGATACCTCACTGATGACAGTCATCCCTAACAGGGCCAGATTCATCAGCTGTCAATGGCAAGCCAAGGGAACAGTTGTGTAGTGGCAGCAGCAGGGGTAAGACAGTTGTTAAACACCTTGTCAGATTTAGATCAGCTCTGCAAGGAGCTGTGAAAATTACAGATTTCGCATGCGAGAAGATGAACTTGGAGGTTCATTGAAGCCACATTGTTTAACTGTGGTCTATTATACATAACTCTCACACTGTCATCAACCTCAAAAAATGAAACATTGTAAAAGATCTGATTTTGCCAGTATAAAATAAGTAAAAAGCCTTCCCAGATAACAATGCTAATGTACATATATTAACTCACC
The DNA here is from genome assembly GCA_035583185.1 of Anabacerthia variegaticeps. Taxonomy (NCBI): domain Eukaryota; kingdom Metazoa; phylum Chordata; class Aves; order Passeriformes; family Furnariidae; genus Anabacerthia; species Anabacerthia variegaticeps. The sequence continues at coordinate 104,132,905 of JAWWEW010000112.1, read as the reverse complement.
CCCCAGTGAAAAACAAAACAATGGCAAGTGAGCTTTTTCTGAGTTCTCTTTCACTTTTCTACATACCTATTTACAGCAACTGATTTTTTTCAAAGTCTTCAATTTTAGGCTTTCAAAACAGTAAGGTATATTAAGACATTGTAGCAAGATTCTTTAATTCTTATTTCCAGTAAAATTACCAGTGAAGATCACAATCATCCCCAAATGCCTTCCTTAGTAACAAACAAAAAAATCTACAAAGCTGAATATCCAGTATTTTGTTATATACCTGAAAGGACAATAAATTTGGCCTTCGATATTCCTTTATGTTGATCAATTTATTTTTATTTACAAGAAATTCTTGGATAACCTTGAGATAAAACAAAAGAGGGACAGTTAAAGAGAGGGCAGAAAATTGACATTCCAATTAAGTGATTAAAAAATTGAATATTTAAATAGGCTTGTTTGTTACCTCAGAGAATGGAAAGCCCTCACAAATCTTAGCTTTTCTGCAGGTAAAATAAATGTGTTAGCAATTGAAGACAAATGGGAAAAATGCAGAATCTAAATGATCACCCTGCACATGAACACAGGGAAAAGCGGTTCAATTCTCAAGACATTCCTACTTTCTGATGTTGTCCTCCACTGCATTTGCTTGTTTCACTCGCTCTAACTGATGCCAGTCACAGGGGCAGCAGTGTTTGGAGTCACTGGGTTTGCAGCATCTTATGCTTTCACAGAATTTACATCCACTCTGTTCATGCTCCTTGTAAGATCCTACAGCAGCAGATACACAAATTGAGGAGAAAAGGGGTTTTCAAAATTTCCAAATATATAAAGCCAATATTAGAAATACAAAGCTCAGAACACGTATGAATCTGATGTGAATAGCAGCTGTAGGCAGATCTGAATGCACCAGCTGCATTTCTGCATCTATGGAAAAAACTAACAAATACATGCAAGCTTCCTCTTTTTTTTTTTTGAAGACTTTTTTCCTCAGAAATTTCAGACCTTATGCTGAAAACTATTACAAAGTAATAATTTACCTTACCTAAAAGTATTACAGAAGTAGTGTGTGAAAACCTGGCAAATATATGTAAGTAATATATTTAAAACAAGCTTTTCCTTCACTAAATGCTGGGTTTGAAGGAGTTCACTGGTCAAAGATGCTACCAAAATGAGGTCCCTTAGAATTAATTTCTTTTTATGAAAACACTGCAGCAAAACCAATCAATGCTAATGGTCCCCTTGATGCAGGACCAATTCAGGTAGCTAATAAATTGTTGCTGGGCAGTATAGCATACTTTCTTTACTGAAAATGTTAAAAGGCAAATATCTGGGATTACACAACAGTGTTGCGACAATATTCCATTTACTGTCAACTAGTTTCACGTTTGAAGAAGAGTAGTCCCAAGCCTTAAAAGTAATTGAAAAGGTAAATACACACAATGTTGAAAATGTGAAGATGGTCCAGAAGCTGAAAAGCATTTTTAATGCTAGTACTTAAAAAAACCCATAATCCAATCAAACAAGCAAAAAAATCAGCCCTCAACCCAGAATGAAAAATAGACAATTAGGTTAAAAATAAAATTCAGCACTTTTCACACTGACCTGGATGATGGCATTCTGAACAGTGAATTACCCTTTTAACAACCAAAGGTGGATTTTCTTCATACTGAAATTGTTCTTTCCACTGATCAAACCTAAAAGAATCAGGAAAAATTTTAATTTTCACATTTAAAAATACTCTTCTTATACTTCTCTGGCCTCTATCCAAGAAACAGTTTTCTAATCTATGAAACAGGCTTCTTTTACAGTACATCATTTAATTGTTGGATTTCTAGTATTGACACACACATCATGATAACAAACACTAGTGATAGAAAGCACTTGGGATCTCACATCCTTATCCACAACCCATTAAAAATCAGCAAAAGTCTCTCACCAGGCCCTATGACTTTCTTTCTAATATACTAATATACGCCTGCTAGCTCAAGAGCTAGGAGCCAGCTAATGTTTCAAACAATTAAGAAGCTTGCCTAGCAAAACACTGAATTCCTTTTGCAAATACAAGGTAAGGAATGTGGTAATACCCTCTCTAAACTGAAGTACTACAAACATTGTCTTGGAGCTGAAGTACATACTATTAAGTCTTTGAATAAAATCAAAGTACTTATGTAAACTTCCATTTTACCTTTGCAGTAAGTTTTGACCTCGCAGAGTCTCAATTAACTTTAAAGCTTGCTCCTTCCCAACTCCTGGAACTCCCTGTAGAGAAATGTAAAACATTATTTAATTATAAACAAAATATTAATATTTTCACAAAACCCACCTTCCTAACATTATGTAGAGAAATGACAAAAATGATCCCAAATGTTGAGCATAAATTGAGAAAAGTATTTTTTACCAAGTTCTAGGGGCAGAGAAAGTGACAGACTGCAGCTGTACTGCCACTTTAACACAAGATGCATAAAATGTTCTCATGCTCAAAAGCACCTCAGGTAAAACAAGGCAGAGAAAGAAGGAGAAAGCAATAATAGACTACAAGAAGTTAGAGTCAGAATAGATAACAAGAAGTTACAATGACAGTGGTGAAACACTGGCACATATTGCCCAGAGAGGTGGTAGGTGCCCCATTCTAGGACCATTCAAGGTCAGGTTGGATGGGGCTCTGAGTGACCTGGTCTAGTTGCAGATGTCCCTGCTCACTGAGGGGAGGTTGGACTAAGCGAACTTCAGAGGTCCCTTCCAATCTGAACTGTTTTATGATTCTATGACTTAAAAAACACTGCTTTACAGTTCTTCTTTCCATCCTTCCCCTATTTTGCCAAGAATCAGTACAGCTGAAGATTGTATTGAGTGCGCTCTTTACAGCGTCATCACAAATAAATCTATAGCTTATTTTTGTTCAGCCGTAATGGCAGGACTGAATACATACAATCATACAAAATAAACCTACATTCCAAACCAAGGTCTGACTGCAGCCAGACCTTCAGGCAAGAGTCAGATATTCAGTTTCTGCAAGGAAAGCATTGTCTTGATATGTTTTCAACAAAGTGCAATTACATGTGGCCGTCTCATTTACCTGTTCTGCCAAGCCCCATTCCCAATGTACTCCTGTAATTCAACTTTCCTCACAAGTTTCTGTCTTTATCTACTTTGCTGGGCTGCAAAAACTCAAAGGAGCTATCTGACATCACACAATTGCGACACTAGGACTATGTAAGAACCTGGCATTCCAGGAGATGCTCCACTGCAATAACCACTGATCATCTACTCTTTTTTTTGCCTCTCTCTTTATACAATAGTAACAACAACAAACTGTTTTAAGATTCCTATAACAGAAGCAAGATTAAAAAAAAAAATCCTAAAACAAAAGTGATGAGAGGTTTGTATTTCTTCTGCAGTATCAGTTCTCTGAAAGGGCAGTTTTATCAAACTGGAACACAATAATTTAAGAAAAACTAGATATCCACTGCAAACTTGAATGGGAGTAACCATTGCCTAAGTCACTAAACGACAAACTGTATGGAAATCAGGTTTCATCCCACTTCCTTTCCCTTTCAAATAGCAATTACAACAACTTCTGTTCAAAGTCTCAAAAAAGAATTCAAGAGCTTAGAGGAAAAAAAGAAAGAAAAAGAGAAACAAGTGAAGTAGGACTGAGTGAGATTCCTCTCAACTGGGTAAACTTTAAAATAGATGACTTCTACTTCTTCATAAATTATATATTTACAAATGATGGAACAGGGATACATCCAAACTGCATCCAGAACTGCCTTTACTAATAAATACAGCTCAAAACCATCACTACTAAGTCTTCCAAACAGTACAGACAAAGCTGTTTCTTTCATTTTCCACAGCTACTTTGCCAGGAATGTACTTGTACATAACTTGTTACAAAGCATCCCTAGAAACAATGGAGTTCTCACACCTTGGCTAACGTAATGAACATATAAACTTTGCCTTCGCCTCTACTATAGAAAAGGTTTGGAATAATACAAAACAGTTTTAGAAAGATTGATGTTCATGAACCATTTTGATTATCTTTAACCTTTCACAAAGAAAATTTACAGCAACTTACTAAGCATCTTCTTCAATTAGATCTCAGTAATCATGTTGCATAAAGCTTTGTCAGCATGCACATCTTCCTTGATACAGTTTATTGTTTTTCAAGACAGTATAAGCACTCAATAAAAAATAATTACATTGCTTACTTTTGGAAGATAATCACAACCCAGAAGAACAGCTAGCCCAATCAAAGACTCTCTGTCACAACCAAGTTTCTCCTTAATAGAGGACATTGTGTAACAGTCGAGATGTGGATCCTGAAGAGGAATTTATTGCATATTATTTCTGGTACATGAGGGAAGGAACTGCCCCGAGTCACATTCAGTTGTGATTCATTACCCACCCCTAGTCACTCACACCTGCAGAAAATGGGTTTACCCCGTAAGAGAGGTCTAACAGCAAAAAAAGTAAACTGCAATTAAAATTTATAATGTAATGTATGGACACCACACGAATAACTAAAATTCTGGAACTTCAAGTTCTAAGTATGGGCATCAACTACTGAAAGCAACTAAAATAAGACAAGAGGTGCAGCATGCAGCTGAATAACCACGTTATGTGATGGGTAAGCAACTGATTCACAGGTTGGGCACAAAATGTTACAGTGACATCAGGCTGGTGACCTTTCACTACTGGGGTTCCACAAGGCTCCATTCCTCAGCCCAGTTCCCTTCAACATCTTCATTAACCACTTGCACACAGGACTCGAAGGAATACTAAGTAAGTTTGACAACAACACTAAATAGGGAGGAGCTGTCGATTCCACTGAGGTAGAGAGGCCCTGCAGAGAGACCTCCACAAATTAGAGAGAT
>JAWWEW010000112.1:103970107-104127943 GCA_035583185.1 Anabacerthia variegaticeps | reverse complement strand
TGGCATGAACCTGAGTCAGGAGAGGTTTATGTTGGGTATCAGGAGAAGGTTCTTCACCCAGTGGGTGGTTGAGCACTGGAACAGGCTCCCCAGGGAAGCGGTCACAGTACCAAGCCTGTCAGAATTCAAGAAGTATTAGGACAACACCTCAGGTACATGGTGTAACTCTTGAGTTGTTCTGCATAGGGCCAGGAGCTGGACTCAATGATCCTGATGGGTCCCTTTCAACTCAGTATATTTTATGATTCTGATTCGAGGTGTTTTTAATTTTTACTACCTATAGAAAAAGTGTGGCAAAACTAAAATTATAGAATACTAGTAACTGTGTAAGTCATCTCAGGACTTCCAGTTTTAAAAATACATGGAAACATTTTAATGTGCTACTTGAGCAAAAAAAGGAAAAAAAAATAAAAATGTTACCTAGCATATTAGACGTGAGCTAAAGAAACACCTGAAGCTTTGTAGGGTAAAGGGACTCAAATACAACATGAAATCAAGATTAACATGTATCAAAACATAGGACACACCTCTTCCTCAAGAGACAAAAAAAAATTCTCAGACAAGCCAGCAACTGAAAGTAATCCATTTTTCTAGAACAGATGCCCCTGACATATACGTAACAAAGTACACCTGAAAGACTGAGCTTGCCCTCATTGTTGGTAATAAATGACAAGGAAGTTGAATAAAGGGAAAAAAAAAAACAGGTCAAGGAAGATACTAAAACATGGTGCCATCAAAGCAAATAACCTTCCATCAAATTTAATTATTTTTTTAAAAGTTAATTGTTCATAGTTAATTTCTTCTGGTCTGTTGATTTTCTCATATTACTGAACTATTTTCTCAACAAGTATTTCCAATGAACATTATAAATGACAGACATTTGGGGTTGTCTTTCACCAGTTCTTGGAAACCATATTAACAAATGAAGACTTCAAGGTCATAAATTATTTGGTTTTTTGATGATCGCAACAAATGATTATGATACAGATACAAAATCCCTACCCTATTCATGTTCAACTGAGACTAAGTATTAATTGCAAGATGGAAGTGTGTGAACACAGTTATTAGACCCAGGAGGCTGACCACTTCCACATGGCCTAAAGCTAAATTTATAGGAAGCAATTACTTCACTCAACTTCTCTGCAGTAGAGGAGGAAAGGGAAAAAAAATTTGCTACTGAGCTTTGTATGACACATCACAGGGCACTACAAACACAGACAGCATCACCCTAAGCATTTCAGTAGTTTTGGTCTCACATTCAATATATGAATTGACAGTGAATCAAACAAAACTCTCCTGTCTTAAACATACTATTTTAAACAAACCCAACTAGCAGAGAGCAAGTGCAGTAATATCTAAGTAATTTTTTCAAGTCCCTTCTCTTTATTTACATTTCTGTAAAGAGTCCAAAGAGCGGGTGGGAACAGGATGAGGTACATTACCTTAGCATTCATAGCAAAGTTTCTATAAACTGTTTGAGCTCCATATAAGAAAGCATCTCCATCATTGGTAATGCAGCCATCAACGTGTCCTGTTGCATTTAGGTAGGCACACATTGCCTCTGCTTCTCCAGCTGCTTGAACCCAAGGGACACCTAAACACTCCAGCAGTTCAAGACACTGAAAGAAGGAAACCAAAAGGAAAGAGAGAATGAATGGTGAGTTATTCAATTCGCTTATTAGCATGCATTTTCTCAGATACAAGTGCATATAAAAGCCACTACTGTTGCACTGCCTATGTAACACAGTATCAATAAAAGCACTACTTTAGCAAACATAGTTTACTGTAACTGTGAAAATAAACATCCAACAAAGAGCTAAGTATTAATTACAGGACTTGAACGCAGAATGATTAACCATCACTACTTCACAAAAATCTTTACACTTTAAATAAATATTTAGGATGTTTTCAAAAGAAGAGTAACAAAGAAATATTTGTGAAGCAGTGCCATTTACTCAAGTAGTAATACTTGAGCTAGACCAGACATCTTCCAACAGGTGCCAGATTTCCTGAGAATATCAAACATGAAAGTACAATGTCAGTCTAGAAAGACTGGACGACAGTATAAGACACACTGATATATACTCATCTATACTTCTTACATATTTCAGAGAAAATAGTTTAGAATTTAAGAATGAAACATGAATTGATACATAAAATCTACTGAAATCATGAGCACCTACAAATTCTATTCCATACAATTTTGAATAGACAAAAATGGTTAATAGGAGGAGATAAAAAGTAGTATTGATACTAACAGTATGAAAGAATAACCAAGTTAAATTGATGTAATAAATGCTCAGTTTTGGCTGTTGCTCACTATAGCATAACATCCACAGGAACATAGCAAATGAAAACATTATTCTGACACTGTTTCTCTACTGCAACAGTTAACAGATGCTGTAAGGCCTGACTTCAAAGGTGCACGTTCCCTCAAATCTCAAAATGCTGCTTTAATCTGTTGTGTATAGAGCTGTGAGAGATTGAAATGTTAGGGGTTAATGACTCAAACAATTGGCTGCAAAAGCAGCAGGTGCTTTGCTGAAGCCAGGTTTGTAACCCCCAACCGAAGGGGAGGAGGAGAGTTTTTGGGTGAGTGGTGGTGAAACCTCTGATCCCCATAAGACAGAGGGGTGTGCATCCACCCATCACCAGAGCATGACCACGACAAACCAACTTTTGCATAGCAACCATATAGTTTTGAGCCAGGTAAGGGGGAAGACCGATAAGGAACAGGTTCTGCAAGGTGGGATAATGTTTTTTATCATGCCAATTTCTGCCCTTACACAACTGGCTCAGGTGTTAAAACTCCCCCACCCTGGGAAGGTATGGGGACATGCACATTCACACACAGGCCTAAAGGTGTTCATCACTTCTTATGGGGCATAATTGGCTCACCTATGCTGATGTGAGAGGCAGCTGTCATGTCTTAGACAGTGTCATCAACCATCAAAGACCCCTGAAGCGCTCCCAGACTCATTTCTGGGGCCTTCCACCTAAGAACTGGGCATGATCCACTGTGTTGCAACAGACAGTGTAAAACCTCCAGTCCCTACAAGAGGCAGCTGGGCGTTCCCACCTGAACATATATTAACCCACTGAACTTTTTGTTGGGTGGGCTTCCCTTACCCGACAGATCAAGATCATGACCGTCACTTTGAATAATGCACCTCTAAATTGCAATAATCAAGTCTCATCACCGAATCCACAGGTGATGCTATGTGTTCTCTCCACTATCTGCTCTTATCCCTTTCTCTTTCTTTCTTTTCCTGATATTTTTCTTAAATATTATTTTTATACTTTTATAGTTTTATTTCCATATTTCTATAGACAGCAACCAAACCAGCTACAAACCTCCTTTCCATTACAATCAAATTGTTCTAAAATACACCTGCCATATGCATACACACACCCTGGTCATTCAGTGTCATTTCACTCTAATCTGCCCCAAGGGATCTATTCACAAGAATCTCAATTATCCTGCCTTTGGGGGTGTGTGGTAACAAAAGCTATTAATCATTTCATGTTCCTGTATTTGATTTGGTTAAGATTTCTTTCTGTCACATTAAAAATACTGAAACACAGCCCTCAATCACTCACCTCTTTTAACATGGCTTTAAATAAAGATCTCCCCATTCTTGAAGCTCCAACTTTTTTTGAAGGTCCATAACGCATCTCATTCCTCTTACTCATGGTGTCTGCTTTCAACCTGGGGGCCTCACCTTCCATGACAAACACTAGTTTAACTCCCATTGATGTGAAGAAGGAGAACCGAAAAAATAGGTTTCTGCAATAAAGCAAAGATTTATTATTAGTGAAGCCTGATTTCCTGACATTTTTCTTATGTCCCTTAGCCTACGTCAGGAAGAATCTTTCACGTCTTATGATTCTCTCGTCTCCAATTTAAACAAACCTTTTATCTATATCACTTTCTTTGACTGAAGTTGTTATATTATGAAATTGTAATAGCTTGACAAAAAAAGGAACAAGAAAGATCTTTTTTTGGGTTTAAAGAAGTAAGCAAGCTTAAAAAGCTTAATAAAAAAACATTCAATATCCAAAATCTGCTTCCAAATACATATCCACATTGATTCTATTATATTAAATATTAATCCCAAATCTATCAATACTAGCGCATCAAATTCTGAAGTGACTGAATGCTCTGGTATTAGACAGACTCTCAGATACCATTGCCATGACAATTTATTTCATAGGCAAACCAGCATCACTGAGGGCTGGAATTTTGCAAGGCAGCTGTAATTAATATTTGATCTAGAACAGTAAAATTAAGAGCAGTAATATCAAACAGCATATGCATGTTCCAGTATCTCCAGGATCTATCTTTCAAAAGGAGTAGATCAAACATTTACATCTCTTTGAATGACACAGAGAGACCATTACTCTAGATTTAATTTTGAACAGGTGCTATTGGCAAAAAAGGGTAAGCTGATCTTTTGAGGTTAGTTCTATTTTCACAAATGACATAAAAATCAATCCTTACAATAAGTTAGTCTAAACCACAGATTCTCAAAAAAAATTAATTTCCAACTGTCTGAAAACATTTCTTTTTTGGTAGAAACCTGTCCAACCCTTTGTCTTGCTGTGGAAAGGCTGCATCAGAGATCTGGACTGATGCTTCCATTTCACTGCACGCAGGCCATGCTATCCCAGGGAAGTAATGACTTTGGACATGCTTCAAGTTCTATAGTTAATTATCCATTTGGGGTCATAAGCATATAATATATTAAGAAGTTATTTTCAAAAAATGCTGATATTTCAAATCATGCCCAATTCAACAGAAGTCACATGAGGATATAACACCATCCAGTAAATCGGTATTTTTGAGATAACCAATGTCACTGATGAAAATTTGTATATATTTTCATTTTTGCCAACACTGTTTGCAGAAAATGGTGGTTTGAAGTTATAGCTGCTCACACATACTTATTCCTCAGGTGAGTTATTTAAATTAAGAATATATTCTTCAAGGTTGTTTAAGCACCTGAAGAATGATTTAAACATATTTAATTCAGCATGGCATCTAACCAGAATTCACTTCAAACCCTTTACACATGTAGCATAAGCAATAACTGCATCAAAACATCAGTCATACATATTTCAGAGGTAATCTTAAAGTCTTTTGAATAAGTAACATACCTAAGTTATATAGCTTCAAGACTTTTGGCTACAATAATTTATATGGATACCATACCTGAGATGTGGCTTGGTAACTACTCCAACCATCTTTTTAACAGTTTGTGCTTCACAAACCCACAAACTTAAATCAACAGCAAGTGTTTTTCCTTTGAGACTGCTCAAGTTGACAGATTGTCTCACAGGCTCAAGGATTTGCCACAGATTAGTCACTCCCATTGTTCTAACTTCTTTGTTGTCAGAAGGAAGGTTTTAGCTGCAAAGACATAAAAAGTAAAATACTTTCAGAATATAACATGAAGTATGTGTAACATATTATGAATGCGAGGTTTGGAAAATAAATATATTTGTTGTTATTGATTCTACTTTTATGACCCAAGAACTTGCAATCAAGCCTTCTAAGTATGTAGTGACTCCAGGTCATAAATGGTTTATTACTAAATACCTTCTTTAGACTGAGCATTTGCATTACTAATAAGCTGAACATAAAGAAAAACTAACTCAGCTGAGGAAAAGGAAAAAAATAAACAATAAAAACTCTTAGTTTCCAAGTCTCATGTGTCTCTAACATATAAGCACAATCTAAGCTTTACTTAAAAAATGAAAAAGACCCACAGAACTCTTGTGGGAATTACTTCCTGATTTGAATAGGATTCACATTACATTTTTTCTATTCAAAGAGAAGTAGCTTAAAGTTACTTGAAGAATATTTTCAATCATGACAGAACTGAAACTTTCTTTAGCATTCCAAGATGGTATAAGAAGGGTTAACACCATCAGATTCTGGCTTGGGAAATTCAAGTCGGAATTCTGGAAAAAAATAGAGGGTATTGCAGCAGTGGTTGCTCAGATGTTGCAGAATCTCCATTCTTGGAGTTTCTGAACATCCAGCTGGCATACTGTCCTACTGCTTTAATCCAATACTGGTGGAAGTCTCCCTCTGAGTGGGAAATCAGCAGTGACCGTCACTGAAATTCAGGAATAAAACTCCCTAACACCAGTGTCATATTAAGAAGCAGGCATTATTTTATTATGGCACCAGCTGCAGGGGGGACAATTCTGCAAAACATGCACACCTGGCTCAAGATGGTAAAGTTATTTTTTAGCCAGGAATAGACATATTTGTCAGAAAAGCTTTACATATTTCTGAACAGTTTGTTACTTCAGGTGGCCACAGAGTCCCTACATAGGATTGGGCCAACTTGGCTGGTTACAAAGCTCTCGAGGTTCCACTAAAGGTCACCTCTGTGCAGGCTGCAGCACACTGACCTCCTGAGGTTCCTTTGAACAGATGTTCCCACATTTCTAACATCCTGATTGCAGAAAGACACCAGTGTGTTTTCACTGTGTTAATTTTGGTATTGTGTGACTGGCAGTACCTCTAATGCATGCCAGTTGAACACATACATCCAATGGGTGGTATATTTCTTTGTCTCTTAAACTTACACAGTTCTACTCTGCATGGTACCTCCTTACTGGATTAATTTTCTTCTGTTCTTTTTCACCATTTTTCTCGTTTTCACTCCTTGCCAGTTCTATCCAAGGCCTCTAGCACATAGTCTGCTTTTCTCCCTCACAAGAGCAATCTGTTCCTGCACTGTCTTATTGTACAAAGTTTGCCTCATGCTTGCTTTCCTTCTTCTCCCTCAGTATTAGAAAAGAAAAACTGAATAAAATCTGGAATGTTTTGTATTTCTTTCTTTCTGATTTTGACACTACTGTACACTCAGAAAAATCAAAATGTTCTTTAATAAATCATGATTAAATGACCTACCTGTGCTTGGAGATCGGCTTAAGACACATGAGGAGCTGAGCCACTGTGTGGTCTCTAATGAACCCTGTTAAATTCAGCAGTCTCTCAACTTTAACACCATCACAGTCTGTCAGAACAGGAAGCCCGTTTTTGGAGGGTGCATTCTTTTATACTCTAAATCTGTTTTAAAGCAAGGCAGCTAATTGGTTCCAGGTTGTTTTTAAATCAACTTCTCATGTAATGATTAACTTTCAACAAAAATCACGTCTCTAATCCATTTCTTTAACTACTACCATCACTCAACCTGATTTTAGCTGTATGCAAATACATGGTATAATTTCTTGAAGCCCAGGATGATAAATTTTCCTGATGCACGGGGGAGGCATCCAAACCTTCACAGAAGACAAGCGTGATATTCAGCTTCAGTGAGAGAACACCTAGCAAAGAAGGGAGATGCCTTTTTGATGTTATAATTTGGTTTCTGCAGGTCTGCATCAATACAATTTCTTAAAAAACAACTGTTAGTCCGTTTCCAAATATTATTATGGAATGCCATATGGTACATAATTGTTGGGAAAGACAAATACCCTGCAAACACTTTACATTCCATAAGGTTACAACTAATAAAGAAAAAAAAAATTAGAAAAATGAGAAACTATTAAAAAAGCCAAGTTTTTCACTGTAATATAGTTATTTGAGGACTACAGTTTTTCATACTCTCATTCAATATATGTCTAAGGGTGAGTTACGAAAGCCTGAAAGACCTAACAGTCTGCTTTTTTAGAGTGTATTTTGTAAAATATTTAATCTGGATCCTTTATATAAACAGCTCAACAACTTTTAGTGCAAATGATCTGTCTACTCTGATTTTATTTAAGAGCTTCATTCACCACAAGCCCCCAGCCTGCTCAGAGAAATGGCAATTTTCAGAGAAGGGAGACTGACTTTTATTTTCATACACTTAGCAATCACTGAAAATCATTAACTGTAAATATAAACTGAAAAAAACTAGAAAACCGTCTCAATTTCTCATTAGGCCAGAATGCACTAAAACCATATAGCTTTTTATGATTTATAAGCTGTATTTTAAGCCTATATTCTGCTCTTCAAATATAGAAGAGCAGAATAGAATATAGAATACTATAGAATATAGACTACAGACTATATTCTGCTTTTTTTTTTTTTTTTTTTTACACAGCAGAAAAGATAACTACTTAAAAATAACTACTGGGAAGCATTTAATGCTGAAGTCCAATTCACACAGAGAAATGGCACACGCTATCACCGCAACTGGCAAAGACGTATGGTTTATGTCCGACCCAAAGGCTTTTAAAAAGGAGGAAAAACGCGGCATAGAAAAAAGAGTTTTTAACAAGTCTCCCCCCTCTCTGCCACCCCAGCAGAGCTTTGCCAACAAACCCGCGCACCTGAAGCACAGAAGCACTTGCAGATTTCTCCTCCCAGGGCTGCGGACTCCCCCCCGCCCGGCACGAACACCGACCCCGGGAGCAGCCGCCCCGCAGAGCCGTTCGAACCTCCCGCCCCGCCGGGCCCTTCGAACCTCCCGCCCCGCGGCGGCGGCGGCTCCGCCCACACAGCGCCGGCGGGCCCGGGCGCGGCTCGGAGCCCGCACAGCCCCGGGGCACCCGGCCGGGCCCTCTCGCCCTTCTCCCCACGCCGGGACCCCTCTCGCCTCTCCGGGATCGCGGCCGGGCTCGCTCCGCTCCGCTCCCCCCTCCCCGGGCGGTGTCCCCGGAGGCGGCCCCGCCCCCCTCAGCCTCCCCGAAAATGGCGGGCGGGCGGGCGCGCGCACGGAAACGGCCCCCGCCGCGCCCGCAGCGCGCACGCGCCGCTCCCGCCGCGGCGCTTCCGCCCTGGCCCGGCCCGGCTCGTCCCGCCCCGCCACGGCCCGGAGCGGTCCCGGGTAACGGCCCCTGGTAACGGCCCCGCCCGCGCGGCGCGGAGGGGAGGGGAGGGACGGGACGGGACGGGGCGGGGCGGGGCGGAACGGAGCGGGCGATCCGTGCAGGGTGAGGGTCCTGTCGGGCGCTGTCCGGGCGCACTTTTGGCCTCCGGGCCGGCCGGGAGGGACGGAGGGAGGAGGACCGGGCGGCCACAGCGTAGCGGCGGCGGCCGCTGCTTCCCGCTCGTCCCGCTGCCCCCGGCACGGCGCCAGGGCGGGTGTTGCAGGTTTGGGGGCAGAGCTGCCGCTTGTCACCCCCTGCCCGCCGGCCCTGAGGGTTCCCATCGGTCCGGAGGGTTCCCATTGACTGTGAGGGTCCCCCTCCGGGCTCTGAGGGCTCCCCCGGCCCCGAGGGCTCCCCCCGGCTCCCGCCTGTGCCGGCGGGAAGCGGCAGAGCTCGGGAGCGGCGGCCGCCCGGGTGTTCCCACCGCCAGGGGACCCGTGTCCCTTCCCTGGGAGGGGGGATCCTCCCGGGTCCTGCCGTGTTGGGAAAAGCAACAGGTGATCTCGGGCCTGGGTGATTTCTGCCCCGTCTTTCCTTTTGGCTCCCCACAGAGAGGGCAGAGCTGCCCCCTGTGCAGCAGTGCTGTTCTGGGCGCCTCAGTACGAGAGAGACGTGGAGCTTGTGGAGGGGGTCCAGTGCAGGGCAGCGAGGATGAGTGGAGGGCTGGAGCATCTCTATTACAAGGAAGGGCTGGGGGGTCTGGGGGACCTGGAGAGGTGGTGTCAAGAGGATGGAGCCAGGCTCTTCCAGGTGGTGCCAAGGATAGAACAAGTGGCAATGGACAGAAACTGATGCATGGAAAGTTCCCCCTTCTTTACTGTAGAAGTGACCTGAAACAGTTTGCCCGGAGAGGTTGTGGAGTCTCCCTTGTGCAATCCTGTGCAATGTGCTCTAGGATGGCCCTGCTTAAGTAAGGAAATTGGACTAGATAGGCTGCTTGTGGTCTCTTCCAGTTTATCCTTTCTGTGATTCTATGGGTCAGGCAGTGCTTTTCCAGTGTCCAGATGGGATGGTATAGGCTTCTTATGCACTGGCTGCTAGTATGTTAGGAGAGGAGCGGTGAATGTCAAAGATGCAGTCTGGGGTGGACATCTGGCTTGGACAGTCCCAAAAAATATACAGCATCCCACTGCTGTTCGTGATTCTGGGCTTCTTACTTCAGCCCTCTGAAATATCTGCCTTTAAGTTCAACTGATAGTGTTGTACTTCATCATTATTAACTGCTAGAGTTAATTTGTAATTAATTTATGACTATCTTTGTGATTGTTAAATGTATAATGCTATACATCAACTAAAGACCACAGATACTTTATTCCTCTTCTCACAGTCTTTGCTTTCTCCCATATCTTGTGTTCATCCCACCATAGGTCTGCTCTGATGTCTTTGCTCTGCCTCTATTTTGCCAGCTCTCATTATATGCATAACAATTGCTTGTAATAATTTGTAGCAATCCTTTGATTGTTTTTATAATTGGATCTGTCTTGGCCTTATTTTTTCCCAGTTGTATGTCCAGTTTTTATTCCTAACTGTATGCTCATACGTTCCATGATAGTAAAGTTTGTTTTCTCTATTAAATCAGTACTTTTGATTTGTCTTTCTGAATAACTGTTGGATTCGTGATTGAATTGTTCACATTCCTGTCATCACAAGTTTCCATTAACACATCTTACTTTATATTGCAGTATAAATATGAATTTATACTTAAGCTTTTAAATATGATGCCTGGTTCATTAAAAACACCTTCTGTTATCATTTGTCAATAGTGTCCGTTGTTGGCTTGTCATTATTCTATTAGGTGTCTTAAAATGTACTGATGTACATTTTTGCCAGTTTGTTTCCAATGTAGTATTGCACAGTTTAATAACCTTCAGATAGGTTGGATCAGCTGCTTTTCCTTTGCCTTGGGTAGTTATTCCCAAATTGTTGTTAGAGTTACGCTAAGTGGTGCTGAGACTGAAAGCAACTCTTTTCAACTAAAAACTTCATGAAGAAAATTAGGGGTATCTTGGTGCAAGAGTTTTGGGAGTAGTTAATCTAAAAAAAGGAACCTTTTCTGTCAAAAATATTGACATGATGTGAAGATAAAATTCAAATGTGTGTGTCATTTTCTGTGGTTTTATTTTTTTAAAATGTTGATTATGTCTTCCTTTGTCTTTTAAAGACAAGCTTTGTTTCCTGTAAGATCTTAGTGGATTCCTTGTTGCTGCAGTCAGTTTCCTCATTTCTTTTGGCTTTTTTGTACTCCCTGAACGTGCTACATCCATTGATATTTGTCGTAATTTCTGAGGCTACTTTTTGGCAGCAGTTCCAGTTAAGTTCTGTTTGCACTACTTAACAATTTTGGGGTGCAGACTATTCTGTCTTTTGTCTTCTTCACAGTTAGACTAGGTGAGTGATTTTTCTTGGTTATTTTGTTCTGTTTTCCACTGTCATGCTCTCTTTTTCTTAAGTGTTCTAATAGTATAGCAATAGAACTCATAGCCCTGATCTTTAGGTTGGGTGTTATTAATTATAACATTTTTGTTGTGTCTTTTCCTTTCTTTTTAGAGAAAGATTTCAAAGGAACAGCAGACTGACTGAAAATTTGTCTTCATATTTGGGGGATGGATATATGCCAAGAGCATACAAGTGAGCATTTCCTGGTCTGAGTAAATTGTGCATGGAAGCATGTTTCTGCAGTAAACCAAAAGTAGCATAGCAAAAGGTATGTAAACTGAATTGTGAAGTGTTTTTTTCCCTTGATTTCTATGTATATGATATTAATCTACATCACATTAAATGGATGTGACAATTTACCTGTAAATACCTCATGAAAATATAATAATAACAATAATATATATTAATATATAATACAATATATATTATAATATAATAATACATAAGATAATAATAATTATTATTGATTATTAGTAGTAGTAGTAGTAGCAAAATAATTAATAGCAAATTTTAATGCTCTAGTCTGTGACACTTGGTAGCATGACCTGTCTGACCTCCCGTCAGTTGAAATCAGGCAATAGTTTGATCAGAACATTAAGCTAACATGTAAACTGCTCAAAGAAACATCTTTTTCTCCACAATAACCCAAGCATACAGGTCTGCATGGTGAAATGGTTGGGGAACTTGCCTACTGTAGAAAGAAAAAAGTTTTTTCTTGCAAAGATTTTCAGCAGAATCAGGCCCTTGGGACACTTTATTATTTTGTTGCATAAAGAGATGCTTGAACTCAGGGGAATGAGCCAGAATCAGAAGAGAGGGAAGAAAGACTGCCCCTCTTGTGAGACACAGATTACTTATTGGCTCGGACCAACTCAAGTGTGTATGTGTGTGTGTGTGTGTGTGTGTGAGGAAGGAACAGGTTGAATGGCATGAAGGTGGAGTAGTGCCCTGTTCTATACCACAGCCCCTTGGAGCTTCTTTGGTCTGTCAGTCACTGGACACCAGGAATACTTCCCCACACCATCCCCTGAAGTCCCTACCTCAGCCCCAGACTGCCTAGAACACCAGGAGCACTGCCCCACAGCACACCCCAGACACCCAGAGTGGTCAGTGGGCCAGAATTCCTGCTTGGGGCCAGAGCAGATAAAACGAATGCCATGCTTTCATCGCATGGTCACAGCCCTGCCATCTCCTGGACTTTGGGTAGCTGGATCTATGCTGGGTCTGGGGTAGTAGCAATAATTTTCCCTTTCTTTATGTCTTCTCCTGTTCTTGATATTTAGGTAACTTAACCTGGATGAGTTGGATATTGCTAAATTGTGTGAGTTAGCATCTGCTAAGTCAATGCTTTGTGGAATGCTTTGTTTTGGTTGAATGTTACCCTTTAAACCTTTGCCAAGTTTTCTTGTTTTCTGAAAGTTTGCCAGTAAAAGTGTGTGATTTGACCTCCTGAGAAACGTGTGCAGTGTCTTCACCTGTGTCTGCACTCTCTCTCAAGGTAAAAGAACTGACCTCCCTTTTAATAAATACAGTGAGTGAAATTTTGGAACCTTGTATATTTTTAAAGTAAAACCCCTTAGATGAATTCAAAGGCTGAGCCTTGCGTCACTAGTGTAAGAGAGGGTTCTGTCTCTAACTCGCTACTATGTTTTTACATTGACCAGGGCAGTAATTAGTCTCTCTTGCAAGGGTGGGAGAAGCTTTAATGGGCAATTTAAACACCTAAGGCAGAGATACTTTGAAGCCCAGTGTCAGTTCAGCTTCCAGGAGCGCCCCCATTCCCGAGCCCAGCGATGGAACAAAATGGTCTGCGACCTGGGCTCTCTGCAGGGCTGTCTGCATCTGCCTGGGAGGCATTTTTGGGCTGCTGGCAGACAGCTTGGGGAGCCCTCAGGGTATGACTGAGGGCAAAAACGGGAGGAAATAGTTAGATTTCCCCTTGTCTAGACACTGGCTGCCTGGCCGATCTGCGCCCTGGAGGGGTCTGCCTGAATCTGAGCTAACCAAGGGTCACCCAGAAAAGGGTATGTAAGACCATACTCGGGGGTACCTGAGGGCCGGCCATTCCATCTTGGGCTCACCCAGGGTTTGAGCCTGACTGCTGGTCCCACTGCTGGTCCCACTGCTGGTCCTGCTCGCCTCTGCTCTCCTTGCCTCTTCACCCTGTCTGCCTCTCGCCCTCGCCTACCTGTTTTCTCCCTGAAGTTCTTCCCACTGGTGGTGCTAATTTCTTCTCCTTGCTTTAGCCTGCCCCTTTCCTTATCTCTCCCTCTCCTCCTGCATTTTTCCTTTTATTTGTTACCCCAATAAAGACAGTATCTGAGACCTAACATAAGGAGTTGCATGCCTGAATCTTACCTGCTGAGCAATCAATTAAAAGAACCTGGTTACAATTTCAAAACAGATTGTTTGAACAACTAGTTCTTATGACTAAAGTTGTAATTCAACAGTCTTCTTTCCACTGAGTTCTCTGTAGATTCTCCAAGTTATTAATCTTAAAACATTTAAAGAGAGAATGTAGAGCAAGACACACTGAGAAGCTCTGGGAGGGCCTGAGAGCTTTAACAAGGGGGCCTCATGGGGTCCTGAGGCTGTGCATGGCAAAACGGGGCCTGCTGTGCTGATCCACCCAACTTTCTCACAGATCATGTCATCTTCCTCCAGGAGGCAGGAGATCGTGTTAGGAACTGTTAGGATGACCTGCATGTGTTCTGTCCTGGATCATTCCATCTGTCCTGTGGAACAAGGAAGTGCTCGCTTGTTACCACTGCATATATCTGTGACTAGGAGTGTTTTTGCCTCTAAGCCCTCAGTATGTTTAGTTTTCCCACAGTCAATTTGGTCTCAAACCATGACATGTGGTACCAACTTTGGGCATGCAATGTCTCTAATGCTGGTCGTTCTTTCCGGCACCCCACCCAATTTTAAAAAAAAAAAAAAAGGAATATTTTTCTTTACTTTTTATAAATAAGCAACCTACTCTTAGACCACATGTCATGCAGTAATCTTTCTATAGCAGTGAATGTTAATTACATTTAAAGCCTCTGCATTTTGCTCTGGACTGAATTCTAGTACAAAGTTGAGTAGGAGAACATACTCCATTTCAGAAATGTTTAAATGTTAGAAAACTGTGCAGCTGATGTTAAGTTTTAGCCAGTTTTGGACAATTGGCAGTAGCTGACTACTACTACTAAAAAGTAAAAAGATTGTGCAGTGCCTTTGTGTAAACAGCACTTTGCTTCTACTTCGCGCAAGTGTGTCTACTTCCGTGTTTTGTGTACGCCTTCGAGACTCTAGGTATTAAAAATATAATATGTACTTTTGGGAGAATACAAAGCATGCCATAAGCTTAAAAGTTACAGAGAATGTGAAATTTTTATTAACCCTAATGTGTCTTTTAGTTTTATAAGATTTTAGTAAACCTTGTTACTTTTGCAATATTCATTTCAGACTGGTCCTATTAGTGCTGGAAGTCTGTGTGCAATTTATTGATTTGTAGAGAAAATTTGTAGGTATGTCCTCTGTATAGAGAATTGCTATCCTTCCTTAGAATAGCAGCATTTTGTTTACTGTGATCACATTACACTGCCTTGCATGTAAGAAACAACACAGGAACAATGCTATGAATCTAAATTTTCCTTTATTCTACTTTGTGTTCTGCATATTAATTTTGTAGGCTTTTGTCAACACAAATAATTAATACAGTTTCTTTTTGGCTGTGCAGCTTACTTTAATCATATCTGCATTGATGCTGCTGATCACACTGTCTTCGTTATATACTTTTGACTACCTGACCTTCAACTCCATTTCTAACCAAAAATAATTCTAGCAAATAATCCAAAGTCTAATGTACCAAGGAAAACAGAACTAAGGTTGATTTTACTGTTAATCAACAAATTCAACTTAATTAGGATTATGAAGCTATGTTTCTTTTGTTCTCATACAACTCCTTCATAATAAGCTTAAATTAGCAAGATGTCAGTTCTGAAAAAGTATTTTTTGCAATGTTTGCTATAATCTTAATATTTCTTTTATTGAAGTAAATAATTTGGTATGTCTGTGCTGTCACCTGTGGATATGTTTTCATCTAGAAGACTGAAACTTACAGTATTTCATTACTTTCATTTTTCAGTACTCATGGGTAAGAGAAAGGAAGAAAGTATTTCAAAGCCTGCCTCCCAGAAAAGACCGAGACGTGAATACACGAATGAACATAGTGATGAGTCTAATGAAGAAGAAAATTTTGAGTCATCAGCTGATACTAATGCCTCTTCACAGTTGGTAAGTTGTTTAAAAAGTCATAGAAACAAAGACAGAAGAAAAGGTTGTGCTTTTTGACATCAATGTCTTGGATGTAGGCTTTAGTGGAGGTACTGTCTGATGAGGACTTCTGCATGAGTTCATTCTGGTTTCTTTGGAGTCATCTAATTGTTGCAGGTGATCATAAAGTAATATTCTGGTTTTACAAAATGAATACTACTGAAGTTGTCAAGTAATCAAATAAAGAAAATGGATTTTGATAGAACCACATTATATTTTATGGTTGTAGTAACAGCATAGAAAATAGAAAACTAATTGTTTACAAGAAGCAAAAAATAATTGTTTGTTAGGCATAGCTGACACCTTTCAAATGTCTAAAAAAATCTAGTGTTTGAAATGCAAATTTTTGTCAAAATGAAACTTGGAAACAGGAATATTTTTTTTCTGATTTTTTGTTAATAGTTGAATTCGAATTTGATGGAGGATTTTTGATAAATAATTTCTGAGATTGAAAATACTGTCCTGTGTGTTATACTGTCCTGTGTATGTAGACTGGGCATTAGGAAACATTTCAGACACTGGACCAGACCTTCTGTGATGGGTTGACCCTGGCTGGACACCAGGTGTTCAGTAAAGCTGCTCTGTCACTGCCCTCCTCACCTGGACAAGAGAGAGAAAATACAAAAGGCTCATGGTTGAGATAAGGGCAGGGAGAGATCACTCTCCAGGGACTGTCACAGGCAAAAGAAATTCCACTTGGGGAAATTAACTGAATTCATTAGCAATCAAATCAGGATTTGAGAGATAAGGAGAAATAAACCCAAATTTTAACACACCTTCCCTCCACTCCTCCCTTTTTCCTGGGCTCAGCTTTTCTAGATTTTCTATCTCTTCTCCCCCCAAGCAGCACAGGGGGATGGGGAAATGGGGGCTGTGATCAGTTCATCACACATTGTCTCAGCTGCATCTTTCTCCTCATGAGAGGGCCCCTCACACTCGTCCCATGTTCCAGCATGGATCCCTTCCACTGGATGCAGTCCAGAAACAAGCTAATCCAGTGTGGGTCCTGCCAACAAACCTGCTCTGTTCTGGGCTCCTCTCCCTGTGGGGCTGCAGGTCCTGCCAGGGGCCTGCTCCAGTGTGGGCTTCCCACGGATTTACAGTCTCCTTTGGGATTCCACGTACTTCAGCATGGGCTGCAGGTGGCTCTCTGCTCCCCCATGGGCCTCCATGGCTGCAGGGGCACAGCTGCTGCACCAAGGTCTGCACCATGGGCTCCAGGGAAATCTCAGCTCTGATGCCTGGAGCACCTCTTCCCTCTGCTGCACTGACTTTGGGGTCTGCAGGGCTGTTTCTCTCACATATTATCACTCCTTTTTTCTCTGGCTAAAATTAAAATTGCTGTTTCTCCTGAACTCTTATCCCAGAGTTGCTACCACTGTGGCTGATGGGCTCGGCCTTGGCCAGCAACGAATCCATGTTAGAGATAGCTGGCATTGTCTGTGCATATGGGGAGTCTTCTGGCAGATTCTCACAAGCCACACCTGTAGCCTCCTGCCCCCTACTACCAAAATGTTCCCACCCAAACCCGGTACAGATTCCTAGAGAAGTGGTCAGTGTCAAAAGCCTGCTGGCATTTAAGAGGCATTTGGACAATGCCCCAAATAACGTTGGTTTACTTGGTCAGCCAACTCTGTAGGATCTATCGTCTTAATATTTTATGTTATATTAATTATAAGTTAGTAATGGAGAGAACTGAAAGTTACTATGAGTGAGCAGTCAGCTTTGATAACTATTTTCTATTTTATTATATAACTGCTGTGTAGCAAGCAACTAGATAGTGCTATGAAACTCTTTTGTATCCGAGTAGCTTGTAATCATTGATGTTTTATATCATACTGTCATTTTAATGCTCATTATGCTTAAAATATATAAACTATCTAATTAAAATGCATACATAACTCCAGTTTTTATGTTCATTCTTTAGTCTGCCAGTGAAGTTGGGATAATTGAAAGTATCCAGCTGAAGAACTTCATGTGCCATTCAAATCTGGGGCCTTTTCAGTTTGGATCAAATATCAATTTTGTTGTTGGAAGCAATGGAAGTAAGTATTAATTGTACAATTTCTTTGTCAAAGAACACTTTCGTTAATAATTTCGAAGACTTAATTTTTATTTGAAAAAGAATTGTTTGCCATCTTTTGCTTCTGAACGTGGGAGCCACACATGTCTATCCCAGTAGTTAAGGTCGATGAAAGAGTTAGGTCTTAAATGTGGAGATTTTTGCTGAATATAATGTGAATACAAATATTTTTATAGCTAAATAATATATAAATTTATATTTGAACTCAATGTGTTTATTAGTGTTTATTATGTGTATGTTTATTAATAAACACACAGTAACTGTCCAAGTGTCTGAGGGCCCTTCACTGAGGCTGGAGGAGCCTCAGTGGTTGTACTGGGGGAATTGGAGTAGCTGCTGATAGTTACTCAGTGTCAAACAAGATCTGAACCACATTCAGCAACATCCTCCTTTCTGATGGTTTTAACTTCCCAAAGATATTCAAAATTTTCAGAATTCTCAAATGCTGTTGTAATTAGCTGGAGAAGAAGGAGAAGGTTCCACCCTCGTAAGCTGGTTCTGAGGTGGGAAGGTAGGCGGTGTAATGGTGAAGAGATGTCGCTGGGTGGCCCCCGAGGCCAAGGCATGACGGAGATGCTCCGTGCACGGATCAGGCGAGGCTCGTGACCAGCAGCTCTGTCACACCATATGAGCAGTATTACAAAGCACTACAAAACGATAACCTTAGCCAAGGCCCCAGAGGTGCTAAACACCAAAACAGGGAACTCCTGCAAGGAAGGTGTTTTGAGAACCAGCACAATTACTCTGAGAGCAAATGAAAAAACATTGTGACCAGCAACTATTAAGCTGAATTCTAATAAATGCTTATATCAAATTTATTTTAACACACTCTGGTCAGATCTATCATTATCTGAACCCTACGAGCCCCACGATGGGTGCCAAAAAGGACTGTTGTTTAATCCCAGTTGGGACCTAAACACCATGCAGCCACTCACTCACTCCCCACATCCCCCAGTGGGTTTGGGAGGAGAATCTGGAAAAGATTAAACCTGTGGTTTTAGATTAGGACAGTTTAATGATTGAAATAAAATACAATAGTAATTGTAATGAAAAGCAAAAAGAGAGGAATAAAAGCCAAGAGAAACAAGTGATGCACAATACAGTTGCTCATGACCAGCCCATCCTGGAGCAGCAATCAGCATCTCCCAGCCAATACCCCCAGTTTATGCACTGGTCATGACATTCTGTTGTATGGAATATCCCTTAGGCCACTTTGGGTCAGATCCTGGCCATTCTCCCTCCTGTCTGCTTGTGCTCCTCCTGGCAGAGCATGAGACCCTGAAGAGTCCTTGACTTTGGGTAAACACTACTTATCAACAACCAAAACATCAGTCTGTTACCAGCATTATTGTCATGCTGAACCTAAAACACAGCACTGGACCAGCTAGTAGGAAGAAAAGGAATTCTATCCCAGCAAAATCAGGACACTACATCACGTAGAAACTATTATAGTAGAAGGAGATGATACTTATTTTTACAAGCTCACTTCCTGTGGAGATAGAATTAAAAGAATTAAAACATAAATTTTGAAAGAGAGCTTGAAACCTTTCAGATAGTTAGATAAATGGTAATACATGTTTGATTTCTTTTGTTGTATATGTGGGTTTAATATGTTTTTAAGGAAGGGGAGATTCCTTCCTCCTGACCTAAGACATGTTGAGTGCATTTGCTAAAGAGAAGTAATAAGTTTGGCTCAGCATGTAGGGTGTTTTTAGGGAGAACCTTAGAAATGGCTGATACTTTCCTAGTGTTATATATTTGTTCAATAAGGACAGAATTTGGACTTTTAATGCATGAATACATATCCAGTCAAACAAAAATCTGTAATGCGGGTGAACTGGAGAAGAAGTTACAAGAACTTCTCTCTAAAACAAGTTCAATGCTTCTTTTACAGGTGGGAAAAGTTCTATATTAACTGCTCTTATTGTTGGACTTGGTGGAAAAGCCACTGCAACTAATAGAGGTTCCTCATTAAAAATGTTTATTCGAGATGGAGAGACGTAAGTAAAACTTCTTTAGTTTTCAAGTAGCATACATTGTTTAATCATTCAGGTTAGCTGATGAGTTTTTTCTTCACCTTCATTTTCTGCATCTTATTGGTTCCACTAGGCTTGAATAAAAAGCACAACACTGAATTGACCATATTTAAACAAACTCTCCCCAAAAACTGCAAACAAAAAAACATTAGAAATTTTAGCAGTACACCATTATTTCCGAATATTGTGGGTTTAAAACCAGCTGGAAATTAAACTCCAAACAGCTGCTCCCCTTCCCCACCCCCAGCCCACTCCAGTGAGAGAAGGATGAAGGCAGAGATTATGGGTTGGGATAATGATTTACTGGAAAAGAACAGCAGTGAGATAAGAAAAACAGACAGCAGCAGCAACAATACTAATAACAACAATGTGTAAAAGAGGGTGATTACATGCAAAATGCTCACAGAGTCTGTGACTGCACCACAGCCCAAGCCTCATGGCTCCCAAGACAAAGAAGAAAATGGTGGGTGAAAGCATCTGTGTCCTCCTGCTCCAAGTCTAGGACAGTGCTTAAAAAAACCTCAGTGGTAGACAAATCACCTGCACCCTTGCTCCCTTCCCAAGCCATAGACAATGAAAACAGTGTTGGACAAACCCCCCCGGTAGAACTGGAGCCACCCCATTGCTCCACTCGCTGCCTGCTTTCCCCGGAAGAAAGGAACAAGGCAGCAGTTCTGTGTAATGTTCCCCTTTTCTTCCACCCCCAGCAACATCCCCCACTGACTACACAGGTGAGAGAGAATAACAACCACGCTGTCGTCATGGCACCTGTGAGAAAATTAACTCTAGCCTAGCCCAAACTAGCACACTGAACTAGCTAGCACTGAACTAGTCCTCTGTATTGCCCTGTTGTCATGTATTACTTCCATTATGTAACTGAATATCCTACAGAATAATTGAGTGCATTAGAAAAAAAGGAAACTACTTACTGTTTTGTAATCATCAAGGTTAATTATTTTTCAGTCTTTCTGTTGACATGAGTGAATATACGGTATAGAGATCTAGACTTGTAGGTGGATATTGAAAAATGCAGGAAGTGGATTCATGTCTGCTGTGAGAGTGGGGATAACATGTTCAGGGGAATCAATAAGAAAAATAGCAGGTTTAGGAGCTTGCATTTAACTCAGGTTCCCAGGCATTTCCTTTCAGAGGTGCTTACAGTAAATTATTGGCAGTACCTTCCTTATGTGTTATTAACTTACTGTTTCAGCACTCGAGAAACAGAAAATAGGAATTCAGAAGTGAAACCATGTCTTACCTTTTCTAGAAGAGTGCCTTAAGCATTCTGGTATATATTACTATGGTTAGGCTATAGAAGCCAAGCAACTATTTTGTACAGAAGGAAGGTTTGAAAACAGAACAACCAAAAAACAACTTGAATCTGTAACCTAAAAATGAGGGCACTCACATGGGAAGGGAAGGTGGGGGAAATCTGCTCTCACAACTGTTTACTTTTGGGTCATGACTTAGCTTGAAGCTATTGCATGAAGAAGATGCAAATGGTCAGTGTATGGCAGCCTTTCTGGATGTGTCTCTGATGCTGTTTTGTCTTAAACAACATAAATATATATTGTTCTGATTGGTACTATGACTTGCAGTTGTGACCTGTAGGAGGTATGACAATTTCTATGTAAAATTAGAATGTTCTGATTTTTTCTGTTAGATTTGAAATTCTTTTCTGTTGTCTTATTATTTTTGGGTTTTCTTAGTTCTGCAGATATTTCCATAACTTTGCGAAACCAAGGCAGAGATGCTTTTAAACCAGAAGTGTATGGTAACTCTATTATTGTGAATCAGCACATCAGTCAGGATGGAAGCAGAAGTTACAAACTGAAAAACAAATCTGGTTGGTCATAGTTTGCTTTGTTCTCAGTCTGAGAAGTTCTTTAAATGTTTTCATTGCTTTAAATGATGTTAGTAAAGGATGATGTTTCCCATTTCATAGAATCATTCAAAGATTATGACAATGTCCATTTTTTGTGTGTTCACCTCAGGCTAAGAATATTTTAGTATGTATTTATTAGTATGTATGGTTCTGCATTATGTATTTTTTTTACAAAAATTTGCTTGTATGATGAGAGTGAAAATAGTTTTTAGTATTTCTGAAGTTCTATTATTTGCTGATTTACCTAAATTCTGTCACAGAACATTTATGAGGCAAAGAGGGACTTGAATTAGAAGTTTTTCTGTGCAAATGCAAATACATTGGAGAAAAACCCAAAACAATAAGTGTTTCTTGTTTAGGACTAAATTCGTGTTACAAAAAGACTAATCTCATTTTTTACATTGCTACATTGAACAGAAGACTGGGGCATTGTATGTGTCTTTTCTTTGGACCCGTTGCTATTTTTCCTTTTTTTTTTCCATTAGGGACCTTAATTTCTTCAAAGAAAGAGGAACTCATAAGAATACTGGATCACTTTAATATACAGGTAGTTGTTGTAGTGTTTAAATTCCGTGCAATTTAAGACCTCAGCATGCGATATTATAATTCAATTAAAAAGCAATGTTTACTCATTTCCTTAAATGAGAGAGGCTTGCCCATTCCATGTTGTTTCAAGATCAAATGCATCAGTGGAAGAAAAATTGAAATTTATACCTCATACAATGCAGAATAAGAATCTGTCCCAGACAGATAAATATTTGCTATCATCTGTGAGCCATGAGTCATGTATCTCGTTGATGAAAGTCTTAGCATAGGTTTCTTTTGCATCTGGAGGGGTTTTTTATGCTGATTATTTCAGTTTTTTCTGTGGAAGAAATTTGAGTGTGTTTCTACTGCTTAAGTGATTAATGAAAGATCAGGTAGTGCACATGAAGTTTAAAATATTCAACACACTTAGAATTTCAAATAACATAAACTTCTGTTAGAATGTTTGTTTTGTTTTCTTTTTTTTTCCGTGGAAACGTCTCTAAGAATATATGAGTCGATTCATTGCATTTAATGAGAAATACAACATTGGACAAAATTTCTAATGCTGATCTTGTTAAATAAATGGAATTTACAGGCACTGTCTTTATAGAAGTCATCCTCCTGGAAGCAGTTCCTTAGTTGTCCTTGCCGTGGTTCTATTTTGTTTTTGATGGAGTTGGATTTCTAAATTTTCTGTTTGTTATTGGTTTTGTTTGATTTGGTTTGTTTGTTTGGTTTTTTTAAGAGGTGAGAGGATTAGAAATCTTAATTTCTGAATCTTAGTTTATTACTGAATTGTAGTAAATAGAACAAGGAGATGGTTTGCTCACTCTCATGGATTTGCATTTGCAGTTACATGATAACTGTTCTATTTAAAATAAAATGAAAGTGATTCGTTTTTGCAGGTAGATAATCCTGTGTCTATTTTAACCCAAGAGATGAGTAAGCAGTTTTTACAGACTAAAAGTGAAAGTGACAAGTATAAGGTAAGAAAAATAATTGAACATTTTGATTAAACATTAAAGTACAGATTTCAAAATTTTAAGGTGGCATTTGGAGAAAAAAAAATGAGATTCCTTAATTTTAATAATCTGTTCTGGGTTAACTCAGGTAAGCAGCTAAATACCACATGACCACCTGCTCACTTCCCTTCTGTGCTTTCCTTCAGCTTGGGATGGGGTAAGAGGAAATGAAAAGTAAAAGAAATTAGTGAGATAAGATAAAAATGCTTTAAAAAATGAAGCTGAAAGAAGAGAGAAAGAAAGTGAAAGAAAACAAGAGACGCAAAGGCAATCGCTCATCATGTCCTATTGGTAGGCCACTGCATGACCAGTTCCCAGGCAAAAGATCCCTAATCTGCCTAAACCCTCTCTTATCCCTTTTTTTTTGTTGAGCATGTCTGTTCTGGTTTGGGCTGGAATAGAGTTAATTTTCTTCGTGGCAGCTAATACAGGGCTGCCTTGTGGATCTGTACTGGAAACAGTGTTGATAACATGGAGATGTTTTTGTTACTGCTGTTTCTGTAAATGCTGAGCAGTGCTTATACAGAGTCAAAGCTTTTCTGTTCCCCACCCCACCAGCAAGGAAACTGGGGGTGCACAAGTTGCAGGGAGGGGACACAGCCAGGACAGCTGACCCCAGCTGACTCAGGGGATATCCCAGACCTTATGGCATTGTGCTCAGCATATAGAGCCAGGGGAAGAAGAAACACTTAGAAGACATTTAGAATGATGTGTTTGTTTTCCCAAATCAATGTTAGGTATGACGGAGGCCTAATTTCCTGGATATGCCTGAACACCTGCCTGCTCATGGGAAGTGATGAATTAATTCCTTGTTTTGCTTTGCATGTGTGTGTAGCTTTTACTTCATTAAATAATTTTTATCTCAACCCATGGGTTTTCTCGCTTTTACTTTTCTGATTCTCCCCCCCATCACATCAAGGGGAAGTGAGTGAGCGGCTCTGGGGGGCCGAGTTGCTGGCTGGGGCTAAACCATAGCAATAAAGTTTTATGGGGTGGCATATCTCTCTGGTTAGTTGGGATCACCTGCCTGGTTGTATCCCTTCCCAACTTCTTGCACACCTGACCAGTCTACTCACTGGGAGGGCAGAGTGAGAAACAGGAGGCCTTAATGCAACAGCTAAAATATTAGTGTGTTGTCAGTATTGTTTGGATCACACATCAAAATTACAGCACCGTAAGAGTTGCTATGAAGAAACCTAACTCCATCCCATCCAGAGCCAGTACTGTCTGATTGTAGGAGTCATGCACTTGCACAAACAATTTTTTTTTGAAGTTTGTTCTCCCTAAAGAGATTGATGAATTTAAATTTTAGGACACTACTGACTTAGTTCATTGCTCAGAAATACCCCTGTCACAAATGAGTGTGTTAGGTTGTTCAAAGAACCACCAGCACAGGTGTCAGCAAATACAGGTTTAATATTGAAGTTGAAAGTGTGATAAAGTTTGTTGGCAAGGCTCACTCTTCTACTCACCTCAGTGGTTAAAGCACACAGACTAAAACATGTAATCAATCAAGCTACAACTAAAATCAACCTAAAATGATCTACATGGAGGCTGGCAATGGGAAATGGATAGGGATAAAAAGGAGTGAAGGAGACCTTCCTGTTAAGTTACAAGGTTCAGAGTGGACCCCCTTGCCAAATTTAGCCCTGGACTTCACGAACATTTTAGGTATAAAGGTTTTGACAGCACTTAACCAATAGCCTAATTTAAAAAATTTAACAAAAGATTCTTATAGAATTTACTATAGCACAATAGTAACTCTCTTACAGGCCTAATTTACTTAAGACAATGACACTCATAATACGTTTGCTAAAGCTTATTCACACTTGGACACCCACAGACCTAATGAGTATGTATAGGATGTATCCCTGTGAAAAATCCTCCTCCAGTTCAGGGAAGTACTCACATTGGATGCCTCTGTATCTTCTCAACAGGTTGATCCTTGAGGAGTGAGGGTATCAGCCCAGGCTCTGTTGTCAGCTTTTGGCAGCACTCTTCCAAGTAAATTTGAGAGCTCACTGGCTTACAGAGGTGTCCCACTCAGAAGGAGATACTGGCCACAGCTCAAAGGATCTCAGGACTGCTATTTATAGGGCTACAAGAGAGTGGGCTTTAGTCATAGTAATGTTTCATCCTGGCTGAAATTTGGGACTGTAACTTTCTTTGAAAGTTCAGTAACAAAAATGTTGTTCCACTTGAGTTGTTATTCAGGCAAGAAAAATAAGTTTCCAAGGCAGTTTGTTAAAAACAGGAGCTCATCAGACAGCATATACTCCTGGGAGCAGACAGTGTTTCTGATAAGCTCATGAGAATCTGAGCCCGGGTGCTGTTTGTGAAAGCCAAGTCCTAACGCGTATTTCTGATTCCGCAGTGTGGCCCAAGAAGGGGGTGAAAGTTGTACCACCACAACCCCATCAGTTACTTTGGGTATCATTCAACATGCAGAGAAGCTGGGATGAACGGCTTAGATAAGGTGCAGAACCTGACATCTGCATCTTTTTATTCCCTTCTAGTTTTTTATGAAGGCAACTCAGCTGGAACAAATGAAAGAAGATTATTCATGTATTGTGAAAACTCAAGAAAATACACGTATTCAGATAGAACAAGGAAGAGAGGTATGTAAAAGTTAAAGTAATTATTAGTATGGATCTCGGCACTGAAAAAACTGTAGGAGTGAAGCTGCATAGTTTTGATTTGATTAGGTCTTAGTGACATTTCATTTAAAAACCCAAATCTTTCCAAGATTTCTTATTACATCAGAGCTTTTTGCACTCATAATTGAACCTCTCCTTTTCTTTTTTAAGCGTCTAGAAGAACTTAAGCAGCTTTATTTAGCAAAAAAGGAACTTTACAAAAGCATTGCGTTTGTGAATGACTTGCGAAGTTATCTTGAAGATCTGAAGCATAAGATGGCGTGGGCAGTGGTAAATGTCTTGCTAAAATATGTTTGTTCATATGAAATGTGCTTCATTCCCAGACATTCTGATACATGCTAACGTAAGTTTCTCTTTAGGTGAGTGAGATGGAAAAAGAAATAGAGCCAATCAGAGAAGGCATCAAAGCTGAAGAGGCAAATACAGAGTTCATTCAGAAGGTAGAAGAATGTCAGGTACGTATATGGTTTAAACCATCTATCACTGTAGTTTTAGTCACTCCCTGACTTAGAGATGTTATGTAGGTTTTCTCGGGTATCATTGCCTGTAGAAAAGATCAGTGATGTCAGGAGACCTCTGGAAGTCTTTTGAGTTCTTAAGACATCTGTAGGTAGCAAGAAAGAGTAAGTTTGTCAAATATTCAGATTCACCTATGAAATATATACTTTTACAGGGAAACATTAGGCATCATTATTGTGAATTTAGAAAGATTAACTGGTTCCATCTTCCCTGCCATGGACAGGGAAACATCCCACTAGATCAGGTTTCTCAATGCCTCATCAGCTTGGCATTGAACACTGCCATAGATGAGGCATCCACAGCTTCCCTGGGCAATCTGTGCTAGTGCCTCACCACCCTCACAGTAAAGAATTCATCCCATGTATTTAACCTATATTTCCCCTCTTTCAGTTTGAACCCATTACTTCCTGTTCTGTCGCTACAGATGATGAAGAGTCTCTCTTTGGCTTCTTTGTAGGCCCCCTTCAGTTGCTGGAAGGCTACTATGAAGTCTCTATGCAACCTTTTTTTTTCTTCAGGCTGAACAGCCCCAAAACTTTTGAGTCTGTTAAAAGTCCTTCTCCAAACTTTCTTTATTAGCATGCATTTTCCTTTAAAAAAATGTTTTTTGTGCAGGTTCTTTTCTAGTTTGGGTTTTTTTTTAAAGTATTTGTTTTACAATTGAGGCATTTTTGCATGATGGTGAATTGGTATTGAAGGTGCTGACGGTATTGAAGGAACATTGTCCAGATACTGGCTTAATTTCTTTTGATATCATGTTACTTTGCCGTATTGTATCAAGAGTCCTGTGTTTGAGTAAACCATGAGATAGAAAAAAAGTTGCTGTTTACTTCACAGATTTGGTTGTCTGTTGCTTTCCTGAGGATGTCCATTTATTAATTTTCATCTTTGCATATCCATAGTGGCAATGAAAAATTTTGCTCCATTAATACTTGTATATCATTCTCTTTTTTCCACCAAAGGTAAAAGTGAATGAAGCAGAAAAAAAGTACAAAGCAATACAAGACAGGTTAGAAACAGTAAGTGAAGAAGCACAAACCCTTCATCCTCAGTGCATAACTTTGAAGGCCGAAGTTCAGGCAAAAAGAAAAGCAGTCAATGAAACCGAGGTAGGCAAAAAGAACTCCCAAAATTCTTACCAATTTAAAGCTGTAATTTTGTTCATGATCTACCCTTCTGTACTTCTCCATATGCGTCTTGGCTTCCTGAACTCATAGTGCAGTTCAAAACAGGTGCAATTTCCTGCCTGACTGACAAGTATTTTCTGTACCTGGGCCCTGGGGCTTGTATCTTTACATAGGTGTTAATCAGTGTTAAGCTTAGGTCAAAATAAATAAATAAATTTAATTCTTGAAAATCAGGTTATGTTTGTCTGGTTTGGTGCAGTTCAGTATTTACTCAAAACTATTGTTCTTTTTGAAATTATTTCTTTCTTCTGTTTCTTAAACTACTGTATCCTATTTCCTTCACAGGTAGTTTATAATCGTTTCAAAACAGAGCTAAAACGTCTGGGAAAAGATGATGAACAGCTACGTAAACTAATCGAAGAACTGAAAAGCAGGTAAATACAGATACAGTGATATTGATGTATGTTTATTATAGTTATGAAAGAAGTGAACTCTTCTGATTAATGAGAAGATCCGCAGTAATAGAAAATAGTTATTTTGTCCTTAGCAGTATCCAGTTAAATATTTGAATATTTCTGATCTTATTTCTTTGCATGCCAAGATTTTTACTAGAATATGATGAGGTAATTGGGTACCAAAAAAGAGATTTTTTTTGTTAGTGATAATAGACATTTTCTAGCTTCCATGATGTCGCAAAACAAGTATGACTTAAGCTAACTGCAATGGGAATGTAACTGGGGAGAGTTACACGTAATTACAAATTTTAAAAAAAAATCAAAATTGGCATTTGTGCCTCGTAGATCTTGTAAATGCACAGAATGTCAAATGTAACTTTCTGATGCATAAATCCTTTGTCTGCTACAAGTAATAAAGTTCACATCACTTATAAATCACCAGTATGGTGTTAAAATATTGAAGTATGATCTTTTCTAGTGCTAATCAGGTTTCAGAGCCTGAAAAATTGGAAAGACAAAGGAAAATCACGCACTTAAGGGAACAGTTAAAGGCATTCCGTGATGAAGAAATAATGCTTGGTCAGCAGATGGATCAGTTCCAGCAGGCTATATATAAGTGTAGGGAAGAACATGCTAGACTCAGGTAAGTTATGCTTTTTGAATGTAACTGTTTTACCTTTGGTCTAAGTTGTAGAGAGAGATCCCTTATTAGGTACGTGCATTTCCTGAGGTATCAGGCTCCAGTTTTGGTTTGATTTTTCTTTTATCCCCTTGTTTGTCTTAGCACTTGCTAAGCTTTTCTTTTGATACTGCATGACTTAATTGAAAAACTTATGGAAAATTAAGAAAACTGTTTTGTCATTAAAAGTGAAAGGTTTTAGTAATTTAAAATCAGATATAAATCCAGGCTGTCAGTTTAATATCCTTCTTTCTTCTTTCCACTATCTGCATCTTAGTCTCTTATCATCCTATGGGCAGACTATGATTTCAAGTTTTTTGGTGTAGTTTAATACACTGATACATCCTGATATGATGTCGCAAGACATGTAACACGTTATAAGAAAATAGGTACACTTAGGAGCAATTATTGCATCTCTGTTTAAGGCATATTCATAGAGGCTTTGAGGCAAGTGGTTCAAATACCAATTTAGCCCTTATCTGAACTAGAAAAACAAAGCACTCTGGCTTTGATTTGAAAACCTGAATTTGAACAGTATTACTGGAGAGGATTATGGCAATGTCATTTATTGGCTTGAGGGATTTGAGAATTGTTGCTTAGTGCACTTGGTGTATTAGTTTAAACATCTTTTATCAATTATTATAACCAACACTAAGTTTGTGTTCTGTTGATGATCTATGTAGAAGACAGTGAAATTGAAGCATATAATTAGAAATAAAATAAGTTTATTATAATTTTTTTAGAAATAGAAAGGTTTTATAAAACAGTTGCAAAGCAGTAATTTTCTCTCTTGCTTTTTTTGTCTCATGTTTCTTGAAACTATACAAATATTATTACATGTGTGTACCTAGCTGTACATTGAACTACTGACATCTTGATACACTGTGCTACTAGTAATTGAAAAACAGGGCTTTATAATTATTTTAGTCCAATTAAAGCTCTATAACTACTTCAAAAAAATTCTGTTGTCTTAGGAGAGAAAACACAGAAGCGCAACAAGCACTGGATGCCAAACAGAAACAGCTGAGAGAGCTGAAATATAGTAAAACAGATCTCTTGAGGAGATTTGGACCCCATATACCAGGATTTGTTGAAGCAGTTGACACAGCCTATAAGCAAGGGCGCTTTAAACAGAAACCTCTTGGACCTGTAGGTAAGAATAACTGCTGAAACAGACACATTTTCTCATGGGATGTCTTTTATGGATGCTAATGTAAACAGCCATCTTTTAGGAAAACTGTTTGTTCTTTAAGGAGCTTCAGATACATCTTTTTCTTCTGTACTTCCTGGACTTGAAATTTTATCCTGGTAAGTTATCTTTTGCTTCTGTCATGAACTCAGGAACATCTACTGATTTTCCTCACTTTCCAGCTGTTTTTGTTGAGGTATTTTATGTAGAAAAAATGGTAAACTCTCAGTGCACCCCTCCAACCCCCATATCCTCAAAGCATCAGACTACTGTGCTTTGGGTGCTTGTTCCTCAGTGGCTAGCACTGTCCAGGTCTTGGACAGATTTTGTTCAAAATGTCCAGTGGATGACTTGTGGGCTCATCAAAATTGAGATGTTTCGCGTGGAGCAATTCAGACAGATCCAACTGAGATTTTCTTGGCAAGTAGGCTTTTATTTGTTTTCTGTCCAGCTCTGACAGTGGCTGCTATTTTCAGTTTGTGAATGAGAGCAAAGGCTTCAGCATATTCTGGATGTAAAGGCCAAACACTAAAGTAGGTAGCATTTACTGCAGAGTAAGAACTTGTACTACTGATATAATGGAAATCTTCATGTTTATTAAAAGTTGCAGCATAGTTGTTCCTCTGCTTTCATCCTTAAAGCATTAAATTGTTGTTACGCTGTCTTTGCCTTGATGCACTACTGCTGAGGTGCTGGAAAATTGATACCCTAATGAAAGTTAGGGTAGTGACTTGTGTAGCCCTCCAACTGTGTGTAGGTGTTTCTAGGAAGAGAAATTACATGTTTGTAAGGGTAGCCTGTCTGTTGCGGAGTTTTTTATCTTTTAGTCAACTTCTTAATTTTTTTTTTCCTACTTGTAAGAAGGGTTTATTTTAGACTCTTAAAAAAACATGCAGCACAAGAAAACAAGAGCCTTGGGTAGCAAAAATGCACTACTGAGTGTTTTGTCATGGAACACAGCTCCTAAAGCCTTGCCTCTTACGTTTATTTAGGTGCTTTCATTCATGTAAAAGATCCTGAGCTGACCTTGGCTGTTGAAGCCTGTTTAAAGAGCCTGGTTCACGCGTTTTGCTGTGATAATCATAGTGATGAAAAAACTCTTCAGTTACTGATGTCAAAACATTATCCACCTGGACAGAGACCTCAAATAATTGTAAATAGATTTCAGAATAAAATGTATGATGTGAGACAGAGGTAAGTTATGTTTTGAATTTTTTTTTCTTAGCCTTAATGGTTCAAATTATTAGTTGAAAAGAACTTTTTTTCTTTTTTTTAAGGAATCTCATGTGAGTTTTATGAATGGTCTTTTTTCTTCTTTATTTCAGAGCTGTTTATCATCCAGAATTTCCATCAGTACTAACAGCACTGGAAATAGATCATGTAATGGTTGCCAATTGTTTGATCGATGTGAGGAGTATAGAAAAAATCCTGTTGATTAAAGTAAGGCTTTATGCTCCCTATTGCCTTTAAAAAAGCTTGTTTTCTCTGTATGGAGCATCTGGCACTTCAACTGGTAGTCTCTGTAATGCATAAAAGAGGTAGAGCAAGTTTTGTTTCCCTCCCTGTCACTGAGGAGAGGTGAGGACCCTGATGAGATCAGTTATCGGTGTTACCAACATGCACACAAGGACCAAACCACTGGACAGCTCCCAGTAAGGCCCTCTTGGCTTCAATAAACAGTCCATATCCCACTTCAAACATTATTTTCTACTGTTGGCAATACAAGGGTAAACTGACAACCCATAATGGATTCAGATAGTGCGATTTATTTAAGAATCAGCAAGGTTAGAGCTTTTATTTTCATACACTGACTTGTTGCCTCCCACTCCAACACTGCCTTCACAGGTCATGGAAGGTCAGGCAAGAATCCTTTCAGTTCCTGCTGGGCATCTGCTCACAGATACCCATTTGGGTGGTCCCTGGGTATTCCCTGGAATATGTCTCTACAGATCTGTCCCCATGAGTTTTCAGGATCTTCCCTGTTTATTTCTGGGTTGTTCACCACCACCTTTCTGGGCCTCTAGGAGCTGTAGTTTGCCAGTCTACACAGTCTGTGTGTGTAATCAGCCTCCTAACAGCTGGCTCTGTCCCATGTTTCTCTGTTAATTGCTGGCTTCAGGATGTGTTGTCCAGGTGTTAACCAAAATTTGCAACCAGCCTCTACCAGTTGTACCTAGCAGGTGGTAGCTAAGTACCAGGTGTAGCTGTTGCAGGCTTGTGCTTGAAAGTTCCAAGTTCCCTTTGTGATGTTCAACCACCCACTCCTACATGGAATTATCAGCCACATTGTTAGTAGTCACAGTCTAATTTATTGTTCACCTACTGCAACAATGAGAGCCCCTTTGGAGTCTGCAGTGTTAAAGCATTTGAGATGAGAGAGTGCAAGTAAACATGGTTCTTGGTAGAGCCTGGTGAAAAAAAAAGTCAATAATTAAGTAGGTTTTGAATGATGTGATTGACTTTGCAACAGTCTTTGAATTAAGATTATATAGTATTTTGATAACAAACTGTTTTTTGGTCACCATGAAAACATGTTAATGAACATGTTTCTGGCCCTATGTGATTTCTGATCTTAAATGATTTTTGATTTTCTATTACCACTGAAGTTCCTGCAGATAAGATTACAGGTAAAATGTTCAAAGATAAAAATAAAATGTGTATGTTTTTATTTAGAGAAGGCAGGGTATTCTATAAGCAAGCAGAACTAAGGACACTTTTTGTGGATTCTATTTTTCTCCAAAATCTCTTGTCCCAGTTCGTCCTCTGACATTCCTGCTGGAAAAGAGGCAGTTCATGCTCTGTCAAGTGCAGACTGTTTATCAAGTGTGGCTGTCACTGAATGGGATATGTACAGCTGAACTTTCTAGGCTCTTCTCAGGCAGGGATGTTATTTTTGTTCTTCCCCTTCTGCCTTACCTAACCACTGATTTTCATAATGTTACCATCTTTGAGCCCTACCTGCTTCAGAATAGATAACATGATTGCCTTGGACAAAGGCACTTGTGACCACTTTGGCACTGTCAGTGGTTTTTTTTACCAACATGTTTGTTGGTAATGTTACCAACATTGAACTTTAATTGAATATTGTTTGATGTACTTCATACCCTGCTTTAGAAGATTATTTCCTGCGTGTTTATTCCTGCATGTTTGTTCCACTTCTGACAATTAAATAGACCTGTGCATAGTGACCTTTTGATTAGTGTTTTGGTTTTTTTTTTCCCCTTGTCAAACTACAAGGGACTAATTAGACCACAGTAGATAAATTTGTAATAGAATAGAATAAATGGGTAGCTAAACTCAGTGGCTTCTTGAGAACATAAATGTTCAACGAAGAAAAATAGATTCTTGACATTATAGATTTTTTCCCCACATTCTTTCATTATTGTATTTCTAATTTCATTAGGAATTGAAATTATTTCTGGATGAGAACATCTAAACAACTTTCAGGTTGTTATCTTTAATATGTTGTTACTTTTCTATTGGTATGATAAGGCTATTGTGTTTTTCAGAGTAGCCGTAGAGCTCGTGAGGTAATGCAGTCCAATCGACCCCCAGCAAACTGTAAAGAAGCTTTCACTGGTGAAGGTGATCACGTCTTTGAAAGACGGTATTACTCTTGCAGTTATGCCAGACCCAAGTACCTCAGTCAAGATGTTGAAGCAGAAATAAGGTTAGCATCTTGTAATGTTGTGTTTGTAACAAGTGCACTTGTTGACACAAATGGTGGAATTTTGCTGATTTGTCTATTTGCATGCACGCTACTCTCTAGTCTCTCCATTTCCTTTTTGAGATTTACACTTCCTTTTTAGAATTCTAGAAAATCTCTTTATTTCAGTGCCTTTCTGTGATAGGTGGAAACGTGCATTATATCTAGTTATTTTTCAGCTTGTGGCATGTAGAACTTTCCCAGCAACTAAGGATTTGTTGTGCTGGATACTCCAGGAAATCTAGTTGCCTTCTTTTTTAGTTTATGTTTGGAGAAAAAGAGTATGGAGTCAAAGATTTGTCTTTTAATATCTGACATTTGAACAGTGGTGTCGTAGTTTACTGTAAGAGAAACTTGATTATTCAAACCAAAGTTGTTGGCACACATCCTACTACTGGTTTCAAACTTTGCATCGATGCTTTCTCAGGCTTTTGACTTCATTCATGATAGGTATCTCTGAGAATTCCCTCAGCTTTTATATTTTCAGCGTTTTTTCTCTCATTGCTTTCAAAATGGTGGTAAAAAAAAGCAATATGTAGTTCAAAGATTACAAACTTGCACTGTCAATAAGCAAATTGGTGACAATAGTTTATTTTTATTTTGAGGCTCAGATTGCATTAGAGCTATATTAGATAAATATTTTAATTTTTGGATTAATAGTTGATAGTATAGGCTGAATTGAATGTTAAAATTTACTTCTGAAAACTCAAAAATTTTAAGTATGTCTGTTCACTGTACTTAGTTCATGTCAGTATATAATGAATTTCACTCAGAGAGTATCTTAACTTCCTGTAGTGGTTTGAAAAAAACAGCTGGGAATTAAACGCCAAATAAGCCACTCCCGTTCCCCTCGTGTCCCTCCAGTGAGAGAGGGACAAAGACTATGAACGAACAGTTTACCAAAAACAA
Source organism: Anabacerthia variegaticeps (assembly GCA_035583185.1). NCBI lineage: Eukaryota > Metazoa > Chordata > Aves > Passeriformes > Furnariidae > Anabacerthia > Anabacerthia variegaticeps. The sequence goes on along the minus strand of JAWWEW010000112.1, from coordinate 104,093,518 downwards.
ACAGCAATGAAATAAGAAATGCACAGTAACAGCAACAATATTAATAGCAGTACTGTGCAAAAGATAGGGTGGTTTACACACAAAAAGCTGGCGTTGCCTGCTCCCCAGCCCAAGACCATGAAAAAAAATGATGGAGAGACCCCCAGAAAACTGGCTTGTCTGTGCTGCACCACACCACCTGCTTCTGGACCACTCCACGCCGCTGGTTCAATTCTGTGCAGCACTGCTGCTTTGGACAGTTCTGCTCCGCTTCCCCTGGCTCTGCTGGGCTCCTTTCCGCTCAGCACATGTGGCTCGGCTCAGCTCCTTTTGGCTTGGGTCATACTCAGCTGGGCTCAGATTTGCCTCCGCCGCTCTGTTTCCCACAGCTGCTTCCTGGGCTCCACTGGGCTCAGCTCTGTTTGCTGCTTGGAGTTGCGTTCTTCCCAAGGAACAGGAAGGGACGGCGGCAGCGGCGAAGGACAGAGTCCGCAGGGCTGGTCCCCAAGAGAAGTGATGGAACAAATTGGCGCTGCTTCCCCCCAGAAGTCACGCCCCTCCAATGACATGGGTGGTATAGAATAGCAGCCTAGCCATGCCTACATGCATCTGCCCCCTCTCTGCATTATGGATGTTTTCCAAGTGGGACAGGAATTCCATTGCCAAGTTTGCTATGGGGGAGTGATGTAGGCTAATTAAAAAGGAGTGCATTTTTATTCTTTGTCTTGTCATTCATGTAATTTTTATTTGTGTATTCCTGTGTGTGTGTCATAAATAATATCTGTGTAATATATATAATATCTCAATATCACTTTGTTTATAAAGTCACTTGGATAAAGAGGTTGAAAACAAAAGGGCACAGTTGGCAGCATCTCAGCACCGTTTATATTCCCTTGAAAATGAGATTAGGCAAAATGAAGATCATCTTTATGGTCATCGACGACACCAAAAAGAAATACAGGTAAAAATAGGTACAGTGTTAGTTTTTAGAAACTTGTCAGTCTTTCCCTATTTCATTTTGACTTGTGCAATCTATGTTGAGTGAATGATAGTTTTTAATGTTTATCCTTACTTTTTTTGTTTCCTTTCCTGTTTTTTACTTTTGTAATATGCTCTGATAATTTCAGACAGATTGATAGAGGCCACATCAATCCTAGCATATGCTGTTTTTTCTGTTTCATAAATTTCTCCCCCTCTGTGCTACATGTCACAGATTTCGTCTGCTTTTTTTGACCCTAATAGTGCATGGAAAAGACACTTGCATCATATAATGCTTCTCCTTCCTTTATTTCTGTTGAGGCTTGCCTCTTCATTCCCAGAGACTTGTTTATCATCATGCTCTTCATAGATATTTTTATCCCATTTTGATATGCTGAATATTTCGTCTTTAAGTTTTCCTAATTTAATTTCTTCATAAACCTTTTTACAATTGTTAGGCTCCTTTCTGTGTTTTCTGATACTTCTAGGTAGGATATTGAGTACTCTAACAGGCTCCCTAGGGAAGTGGTCACAGCAACAGGCCTGACAGTTCAAGAAGTGTTTGGACAATGCTCTTGGGCATATGGTGTGACTCTTGGGGATGGTCCTGTGCAGGGCTAAGGGTTGGACTCAATGATCTTTGTGGGTCCCTTCCAACTCAGCACATTCTGTGATATGTATTTGTGGTGGCCAGTGGTGCTCCAGGTAGGCAGTGAAGCTAATACCTGCTATATGAGGTTATATGCAGTAAACTACAAATAAGAAGCAGCAAAAAAAAGTGGCATGTGGACTGAAATGCTGAAGATAAATATTTGAAGAAAAAATAAAATGTATTTTATTCAATTGTCATGTTGAATGGAAATAAAATAACGATTTAAACTGCACATGACTTTCGAAACAAGTTATATCTTATGAAAATGAATTCCATAGGTAGGTGTGAAGAATTGTCTTTTGTTAGTCACTAATGAAACTAAAAAAATCAAATATCTTCTTTTCTGTGATGACTTAAATGAAAAAATATGAACTTTTCTCTTTATTTAAGCCTAAGAATACGTATCTTTTTCTTTTCCAGATAAAAATAAGAACAGCAAATGCAGAAATAGTGGATCTTGAAAATATGGAAGAACACCAGTCAGTGGACATCCATTTATTAGTAAGAATAGATTATCCAGTTATGTCTAAGCAGCATATGAAATAGTGTCTTTTAATGTTGGCAGTGTTTTGAAATAAACAAAGTTGGATGAATAGTCAAGAATGCAACACCATGATTGTAAAAATTTCTGTAAATTGAATGATTTTATTTATTTTTGGTGATTTTTTTAAATAATTTTTCCCTCTTTTTTTCATCTTTCTCTTTGCACTTGTGCTTCCTTTATTTTTTCCTCTTGCACTTCTTCCTTTTCTTCTTCGATTTCTGCCTTTTTTTCCCCTCATTCCACACTTGCAATGCTGTAAAACTCTGGTTAGGGAGAAGTGACACTGTAGGTTTGGAGGTCAGAAGTGGCATCATCAAAGCATAGGTAAAGGCCACTCCAGAGCACAATTAATGCCACGGCACAGCTGCTCTGCCCTGAACACACAGGTTCTTCCTTTGCTGTAGCTTCACCATGCACAAGTTTCAAATTCATGTATTGCCCTAGGGAAGGACATGGTAGGATGATGATTCCTTCGAAGTTCTTATTTTTATCAATGTGTTCTTAGAATGTGTGCAAAGTAGTTTAAGAATAGAAAGAAATGTTTGATGATCTGTTTTGATTTGTGTATTGGTGGCCATGAACTTGAACTGTTACTCTGTAATAAGCGCTTCATATATATATATACATATCTGTATATATCTGTAATAATCCAGATGGCCAAGACTTAAATTCTGAGAATTATGCTGCTAATAGTAATTCTGATTGCAGTTGTTTCAGTTAAATTCCATGCCGGTTTCCCCACTATTTTATCTGGGATCAGCAAGAGTCAAAGTTGAACAGGTTTTTTTTTTTCCCTTAAATTGTTTCTGGTGTTGGCAAAACTAACACTTTTTCAGTAGTCTGTCTTTTAGTACGTATGTACACATGTGCATGTAAGTAAACATTTAAAATTGTATTAAAAAATTAAGGGATCAGTACGGATTCTGAAAGCTCTTACAGAGTTTCTCTTTTCCAGATAATCTAGTTCTGTTGTTTTTTTTTAAAATAGTATATTATTTGATGAGATGGAAAATTGTTTATTACCTTTTTGTAAGAGAATATCTTCCTTTTTAAAAATGATTGGACACTTGCTTGTTCAACATCAACATTTTTACAGTTGATTTCTGTTAGTGGTCTTATGCAGCTGTTAGATTTATATATTTGCTTCTCCTCGTTCCTTACTTGGATATTTGTTTTTCTGTTTTCTGCCGTTTCTGACCACCACTATGGATTAATTGCTCTTTTTTTCACTTGATATTTATTTTCATTGCTACTTTGATTTCACAATTGATTATGAAAAAGACTCTTAGCAATACAAGGTTTCATTTATATATTTTTCCCAGGTTTTGCAGTATCTGTCTTTGTGAATCAGAAAATATGTATGATGATAATTCATTAGGAATGGTCTGATTTTCCAGGGAACAACAACAGTCCACTTACTCTTCCTGTATTCCTTTGTATACTGTATGTACATATTCTGTCACAGATCCAGAAGGAAGTTTCCATGTTCTTTTAAGTTTTTTTCATCACAGCTCCCAAATAAAGCCTTTTTAAATTTTTGGTCAGATAATTATGAAATTCTACTTTTATTTTGCATTTTGATTTAGTGGTCTCCTAGAAGAACTGTCAGTCTCTTCTTTTAGGCTTTAGTGACAATTATGTTGAGCTGCTCATATTCATATTAGAATTTTAGACTACTTCATGTAATATTGTACCGTGATAGTGATAGTAAAATAAAAATCTGGTGTAGTAATTTACAAATGTATGTCTCCTTTTATTATTCTTCACTTTAATACATTTTGACAGCAAGATGAAGCTGAAGAAAATAAGGCTAAAATGGAATCTGTAAAACAAGATATGCAACTACAAAGCAGAAAAATGGAAGAACAGAAAAATATTCTTCAGGAAGCTGAAAAAAAGTTAAAAGAAGTGAAAGAAAAAATTCATCAAGTAGAAGAAATTGCTGGCCCAATTAAGGTAGCAATAATTTCATATTGTACTTTTAATTTGTTCATTTTTCTGTCAAGAAGAATGAGATTAAGAAGAGCTGAGGCAGGAGAAAAGAACATGCTGTTTCCTGATATATTTGAAGTCTACCTATAAAAAGGAAATGGAGCATTCCATCTAAAGCATGTTGAGAAATAAGCTTGGCAATATTTTGAAGATGATGTTTGTTAAGTGTAGTTGCTGTAGTGTTTTATGTTTAAAGAGGGTTTGTTTCCAGGTATCTTTAGTCATGGAGTGAAAAGGAAGGAAAAATAGTTTCCTTGACTTTCCTCTTTTGTGCATCACATTTGTTGTTTTGGCTTGTTTGTTTCTAAGAAGCCTTGGCTAAGAATGTTCATAACTATTTGTTTCTCAAAATAGCATTTTAAGTTCTGTATGGAGTGGTTTTTATTCTATGAAGTTACATAATCACAGAAGGTACCAGTATGTAGTTTTAATTATTCAAGACTACAGAAGGCACCTGGAAATGGCAGAGAAATACCAAGACTTAAGACAAATAGCAGACTGGTGACATGCAAAATTTGATATTGGCAAGAACTAATAGTTTGAAAATAGAAGACAGAAATAAGACTCCAGCACGTTTACAGTCTTGTAAACTTGTAGAAGGATGGAATGAATTAAAACTTAGAAAAATCACTATAGTAATCTCTTACATGTCTCATTTAAACTATTGCTGTGTAGTCAGCCCCAATTAAAAAAGCAAGAGCAATAAAGAGGAAGGAAACAGGTCAGGAAAGCAACCAATAAAACGTAATATATCTGATACAGAAAGTCTAGAGATATGATCTCTTTTAAAAGAACCACTGTGTAAGGAAAGAGAATGGATTTTTTCGGAATATAAGAACATTATTGTTACTGCTTGTTATTTAGAGTACTGAAAACCATAGAGGGCAGCTCTAAAATTCCTGATAAGGTTTTAAATTAGATGTATTGTTAAGCGTTCTGCAGTTGTTTAATGACCTGCAAGTTGTGGCTTTAAGGTAGAATTTGAAAAAAAGTAAGAGCATCTGTTATTGTTGTTGGTTTGTTGGTTTCCTTCTTTGTTGTTTTGGGGGGTTTGGGGTGGATTTTTCTTGGGGATTTTGGTTTTTGTTTTTTTAAAATTTTTGATTGTTAAGCCATCTAGCTGACAGCAATGGGGAAGAAAATGATGTCTTAATTTATGTCATTCTTTATATCTCTTTGCTTCTCTGAAGAGATGTATGACTTCAATAGTATCAACGCTTACATACTATAGAAGTTGCTGGCGAAGGGTCAGGAGCATAATTCCTGAGAGGAGTGACTGAGGGAACTGGGGATTTAAGCCTGGAGAGAAGGAGGCTCAGGAGGACCTTATCACTCTCTATGGCTACATAAAAGAGGTTGTAGTGAGGTGGGGCTTAGTCTCTTCTCCGAGGTAACAAGTGACAGCACAAGAGGAAATGGCCTTAAATTGCACCAGGGAAGGTTTAGGTTAGATATTGGGAAACACTTTTTCACGGAAAGGGTGGTAAAGCAGTGGAACAAACTGCCCTGGCAGCTGATGCATTCACTATCCATGGAAGCATTCAGAAAATGTATGGATATTGCACTGGAGGACATAGTTTAGTGGTGTATGTGGTGGTGGTGCTGGATTGATGGTTTAATGTGATGATTTTAAAGGTCTTTTTCAACTTTATTCTATGATTCTAGCATTTTGTATTATAGGTATAGCAGGACTCTGAATTTTCACACAGAAATGCAGTTCTGATTGACGTCATACAGGCATCAGAAGTTTTGGGTAGAATGTAATGTAAAAAATAAATGTAGTTTTTTGAGTTTTAGGAGAAAGGATGGCTTTTTTTCAAAGAATAAGACATCACCTCAAGATCATTATTGAAATCCTAAAAATCCTAAAATCATTGCATGTATTCATTATGTCCTTGTTAGAATTGAGTGCAGAGTCTGTGATAAGCTGCTGTTAAAGCTTCTGGACTCTAGAAGGAGTGGTCTTACTGAAAGCAAAATCAATTAGACTGTGTTAAAAAAACAACCTGTGATAAGTCAGTAAACATGTGGAGAGATTCTCAGGAATCTACCCCAAACAGCTCACATCGTGATTTGTTCCAAACAGGATGAATTAAGCCAGGCTGAGTCAGAAATGGAAAACAGCAAACGCCATTTGCAGCACTATGAAGACAAACAGAAAGAACACTTGGCTTGCATAAAAAAGCACAAAGAGTTACTAGCTGCCAAAGAAAAGGAATTAGAGGTACATGTGGGGTTTTTTTTCTTTATTGAAATAAGATGGTCATGATCTTTCTAATACTTAATAATAAATCATTCTACTTTTGTAACATACAGACCATATTTACACTCAGCTATACTGAGTATTCTCTCAGCTATGTCCTAAGTGACTATCTAAACTAAGTAAAAGTAATTTTGGGTAAACTAATTGAGGCCTCTTTTTCCTGGCAAGACACCATTTCTGCCTTGACAAACAAGTTAGGGATAATCCATCTAAGACTATTTCTTCTGTCTTTTGCAACGAGAAGATAAAAATTACTTAACCTTAAAATTTGTGGTTTAAGTTCAATTGAATAATACTGTTCTGGATTCTTGGATGTTGGATTTTTTGTTGCACAGATGCCATATCTGATCTTTTGAAGGCTTACCTAAGCTTTGTTAGCTAACTCTGAAATCACATCCTCAAAGACTTTTGCAAGTCTGTCTTATTTAATTATGGTGAGTTTGGTTCCTTATTTATCTATTAGGTAAATAACTGTGATTGTGTTAAAAATCTCAGATACAGTGCTTGGCACTGAAATAACTATAAATAAGTCAAATAACATATAAATGTTAGTAAAATTGCTAACTGGGTTTGCTGTTATGAATACACAAAGAACAGCACAAAAACATTGTTATTACTTGAAGACCTTGTTTCTCTGTAGCATAAAATATTTGTTGTGAAGACTAAATAGATTTTTAAAAAATGTATCAACTCAGTTTCAAACATTACTTTAGGAAAAAACATCACAGGCCAGGCAAATCTACTCAGAGCGCATCAAGGTCAGCAGAACTGTTAAGAGTCTTGATGCAGAAATGAATCGCTTGAGAGAGAGGATAAGATCAGAAACCAGTCTCCATGGAAACAGAGAAGAAATAATACAGTAAGTCATCTTAACTGTTTAACATAGTTCAGGTAAGGTGGAAAAGAGAGGGAAAGGAAGAGTTTTCTTACTGACTCACTCTGCATTCATGTGTGGTTTTAGTACTTAAGCTATGTGTGAAGGTGTGGAAATGTGTTGTACTTGTTCTCAGTCAGCCGGTGCTGAGCAGGTTTAGGAGTCCAGAAAAACCCTCCAGTGATTTTAAGCAGCATCTGTACTGTATGGATGACATTACCAGTAGCCAGATACCCTGTTAGTGTTTAGAAATGTCCCAGTTATGACTACACAAACATAAGTCACCATTGTTCTGCGATAGATTGAGTATTAAACATATTTCTAGTTTGAATAACTAATGCACAAGTTAGGCAATTACTTGAGGTTTTGAATGCAGTGTCTTGCACTCCCTTCAGATGTTCTAGAGCATGAGGCACCCAGTCATTCATTCTCCTCGGTTCAAGAGTTTATTGTCAAAAGCATTAAAAATAGAAATGAAATTTAATTTTTTACCATTTTTCATTTGTTAATAGTGTCTTAACACTCTGTTAAGTGTGTTGAGTGACTCATCAAATGCTATTAGATTTAACATAAATCCTCACAAACAAGTTTTCATTTGAATATTTTGATTATCAAAATGATTCTCAGCATTTACAACAATAGCTCAGTTTTAATGTGATGCATGTTGTTCCTAAACTTTCTGTTAATCAAAACAGGCAATTTCATGATGCAAAGGAAAGATATGAGGATGCAAGCAGTAAAGTAAAGAGTTTAAAGAAATTTAATGAGGTGCTAGAAGGAATAATGACAGAGAGATTCAAAGTGTATCGGCAATTCTTAAGGTAAGTTCATTTTACTGTAATTTTAGGTTTCAGGTAAACTAATATCTAGGTATGTGTGCATTTTCCAGAGTGAAAATTATAGAGCAAACCAGTGAGAAGGCACTATCTTTAGGGCAGTGTTCATAAAAAACTTTTTAACCTAAGCTTGTTCCCAGTTTCAGCCAGTTTAGAGGAAGCCTGGACTGACAGCTGGAAGAGCAGTGTGATAGTGGAGGCTGTATTTTGCTTCACACCAAAGGCCTTGACTATGCTGACTTCATCCAAGGCAGTTCTGTTTGAGTGCTGACTTGTATCAGAAACATACTAGTACTGAAATAATTTGGACTCATTTTTATTCATCATAATTAGTGGTGCTGAGCTTGTATAATTTCATTTTGGGCAAAGTACTTTTCCTCTGCCATATGCTGAAAAGATTTGAACATCTTTATTCAGATTCTGTAATTTGACAGTTTCTCCATACCAGGAGTGCACCCCTTCTTGCTTCAGTCCCTTAGTATCTTATACCTATTCATGAAGATTTTGTGGTGGCCTCCCTTTGAGAAAGGACTGGTGCTCTGTTTTCCAATGCAACACTTTATCATTTATCACTCTCTTCAGCAGAAATTGAGTGATATCTTTGTTGGCTCTGCTTTTTCTACTTTTTGATCTGGGTTTGGGGGAGGTGCCAGTATGATCTTGACAAATAGTGATGATGACAAGAATCCCAATCTTTGCAGGTTAAAGTATAGAAATTGTAGTGGGCAAGATTTACCTGCAGAACCTAATGTTTGCCTCATGGTGCCCACATATGTCAAATTAAATCTTAGTCCTAGTGCCCAAGTTTGAATGTGAATCCCACCTTACAATGCATTAAAGAACCATAGTTCTTCCTTGGAGGAATTGTCATGTATTGTCTATTGGGCTAGAATATGCTAGAATTGAGGGAGTGGGCCGAGAAGTCAATACACAACACTCTTTAATTCCCAGAATCTACCAAAGGCCATGTGAATTCTGTACTGTGCAGTCCCGGTACTGGACAGGGAAGAAGTGGAATGTGGTAATTTTCTGTTGAGGTTCTGGAAGAATGGTGTAAAAAGCTTCCAGTCTATTAAAACAAACTTCTAGAAAATACAAAACTGCACATCTGGATTTCTTAACTCCTTACTTTGTGTCAGTGATTCTCTCCAGTATGTCCAGTATTGAATTGTCACCCACTTGAGAGCGTAATTGATTTGGGGAAAATGTTATTAATGGAGCAGGCCTTCCATCACTTAGCGATGTGGGACTGTTGATAAACATCTGTTGTTACTTTTTCATGTATTTGAAAACTTGCTGACCTGATGTTTGTTTGCTTGATTTAAGTTTCCTTTCTATGCGATGCAAACTCAGCTTTGAGAAATTATTACACATTCGAGCTTGCTCTGGAAAAATACTTTTTGATCACAAGAATGAGACGCTTTCCATAACAGTAAGTTATTTTATATGACTTCAGTTATCATAATATGTAATTAATTATTATTTTTTTAGTCTCAGATGCTAAAACATGCATTTCAAAGGATAGAGTAATTTGTTCTTCCCTCTCCAGTATGTGATACATTAAATTGTACAATGCTGCTGAAAACAAGCAAGAACAAAAAACGTTGCCATCCTAAATGGGCAGGTTACTAGATTACAGGAAATAAATTGGATTGTTGTCTTATGCCAAGGATAAGAATTCGCTAGTAAGTCATCCTAGTCAGTCTTTCAAAATAACTGATTCCTGTTTCATTAATAGGAAGTTTACTGTTATTTATATGACTGTATAATGACTCTAGTTGTTATTTAAGCAACCATTAATGACTTAAAGCTTCAATATTGTGGGTTTTTTTCTATGTATCTTTTAACATGCATTCCAAAAAGTCATGGGTTTATATACTTTTGTTTCTGTGGGAGACTTCAGTTTAAGGAATTAAGGGGAAAACTATGCAGTGACAACATAAATAGATGTTGTTGCAGTCCTAATTAAACAGGTGAAGCACATGCATTTAAAGAATTCCAACTCAGCCCTTGAAATATCAAGTCATTACCTGGCCTTATCAGAATACGTTCTTAATAGCTGATGTCTCATGTTTCTCACACAAGAGATCTGTATTTAGTCAAGGAAGCTAAATTGCAAAAAGAAGACAGTCCCCCACGAGAAAGATCCCACTCCAAAATAATTCATTTCCTGCTTAACTTGTTAAAGGTAATGCAATTAACAGGTTGAGAAAATGCCTAAGTTTCATCTTACAGAAGTCCACAAGATGTCATCATAGTCAATGGAACCAAAGGGCTGTTCACAATGTTTAATGTATGCCACTGAAGAAACACTTCTGCCTTTAAAATTCTGCTGTAAATCAATTACCTGCTTTTCTACTGTAGCTAGTAACCATTGGATTTTACTGTAATATAACTACACTGGTTGACATTTATGAAACATTGTTTAACAGCTATCAAAAATAGAGCATTGAATTGGAAAACATTGGTAGAGGCATTCAGCCTGTGTTTTACTGTGGTAGAGGAAGTTGCAGTGATCCTAAAAATGTGTTATTAAATGGTTAGGAGCCATCCCATTCCAGAAAGGCAGTTGCAATGAGTTGCAGAAAATTTTTCTCAGGTGATCTCTTTCTGCTCATGTATAATGTGTTTGCTCTTAAAATTTTGATTATGTTAGTAAGTCTCTGTCTCAGGTTTAAAAATCACTCCAATATTTTTATTTCAAGGTTCAGTCTGGAGAGGAAGACAAAGCTTCCCTTACTGATTTGAGATCGTTATCAGGAGGTGAACGTACCTTCTCCACAGTTTGTTACATTCTTTCTCTCTGGAACATCACTGACTCTCCTTTCAGATGCTTGGATGAATTTGATGTCTACATGGTATAGTTTAATCTTAAACTACATCTCCCATTATGTTTTATATAAATTAGTGAAATAGTTGTGTTGTTACTTGTATTTGGCCAGATTTAAAACCCCCATAGTTAACTGTTGTGCTGGTTTAAAAGTAAACTGGCAGGGGAAATGAACCCAACTCAAGAGAAATTACAATTTACTAAAAGGATTACAATAAATACAATGACACAGAGAAAGCTGTTTTTTAACCCTAAAAGACAGATGTATAAGCCAGCACCTTGAGGCATGAACAGAATGGTGTTTGTTAGTCTCTGTGCTGAGCATCATGTGGTCCCCCTGGATGCAAAGTAAAAGGAAAGGAAAACCTGTTGGTGAGGATGATGGTCACAGTCTTGACAAGTGTGGCAATCACAGTCTTGTTGAGGTTCTGCTACTCCTCTGGATCCAACAAGTGTTACCAGAAGTCCCAAAGCCTGAAGATTATAAATGCTCAGGTTCAGGTGGGAATGCCCAGTACCTCCCCCAGGGCGGGGTGATTGAACTCTATGAGTCGTGTGATACTTTTGGAATCTTTGATGGCCTAGGTCATTGTAATTATTGTGCCAGTCCCTAGTGGTCCATTAGCAGACATGACGCTTAAGGCTGGGTGTGATGTCTCCATGGAGGAGAGTTACCACAGCTGAGTCACTGGTGTGAAGACAGAAACATTCCTGTACCTCGCAGGGTTCTTTAACACCCAGATTGTAGCCTGAGATGTCAGGTGTACCCTGGGCAGCTGCTGCAAACAATTCATTATTAACAGTTCATCAGAAATGACATAGAGGGTGTAGAATACACAGTTTTGGTTACACCAACATAGTGATAAACTGGTCCCGGCTGCTGTAACTAGGAAAACTGTAAATAATAAAAAGCCCCCAAACCAATATCCAAATCCCTCCAAAACAAAATTTAGGGATCTTATTCACTTTATTTAGTGACTTTTGAAGCTTATTTTGTTTTTTAAGTTGGTGTCCATCGTTATGAGCATTTTTGTTCATTTAGATGCTCAAACCTTTGTTCAGCATAAAAATCATAAATCAGCTGTTACTGTGTTTGTCACAGGTTGCTTCTACATTTTGCTGTGCCATTCTGGGCTTGGCATGTGTTTTGGTTTCTACCAATTTTGAGATCAATGTGTGTTGTGTTTTTTTTCAGAGCAAGTGTAGCAGTTGAATTCACTGTTGCTACTCAGAAAGTAATTCTATATAATGCTTCACCTAGTAGCATCTTTCCAATATGCTGAAATGCAGAATAATAAACAATAAATACTAATGTCATCTAAAACTGATAAATCATATTTTTGTGTACAGTTTCCTTGGATAGGCCATTAACCAATTTTTTTTAATATTTATTTGCTCCTTATGCAGGGTGGTATGGCTTGAGAAAATAATTACTTCTATGAGACAGAGATTCGACACTGCATTATTTAATTTTCTCTTCAGTGTCAATCACATTTTTACTAGGAATCACAGACCTAGAGGGGTAAAAAGCTCATATACTTTATATATAAAGAATTTCAAAAAGGAAAATGTGCATCTAAAGTAGTGAAGCAGTAATTTTTTCAGCCAACTTTCAAATGTTAGGTCCTCTTTTAAAAGTTAGTTGTGGAGAAGTTTATCCATCTCTCTAGAAATGGGTGGACACGTTAATGATAATAACAGTAATAGTCCTAATAAAAACAAGCTCCATAGTATCTTAGGTTTCAGGCAGCCCTTAATCCCTTCAGGTGATTTTTGAGGCAGGATTTTATGGGAAACATTATTCTACTAAAATACAGTTCATCTCATCATTCCAATAAAATGAGAACTACATGTATATCAAAGCTGATAGAAAAACAGTGTGTGGGAGTGTGTGATTGTTCTGATCCATTGTCCATGTATACTAAACAGTAGAGTTTAAGGATTTCCCAGACTATAATTTGTAGTTTTTAGCATTTAACCTTAATGTTTCTTCTCCAGCTTAGTTGTTATGAGACTTTTCTTTAGCTAACCTTTACTGTGTAGGAATTAATTCTGGTAGGTTGTTCTAGAATCATATTTTCTAATGTATTTACTATGGTCAGTATCACTACCTGATATATCTTTTGTCTTTAGGACACGCTTAACAGAAGAATTGCTGTTGATATGATTCTTGAGAGGGCTGATTTTCAGCAGTATCGACAGTTCATTTTGTTCACCCCCCAAAGCATAAGGTAATACTGTTGTGTTTTATTTTCTGGTACAAGAATTACAAGCAATTAGTAAGTTCTATTGCAAGAAGTGTTACTTGAAAAAATGAGGAGGAATTTTGCTGTTTGTAGCAGTAGAACATCAACAATGAGGCAGTTCATTGCTGATGGTTCTCCGAATTTAGGGTTTTTTTTACTCTTCCTTACATAATGTCCGTTAGTATGGTAATTCAGTGGGACTTGAATCAGTTTATCTAAAATAAAACAACTTGTTGAAATGTTTTATTTTTTCAGGCGGGGTCCTTGTAGTTTAGTGCCTTCTATGTCCCTTTTCCATCCCTAAATTTACAGAAGACTTAGTATTTTTTTATTAATACTATAGTACTTTCAAGGTGTTTGTCACTTGAGTTCATTTTATTTTATGGGGTTTAATATTGCTGATCCAGAAACTCATAACTTACACCATGTTTTGAATTTTTGATGTAGTAGCTCAAAATTTTTCCAAAACCTCCATATAAGTCCCTGTTAAAGCCACACAGCTTAAGGGAACAGTCACTGTCTAACCTTGTGCAGCCAACTCCTCTCTATTAACCCAGTGTTACCAGTGAAGCCTGAAAAGGATAATTAAGCAGTCTTCAAAATGCAGTTGATTTATTGTCTTCCCTCACTGAAGTATATAAAAAGTAGAGTACTAGTATTCTGTTGTTATTTCAGTGGAAATGATTTCGTGGGGTTTTTCTGAAACTAATGAAAATAGAGGAATTTTTTGTATGGTTACTGTTTAAATGTTTAATTATTCTAGTGCAGTTTGCTTTTGCTACATTGTTACATATTGTGTGTCCGGCAAACATTAAATTAACAAGAGTATGGAGGCACCTTCAGGTGAAAGTAATTAAGGATAATCAGTGGAGAAGCCTGTGTAAATGCATGTTAAACAACTTTGCTCATTCTTAGTATGATGTGAGTGACTGCACGTGTATATAGCGGGTGCCACTTCAAGATCTGTAAGGCAGATACAAATCATATTCCATCATTATTTTATTTGGAGGTTTTCTTAAAAGTACCTTTTCTCTAATTAAAGTAGTCAAATTGTTAGAAATTGCATGATGGAAGTCAATCCTTGTCTACTTCAATCTTTTACTGAAGTATGGGTCCAGCCTGAACTTCACCCCATGTTACTGTTTTTTAAGACTGTCAAAGTAAAAAGATAGTGCTATTTAAAGGAAAATATGTAATGGAAAGAATCAAATGGAAATACTACAGTTTGTGGAGATGAAACACTGTTTAAATGATGCATACTTTATTTTTAGTTTTCTGCCTACGAGTCCCCATATTCGAATCCTCTGCTTGCAAGACCCTGAAAGAGGCCAAAGAAAATTGAATTTCCAAAATAGGACAGACAGTGATGAAGATCAATAAGTATCTCTGTGTGAATATGGCATACTATTGAGCACAAAGTTTTAATAATATGTGTAAAGTTGTTGCTTCATGATGCTAAGGGGATGTTTTGTTAGATACGCTCAGGAAGACATTTCTGTATTGTTGTTATTATTTTTTAAAGAATTTACTGTATGTGCACAGAACAAAAATAGACAGTTTGGATGTTGAGAAAATTTTGAATGTTCAGTTGATATTTTTAGCTACAAACTAATAGAATTTTTTTATCAGTTGTTCTGTTTTTTCTTCTGGAAAAGTTGAAATATATTTTGTATAACTATTGAGTAATATTTTAATAAACAGTTTGAACTGATACTTGTGGTAATGTTTTAGTGTCTCTATGCACTTAAAATTAAGTTAATACTGGTTTCTTCCTAGCTCTGCTTTATTTCTTAGACGTGCTAATTAATACATGCAGTAAAATGTGTTTCATTGATTTCCCGCTGGAACCACAGCAGCTGAACATGAGAAACTATTAGTACTTACACTTTTGTAATTAGATATGGGAGAAATTTATTTGCAGTATATTCTCTGGGTGAGGAAAAAGGTGCATTTATTTCTTTTCCTAAAGAGTTTGAGTTTCTTTGGACATGAATTTACAAAACCTAGCAAGCTGTGGCTTTATAACTTAGATTCTGCATTGCAGTAAACTGAGTTATTGCACAATCAGAGTTTCCAGGTATAGAATAAGTCTTTAGATGTTCATTGTATTATAACAAACTAAAGAGACATGAGTCTGTTCAATATAGAGGAATAGAGTAAGAATTTTGGAAAATAATTCCAATAATGGGCCTGTGTTTTGTTGGGTCATCCTGCCCCTCCCACACCCTCCCACGCTTCCCTGGATCTGTATGAGAGCACTTAAAGTAAACTTTATTTATTTAAGTATTTCAAGCATTTCTTGGGGATAAGAGGGAGAAAGAAGAACCAGATTTTTCAAATTCCCCCAAATTAACTTTTTTCCTCTTCTCTTCTTTTTTCCTCTAAGAATTTGAAATTGAAAACAATCACTTCTTAGAGTTCAGCTGTTAGACATAATTTTTTCTTTTTTTTTTTTTTTTGTTATGGGGATAAAAAAGCCATTGAGACGACTCAGAGAACAATATTCTGCACTTTCTGCTGTTTTTTACTGAAGTTCCTCAGTAAAACCTTATTGCAGTGTAAATCTTGACTTTGTAGCTTAATTTGTTTTTAGTGACTGCATGGTATTTTGTGTTCTTTAATGTTGTTCATTTTTTATACAAGCAGGTACTAAACTTTTACGTTTCTTTAAAATATGGAAGCTAGGTAAGACTTGAAGGAAATACATTTCATAGAATCATACAATATGCTGACTTGGAGAGGGACCCATCAGGATCATCAAATCCAACTTCTGTCCCTGTGCAGGACAACTCAAGAGTTACACCATGTGCCTTTGAACATTGTTCAAGCACTTCTTGAACTCAAACAGGTTTGGTGCTGTGACCACTTCCCTGGGGAGCCTGTTCTAGTGCTCAACCACCCACTGGGTGAAGAACCTTCTCCTGATACCCAACATAAACCTCTCCTGACTCAGGTTCATGCCATTTCCTCGAATCTTGTCACTGGTCACGAGAGTGAAGAGATCAGTGTCTGCCCCTCCACTGCCCCTCATGAGGAAGGTGCAAAGTGCGAGAGGTCTCCCCTCAGTCTCCTCTTCTCCAGACTGAACAGACCAAGTGACCTCAGCTGCTCCTCATATGACTTCCTCTCTAGACTCTTCACCATCCTCATGGCCCTCCTCTGGACATTCTCTAAAAGTTTAATGTCTTTTTTGATATTGCAGTGCCCAAAACTGCACACAGGACTCAAGGAGAGAGCAGAGTGCAGAGCAGAGTGGGACAATCCCCTCCCTCGCCCGGCTGGTGATGTTTGCCTGATGCCCCTCAGGACAGGGCTGGCCCTCCTGGCTGCCAGGGCATTGCTGACTCAGATTCAACTTGCCATCAACCAGGACCCCCAGATTCCTTTCTGTGGTGCTGCTCTCCAGCCTCTCATTCCCCAGTCTGTACAGACAATCAGGGTTGCCCCGTCCCAGGTGCAGAATCCAGCACCTGCCCTTGTTGAACTTCATACAGTGATTGCGCATCTCTCTAATTTGTGGAGGTCTCTCTGCAGGGCCTCTCTACCTCAGTGGAATCGACAGCTCCTCCCTATTTAGTGTCGTTGTCAAACTTACTTAGTATTCCTTCGAGTCCTGTGTGCAAGTGGTTAATGAAGATGTTGCAGAGAACTGGGCTGAGGAATGGAGCCTTGTGGAACCCCAGTAGTGAAAGGTCACCAGCCTGATGTCACCCTATTCACTGTAACATTTTGTGCCTGACCTGTGAGCTAGTTGTTCTCCTATTGTGTGACACGGTTATTCAACTGTATGCTGGACATTTTGTCCAGAAGGATCCTGGGAGAGACAGTGTCAAAAGCTTTACTGAAATCCAAAAAGATGATACCATCTTCCCTTGATCAACAAGGTAGGTTACTTTGTCTTAGAAGGAAGTCAGGTTGGATAAGCAGGACTTTCATGAAGCCGTGCTGGCTGTAACCAATGACTGTATAGTCCTACAGGTATGTTTCAGTACTTCCCAGAATAACCTCCATGCTTTTACCAGGCACTGAAGAGAGATTGACAGGCCTGTAGTTGCTGCGATCCTCCTTCTCGCCCTTCTTGAAATTTGGGACAACATTTGCCACCTTCCAGTCAGCCGGGACCTTTCCAGATTCCCAAGACCTCTCAAAAACAGTCATCAGGAGAGGTTTTGTGATAACGTTCTCTTTGAGGCTTCTCAGATGAATTCCATCAGATCCCACAGATTTCTAGGGGTTCAGCTGAAGCAGCAGTTTCCTCACAATTTTAGGGTTGACTGGAAGTTGATCATTCTCAGTCATATATTTGAAAATACTCTTTTTATTGTCCCCCACATTTCTGACAGCATCAACTCCAGTCGAGCTTTGGCCACATGAATTTTCTCCCTACAGTAGCAAGATTCTTCCCATGTCACTTGACCTTGCTTCCATTGGGCATTATTGCCTTATTTCCAAGAGAAGATCCCTGCTCAGCCAAGCCGACCTTCTGCCTCACCTTCTTGACTTCCAGTTCCATTTGGGAATTGCCTGCTCCTGTGCCCTTAAGAGGTGATCTTTAGAAAGTGACCAGCACTGATGGATCTCAGCACCTGCAAAAACAATTCCCCAGGGATCTTTACTTACTAATTCCCTGAGCTGCCTGTTCGTGTCCAGAGTTGAGGTTTTCCTGGCACTTTTCCTCCTGTCAACAGAGATTTTAAACTTCATCACTTTGTGGTCACTGTGGCCAAGGCAGCCACCAATCTCCACTCACGAAATCCACTCTGTTAACAAGCAGCAGATCAAGGAGGGCATTTTTCCGAGTCAACTCCTTTAGGACCTGTTCCATAAAGTTGTCGTCTTGGTTTTTTAGGAATCCTCTGGCCCGGGTTGTACCAGCTGTGTGATGTTCCCAGTTGATTTCTGGTAAGTTGAAGTCCCCCATAAGGACAAGGGCAGTTGACCTGAAGTGTCCCTTAGTTCCTCAAAGAATAATTCCTCGGTGTCATCGTCCTGGACAGGGGGTCTGTAACAGACTCCCACAATGACATCCATGTTGTTTGTTTGCCCCTTGATTCTTACCCAGTCTCTGAACTGTGCCATTGCCCACTGTGAGCTCCATACATTCTAACTCTTCTCTTACATACAGTGCCACCCCTCTGCCTCTTCTGCCCTGCCTATCCCTCCTAAAGAGCCTGTAACCATCTCACAGGGCACTCCAGTCACTGGAATCATCCCACCAGGTTTCACTCATACCAATGATGTCAAATCTCTGGGACTGGGCCAAAGCTCTGAGATCGTCTTCTTTGTTCCTCATGCTGCAGGCATTGATGTAGAACCATTTCAGGTGTACATTGTAGCCAACACCTTTTGAGGCAGATTGAAGGGTCCCATTAGTGCTTATTTCCTCAAGTTTGGCACACCATCCCATCGCTCATCACTGGTGAACCTGTTTTTTTCCCTTTTCCCCTTCCAAGCCAGTTTAAAGCCCTGTCAAGTCCTGCGAGTCCTGTGCTAGAACTCTTTTCTCTCTGAGACAGGTGCATCCTGTCAGGTGTCAGTAGACCAGATTGCTGAGTGAACCAAGAGGAGGGATTGTTCATGATGAAGATAAGAAGTATTTGAGCATGTTACCCTAACAGGCTGTAAAATCTCCATCCTTGGAGGTTTTTGGAGTCTGAATAGACTGCTGCACCTCCTTCAAGCAGGGTGTTAGTCAAAAGATCTCTGAAGGTCCCTACCAAATTGAACTATTCCATAATTCCATAATTAAAGCCACTTACACCTTTAGGATTATGTGAAGATACTGAGTGAGGGTGGATACCACGCAAAGTGTGTGCTTGCCAAGACTTGTCTGAAACCAGCAGGTGAGGGAGGTAATTCTAACCCTCTACTCTGCTTTTGTGAGATCCCACCTGGAGTTCTGTGGCCATGCTGGGATCCCCCAACACAACATTGACCTGTTGGAATGAGAGCCAGTGGTAAGCCACTAAGTTGATCACAGGGTTGGAGTGCTTCTATGAAGGCAGGTTGAGAGAGCTGGGGTTGTTCAGCCTGGAGAAAAGAAGACTCCAGAGAGACCTTATAACACCTTTCAGTACCTAAAAGGGCTTCAAGAGAGCTGGAGAGGGACTTTCTACAAGGGCATGTAGTGACAGGGACAAGTGGAATGGATTTAAACTAAAATAGCGTAGAATTAGATTAGATATTAGGAAGAAATTCTTTACTGCGAGAGTGACGAGGCACTGGAACATGTTGTCCAGAGAAGCTGTGGTTGTCCCATCCCTGCCAGACTGAATGTAGCACTGATCAACCTGATTTAGTCGAAGGGGTTCCTGCCCATGGTGGGGGGTGGAATTGGGTGATCTTTAAGGTCCCTTCCAACCCAAACCATTCTATGATTCTATGACATGATCGTGAACCTCATGTTTACTTTGACTCGATTTTATGATGGAACTAGATTATATTTCAGACCCTTTTACAGTATGAGATGATAGAATGGCATAGCATTATTTCCTCCCAATTTTCTCCAGCATCCAAAAGAAAAAAAAAAAAAAAGCAAGTGAAGCAAGTGTGCCGAGGCAGGAAAGAGTAAAACATTTATCTTCATTAGTACTTCAATAATGAGTTATGTGGAGAAGAGAGCTTAAGGAAAGTTAGTGCATTCTACTGAGCTAACACTTCAACTTTCTCCCAAGTTTTTTATAGACTTACTTGAAATATTAGAGCAGTTGACAACAATTCTGGTCTTTGGTTCAAATCAGTATATCATATTTATTCGCATCTAGGACTGTATTTGATGAAGATCTGTGCCTGACTATATAATTATTATAAGCAACTATTATCATGGTGGAGGATTAGTTCTGAATAAACAATTACTGAAGCACTTGCATGGATGCTCTTATTTTTGTAGTGATCGTACTGACATCTCAAAACTATCACATGCTTGATACTTTGAATACAGAGTTAACTATATCAGCTACCTAGAGAGGATTGCAGTGCTGATGTTACATTTTTGAGTTTGTGTTTGATTTGTTGGCCATTTTGGATGGCAATGCATTGCTTAATGCTGCACTAAAATAAATGCAGCCTGTCCAGATATATAAATTCAAGGTGCAAGGAAATGTAAAATGAGGTACTGCTTTTCTAATAGGTATATGTAAACCAGAAGCATAAATTCCAAAAGGATTCAACGTGAGCATATCATTCTCAGAAGTATGTAATTTTCAGATTGTGTATTTTATTTTTTAGCTACAGCCAAACGTATAAAGTATACCACTATATAGTTAGCTAAGACTATTACCTATGTAATCTAAGTAAAATTCTGGTATTAGAAAATGTAGTTGAAATTTCTGCCATTTGCTGTTTGTTTGGAATATGAAGAAACCAAAATATGAGAGAATGGCTGTGGCAGCAATTGATTCTGTGTTCCCCCCACAATGTTTCCTAGCAAGCTGTGTTAAAATACTTTTTGCTGCTTGTTTTCTTTTCCCTTTATTTTTAAAATGAGCCTCACTTTTTAAATTTGAAAATACAGAGAATGATTTGGTTTATGTCATGTTTTATTGTTTGTTTTTTCACTATTAAGAGTACCATCTCGTTTCTTCGTAAGGTAAGGAAGAAATATCAAACATGCAACTGTAAGATGTTCAGATTGTTGGGTTTTTTGTTTTTTGGTTTTTTTTTCAATCCAGCAAGCAACCGACTGTTTAGAGCATCAGGGAAATGGGGCATAGGAAAGTTTTTATCTGCAATCTCTGCAGTCTGATAGTTCTCCATTCTTTCCCCGGGCTCTTCAGAACTTCTGATTGTCACAAGATAGAGAGAAACTTGATTTGTGCACATGGAATTGAGGAGGAAGATGGTTCTCCTCACTACCCCTCCTTTATCATCATACTTTATGATTAATTTATCAGTAATGATTTTTAACATGCCTGTTTATATTAAACCCAGAGTAGTTTAGTGTCCTATGGTAGGACGAAAGACTCTTCAGGAGGGAAAAACATGAAAGACCAGGTTCAGGCCAAGCAAATAAACTGTATTTGACTTGCAGATAGTTTAAAAAGCTACATCAGCACAGGTCTACTATGTGTGCTGTTAAATCTTAGCAGTAGCATCTCAGAGCATCAACAGCTGCTCTGTTGGTAAATACAGGAACTACAATGTTTGGTTTCATATAATATTACTCTTCTAGTGAGTGAGTGCAAAGTAGTTTTCTTCATGCTTTCATAATGAAATATATATTTCCCAGTGTACAGTGACAGATTAATTAAAGAGATTCAAATTTTTCGTTTTTTTTTATTACCATGCTGAAGACATGAAATAAGAATTAGGGGAAAAGATCAAATGTTATAAATTTATTTTGGGACATATATATTGCAACCTCTGTGGAAGCTTTTGAAAATTCTGGCAAAGATCAATACACTTCCAATAAAACCTTTAAACTTGCAATAAAACAATATTTTAAACATTATATATATATATTTTTATATATTCTTAATTAAAGGGATAATTTTAGCAGGATTTTCTTTTTTTTTTTTTTTCTTTTTTTTTTTTTAAATATACTGCATTCCTCTGACATAGCTCTTTCCAGATTGAAGGGATGCAAATGAGGTAAGAATTAAGGCAAACCTAAAAGGCATGCAAATGAAGTACATTTATATCCACTGACAATACAAGCACGTGTGGATCAGACTTGGGAGCTGAAAAGCTCTTTCCCTCTGTCTGTCCAGTACTACTTTACAGCAGAATGGTGACATGATTTATAATAAACAGTTAACATTACCGTGGGAATTCAGTGTCACTAACATTACTCAGTCTAGGAGACACAGAGCTAGCATCAGTAAAACATGAACAATAAATAATATAATTCACTGCAGCACAGGCCTGCTGCACAGGCTTCAGAGGAAGAGAGTTGTTATGAAATGACATTGCACACATCACGTTGTGGCAGTTTATTTTTATAATATATACTTTTAAAATTCTTTAGCAAATGACATTCTCATGCACACAAGTGTTTCAAACACAAGAAGCAAGTCCATTTATAGGTAGTCCAAGCAAATTTTTGTGTGTGTGGAAATAGCTGCAAACTGAATGGAACATTAAACTTCTGTGCAGTCTATGATGCGTTGTACACAAGCTCATTTTTGAATGTCACACTGCAGGAGTAATACAATGGACGGATCACTCTTTGCAGCTTCTTTGAATTCATCCAGTGTGATCTGATCGTCTTTGTTCTTATCCATCTTACTGAAGATCTTGTCTACCCGTTGCTCAGGCGTCAGACCATCCTCATTCATTTTCATCATTATCACAGTGCCCACCATTTTGTAGATGGCCTTTGGAAAGAAACCAAATGGAAAATTCAACAAAACATTCAATCTGATTTTTTGATGTAATCAAATTCTGGAAATCTATTCTAGCAATAAAATGATTGCCAGTTTCTCTAAAGATTTTTTCCTTTTTTTCTTAGAATCCAATGTCCAGATACTTAAGGAAGAATATATTTTACTTTCTCTAGATGGAGGTTTATTTTGGCGGTTACCTTTTGTATCCTGGAATGAATTTCTTTGGCATCCTGTTGCACAGTGCAAAACTCTTGTAATTTATTCTCTGGGTCAACTGCTTAGTTGAAATATTTCATATAAATTCTGAATAATTATGTTTTAGAAGTCATCACCTTTTAATAGGTTCCTGTGTGTACATGTGGGCACAATCTGGTATTGAGTACTGTAGCAAGTAGCTGGCAGATGATGAAGGCGGTCAACTTTATCCTTCCTCTTACGTATTGTGGTCATCTTAAAGCCCATCTGTGAGAGCTCACTTAAAATAGTGTGTTGTTATCCCTGCAAATTTCTGTAATCATCTGAAGTTAATCTCTGGTAAGGTTTCAGCTACTTGAGCTACAATCCAGTAATTTCATGGGTGTCAAGTGATTTTGAGATGGGCTTTGTAAATCCTGTGCTGGGCTGTTCTTATGATTAATCCATTCATCAGGGGGGGAAAAAAAACTCTGGATATTTAAAAGCTTATATGCACATATGTACTCTCTGCAATTCTCCAAGATTACATCTACTAACATATTACTGTGCTTGTACCACTTAGGCATGAGTCAGAGTAGAATGAATGTGTGCAACGCACACTTTTAATGATACCGTACAGCCTCTGGTGTGCATAAAATCTGAAGTCTGGGTGAACAAGGAATCAAATTTTATTAATATTCTGACATGTTATTTTTGAGTGTCATATTGATCTTACCTCTATTATTTCCAGCATTTCCACTCTTGTAATTTTACCATCACCATCCAAGTCGTACATGTTGAAGGCCCAGTTCAGCTTTTGCTCAAAACTGCCCCGTGAGGTGATGGACAGGGCACAAATGAACTCTCTGAAGTCGATGGTCCCATCTCCATTTTTATCAAAGGTTCGAAAGGCGTGCTGGGCAAACTTTGAAGCATCTCCATATGGAAAGAACTGCAAAATAAAATAATTCATAGAACTGTGGGTAATGGAAAGGAGTGAGGTATATACCTGCCTGCAAAATACCGCAGTGAGGCGTTTATGAAGAGTGGTTGGTGAGCTGTGTGGGAAACTGAGGATCTGCAATGTAAGGTACCCAAACAGTCACACTGGAATGATTATTAAAAAATTTAGTTCTACAAAAATCTCTCAGCTTGCCACAAACTATATTACAATTATATTTAACGCACACTGAAAGCTAAATTAAAAATTAAAATGAAGTGTAAAGGGGTCTAAATGGGAGATTGTGTGTAATATTCTCTGGCTGTGAAATACAGCAACCAGGGTGCATTTTAACACTACTTTAACCAGCCCTTTACATGTTGCAACCAAGTGTATGTGTGGGATTGTTGTTATATAACTTCATTTCTTTAAAAAAAAAATCCACACATAACATAAAAACCCCCGTGAACATATGCTCTGTTCTGCCAACCAACATTCAAGTACATGAGAACTGAGATTCAGTTAAACAATACTGTGGAATGACGTTCATGTTTAATATCCATTATCAGTTAACACTCAACTGACTGTAGCTTAACAGACAATTTCAAATTACTTTAGCATGTAGTTTTTCAGCTGATGTATTTTCCCCTCAGGAAATACATGGTATAAGACTTTCAAGCTGGTAGTTCTTTCTGTGGGCCAGACTCAAGAAAACACACCCCTTAAGAAAGGGGATTTTAAACCAGTACTGAAGTCCCACTGTGGTGCAGGGGCTGTACATAAACAATGTTTGTTTCTATATTCCCAGCACAATTTCATGGAGTTTTTTATGCTCCTAATATATAAACATGCATTACTTCCCATTTGAGAGCCATCTCATTTTGTGCTTTTTAAAATTCCAGTTCTTAGTAAGTACTGCATTTAATAATGTCAGTTTGAAGGAAAGTTTTCAGTGGCAGCCAAGGAAGTGGAACTGCATTTTATAATTTTCCATTTGCCCGTCCACAGCTCTCTCTGCAGGCTGATGGTTGCTGTGGTCACCTGTGAACGCTCTTGAACAATGTACTCAAATTTCATGGGGGATCTTGGAGGATATACAGAAACTGGTGATGACAATTGTCTGACTAAATATGGATGTGGAGCATTGCAAGTCTTTGTTGCTTTTCCTTTGAGGAGGCCAAATGGCCATTTGGATACTGTGTCGTGCCCTTAAAACGCAAAACTTAGTGCACAGCCAGCTGCCTGCACTATGTGGCCATGTGGGTCACGTCAGGAACCACTGCTGTGTTGCCACAGGGGTCCTAACCTAAAAGTTTCCTTTCAACTTACTGTTTTCTCTGATTCCAACTTTACAGACCCCATTCTAGATAACCTTTGCATTGCTGAAGAGGAATGATACAATTGCTTCTCTGGCTCAGTGCATTATAGTGATTGTAAAATCTTCCTCTTCCCCTCAAAAGAGAGAGCAGAGTTAAATTTTGCCCAACTCCATTCATTCAGAATATTGCTCCATTGTGAATTACTCTGAAAGGGCTGAGTTGCTGTATTATCCCATAAGTGGTATCAAATATGTCCATATCACTTCCCAGGTATCTTTTTGGGAGGGTACTTGAACATGGTGTGGAGTCATTAAGTGAGCAGGATGCCGTACCCACTCCAGTGGTAATTTATCCAGGTTAACACTGCTGTTAAAGTTGTGATTTTCTCATTTGACTTTGTGTGGGTCAGCATCCACCCACTGTTTCTACCCTCCTTCTACAATAGCTGAAAGAATATTTGATGTTGTCTCCTCCTTAAAATATAAGTTCTGTGCCTGTACTCAACCAAGCCCCTGTTTCTGTTTTGACAATCAAAACTGATGGATCTGTAACTACCTCAAGTTACTCCTGCAGCTTTTCCTGTACTTTCTGCTTTCTGGCCTTTAAATATAATCATGATTGGGCTCATTAACACATGCAAAGATATATGAGTTCTCCGATACAATTCAGGACTGCAGTCACTGCAGTTACCACACCTTGCTGAATTGTTCTTCTAGTGACAACCTCAAACTTTTGTCAAAGCAAAGAGAGCTCCTGCTGTGGGAAGACTCCTTGGGCTCACAGTCCTACATTCAGCTGGGTCAGAACAAAGTTTTGTGAATGTTATCCAGAACCTGAATGTTAATTGCAGGTTAGTGAAAATCCTTCTCACTGCTTCCTCTTCTCCATGGCCTATGTCCTTCCTCCAATGCCTGTACCAACTGCAGATGTGATATTTAATTTTATTTTAATTTAATAGGTGATATTTAATTTTACATGTGAGTGTAGATGAATGTGCGCTTCTCTAGACCACGGGTGAGAGTGTAAGAAATGGCTCTCATGCCCTGCATTCCACTGTGAATTCCAAGGCACCCCCTTGTATTCTTGAGAGGCTGTTCAAAGGAGAATAGATAAATCTCTTGCTTTTTTAATCTGTACTGGTGACTATCCTGTGATGTACGTGTTAGAGAACAAAATACTTCGATATTTTACAGTCTTCCAAGTATTTTTGTTCAGAACTGACTATGGCTGAGGATGCTGCCCACTCTATTCCTGTGCTTGTCACTCTACAGTCCCTGTAAGAGAAAGGTAAATAGCTGGAGGGAACCGGGACTGTTCATCTCACTGTCCAAAGAACAAAAATACAGAAATGGTACAAACGTGCTGGTGAAACCAAAGAACTGTATTCCTATGAGGAAGTGCACCTACACAAAAGGCTAAGAAGTGACAGATGCCCAAAAACATGCAAGAGCCCAACAACAAAGTGAGGAATTGGGAGGGCCAGTGGCTGGAGGTGCCGAAGACCATCAGCAAGCTGTGACCACCTCTGTGCCAGTCGCACCATTAACTTCATGTAGCAGGGAGGAAAACATCCTCGTAGTTTTTTATCACAGACAACACCACAAATTTTTCATTTCTGAGGTGAGAAAGGTGGTGGCATGGCTCAGAGCTAAGCCTTGGCATTTACAGCCTCGTATAGTGAAAGAAATGGAACCGTTGCCTTTTTTTTTTTTTTTTTAATAATTTTTTTTCTATTTGCTTCCCTGTAGGGAGCAAATGCAGTAAAAGGTCTCTTAGGGACTGAAGACACTCTTCTTCAGTCCACACCTGCTGATTTGTATTATTTTTAGCTCAGAACAACTAAAAAACATTGTCAAAACTTGTTTAAAAACCTACTTGAAGACTTCCATTGGCCTGTTTTGAAACAATTCATAAATAAGACATGGAGTAAAAGAAAGCTAAAACAATTACAGAGCAAAAAAAAAAAGCCATCTCTGGTAAAACACTATTTAACTATTAAAATACAGTGAGGCCTTAGCAAAGTATAAAGACACAGGGTTTAGCCACTTCCAGAGCAGTCTGAGCCAAGTGACAATGGGAGACAGGGATCTCTGGAAGACAGTCACCCATTTTTTGTGAGGGGCAATGTGAGTAGGATGGTTTAGTCTGCCTCTAGCATTAGCTCAGTGAATACCTCAGAACCAAGTAAAGAAACAGAATGGAGTTTCAGATTCAGATAGTATAGACACTTGGAGGGTGCCTTCAGCCTTCTCTGCAAACCCTTGTCCAGGTGATCAATGTACATATGAAAGCAACCAGTTCCTTTCTACTGCAGCCTACCACTGAAAAATGCACTCTACACACCAGGATTATCTATATTCCTCTTTACCCGTTTCCTCCAGAAATCAAGACAAACTATACCTGCCTGGGCTTTTTACAGCAGCCAGTGCCACGGGTGACCCAACACTGTTCATTCCTGTTTCTGTTTCTCTTGTCTCATCTAGTGAAAGGTTTCTCCCTGCCCATGCCAGGAGATTGGAACTCGATCATCTTTAAGGTACCTTCCAACCCAAACCATTCTATGATTCATCACTTGCTTGGTCTGTGTGTTTTCTAACCAGTTAGATCAACATGCTGGGGTGTGAACAAAATGTTATCTCTACGGACAACTGCCAATTAGGAGAGGAAAAAGCAAGATAAGAAAAAATTCCCTTATTCTGCTTTTAAATGTTGGAAGAGAGGATTGCTTGTGGATTCTTAGCACAGTGTTTCTGGACACTTTCGTGTGATATGGAAGGCATTCAAACAGTCCTGGAACAAGAATATCTAGTGAATAGCATCTACAACTTGTATATAACTCTTGGGAAAACGGATTAAATACCTAGAAATATTTATCTGTTTGACTGCAGCTGCTTTAGCCTCTTTGAAGCGATGCTGTTCCACAGACAACTCGGTGATGAACTCTATTCAGATCATCTTTGGGAGGGAATGATTGCAAAAACATAAAGCATATGCTAAAGCATATGGCTAAAAAATTAGCATATGGCTAAAACATAAAGAAAAAAACCAAAAGTCAACTTCCCTAAATTCTCCACGGATGGGGGAGGCTGGGAAACAGAAGGGTCTCTCCTTCCTTGGTAATGTGGAGTGGGGCGAATCTATAGACTGGCCTGCGTGCTACTTTGCTTTCCATGTGATCTTTTATCATGGCTGAGATGCATTTCTATTAAAAGGGAGATTCTGCTATAAAATAATGAAAACCAGAATGAGACGAGTGTACAGAAAACAGAACATACTGCCTACGCATGCCCAGGTGACAACTCGGTCACCGATGTAGGGTCACAGCTGCCAGAACCGAGGCGGAAGCTGGAGCGCAGAACAGGAGGCAGGGAAGCAGAAGGTGGTACAGGGCTTCTGTACCCCAGGCTCGGAGAAGATGGAAGAAGCAGCTGCTGATTCCCCTGGCAGAGGAGATGCCCCATTTGGGGTTCAGCACTACCAGCTCTGCTGAGGGCTGACACAGCCAAGAGGGACGAGGGGGCACAGGCATTGTCAATGGCCAGCACATGAAAACAAGCGTCACAACTGTCTCCCACAGGAAAAAACCTTACACAATTGATGCTCTTATGCTTTAGGAAGAAGTTGCTTATCCTTCTTATCTACTTTATTAGGGTTTTATTTCCTCCCTTTTATAGGTTTGATAGGCAGCCAGGTCACCTTTGTTAGTGGAGAACAAGAGCACTCTGAGAAATCAGAGAGTTTGTCTGCTTTTGGAAGCTCATAGAAGTATTTTTTATAGCAAACCTCTTAAATTTGAGCCCAGATACTAATAGCTGCTGGTCAAGTCTTGTCTTACAGTTCCTTGGAACTGAGGTCAGTGGGGGGGATCCCTATAATGTCTGAGAAGCAGGTTGCTGGTCTCTAGTTTTCCAAGATGGTGAAGTTCTGGATTCCTGCCAGCAGTACAAGCACAGGAGTTAAGGAAATACGAAAAAATATTATTCTTTAATTCTCTTCTTTAGAAAAAAAATAATTGTAACTTACTGCATTGTACTGTACTCTTGCACTTCAAGTTTTAAGGCATGAGAAGGGGAAGAGATGTCCAGGCTGTGACCTGTCGGGAAGGCTGTACTGCTCTGGTACCAGGATGACTCGTAGGGCTTCAGCCTGCCCCTGCCAGCACCTCTTTGTAAAAAATGAAAACTAAAGTAACAAGGGCATGACCAGACTAGCACAAAAAGACACAGCAGCACATCTGTCCTTCTCAAGAGATCTGACTGCCCTGTGACTACACAGCTCAAGGGCAGGTCAGGACAGAAACACCATTAAAATAGATAAAAGAAACATTTTCAAGACTTCCTGGGGATGTGCAGATTAAGAATTGGATAAGGCACAGTGTGCCCCTCTTGTTCATGTTGTATCTCACCCTTAATCTCTGGACTAGTAGCAGTAAAATAAATGTGAAATGTGAGCTGCCTCCATGCCCCATGCTGGAGCAGAGATCATCCCACCAAGGGTGGTGGGGACCAACAGGGACCAGGGACAAGGCAAGGCTGAGCAGGACAGGGCTGTGAGCAGGAGCCCGTGTGGGTGTGAGAGCCACAGTGTCACCCTGGAGCACTGACGTGCATCAGTCACTGGAGAGAGGCTTCTCCAAAGACCCACCTGAAGTGTAGGAGACTTCTCCCTTGCGTGGCTGTAGGGCGAGCAGAGGGAACATTAAGGTTAAATTATGGTTTTAATTGCAAAGTAAGTCTTCACAGTCCTAAGCAGGGAGATTTCTAGCCCTTATAATTCTAGGATTAGGTCCTTTTGGCTGGAGTGTTTTCAGGTCTTCCCTACAAAATAGGCTTTTGTAGGCAAATGACAGCAGTGGGATGGCACAACATCATTTGCTTGCTCAGAAGTGTCAGCTTGGACATGGAAACCTCACACTTGCCTCCCTTCTCTATCTGACACAAGCTGAACAGGCAGCTCAGAGGAAAGCACCAGCTACAGCATAGTATGGATCAGGAAACTGAGTTCCCAAACTGGTAACAGCTTGTGTCAACTAATATTAAAGGGATCAGGAAGAGAGCAAACTTTTTTTTAAACAAATCACTGGTTGAGGAACTGCTTCAGGAGACAGAAGATTTGGATTTGAGTATTTCTTCCATTAAATAAATTTAAAAATATACTTTAACTCAGGTAATTTTCACAATTACACTTCATCTGCATCTTATCCACTATGATACCTAGAAGAACATACACTATTAGCAGTATGAGCCAAGGCAAACAATCCAATTATTTCAATAAGTTTTGAATTGGGCTTATGATTATACAAAATCTGAAAGTATTTCCTTATCACTTTCTAGTTCTGTTAAAGGTTTTCCCTGAGCTACTATTCATGGGATGAGATCTTTAATGAACTGAAACAAATCCAAATGTTTTTTCAAGTCCAGACCCCCAAGGGCCTTTAGGCAATCAAGTGAGAACCCGCAAAGGGACAGGCAATGAAAGGTACTGAGCAATCTTCTCCATAGCCAGGTCTTCCATCACTCTAAGAATCCAAATGTTTTGGCTGTGGATTTTCAAGGGCCTTTCTCACACAGCTCTTCTGTCTAGACCTTGGAGATTTAGCTCCCAGAGGCAATTAAATACACCTCACTGTGTTGAACCCCTTCTGTGGTTCCTATCCCAAACTGCCGTTTCATTGAAAACCATTCAGATGCATTTAGAAAACCTCTAAGGATTTCAGCCTCAGAGCTCTCCAAGGCAGAGGTTTGCTGCAGACATAACAAGCAGTGAATGAGCACCCAAGAATTTGGCTCCACAGAAGCAGAACTTCAGCAGCTCTGCATCCTTCCATTAACAATTTAATCAAATGTTAAAGGATCTGGATCCAGAGACACAGATATTCTTGTCCTGATCCCAGCTCTTAGCCACAGAGTAGCAGCACATGTGGAGAGAAAGGCACATCCTATGCCTTTGAAAGGTTTGAGGCTGTCTTTTTCATATGCATCAAAAATGAAGTGAGGGCTACAATTTAGTTTCATTAATGAAATTCCAGGTGGAACAGGATAATCTTTCTGCACTGTGCTAGAGGTGGGATGCTGTAACAGATCCAGACATGATATTCTCAACCTTCTTCTTCTCCTCTGCTCCTCCTCACTCTGCATTGTCACTCCCTTATCCAGAGAAATCCTGGAGAGATCTAAAAGCAACAGTTCAACCCCAGCCAGAGCACTGATGCTCCACATGGAGCAAGTGCTGCACTAATGAGGCTGAAAGGGATCCTAATCTCTGCTCCACCACAGGCACAGTCAGAGGAAAATGGGCAGGTTGGTTGGGTCTTGTGGGTTAATGGTGCATGTAAAACTGCCTGGAATAGCAGCAGTGTTTTGTGCTGCTATTTCAAATCTGCCCAACCTTGCCCAACCACATCTTGTGTGTATTACCAGGCTATTTTGCTTAAAAATTTCTTTTGTTAAGCTATTTTTACGTTGCTGGAAAATGGCTAGTATATGCCTAATAAACTGTTCATGGTTTGTGAGATATACTTCATCTGCCTTCCAAAACACAAGTAAATGGATAAAAATGGTACTACTGTGTCAGAGTGTACCTTTTGAAATCCAAGCTCAGTGTATTATTCCAAGGCACTAATGCAACTCAAGAAACAGCAAGATCATTAAAGTAGATTGTGATATTTAGTCTGTCTACATGTAGGAGTGAAAATTCTGCTGGTGAAATATGCAATGAAGCAACAGCATCAATGTATTATTTTTTGCTTGCATGTTAATATACATTGCCACAGAAGTCAGATTCATATTGTGTTCCTCCTACAGCTGCCTCTACTGGGAGAAAAACATTAGCATAGTTTTCCTGTTTCTCCTTCTCTCATTCAACGTTTGAAAGGTTATTATCTCCTTCCAGTCTGTCATGTATGTGTACCAAACAGTTTCACACACAAAGCAGGTGGGTCCCTGCTCAGTATCTGGGAGAAAGGCCATTTTCTGGCTTAACTCAAGCCTCTTTATTATGCTTTACACAGGCAAAAGGTCCACTGGGACAACTCACTGGAATATGCAGAACTGGAGCACGCAATGTCATAACCCAGTACTGCAGGTCTGCGTAGCTTTTACCAGCTGGATTCCTTCAGAGGAATCAAGTCCTCCTCACAAGTCAGCCAAAAAAAAGGAGTCTGATTATGTTTTGCTGAGTATTAGGGAAGAGATTACCCCATAGGATTACAATGGATTGATACACATAAATCTGGGCTTCACTCTGACAGGATTTAGATTTGAACCTTTTAACAATGGCAAAATTCATTGCTGAAAAGAAGAAACCAGAACAGTATTTTCTGTAGCAGAGCAAATAAAAACAAGTCATAAGGGATAAAGCATCAGTTGCAGAGCAGGAACAAAAAAGAGAATGAAAACCCCCACACCATTATGCACTATCACAGAACTAATCTTGACAGTAAAAGCCTCCAGCCCTTTGCCCCACAGATGCTGCGTCTGGTATAGCTGCACATCTGCAGTGTAAAGGAGAAATATCCCACCCAGGAAACCTGCCTGCAGCCACCTGGCTTCAGCTGGACAGAGGGTCCCAAGGAGTGGGCACCATCCTCAGCTGTGGGTCCCTATGTCTCAGCAGACCCACGGGGCTCAGCCTCTGGGTTCTAAATGTCTGTTTAGATCCAGGACTCAGTTCGCCATGTGTAAATTCGTGAGCTGTCCCCACCTCAGAGGTGCACTGAGAAGATAAAGACAAAAAATGATTGTGATCATTTCAGATACTGCAGCAGTGGGAGTCATAGAGATGGCAAGAACTGGGGAGAGCTGCCAAACCTCGTGGATGTTTACTGCTCATGTCTCTGCTCAGTAGCTTTAATGCTGTGAACACATATGCATGCATAGACACATGGGGAAGTTTATAAGCAGCTGTCAGGTCTTTACATAAAGAATAAATATTTAGATGAGCCAAGAAATGTTTCTTCCTTTCACAGGGAAAATTCAAAACTTGTACAGGCTGAAGTGGGATCAGCAAAGAATTTGTGTCTCACTCAGACCTCCAAAGACTGTGACTAGCCCTTACATTATTGTTAAGGACTAAGTTACTCTGTCTTGCAGGTGTTTTCAGCCATTGCAGAAATGCTCATTTGAAGAATATGGAGACGAAATATTTGAGAATTTAGGAGCTGACCATGAATTATCAATACAAGTTCCTCGCAATCATGTGAGACAGAAGGTTAAGAGACTAGAGAAGAACCACAAGCTATGATAAAGCAAGACCCACCACAAAAAGCAAGAATATGCCAAAAGGTTGGAGCAAGATGGATGGGAAAAGAGAAGCCATGCTTCTTTGCAAACATCCATCTGGCAGAGTCCGCCTCTAAAAAAAATCCAACCTGAAAAGTTAATCTGTATATTCACATTTGTGGGAAATTAACTAGTCATTAACTAGCAGGAAATGAATCGATTTTCAATCTCAGCTTTTCTCTGATTAGATTTGGACAATAAGAAACTTAATTGAGCTGTGGTAGTGCTAGAGGTCAATACAGCAACAGATCAGCTGTTACTCAGTGCTAATTAAAAAAAATCTTCAGAGAAAATTCTCATCAAACAATTAGTATTGCTAGTCCTTAATGCCACAACTACGACTGATTAAATGTTATTTCTCTTTGATCTTCCTTAACTGAGCAGCAGCACTGGAACACTTTATTTATTTTAAGTTTGTCACAGTCTTCCAGTACCCCAAGGTCAGCGACAGCACAGGGATATGACAATGTCAGGATCCTGCTGTACTGTAGCTATGCCCCAGCCTCATTACAACATCCTTTTTCTCGACACCATGTTATCTCTTCAGGAATCTGGGAACATACCAGATGGAGAATATACTGATCTGGGATATTTCCTTTTTTTTTTTTTTCCACCCATCCTTTTTTTTTTTTTTTTGTCTCCCCAGTAGAGATCATCTGACTCCTTTTCATTTCTGAAAGAGGCTTTATTTTCCCAGCAAGTGTAGTTCCAAAGATTCAGAATATTAACTTGAATGCTATGCCTGCTGTGTTGTGAAGTCCTTAGTGCAAATTTCCCAAAAGAGCAGGACTATAGAAGTATCAGTAAGTGCCATTTCCAGCCAAAAAGGGATTTGAAACACGAGCTGTTAAAGTCTGAGACAGCCATCTTATGAATATACAGATGGAACTGCAGAAAAAATACTCATGCCTGAAATATCTGCCTGTCTCATATACTTATGTAATATGTCCTCCAAAAATTCCTATACATATGGAGTCGTTATAGCTCGGTACTGCAGAAATAAAACTGCAGAAAGAGAAGGAAAACGGCTGTAGCTGGGCATATCAGAGAACCGATACTTCCCAAAGGAAGAAGAGGTAAGGGAATGGAATAGACCATAAAGTCAGAGGGCAGAGGCAGGAAGAGTGGTAGCAACAGCAGCAAATGACATAACAGATAAGAGGCAAGTGGGTAGCAACTTGGCATAATCCTTTTTTCCCTGTGGTCCCTAGGCATACCCTATTGACTTTAATTTTCAGTACTGAGTTTGACAACAATCCAACAACTCACACAGAAACTGTACTGAAATTAAGTTTTGAATCATTTGCAATCAGACCCACATTTCTATCTCCTGCAAGGTCTGTCTCAGACCTTTTCTCCTGCAATGAAGCTGAGAGTAGAGAGGTTTTCAGGTATCCTTCTGACAATTCTGTACAGCCTTACTAGGAGATCCACCCCACCATAAACCTTCCAATTCTCTTTTTATGGAGACTAATACTAATAATAATAAAAAATTCTTTCAACACAGTGCAGTTTTAAGAAGACAGCTTTCCAAGATAATGTACTTTCTTCCAAATCTATGCTTTCTCACAGAACAGAAACCGTTTCAAATGTCAGTACCAAGACTGACAATTCCAACTGTATATAAAAACGTTGAAATATCAGCATTCTGGTGCAAGGGATTATGCATCTATATCCATATAAACCTAGATATATATATATAACCCTAAATCTATATCTGTGTATCTATATAGAGACATGTATCAAGTGAGTGGACTAAATAAGTTCTTCCCTAGGAAGAGGACAACACCCTTGAACTCACTGATGTTTAAAAAGAACCAGTTTTATTTATGTGAAGTGTTGTGGGCCTTTGTAATTCTACATAAATAGCTATTATTATTGTTAGTGATAGTCAGAGCATGTAGGAATCTTGGTTGAGCAGCATTTGGATAAGATCTAAAGTTCAACATGTAAGAAAGAGGAAAAGACAGTGCAAGGAGCTTGGAAGATCTTTGTGACTCGAACCAAGGGATTTTCCCAAGGGTGAAAAGAAGACAGAAATGGCACAACCCATTGTGTCACCTTCTGAGAATTAAGAAAGTATGTGGGCAGGTCTAGAAAAAACCACAGGTATTCAAACAGTGACAGTTCTCAGGTACACTGTCTCCCCAGCTATTGGCCTCACAGAGCAGCTCTCCTAAAGGAAAGGGATCTTGAACAAAGACTTTCAAAGGATGTATGGAATCACGTGAAGGAGCATTGCAGTCTTGTTTCTTGTTTAGAATAGTTCAAGAAGGTAACATCATCATATACAATTTATTTTTTTTCCCATCAGTTATGTTCTTTGCTATCTGTAGGAAGAGATGTAGAAAACCTCCCCACGGGCCATATGGATAACTGCTTTCCCATGGAGATGCCATCTCCCTGAATATGCTGCCGCTGACTGTGCTCAGCCAGTGGAGACAAATGGATATTGGTACGAGTGATACTCACTACTAGACAGTTCCCAAAGGTGTCTCCTTTCTAGGCAACTGCTAGAGAAGACAGTATAATTGAGTAGAGCTTCTCCCTGATTTCCTCCCAATCAACTCTAATTAACTCTTGTGGGATGCAGATTTCTGTGAGATAACATGAACCAGATCTTTGGACAGGGAAAATTACTCAGAGATTCCTTTTCCTCAGTAATGCAACTTTGGGTTATCACCTCCCAGTGGGTTTCTGTGGGTTTATTCACTCTTCCAGGTATCAGACATGATCCCAAGGGCTCATTTTAGGGAAATCTGTAAATTGATTATTAT
This sequence comes from Anabacerthia variegaticeps, assembly GCA_035583185.1. NCBI lineage: Eukaryota > Metazoa > Chordata > Aves > Passeriformes > Furnariidae > Anabacerthia > Anabacerthia variegaticeps. The sequence goes on along the minus strand of JAWWEW010000112.1, from coordinate 104,057,512 downwards.
AAACCAAAACATGCCATTTATTGACTTAGAGCATTGCAAGTGAGAAGCAGAGTTGCCTCCTCTCCTGCATTTGCCGTCTGAAGTAACTTTAAATCCTTCAGTACATGATACCTTCGAATTTCAGTGCCTTTTTGCCATGACTAAACCACCACTGAAGCAAAAAGCTACAACGTAGCCTCTTCTCTTATAGAACAGTCAACCAGCTATGAGTTCACCTGCCGCTTGCTTCCTTTAAGATCTTTTAATTATTCACGTGCTTTGTCTGCCAAAGACTTAACACTAGAATGCACTAAGACCATACAAAGGCATAGTACAAAAAAATTCTAAAACCTGCAGAGGATGAGTTACCTTTAATTAAAAATTATCTTCATCTAAATAGTGAAAAAACTATACTCTGAAAGAAGTCATCAATATGCATGCTTAAAAGAAAGCTGCCACCCATGCCCACTCTTCCAGCACCAGGATATCTCACTGCATGCACTATTTGCTGTCATTACAGTGACTGAAGTTTCAGTAACATAATTAGGAGTCAGCTGAAAGGAAGACACAACAAAAAGCACTTAAGCAATACACTAATGTTGATTCTTTGCTGCTTTATTTATCACACAAGCTTAGTGTAGCTACACGTTCTCCTTTGGATTAAATTTCCCTCTGTGCACCAGGCCAGCTGAAGATACCCGCACCACTTCAGCTGTGCATAAAACTGAGCCTGACAAATGTAAAAGTGACATCTGCACTGTAGTGGTGAATGTAATTCCATTTCAAAATCTGATCTGTTTGAATTTTTCCCCTCAGCTACAAAAAAAACCCTCTAAAAACCTGAAAGTCTGACTAAATCCACTTGAAAGTAGAAAAATACAAGGTCTATTTAGAGACAGAGCAAAGCATAACTAGAGGGATGTATCAAAATCAATCTTTTCCATTAATAAACATTACCTCAAAAACACACTCAAAAATGCAGAGTGATGCAATTTGAACTGCCCAGCAGTATAATTATGGTAAGTCTCTCACACTGGGGAGCAACTGTTACTTTTCCACACTGAGTAATGAATATAAGGAATAGATTTGACTTTCTCCCATAAGTATTCTGGTAAACATGTTAAATAAATCAGGTTGTAGGCTTTCAGGAAAACACAACAGCTACTCAATTCTTAGCAAGCGGACAAGATAAAATAACAATAACAAAAAAATAAGCAAAAAAAGAGTTCAGTATTGGGGTGAGAATTCAAAGGAGGATTGATTAGTCATACAGCCTTTGAAGAAGTTCACTTTCTTATCTTGTGAGAGCAGCACATTGTATCATCCTCAATATTGTTCTATCCCACAGTCAATAAAGATGATTAAAAAGCCCTATAGACATTAATGGTGAAACAATAAACCACGTAATCATGACCAAACCATTACACTACCAACTGCTTTCCAAAAGGATGCTGGTTTATGCTTGCCAAGAGGGAGCCTCCCAGGAACACTTCCTGGTGATGCCAGTTCCCAAAATATGCTTTTAAAGTTTACAGCTGGGTGATGCAGCCCAGTTCCTGACATCCACAAGTTCTTTTGAATCTCCTCCATGAGCTGACCACATACAATGCTCTCCAGAGACAAGTTGTTTCTACAGGAACAGTAACGCAATACATTTCACACTTACTTGATGGACTCACATTTCATACTTCATGTAATTAAGGATAAAAAATAATGAGCTAATTTGGGTAAGACGTTAAATTCTTAAACAAAAAAAATCTCTAAACCAAAGGCACAAGAAAATGAGAATTAAACAAGAAAGCATTCCCTCAATTGTTTATTACTATCACAGAGATAACAGATGGGCCTTTTCTGCAGCACAGGGGCTTTTCTGAATTTTCTCTCCTATTGCTTTCCTTTCCCAACACACTCAACACACTCCTGGTTTAGTGTCTTCTTGATGGTCCCAGGATTTTAGATGTCAAAATCTCTAAACACTCAATAACTCATCTGTAAGAGGCATTCAATGAACAACTGCTCTCCTAAGGCTGCTGTCTCTAGAATGTAACTCGTTTCAGAAAGACACCATGTGGTATCTTATTTAAAAATATATGACAGAGTTGGCATTTCATCTGTTTTAGAGTTCATGTTCTTATAAAAATAGGGCAACCTCCCCCTGCTCATAGCATGAGATCTTTATGGAGAAGAAGAAACACCTTCACAACTAAAGTTACAACCAGATTTCCTCGTAAAGGAATCTCAAAATTATTTGCATCTTTCTTGAGTGACATCCAAACATCTAAGAGCGAAATACTGCCCAGGAAATGACCTTCAACAAACCAGCCAGGGAATTCGATCTCTGAGGAAGAACAAATACTTACTGAACAAGAAACACAGGAGAATTGTGTCTAGTCCCTGTTAAACCACAGGAGAGAAGAAACGTGAAGTATGGACAGGACATGTCTAAAGAAAAACAATAGCCTACCAAGCTAATTGTTGCCAATGCTTTTTAGTGCTGTCAAAATACAAAGAAGCTTATCTTCCAGGCTGGGGTGTAGGGTCCAACTAGAAAACACAACACTGGCATTCCTTGCTGTACCTGGGATGGAGCCCAGAGGATACCTAGACGAGCTGCCAGGGCAGATTTGGCAGCATCATTTGCTATGACCCCAGGCACAGACAACCCATGAGAAAGAAAGCAAAAATCCTAAACCACTCCTCCAGAGCTCTCAAATTCAACATTTTAAGCACTCGCTCAAGAAGACACCATTAGCAGTAAGCAGCAGTATTTTGGGTTGTCCAAGTACACAGGAAATAGAATTCTGAAAGCACTGAAATCTATGAAGGTCAATCAGAGATTGCTTTCTGAGGTTGCTCTGGGTCTTCCTCTCTTACACAAGCATTGGCAAGCGACTGTACTTCCAATAGCTCAGTCTCTCCTGCTGGAGTATGAACAGACTGCCAACTTTTTGGTAGCTCCCAGACCTAAACGATATTTGCACAGAAATCTGCCAGTTAGAGACTCCTTGTGTCAAAACTTTGGCTCTCATCATTTGGGAAACAGTGAGAGTATACTCAAAGGAAGCACAGAAAAAGGTAGATTTTTCACAGCTGTCCAGGTTATTCATGAAGAAAATTGTCTAAATTCAATCTAAATAAAGCCCTGCTGGCAGAGAGAGAAGGTCTTAAATTTAATCATTTCTACCTGCTGTCAGCATCAATACTTCTTTCAGCCCTACCCCAAAAGATGTTTATACCTGACTTCTCTTATTCACTAGATTTCTGACACCTCCTCAGCTGTGGACAGCCCTGATATCCAACTGGTATTGCAGGACCTACACCTGTCATCTGTGAATATATTGTCTTTTTTCTGGTAGCACTGTTTGCTGAAAAAAATATTTTTGTGAGCTGATATGTTTAAATGGCCTGTCACATGTAGCTTAACAGGCAGCCTGACAAACACCAATTCAAAGCTCATTGTTTAGTGGAGAGAGATGCTGCATCGTGATGGGTGATAAATCCCAAGACAGGTCACATATCCCAACAGCAGGCATGACCCAAATCCCATTCCAGGTGAGAACTTCATGATTTCTTGGGGCTATGAAGGATTGTACAACCACAGACTGAATACATGAATATCTCAGTGAAGAGTAAGATTTTAATTCTTAGTTGAAATAGAAATTGCTATTTCCTCATTCTGTCTTAAACTGATGACATACGTACAACCCTTCCAGATTTACCAGTGAACAAGACAGTCCTGTTGCATTTCCAGTAACATGCATAATTATGTGCAATCTACAACTAACTATTCCAACTGCTGATCTGAGATGACAGGGAGAGAAAGGGATGGTGTGGTGCTGAAGTTTGAATGCGATACAAATTTGAGGTCACAGTATCATGTGTTTGAGACCTGTCATGAAGCTGAAATACCAGTGAAGCTGTCACAAAGATACAATGACAGCACAGTTCAGCATGCCAATGAAATGACTAAAATCCAGAATGACTGCAGAGCCAACGGGAGGGCGAGGGGGAAGATTTTTTTTTCTTTTCCCCCTACCTTGTGTACATAAATAGGAAAGATTTGGTTGTGTTGTTCTGTGTTGTTCAGTCTGAGATGTCAGTCTAAAGCGAAAACTGACCTGTACTATAGTTATAGAGTGGCAGAATATGTTGACTTTTCAACTGAAATGTATCCCTGGCTGTTTTTCTTACTGCAGCAGAGCTGTGTTTTCACAGGAGGGCAATGCACATTTTCTTCTCACAGCAAGCTAGTTTGTGCTTTTCCCCTGACAGATATCAATGCTCCCATTGTCTCAGGAGAGGCAGCAATCTGTAGATGTAACTAGCTATGCCAATTTGTAAGATGTGTGCTTAATAACAGGTTTTCAATTTAAAAAAGAGCTGTTTTCACACCTACAGAACTCTGAGTGATCCCAATGTGCTTTGCTAGCATCAGTCTAATCCCACAACCTACCCACATGGGTGGACACTAGAGAATCAGCAGTCAAGCAACAGAACAAATGAACTTGCAAGATCACACATAAAAAAGCCATAAATCGAGTCTAGCATTTTTATATCTGACCTGTCACACTTGGGACTTTCAGGTGAAAAACAGCATGGAATTTGTTTCAAGTAGCCTTTAGGAAAACTCAAATTCCCAGATAAAGGACCACCCTGCATTTGCAGACTGAGTCTCCAATGAAGAACAAGCATGTATAACATGTACCAGGAGCACCAGAGTGGCTGCCCATGCATTGCAGAGTCAAACAGCACATGTGCAACGTGCCCAGGGCTGATGCCAGAAGGTGCAAAGCTCATTGTTTCAGTGCAGATCAGTTATACAACATACAGACACTAGTTACACAACACAGAGACATTGGGAGGAGGCAACCTGCTACTGTGTGGCACGGAAGCACGAAACTCTCCCCAGGAAGGAGAATTCCAGACACAACTACAAGAAACAGCATTTTTTGAATTTTGGATACTGGAAAGAACTAGCACATCTGAATCACCTACAGCTCTTGAGCCATGAAAGCAAACAGCACACTACTGAGAGGGCAGGCAAATTTCTGGCTGCTCCGAAAAGCCCAGGAATTACAGTTTCCATGTAAAGCAGGTGAGATCTTGGTTTCTAAATACCTTGGATCGTGAATCTGGTCTTCTTCCAAATTCTCCATGGAAAGATTGGTTTTTGGTTTTAGGCATTAGAAACAAATGCCAAGGCCAGCCGATGAGCTAAGATGTGGCTTTTATGTCTGTGTTATGTTTCCGAACAAGTTCCAACCACTTACTTAGTCATTTACATTTGAATACTGCATCATTCATTGCTTTCCACTGCACTGTTTAATGCCAAGTTTTCAGCTTTACTTAAAGATGAAACTGAGGGGCAGTATGAACCATGAAGGATCTAGCAGGAGCTTCCACAGTGGGGGGGCCTCAGTGTCCAATGCTGCTCAGCACCTCTGGGCTGCTAAAAACTAGGCAGCATCCCAAGAGGCTTCAGGAAATTAGCAGAGCTCTGGGATCCTGAAAATAGTGACCATTTTCACTGGAAACAGTTATGACACTGGAAAGAAGATTCCCCCATGTTCCTTAGCTTGTGTCAAAATCCTGTAGGCATGTGCTCCCTTGCCCAGTGAGTGGATGCAAGGAGGCTACAGCACTGCTGTGCCTCCATAATCCCCTTCCACCATCATCTCTTTTCAGTTTAACTTGAAAAGATAAAAGCAATTTAATCTTTCCTGCCGTCTACTTGAAGGTTTTGTTCTAAATATATTTTGACAGCAGAAATAAAGATGAAGTTTTAATAGAACTAACTGAACCACAAACTGAATTATGTATTTCCATTTCAGGAGACAATCTCACTGCTAATAACATCACTCTCCTTCCAAAAGCATGTATGACAAAATTCAAAGCATTTCTCTGTTCCTTCACGGTACTGGGTGTCTGGCAGCAGCTATTCAGCACACGGAGCTTCCTCTTACACGTGTATGTGTCGTGTGTCTCACTTGCTTTGTCCAGGAGCTGGGGTGGGACCATCTGAATTGCTGAACCAGTCTGACTGGAAAATTTGTATGCTAGCGGACTGAAATGCAGACTGAACCCTGGCAACATCCCCCCTTTGGATCTCTGCCTAGAACCTTTATTTCTTCATATTCAGCGTTCTCTGGAAACGTGTAGCAGCTGCAGGCTTTCTGTAGGACCACCACACCAGCAATCTTCCCCCAGAATGGAAGCACATGGCAAAGCAGGCTCTAAACTGTACTGACAGCCTGGAGCATCTTAATTTTCCAAGAGTGGATTCTTTATTTGGTTCCCATCTTAGAGAAACAACAGCAGTCAACAAGCAGCTTACTAAACAGGGATCAAATCCTGAATAGATGCCTGGCTTACAGATTTGTTCTTAATTAGCCAAACACCCTCTGAAGTCACCAGAAGTGCCAATCAAACAAAAGCACATTTTATTTTGTGACCACAAGGAAGGGGATTGAAAGAATTTACATCGGCTGCTAAGCATATGCTTTAATGACCACCACTGGATTATTAGTAGTGACCTAGATGTAAAAAGCTTTGATCTTCTTACTCCTGGGTTATTATCCAGTTTCTAGATCTCTTAAGGTCAGCCAGAGTGAACAAAAATTAGGATGGGTAAAAATTGTGTGCAATCCAAGAAAGAGGACCATGAAATACCGATCCCAGACATTTCACTGACTAAAGCAGGCAGACTCCTGTAAACATGATTAATAAAAGCAAGCCAGAAAACAGCATTACATTTCAAAGAAATTTAGGGGTGAATAGCTTGAGGAAATGAGATACAAAGTCTTTCACATGTAGGTCACCAGTTTTAATCTAGCTCTGGTCATAGCAAACTCCAGTCATTAATATCTGACAGCTGTCTGGCAGCCATGTAGAATGGGATGGTGGTCTTTGTTTAATTGCTAGTGGTATCTGCAAAATATAGCATATCAACAGAACTGCAGTGCTGTTAGAAGTCTAAGCAGGAAGGTCAAGGACTGACTGGGCATTGACAGAGGATCTCTACCCCCTTACCAAAAAGCTTCATTTTCTATTAGTGTCAATCTGACATATCTCAAGGGTAATAAATCTTTGTGAGGGAACAGATGATAAAGAAAGTAAAAAGCAGTTCAAAGAGAGCTATGGCAACTCTTCTGCCTTGAACTCAGACCAAGGGCCAGCTCCCCAGCTGGTTCTACCACTGAAGTGCCAGCACACCACCAGTCCACACTGGCCCAAAGCGGCTCCCTGATCCTTCCAACAAGAGCAGCAAGCACGAAGCCAGGACCAGCAGGTGCGAGGGCAGACACACAGAATTGTGGAGCCAGGAAAGGAAGGCAGAGACCAGACCACGGCCACAAAAAGAGACAGGAGGAAGAAGGTGCTGCAAACAAGCTTAGAGGATGACAGCGCAGCAGACGACATTAGCATGGGTCTTTCCCCACATGGAGCTGGTTTTGATGCCTTGGCTCAGCAGTTTACGATGAGCACTGTTGGTCTCACTGCTGTCTCTGGGGCAGGTCACAGCAGACATCAGGGACTGCAGAACAGCCCACACAGCCATGTCTGACCAACCCACCCCTCAGCCCAGGGAACCTCTCCAGAGTCACAGCAACATGCCAGTCAAGAGGAACAATGTGGGGAGAAGACAGAGGAATAAAGGGTCCACCCAGAAGTGATGAGTATACAGAACTCCTTACTGCTGCCTTTTCAAAGCCTTTTCCTTACAGTAAATGAAAGGCCTGACTTTCCAAAGCCCATGTGAAACACCTAACATTCACCTCAGGAAATGAGAGAATATTTTACAGCTTGCAAGACAGATCCTCCCAATTGCACATCAGAGCATAAAGCTCTGATTTGTTTAGCTAAAAAATTATTTTTTTTTTAATTAAAGGCCAAGTTTAAAAATTCAACTTTGATTCATAAGAGCAAATTGTTATTTTTTTTTCCTTTTCCTCTAATAACTGTGCCTTTCCTTTTTTGGACAAAATTTATCTCACTTTACCAAACCCAGGTATTTCATCTCAGCTACTTATCAAGGTTCCCTCAACAGTGACGGAAGAGAAACAGTAATCTCCAACAGGAGACTGTTCTTCCTAAACTAGGAGGATGCTTGGAATAGGTAGGATGAAATCTCCTCTCAGGAGGTTGTTGCTGGAGATGCCCAATGTATAACTAGTTTAGAGTCCAACAAGACACAAGACAAAGTTAAGTGAGTTGAACACAATCTTTTGTAACCTGGTGTGACTCTTCCATCATTTGATGGACATTTGCATGGATATTTTGGGTTGTGCCTTGAACAACATGCTCTTGATGCTATTATAGAAAGCATTCTTACATTTAATAGTCAAATTATCTGAAGATTGTTTGCAAAATTGACAAATCAAATATGTGTCAAATATGAATACTAGAGAGATAAAAATTATGGGTCTAAATACTGCTCCACAACTACCAGTGCTGTTTTAACCTCTTAGCATAAGAAACATGTCAAAAAGGGAGTCATGCTTATTTTTCTTTTGAACTTTTTACCTTTTAAAATTCCTTCACTTGCTTTTGGAACCATGTATGTAACATGCAAGCATCACATTTCCAAGTATTTTGCACTCAGCAGCATCTTAAAAAGAAAGAGTGCTCTTTCATATTGCATTTTAGATTCTATACTGATCATTCACGTGGCCTCTCCAGCTGTTACAGAGGGACAGAATCACCAGCAGAATTATTTTTCCTTTGAATGCTTTCACTAAGTAAACAAACAAATGATACAAAAATGTATTGAAGTAGAATAGCCCGGGGTGAGAGTTTTCTCAGTTTCCAGGATAATTGTGTAGTTCTTTCCGAACAGCGATCCATCAAGCTGGAAGGCAACCACCACTAGATGGTGGTGGTGGATGCCACACATGGAGTACCTGGCACTTTCTGTTTGGCTTTCTCACAAATCTCGAGGAAGGAGAAACACTTGGGCACACTGTACACACCTCCACTGCGGTGCCAGTCAAGCACTATCCTGTATCCTGTATCCTTCCCAAGCAAGGGCCAAGTGCTTTAACTTGCTACTGGCTGTTGTATCACTGTCAAAAGCTGTCTTAAAACTCTGGAAAAATGTCATGCCCTGTGTGATACAACTGAGCACTGCAAGACATTGATGCAAGCAAAAATGAGGAACTTGGGAATTTCTCTAGATTTCATTTAAAGTAATTATGCCAAATCATGCAACAGCTGTCTTTGTCAAATTTAGCTCCATAACTGGCAGTGGAAAGCTTTTGCTTTCTGTCTTACGGAATTTACATGTTCTGCTGCTCTTCCTTGAAGCAATGTAATTAAAAAACCTGCTTAGCATAATTAATTTGCAAACAGGTTGGATGAGATGGGATTGTATCCCAAAGGCTTTTTCAGCATTAAGTGAAAATACTTCTTCAAGTGTACTGTAATCTACAGTCTCCTGTATATCAATTTCTTGTGTTTTGCATTTTAAAAGCTCTTCATTTTGAAAGGTGCTACAATTGGCAGCTCAGTTCTGGCTTGTGCTGTTGATGTGGACCTACATTATACAGCTCATTCTGCAAACCATGTCCCCAGAGTATGTCCCCTCAGCACAGGGAGGCTGTATAGTCAAGAGCTACTCCATGGTGAAGAGCTTTTGCTGAAACCAATTCACCCTCCTCAAAAAACCTCACCCCAAACTGATCTGAAACAACAAAATGGCATTTTAGATGATAAAGGGAATACTACAATCAGTCCTGCCCAGCCAGTCAGGGGAATGCTGAGGGAACAGGGAGAGAGGAACACCTTCCCACAGGGAACAGCTGGGACCTCTGCTCCTGTGCCACCACTGGGATCAGCTGGTCATTCCCACCAAGAGCTTTTCTCCTGCCAGCACCAAGACCCAGCATTATTCCTCCCTCATGTGTAGGCTGTGTGGAAGGACAAGGACATAGAAGGGGCCCTTTAGTGCATCCCCCTCACTGGCACCTGCACCACCTGAGCAGTTGAGACGTCGCCTGGTGCAAATCACAGCCCCGGGACCCTCCTGCACCCTCCCCTGACTGTGCCCAGGCTGCAAAGGCACCACAGAGCCCCAGACCTTCTGAGGGCTTCACACAATTAGCAGCCTGTTAACTGTGACATCCGTGCTTAGCTTCATTTTACCTTTTTTTCCTCTCTTTTTTTTTTTTTTTTTATTTTTTTAACTGGGAACCTGTCACCTCTGTTCTGCAGTGGAGAGATTTCAGCTCCCTCCCATGACAAACTCATTTTCAAAGAGTGATAATAAATCAATCATTTATGGCATTAACAGCTTAGCTCTGGAGACTTTTAATTCCAATACGATCACCACTAGCGGGTAACAACAGGCAAATGGAAAGCCCTACCCCCCACAAACCTCATTTAAAGCTGATCATCCCAGATTAGAGAACAAGAAGATTATTTCAGGATCTAACCTGAGAAAAGATCATTTGGGTAGTTTTACAAAAAGGGAAGAATATTTATGACGTGACAGTGATGCACAAGTGATGCAGAAAACAGTCCAGTCTCCTTCAGCGAACTGTTTTAACTACACGAATTCACATGGGGACTAGCAGAGTTGATGTCTGGCAGGGCAAGGGATAAGGAGTATTCTCTACTAAAAGACATGTGTTGTAGTGAAGCACCTATTAAACTCAGCTATCATGCAAACAAAAGTCATTTAGCAAGCTCATGGTTTCTATTGATTATATAATATTGCCTGCTAACATTATTTCTATTTAAGCCTTAATTATACTGCTTTTATAAACAGTTATTTCTATTATTGTATTATTGTACTTCTAATATTGTATTATTTCTAATACAAGCAATTAAGTAGTGAAGTGGGTGATGCTGCTCAAGATACCACCAATGGGTGAGAAATCGCCAGATTTCATCTGTTGATTAATGACTGGAAGGAATGAAGATACATGATGCTGTCTGATGCACTGAACTGGTCATTCCCCAAAATTCAGACATGAATCCCAAATAAATGTCAGTCTAAGAATGCTTCTACAGTGTGGGAGCATTTGAGCAAATTCAGTTATTAAACAGAACTATTATCTTTATTAATGAAGTCCTATTCCACACATAACTACTGTATCATGGCACCGGAGAGTTATGGGGTATATCACAACTAAAAAGCCATGAAAATAGTTTGCAGTGCATACCTGAAGCCTTGATTTAAAAACTTAAAATAGACATGGATGTTTATCAAGAGCTGTAGGTAAGGCTATTAATTACAATCTACTATGGTTTAAGCAATAAATTTAAAATCATAATGATAAGACAAAAAATAATCTAATACATTTTATCTTACTTTAAATGATTAAGAGAATGGGAGATGAAAAGGAACTTGATGGCTTCTATAGGCTTTATAATTTTAATTGCTTAATATGAAATACTTCACTGAAATAATTAATAATTTAGTTTCATTATTAAGCACAATATTGAACAAGCTATTAAACTTGCTAAACAGGGAAGAGATAACCTCTTAAGCATCAGGCTCAGAAAAACTCATCATTACATCTCATAATTGAGTGCCCATGTGAATTATGTGATATATCAGAAGGTTTCAGTGCATGTTGGTGTCTTTCCTCTGTGAGGGCATGTGGAGGTTTGGGTTGGCTCCCTGCCAAATCCAGCTGCTGGCCACAGATTCCCAATCCCAAGAGAGAAGGGGAAAAAAAGTACCCAAAGACAATTGTAGTAAAAGTATATATATATATATTCACATATATTACAATTATATACAATCAAACACTATGAATAGATAGAATATATATGAATATATAGAATAAGAACCCCAAACAACTCCAAAAGGAAAAAGTGGGGAAAGGGAAATGGGACAAAACCAAAACAAACCAGACAGACACACACTCATAAGCTCAGGGAAAAGCTCAATAAGTAACTAGCACAATAAAATCTCACCAAACTTCCCTCAAGAGAAGCAGCAGAAATCTCCACCTCCGTGCAGCTTTCAGACAATGGCCCTCAGATAGGCTCCAGCTCAGATAGATAAGAGCCAAGCCAACACAGAGACCTGATGTCCTCCAAGCACCCGAAAGGAAGAGAGAGAGAGAGGAAACCTTCCTCCCTATCTTATATACCCCTGATTACATGAAGGAATGGTATGAAATACTTCCTTAGTTATGACCCTGTTACCAGGGAAGGCCTAGACCAAAACCAAGACAACTAAACCACCACAGGATATTATGTCCTTATGTGGATTTTTTTTTTTTTTTTTTTTTTTGCATTGAGGCTTTTGTTCCTCTGTCCAAATGTTATGAATCAGGGATACAGATTCAAAACTCATTAGGGGAAGTCAGAAAGACAGATACAAACATGCACACAACTCAATCACATCATCTTTATCTCCTTAAGAATGGAGACAGCAAATGTTGTCCAGACAGACATGACAGACTAACTCTAGGACCAACCAGTGACCTTGGCCAGCAGCTCTGATACAGGACAGACCAACATCACCCCCTTTGTTCAGCAAAACGTGGAAGAGGTTGTGGGAGACTGACAAAGTCACATTAATACCAAGTGTCAAGGGGACCTTAATGGGAGTTTAGAAAACTAAGTTTAAATAATACTCACAAGCAGGGATAAGATTGCACCTCAACCCGCAGTATACTTTACGGCACTACTTTGAGGGCTCTAAAGGAGACAGAAACACTACTTTTGTGAAAAGGTTTAAATTTGCTTTGATGCCCTGTTTCAGGAAGGGCTCTCAATGATCCTTCAGCGCAGGTCATAGGATGCCACACTTCCTGTGAGCAGTATTTAACCTAAAACCTCCTCCTGGACATATTCCATTGGAGAATCAGCACTCTCCTGAAAATACTGGCTCAAGTGACTTGGCTCACCCTGCCACTGAGCAGGCACCTAGAAACACACCTTGTGTCAAGAAAAAAAGGGAAAAAATATTTCCTGTTGAATATGTCCAGTTAGGTTAATTGTCTATTTTTGGCTTCTTTAACATCTGTATTATGCTGGTACACTCAGGATCTCTTGTTCACATGCTGTTTGCACAAACTCTTCCCAGCAGTGCTCTTCATCTATGTAGACTGTGCACATTCTTTTTCCCAGATCAGTCCACTAGAGCAATTTGCAGCTCTTGCTTTGGAAGTCCTTCACTTCCCTGAGAGAGACTGTTAGCACCTGGATTTCACTTCTGAAGCCAGAATATAACAAAGGGATGATTAAAACATAGACTTAGCACTGAATCATCCATCCCAGGTCCTTTTTTCTTGGCTAAGGCAGCCAAAGAATGATTTTTCTCTCACACTGGCACAGAGAAAAAGAGATCTAACCCAAGCAAACATGAACTCTGACTTGTAAAAGACAAAGCTTGGCATGCAGAATAGCCACTGCTCACACAGTTTATTGATTACACACAGCACATGTTGAGCCCTCCACTAGCAATGGAAGGGAAAATAACAAAAACATTTTCTTGGTTGTACAACAGGGTGGAGGGATGGATCACTGGCATCAGTAAACACTCTTGCCAGAAAAGTGCTTTTATATACAAAAGGAACATACCTTTTAAAGAGTAAGCCACTGAGAGGAAGACATATCCTTAATAATTAAAAAAAAATGCCTCACAAGACTAGTCAATCATTTATCTCTTCTTAATTTAGTGCATGTGGTTCTCCAGAGGAATTAAAGACTTTTTTGACAACTGAATGAAACTATTTCAGTTTTGTACTCTTATCTTTCCGCATATCAGTCATTACTAGAACTGTCCATCTGTCTTTGACTTCTACCTCTATTAGTAGACAGTTACTATTTTACCAGCAGACTATTTTAGCTGGAGATTTTCTGTAGGTGAAACAGCATTTCCAGCTTCACAGCACTGTTCTTTATTTCTTCAACAAAGAATAACAATTTGCAGGGACACGCTGGAGGGACAATTTGAAGAGGACAGGAAAAAAGAGTATATGCTTTTTCTGGATCTCCCCTACGGTCCCAGCTTCAAAATGCTTTGGTTCAGGAGCGGTAACAATCCCTGTGCCCGAAGGAGTCCCAGCTGGGGTCATGGTGAGCACAGCCGCCAGCACAACCACTGGCAAACACAACTTCCCGCTGTCAGAGCAGCTGCAATAGAAGCTCTGCTCTCATCCAAAATCAGTGGGATTAATGGATTCATTCTCTTGGATAGTTAACCCAGGGACACAGTTCCTTCATTCTCAGCAGGGCTACTGGAAAGAACGATTAGTCATTGTCTTGACTTGATGCCATCCAGGTGTATTTTTCATAGGATCGTAGAGTCATTTAGGTTGGGAAAGACCCTTGAGATCATCAAGTCCAACCATGAACCAGATACTGCAAGCCCGTGACTAAATCAGGTCCCTGAACACCATGTCTACATTGTTGTTTGGCTGGTTTGTGTTTGTTTTACTTAAGACTTTTATTTGTGATCCATGATGGTATTTATCCTTAGCCCCATCTTGTATTTCAACTTCTCTCTGGGTACATTAGCTCAAATTCCTTCAGTTAAGTTAAAACACATGAGTGCAGGTGAGAGCTTTAATTGGAAGTGCTAGCATGAGGAGTAATCAAATTATTTAGAGGTTTATTTTTCTTCCCATGGTTTTTCTCCACTGGTGCTGATGACACAATCTCTTTATTCCAAGCAGTTCAGGTTGGCACCTTCAGGCACTGCCATTCAAGAAGCAATATGATCCTCCTTTATGAATCATAATACACTTGAGAAAAGAAAAAAGGCAGCCATACTCTGTGAGATATCAATTACTGCTCTGAGGACAGCAGTAAGATTTTCAAATGAGATAACCATTGCTTCTCCTGACAGCTTTAAATATACCCCCGGAAGAAAAGATGGTTAAGGCTGAGAATACACTGCCCTTCAAAACAGCATTAACATATTATAGTCAACAAAAATAATAAAGCGTTATGAGGCACAGGAATCCAGAAAATCCACGTAACGACCCCATAGAGATATTAAAGTGTGAGCAGGTGAAAGGGTTGGGTTATCAGAGGTGCACTTGTTTTTCAAAGGTCCTCTGTACTCAATAGAGAGTATCCCTGTACTGAGTGATTCTAGGGAGAATTTTTTTCCCTTTTCTATAACTTTTCTGTGAAAACTCTAGGAGTCATTCCAACCTGGTGAAGGGTTTTGCTAAATTCTTTGGAAAGTCAAGTAAATGGTATCAACTAGATTATCTTGACACAAATGCACACGCATCCCATCAGACACTGACAAGAAGTGAGGAAAGAATACATGGTGTTGACTCTTCCGCAGCAGAGAGTTCTGGGTTGGCTCTGGCTGGACACCAGGTACCCACTTATGCCACTCTCTCCCTCCCCTCTGCAACTGGACAGAGAAGAGAAAAAAAAACAAACAGTGAAGGATTCTTGAGTTGAGGTAAGAGCTGGGAGAGGTCACTTACTGACCACCATCATGGGCAAAACAGACTCAAAGTGGGGATATTAACTAAATTTATTATTAACAGGATCAGAGCAAAAGAGTGAGAAGTAAAACAATCTTCAAAAGACCTTACCCCTATCCTGCCTTCCTTCCAAGTTATACCTCCTCCTCCCCAGCAGTGCAGGGAGGCAGGGAATGGGGGTCACACTCAGTTATTTTTTCTGCTCCGTCAGAGGCAGAGGGACCTTCCCCTGCTCCCTGTGGAGTCCCTCCCACAGGAGACAGTCCTTCATGAACCTCTTTGGTGCGAGTCCATCCCATCTTCACAAAACTGCTGCCATATGGGTCACTTTTCCATGAGGTGCAGTCCTTCAGGCACGGGCTGCTCCAGCACAGGTTCCCCACAGAGCCACAAGTCCCACCAGGGAAAACCTGCTCCAGAATGAGCTCCTCCCTCCACAGGCTGCAGGTCCCTTTCACGACCCTGCTCCAACACAGAGCCTCCCACAGGGTCACAGCCTCCATTGGGCATCCACCCATTCCAGCCTGGGCTCCTCCCTGGGCTGCAGGTGGATCTCTGCACCCTGATGATCTTCCATGATGATGGGCTGTAGGGGCACAGCTGCCTCACCACGCTCTGCACCAGGGGCTGCAGGGGAACCTCAGCTCCAGCACCTGGAGCACCTCCTCCCCCTTCCTTCTGCACTGACCTTGGTCTCTGCATTGTTGTTCACATGTTCTCACTCCACTCTTCCCTTGCTGCAATTTTTAATGGCGCAATAACTTTCTTTCCATTCCTAAATACGTTATCAGAGGTGTTACTATCATTCTTGATGGGTTCAGCCTTGTCCGGTGGTGGGAAGTCTGTCCTGGAGCTGGCTGGCCCTGGCTCCACTCCACACCGGGGAAGTGTCTGGCAGCTTCTTACAGAAGCCAGCCCTGTAGCCCCTCCACTACCAAAAACCTGGCCACAGAAACCCAGTGCAACAGTAAATACATAAATAGCAATGGAGAAATTTCAGACTTCGTACTGGTGATGCTGACAGGACTAAATTGGACATAGTTACCCGAGTGCTGAAATAAAAGAGTGTTCACACTGAACCACCGATTTACTCTGACTTTTTGTATGTCAATTTTTCCATGTCACTTGCCATTTTATTTTCTAAAAATAGTGCAGTTTTATTACAAAAGGATAAACTAGTCCTAATTTTTTTTTTTAAATTTTGTTACTAATCTGGCTGTTCTGCTCTTATTTTGCAGTGCTATAAATGTGTATAATTTTTTTCTGCGTAGCATTTTGCGTCTTTTTTTTTTTTTACAGTCTAAATATTTTGCCCCAAATGTCACAACAGTTTTGTTTCCTCATTTCAACAGTTTTGTTAGTAAAACAGTGTGCACCAAAGTACACGCAATACCTGTGAAAATGCTTTGTCTCTTACAACTGTGCTGTTAAGGGATTGCATGTATACACATTGGCTCCAACAGAACCAAGGAGAACTAAAGAATTAGGAATTTACTGCATAAACTGCCTGGCTAAAATGACATTTTATGATGTTATATTCTCATCAGACTGTGTCTTGAAGTGCAAGGAAGAGTAACCACTTTGTAGGAGACTTCTCTTAAATGCTTTAAAACAGAGTTCAATGTGTTACTTGTCATATAGGGTTACTCTAAAGGAGGGAATGCCTTGAGAAATTTTAAAATGCCTTCAAAAGTAGGGAAAAATATGAACAAATTTCAGAGGAGAATAAAGAACTTTCACTTTTGTTGTTCATGATAAAAATCTGACATTTTCTCAGGCCAGGCAGTTTGAACTTGCTCACTGACAGCTTTCTCTGTCCTGCAAAAATTTGTCTTCCACTGTTAACACCATGCCAACACTGCTGCAGAATTCATTTACCTGTCCTGTCACTTCACCTGCAGCCTTCATGGTACCTCTTTCTTCACTGAACCAAGAAACAAATGCAGAATGGATCTTCACTTATGATGTTGCCTGTAACTATCTACGGTTTTGTAGCAAGCAGTGTTACATGTCCTTCCCACTTATCCTGCCCACTGCAGGATATTTTCTCCTCTTCAAAATGTCTTCCTGAATTCTGTCTGTCGCTACCCAAGGCTTGACAGCAGTCATCTGGCATTTGGGTTGTGACTTCTGGGGCTCTTGGTATTGTTTCACTATTCACATTTTGTTTGCATGGTCCGTTTCCCTGCATGTACTACCTTCTCCTTAAATGCAAACTATGAGTTCTGAAGGTTAAAGAGCATCTTTACGCCTTGTGTTGGTAAAACACTACTGATTATGCACCCTTAGACTTGAATGCAAATGCCATTAAACTGCAACAGCATTTCTAACATCCAAACCATTTCTTAGAAACAGCCTCACCCGGTCAAGCCAAAGGCATGAGACCAAAAACACCAACAGAAAAGAAAGCCAGCCAAGACTTGAGAAAGCACTTGAGACTGACTCTTCTTATCCAAATACAACTACATTTGTCTCTAAAAAGGAAGCAAAATCACTATGCAAAATACTATGAATCAAACTTGGCTGGAACTAGATGATCTTTAAGGTTCCTTTTAACGCAGGCCATTATATGATTATATGATTTAGAAACACTATATGCATTCAATTAAATTTCTTTCTTGATGTTCTCCCCTTACTCCCTGTGGTCCAGCACTGCATGTGTACTTATCACCTCTTGGTAAGGTTTGACAAAGCAAAAACAATCTGACAAGAGTGTGTTTTCAAGAACAAATCACCAAAATGTAACAAATTGATTGATTTTCTAAATTTTCTCTAACACATTATATCACCCTTATTCACATGTTTCTAGAATGGAATTGCATTCCTCTTATACCTCCGCATTTCTACATATTTCCAAAACCACATTCCTCCCATGTTATTTTAAGTATATTACGCATCCATATTTCTATCCATCCTTTTTACAGACCTGGGATTTAAATCCAAGCTTTGGCAGGTAGCTCAGCCCCGTTGCCTAGCAGCAGCTGAGGCACATGTAAATGCAATAATGGAAATTCTCGCGGTTACAAAAGTGGAAAGCCCTTGCCTGCTGAAAGCGGATGTTTCTAAATTGGCTGGGAGCAGAGTAAGTGGCACTATTAGATTAGAAAAATTCTTTCCGAACAAAATACAGTTTTGAATACAAATCCAACCAGTTTGACACAACCTAAGTAACAGAGACTGAGGTTAAAAAAGCAGGAGTCAATATTTAATTATGATTGCTTTTATGTACTGACTACTCCGGTCTTCTAACCATCATATCATTACCAGTAAAACAGGCCACTCTCCATTTCATTTAATGGGTGAATTAATGCATTCTTGAGAGTCAACTGCGAAACTTTACCACCTTTATAGAACGGAGATTTCCTATTATCTAAATTTGTTTCTATTAAAACTTATTTTAAAAAGCACTGATCCAAGTGTCAAGGTGGATCCAAAGCCAACTGCTTAGCACTCTATCTCTGCTTAAAAAAATACCTGGTTTAATCTGTATTTGACAGGTCCATATGATCACAGAAACATGTGGATTACAACTGAAGCTTAATCCTATGGTACCATCAGCAGCAAGGAACCTAAAATGGTCTCCAAACAGAAACAAATGAACTTGAGAATGACCCCAGCCAATGGTAAGATATGCCCCTTCCTACATGTACTTCAGTATCTTCTGCGTTGCTGGTGTGTAGCATGCTGAGGGGTGAGCCCATACTCCCCATGAGATTTACCTTCAGCATCAAATTTCTCTAAGTCTAAAACACAGCTGTGAAACTTGAGAATCCCTCTGCAGTGAAAGGAGAATGGTGTTTCCATAGCTTCATTAATTTATTTGAAAAATAAATGTTTACAGTCAGATTAATTCCTTTCAGGACTCTCCTTTGGTCCACCAGCTATCGCAGAAACAAAGGTGTTTTTGTATGAGGCAGACAAAATGAATAATCCTATGGAAATACTTCTTTCTTTCCACTGACTCTAGTGCATCCTAAAAAACAAACTAGCCTTAAGATTGCAAAATTAATCCCAACTCTTGACCCTGTGCTGAAGCTCAATGGGAGAGATGAGGAAGACCAAACAAGCAATGATCTAGTGGAGAACATCCTGGATTTGAATATCATCCCCAAAGGTGCTAAGAATCTCCTGAACATTAACTTATGTCCATTTTCACCTCTAGCCCAGACTGATTCTTACATACTGTAAAATAGTTATCTTGATGCCCAGATCCTGTTTGGGACTTCTTTGACCTAAAGATAATTTCAAGCCTCCTATTTTGGTTTTGGTCTACAGTGCTACATTCCCTGAGTACTAACTCCTTTTGTTGTTTATACACTGCATATTTACACATGCCACAAGGGTTTTTTTCTTCACTGAACTCTGTACATCAAAAAGGAAGACATATTCCTTCCTAATCTAAATATTTGACAAAAGGTTTTATTTATTCCAACTGAAGGCTATTTATTTGTGATTTTTTTCTCCCTTCTAAGTATGATGGTTTGCTAGCTTGTGATGCTCATTCTCTATTCATTTCTATCAGCTGTGTCTCTGGCTCCCAGGAGAACACTTCAATTTTTTTTGCATGGCCCAGAAATATGATAATCAACAAATATTTCCAGGCCAAATCCATTGTCACAGTGTCAGCCTGCTCATGTGAAATACTGATGCAATTAAACACTGATTTGCCACTCCATCTCCCAGCAAGACAGAAATAAAGTACAGTTTGGTTATATAGATCGTTTTAAATTATTCCCTTTTAAAACCTTATGAAAGATAATTGGTTAAACTGAAGAATCGAAACAGGAAAAATGCTTAATACTTTTATGGTGTTTTGAATTTTACTGCTGTACAAACATTAAGTAATTAAGCCTAACAATACCCAAGTGAGGAATGGAAGAAAGCATTATTATGGCTATATATTATAATTATACTGTCTCATTTAGAATTTCCTGGGGTTTGACTTTTAAAGAAATTATTATAATTATCATAAAACTAATAAAAAGTCAAAAACAATCTTTTTTTCCCCCCCACTATGAATATCCTCTAAGTTAAGCAAATAAAGAGTTTACAATGCCTAAAAGCACACTTTTTTTCATGTATCTCAGCTTCTGTTTTCCCTTTGTCCATCTAAATCCACAGGACTGGATCTTGTTTCCACTAAAGGGGAAGCAAATCTTGTCAAGGACCACAGTGGATTCTTGAATTTAACAACATTAAAAAGATAAAGAGTGCGTCACGTGAGATTAACACCATTTTTTTACCATTTGGTAAGAAAACATTATGAGATCTTGATGTAAAACATGCTTCTATGTTCCAAACAACATTATAAAATCTGTATTATATTTTGCAACTGGGATTAATTTTTCAGTATTATTATGCAAAATTGCTTTTCTCTCAAATACTTCTTTCCAAAGTCTGGATTCCTTTTCCCAGTTCTAGCCATCTAACAGCTCACTGGCACCCTTTAGATACAGGTAGATAAGTTATTTCCAAGAATGAGTTCAGCCATGTCTCTCATACATCTATCTTGTAATGAGATGATTTTCCACTGGAAGTGCTTTTGCTCTCCATTAGTAACAAAGTCCCATGGATTTCTCCTATAATACTGGAATTTTTAACGTCTATAGGGACAAGATCCATCTTATTAACTATACAAAAGTCTCATACAACATTTGAATGTCCAACTGGCTCCATCATAAGAGTCATTGCAAGTTTTTAGGAGTTAACCACAGCTGGATCATCCTCTGGGAGAAACTTCCTTTTAAGGCCATAATCAACTGAGTGACAATCTGGAAAAGATTCTCAGGTCGTTTCTTTTTAGCTGGAAGTGCAGCAGTTGTGATAATTTCCTTCTTCTTTTGTAATTACGTAGTATAGACCTAATGATACCAATGTATGTACAGTGGATCCAACGGAAGAGAAGAAAGAGAAGTAGTCGAACTCAAAATACACACTCTTTTGCTGGCAGATGGTGGAAAAATAAAAAAAGATATAAAGATCTGATAATATATCAAACGGGTCAGGCTAAGATTAATAGAAGACACAACAGCAGGATAGGACATCATCCAGAGGGACCTGGGCGAACCTGAGAAGTGGGCCCACAAGAACGTCATGAAGTTCAACAAGGCCAAGTGCAAAGTGCTGCACACAGGTTGGGGCAATCCCAAGTGCAAAACAGGAGAAGAACTCATTGAGAGCAGGCCTGAGGAGAAGGACTTAGGGGTTGTCATGGATGAAAAGCCAGAGGTAAGCCAACAATGCATGCTCACAGCCCGGAAAGCCAAGTGTACCCTGGGCTGCATCAGAAGCAGTGTGGGCAGGAGGTGAAGGGAGAGGGTTCTGCCCCTCTGCTCTGCCCTGGTGAGACCCCACCTGGAGTGCTGCACAAGCTCTGGGGTTGTCAACACAAGAGGGACCAGGGGTGGGTCCAGGAGGCCACAAAGATGATCAGAGGGCTGGAGCACCTCTCCTGTGGAGACATATGCTGTTCAGCTGGGAAAAGAGAAGGCTCTTGGCAGACCTTTCAGCAGTCTTTCAGTACCTTAAAGGAGGGAGGTGGACTTTTTGTATGGGCAGAGGGACAAGGGACAATGGTTTTAAACTGAAAAGGACAATTTTAGATTAGATGTTAGGAAGAAATCCTTTACTCTGAGGGTGGTGAAGCACTGGAACAGGTTGTCCAGGGAAGCTGTCGATGGTCCATCCCTGGAAGCGTTCAAGGCCAGGTTGGATGGGGATTTGAGCAACTGGGTTTAGTGAAAGGCATCCGTTCTCAAGGCAGATGATCTTTACGGTTCCTTCCATTCCATGATTCCAATATTAATAGATTAATGTTCCTGACATGCAGACCAGAAACCAACCACAGCACTACTCAGTTTTTATAGGCTGCCACCTACTCCGTGCATACCCAAACCATGGTTGGGGATGGCGCTCAGTTCATCTGCCTGTTAGAAAAGGAAATTGCCGTCAAATGCCATCACCAGGGGTTTTCTGCAATGTAATTCCTATTCTGAAGCAAGTTGCCAATGCAATCCTTGTGCTAGCTGCAGATAGTATTTTGACTGTACTTGCCACATGACACTTGAAAGACCATCTGGCTAAACAGATGTGGTAATCTGATTTGTTTTGGCCAATGAACTGAAAAAAACCCACAATGGCTTGAATGGGAGTTCCCAGGAGTGCCCAGTCCAGCATCTTCTCTGTGCTTCCAGATACTATGTTTACCTCTTCAAGAACAGCATTGTAAAGACAAAAGCAGGTAAACATATTTTGATCACAAAAAAAAAATAAAAATAAATTACTCATAAGGCCATCTGTTACTCTTTTGCAGACTGTATCATATGTTATAAAACAAGAAACTGGCAAAATGCAAGCCAAGCCTTGGTCCCACAGAAGGTGTCAAATCTCCCATGGTTTGAGCAGGATCATTAGCTATTCGATCTGTTAATTTATAATCTTATTTAAAGGCTATAAATCTCAGAACCATGTGTTTTATTATAGATATATAACCTTAAATATAGAATGGATTGTCTAGATAATGACCCCCTGCTAACATTCTTTTCATCATCTGTCTTAATTCTTAAACCCCTAAGGTTTATAAAAATACGTGTAATTTTAAATCTTCCAAGGTCTACGACAAGTTTACACTTACCCAGCCTCAATGTCTTCTCTTTTTAATTTACTTTCATTCCTCAAACCTGTACTGTTTGACAACACCATGCATATAACTTGCATTACTGCCAACAACATTTAAAAAATTAAAAAATTACAAAGAACCATGCCCAAAGAACCTCTGGCACAGTAAATTATAAATTTATAGTTTTAAAGATTAAAAGGAACGTACTTCAAAAATCTTTCTGGAGATATTCCATTTTAGTTCAAGTAAAAGAGTCTGGATAGTTCCGTTTCTTGAAGTGTTTTTCATCTCCATTCACAATGAATAACACTTAACTAAACCCATTCACTTTGCTTTGTGATGCAGCATCTTGCCAGAGCTTGTAGACTTATATTTTAGAAAAGTCTTCAGCTGTAAAGTTCTCCTTTGTATGAAGAATGAGGCTGACTTTCTGATGTTGGACTGCCCTGCTCTTGAAGTAAAAACACAGAGAAATGAAAATAAAATGACCAGGCCCCCAACACAGGCTGAATGAGCACAACCAACAGCAAGCTTCTCACTATGATGAGGTCACAAAGCAGAGTTTGCAGAAACTCAAAAGCTAGAGAAGAAAAGGACAAAGGTATAGAGACATCACATCAGGCTTCACCACTTATCTAGCCGGTGCCCGAAGGAAGAAGGAGATGAGCTAGATGAGAAGAAAAGCACATTATGGTTGAGAAAAAGATGGGCCATGCCTGACAGCCAGGACTGTGCAGGAGTTTGGAGACACCAAGGTTGCATCTTCTGGCACACTCCAAGAGGAAGGAGGTTCTTTGCTCCTTGGGGAAGAAAACTTATTTTTTCATTATATTGCATTCTGTGAATTTATGCAGTGATAGCAAGAATTGAGGGTTTAGTAAAATAAATAAGTTTTAACATTTAAAAAAGCTCATTTTTGGTCCATCATGGATTATGTTAAAGAAATATTCTCACTTTGGTCAAACTCTTACCCTCCGCCATAATTTTTCCACTCCACTGTACATGTGACATGCACTCTTACCAGTCCCTTTTGTTATACAGTAAAAGATCTGCACAGTAATTAGGGACTGCATTTCTTGTAAAGAAATTTCCCTTTGTTTTTCTTTTGGCTCCAAGACATCCTGTTTGCATAGCAACACAACTTTAGCTGTCCCTTGACCCAGCTATTACACCAATGTGCTGGCAATAAAACCTGCGTGAGACTTCTTCAACCAGTGAGCTACGTGAACTCACTCACACCACCCATACAAAGGACTTCCATGGAATTTTTATATCATGTCTACATAAAAGGGAAGGAGGAAAGATAAATGCATTCTTGTCCACTGGTGTACTTCACACTGACACGGACCATTCCACAAGAATCAGTGGTCCTCTTAGGACTACATACTGGCTTTCACAGCATTAAATGTAGAATAATGTTTCTATGAATCTGGAAATGTAAATATAGCCCAAAGTACTCTGGCAACGTGCAAACTGCGCATGCATGAGCCCAGAATAGATGAGAGCAAAGCAAACGATTGAGATGAACAATCACGTGGAAATCAAAACAGTGGGTGCATGTATAGAAAATGGAAACAAATAACTGAAACTGCCTGAAAGCAAGTACTACTGGTGATAATCCAGGGATAATGTTTTCATAGGGATTAACTGTTCTGGAGCAATTTTCCCATGTGTAAAGCACAACATACTTTTTTATTCAGATAGGTTGATTTGGCAGCCTCCTTATTTCTAGCAAAAACTATTTATTGTGCCTGTGCAGGAAAAATTCCACCCTTGGATAGTCAGAATGCAGTATTTTTTTCTCTCCCACACTGACAATTGCCTGCTGGATACAGCTCAAGAGCTCATTTCCCACAGATAGTCCACTTCTATAGGATTATTAGACGTTTGTGTGCCAAATTAATAATTTGTAAAAGTCTTTAATAAATTTGGTTACATGTTATGGTAATTTTTATACTGAATGTGTTAAATTTATTCTTGTGGAAACAGATTTCGTTTCTTTGGCAAAATGTTGTTATTTTTACAGAGAGGTAACAAAGAAATACGTAATTTTATAAGAAATTGCTGGATACAAAGACCGGCATTTACCTTTTGTTAGCAGTATTTTTTTTACTTGGATTCATTGCTCTGGAAATGCTGATGGTTTTCTATATGAGCAACGAAACTTTTTAAGAATGAAAACAGGATTTCCTTAGAGGTTGTTTCAGAGCATGTGCTCTTTTTCATGATTTTTCACGCTTCAAAGATACCCCACGGCAGTAGATACAAGACACAGAAATACCCTTATTCTCCCAACTCTTGGTCATATATTAGAATAACCCCAGCACTTATGTCTCTGTGAAAGTAATCTAAGATCCATTTTCCTGCTCTACAGAAAAACTCCAGAGGAAAAGAATCTTAAAAATAAATGAGTGGATTGACTAATACACCATAGGGGCTAATTTGTGGCACTGAGTTAGCAATTCTAACACAAGGCTTCCCTTGTCATATACTGTATTTAATTGTAGCAAGAACTAATTGATAGATAAATAATTGCTTCTTCAAGCCGAGACTAATATAGCCCCCTTACAATTAAATATGTTTATTACTATTATAAACTCCCATTTTCAGAATCCTCTTTTATATATCAGCATTTCTTTCAACTCAAGGAAAAAAAAAAAGACATCAGATATGCTTTAAAGAGCTGTTCTAGACTTTAACCACAGTTTTCTTGCTGGGCTTTTAAGAACCACAATATAGTGGGACATAGAAAATGTACCCTTCTCAAGCCAAGTTAAATATTACTGAAGTACTGAAGTACTACTTTCTTTTAAAAAACATAAGCAACTAAACAAACATCATGTATGGACATTATAATTAAAAAGAAATAAATAAATGCCTAAAATAGTTTTTAAAATCAAATATTGGGAATTTTGACTTCCTAAAGTATTAAAAAGCATGTTAAGACATCCCTAGTTCTGCACAGATGTGCAGCAGGAGATGAAAACTATGTGTTCAACATCATTACTGTGAAGCTGATGCTCAGCTGTACCGTTCTGTGGCTTTAGATATATATGAGATGGTCTGACTGTATTCCTCCAAGAAAACTGTGGGATCTGGTCACCACTACACAGCTGTGAGCTCTGAAAGGTGGACTGTCACGCAAATAACTTCTCCTAATCAAGAAGCTTAATGTATTCATATAACGTTTGTACCAAGCTTACTGACCCACGTGTAATACAAGACTTGATGTGCTGAAGATGCTTTGTACTGAAATGTAGAAATTGGACCCTGAGGAAAGGCGATGTGTTTAGTCCTGAATGAAATTAGGAGTGTTAATCGAGTACAGCGAATGGTACCTGACCTGCCCAAGTGCAGGTGAGAGGGTAAGTGTGAAGCAGTGATTTCACAGAAGAAACACCTCTATCCTTTCCTGCCAGGGCACGTGTGGGGATAGAAAGGCTCTAGAGGGAGCTCAGGACACCTGAATTTCACCAAGACCACATTCAAAGAGCATCACCTTCCAGAGACCAGTGTTTAGCAACTGGCTGAAAAGCAGCTGGCTGGAGTTTATTCTGGTGAAAACAGATCCACGCTAGCATGAAGCACATCTCCTAAAGTCATCTTCATCCCTCTGGTGTCCCATGAGGCTTTCACAACACAATTTCTTGTTTTAGTTGATCCATTCCTAGACAACTCCATCATTTCAGTTAAATGTTTTAAGTAATAATTATCTGCACTGACACATATTATAAAATTAGGCACTGTAATTTCTACATTAACGAACACCAACACAATTAAGAGTTTTCCAGAACCAAGAAGGTATTTAGAAGAGGGACACAGACAGTCAACACAGACACAAGTAATAGTAGTAGCTGGAGCCTGCCAATACAAAAGAATTCAAGGACTGCCCTTTTTTGATCAGTTCCTGTGTATTTGATATTGGTACTAGGGACAGAAATGGCATAGTCAGAACTCGTATACTTTGGAATAGGACTTTAACCATCTCCTTGCCTGATTGGTTTGACAGGGAGGACCACATTAGTGAGTATCTGCCAAAGAAAGCTGTGAAGAATGATAAATATGCTTACAGGTATGTATTTCTTAGTAAGGGATAACAGCAATCCTAGGGTATATCCTTCCAAATAAAGGGGACCTTTAGAGGCATCTAGAAATAATTTTGGAATTGAATATACTTCAGCTGAAAGCTGCTGACAATGTCCATATAAAATCTTTATTTTTAATTTAATTTTTAAAACCTTTTCTTTAAGTTTTGTTAAAATGAAAATAATCCCCAACTGACTTTGATATTCACTTTGAAGTGAACTGGAGTGTTGATTTACACTAATCTATATAGTGCTTTTTCTTTGGACTATAGGGAGATTTTATTTAGAGCTGCGTGTTCAGTTCTGAGCTATCCATGCAATCAGACAGCCAAACTTCACAATTTCTTGAGCTGGTGGATTTCACACCAAACTCTTCTGAGAACATTTCATATGTATGTCAGTAAAATGGCAAAATCTCCTTCTGTCTGATTTTCCTTGTGTTGATTACTTTATCTTCCTAAACCATACGTTTTTCTCATTTTGATTTGTTTGTGATTAAAATTAAGACAGCTACCTAATTCTCATGCCAGGTAGGAGTAAATCATCTCAATTCAGCAATCATTAGGTTTGTCAGTGCAAATAGTCTATTCCTATGAGCCTTAATTAAACATGAAAAGATGGAAATTTACTCTCATTGAAGAAAAAGAAAGCTGATATCCCAAGGTACTGGAAACAGTCAGACTATGATTAGCAGAAACCCGACTGGAATGTCAACTAATGTCTACATGATAATAAAAAATGGTTTAACTTGGTAACTAAGCGAGCTCCCAAATGCCTCTCCATACCACAGTACCCTGAAAAAGCACCTGGTGTTTCAATACCTGCATAGCTGTGGCTTCCCACAGCAGCGTTCATTGCAGTGATAATGGTGATTTGCCATCTCAATGCACCACGAGCAGATGGAGCAGACTGAGATGCAATGCCTGGCTCCAAAGCACCTTGGTCCAGACTAATGAGTCCCCTTTAATTTTTGGGATATTCATACCCAGCTACAGTGACTCACAGCTGTCCATCTGGGAAGCTCTGGAAGTACGTATAAGTAAGGTGAATTAATTTTTCTGCTGGACTGATGAGTTTCCTGGGAAGAGGAGGGGAGGACGAGCTGCGATGTGGGGTCAGAGAGGACACATCAGGGTGAAGGGACTTGATTCAGAGTACCAAGTTCCTGTCTATACCTTAAGAAATAGGAATGCAGTTTTCAGCCCTGGGCCTTGTATAAGAGTGAGATATTGAAAGCAGACTTTGATACTAGAGGAAAATACTGCAATGTATTAAAAAAAAAAGGTACTTTAAATCATATTAGTTGACTTCAGCGCTGAAATGATGTGCCCTGGTTTAAAAACTCCTTCAGGAACTCTGTAATACCAAACAAGGTTTATATATATATATAAAACAAACAGAAACATTTCTAGTTCAAGAAATGTGACAAGATGAAGTCCCTGAAAGACCTTAGTTCACTTTGTCTCAAGTAACAAAAACACGTGCTTATAAGCCTTCAGAATAAGACAAGTATCACCCTAAAAGGATGATCTGGTTTTCAAAATCTAAGTTATTGAAGACCTAAAATACAGCTTTCCACTAAGACACTGTCACAGTTTAACTCTAGAGCACACAAAAAGTGTAGATCTAGAGCAGACATTTGCTTAACACCTGCCCAGAAGCACCATACTATTACGTGCATGTATTACCCCAGGAAGGCATTACCAAGACATTCTGTACAAAAAGGAACAAACCCTTACTATAAAGAAATGAAGTGAGGGACATTTACATTTTGACTGATGAAATAATTTCAGCCCTGGCCTTGCCAAAGACACCAAGCAAATGGTTTAACCTTTTTGTATCTCAAATGTATGTTCATACACAATATAGAGACTTTATATGCTCCATTCATGGTTATTTCATTTGATTGCAAGAGAAGGGAAGCTCTCCGAAGCAAGTACCATCAGTATTACCTTTCTCTCTTCTCCACTACACGTCCTCAAGGATTTTCACTGGTTTTGTGAACACCCTTCCTTGTGATGAGAAGGAAAGCACTGAGGTGGTATGAAGTTTCAGGATGAAAAAAAACCCATCCAAAACACTTGACTTTTGCAACATATTGTGTAAAGGTTGTGAACCACCGATCAGTTTGATAGCTGCTGTGAGAACTACTTAACAGTGGTGAAATAAGCATTTTTATAGCAAACAGTAGATCTGAACACTGTAACGACTATGAGACTTGGTGCTGATAGGTCAGTGGTTTTTTTTGCTTTGAGATCTTTCACACTTTGTGTAAGCAATGGCTTCCTCTATCCAAGCTGCAGCACTCCTTCTTTATTACCCTTCAGATAATGAATTAATGAATTCAGTCTTTTGCTACAGAAATAATCACAGTATCCCAAATTCATTGTTTTGATTTCTCGGAGGATTCCAACACAGATCAAAGGTGAGCTGCAAAGGAACAAGGTCTCTTATAAAAATGCATGACAGTTTTGGGAACTGGTGAGCTTCCTTCAAAATAAAAGATGAAGTGAAAGTAATTTGCATGTTTTTGTTGGAAAATTTACCCAGCCTGCATGCTTTTATCAGACTATGGTGGAAACTAGGGCATGCATGTAAATGGTGATATTTTTAAGCATTCCAGGCTGGATCATCTTGTCCTGGTTGGACATAATCTCTTCAATGCATTGGACCCGAAGTTAGTTTAGAGTGCCTCCAAGAACCATATATAACTGTAGAATTACAGATCTATTCAATACTTAGTAATAATCAGAGGTTTGGACTAAACCTTTGCGTTCCCGCACATCTGCTGACTCTAAGCCCTGGAGATGCCTTTGGACAGTGGGACT
This sequence comes from Anabacerthia variegaticeps, assembly GCA_035583185.1. Taxonomy (NCBI): domain Eukaryota; kingdom Metazoa; phylum Chordata; class Aves; order Passeriformes; family Furnariidae; genus Anabacerthia; species Anabacerthia variegaticeps. Next base: position 104,027,595 of record JAWWEW010000112.1, on the reverse strand, counting down.
GCTTTATGGATTTATGTGACCATGATTCCCGCCTCTCACAGACAGAGCGTGAGCATATGTTACTGATTTGTTCAAGCATTAGGGAGAGTCATGCCACTAGCCTAGATACTCCACAAGCTACTATTTGGAACAATTAAGATTCAGCTGCTTAGATTTCACCTCATAGAATTGTCTGACTTCCTTATTTTCTAGATTTAGTGTCTCCAGAGGAGATTGTCAGGAGGGTATGGGCCATTATATGCTCCCCAACAGAAGAAAAGAAGAATGTATCTTAGCCTTTACAATTAGACACTAGCCATAATACTAAAAGGAGTTGTCCTTCTTTGCTTATGAAACTATTTTTTTACTAACTTCAGGATCCTTACTTTCAGGCCTAACCCACAGAGACTTAGTTTTTAAACAACTGCTGCCTTTAAATGACAGCTAGCAATGTGTACGCTCTTCACACATGACAAAGAGCTCTCCAGACTCTAGGTCCAGGACTGGACACTAATGGTTACTGGCGCTTGCACCAGACTTCACAGCACTCAGTTCTCACAATGATAAACAATTTCGGGAACTCAGTACAGTCCTAAGCGCTTAAGTAAGGATCAGGAATGAAAACTCCCATTAGCTTCACTGAGATTAGGATTTCAATCTAAACTGACTCCATTCCGCATTGTTAAAGGCTCTTACCACCCAGTGTTTTGATTTACAGCTGTATTTTCAGAACTGTTTGCTACCCAGCATGCTGGTCCTCTTCTGCAAATTACTGTTTTCAATTTACTTTGCAGCTTAAATACGAATCCGTATTTATTTACTGTATTTTGTTTTTTCAATATGGTTGCTGATCTTTAAAGCTCTGTTTACTAAAGACAGATTTTAAAAGCTCTTCCACAAAATTATATTAACTCCAGACATTATTTTTCCTGGGATCAGCACAGAGACAGAAATGCAGCAGAAGGGCACATTACCAGTATCCTCCCCTTCCCTGAATTGCTCAAAGTCAGCCTCAAAGTTAACCCTGCCTTTGGGGTTTGTTTGATTTTGGTTTTATATGTAAGAAGCATTCTAGCCCTTTGTTTTAAAATTCATGCAGCACAATCTCAGCTTCTGTTTGAAATGTATAATAAGCCTCTTATGTGGTTTTGTAGTAGACCTGCATTCTGGCACAGCACCTGCCTATTCATGTTTATAAGGAGAAGAAAACGAATAATGGAAAAAGCAGTTTTGCATGGAAAACATCCACACAACAAGACCATGCCTTTTTTTTTTTTTTTTTCCCAGCCAAGTCCTGTATGAAAAGCAATTGCAATCTCTTTTGTTTTTAAAGTTATCAGAACCCAGTTTTAATACAGCTTAGGAGAACCAAACACATTGCTCATCCTGAAAAGCACTCCCCTGTGATACTGCTGGACCGCAAGCACAGTTGCTTTTCAACATAGTGCCTTTTGGACTCTGCTATATTAATTTTCCTTTCATAAGAACTTCATTGTACTTCTGCTGAAAGGTTTTTTACTCTTTAGGAGCATTTGTTTCTAATGATTTACTGTAATTGTCTCAAATGTGCAGATTTGTATTAAGTGCTTAAGGAATGTCTCAAGAATCTTTACCTCGCCGACTGTTTTACAACCCTACACAAACAAAACTTCCACTGATGCCAATAACATTACTGTCATTCCTTTCTAGCCTCTATTTGCCTATGTACATATGTGCTGCTTCTTTATAGAGCCACCCTGTAATGTTCCCAGGCCAGAGCTGTCCCTTGTTCTATTTTTTTGCATTGAAAATTTCTAACATAACAGTAATTATTCTGTATCATGTTGAAAAATTCAATAGCACAGCAGTAATATTAGCCAGTTAAAGAACTTTTTTTTTAGAGTCACATTTGTAAATAAATATATATCATATTTTCTGTGTTGCAGTTAAATTTAGGTAGTACATCCAACAAACATCCTGTCACATTGTCCAAGAAGACTGCTGGCACGCCAGACGTGATATTCTGGAAGGCAGCAACAGCCTGGGCTAAAGTCATTCTGGGAGCAGATAGATTAGTATTTCTTACAATCTGCATTACTTTAAAACATGCTGTAGTTCTTTAGCAATACAGGATTGGTATAATATGCTACATATATCAATTATATTAGGCATAATATATCTAACATTGGTGCAATGTACCTTAAAAGTACTTCTGTTACAGGGAGAACTTAAGTGGCCAAACCACACTCATAAAACCAGCACAGCTCTACCAGTTAAAAGAGATGATCCCAGAAATCCAGTTTCTGCCAGTACAACTGCATCTGTGTTTGGGACATCTGTAAACACAGCTGTGCCGTTCTGGAATTCTACTTTTTTACAGCCACTGAAAGCCCAAAATGCAGCTCTAACCTAACATTTTGAGGAGCTCTGTGCCATCTTTAGAAAGATGCTAGTCTGTCTTGAAAATCTGGATAGAGAAAAAGAGGCTGCAAATACACCCACTTAAATTTCAATAGATTTTTGAGATTCTTTTGTTCTACACATATTAAAATGAAGGACTAGAAATCAATTCCCTTCAAGGCTGGAAATGTGAGATAGAAGCCAAAAATGTGAAGAACGATTTGATTGTAATTAATCAAATAGCATTACTTTTTCTTCCCTTTTTTAAAAAATTTTATTTGTTATCTATAAAACTCTAGAACATAGCTAAATATATAGGTACCATAAATTCACTAAGCAAATTACTTTATTTAACACTAGCACTGTATCATGATCACTCCTAATCCTACCCTTCCAGTTAAGAGGACCATTGGTGCTTGTTTCTGATATTAATGCAGAGGATATGCTTTTCATGTTCAGTGACCCAGTTCCAAGAAGTATCACAATATAGAAGCCTATTTTCCACTTAATAAACATGCATAATTCCTGTGAACATTAGCAGTGATTATGCACGCTTACACACTCTAGGGCATATTCATCTAAACCCCATGAATTCAAAAGATCAGAAGGAAAATGTATTTGGCCCTCTAGACTGCAAGAAACCCTAAAGAATGATAGGAACACTCCAGAATTTTTTATTGGTATATTTTACTTTAATGACAGTTTTGTATATTAATTCCTTAGCTCTTTGCCCACAATGCTAATGAAGTTTTAAGCAAGATAAAAGAATTAAGGACTTTTAGGAAAAAAAAAAAAAGAAAAATTAAGAAAGCCAGGAAGGATTAAGTTTAACAGTTAGGGTATTTTCTTTGAAGAGGGAAATTCTACATTTCAGCCTGTCTGATGCTATTTCCTGCAGAAAAAGAGGTTAATTGTGATATTGTCAGGAGCCCAAAAGGTCATATTTCATCACAGATAGATAAATGAGAGGGTTAGCAGTGCAGGTTCAAACAGGGACAAGATAATTCACAAAAGGGGTAAGGTTGGGAGGAACCACACTGGGTCATCTAGTCCAACCTCCCTGCTCTAATGGAGTCATTCCAGAGCCCATGGCACAGGACTGCATCCAGACAGTTCTTAAATCTCCAGTGAGGGAGATTTCATCACCTCTCTGGCCAATTTGTCCCAGTGCTCAGTCACCTGCACAAGAAAGAATTTCTTTCTCATATTCAGGTGGAACTTCCTGCACATCAGTTTATGGCCACTGCCTCTTGTTCTACTGCTTAGCACCACCACTGAGAGCCTGGCTCCAACCTCTTGAAACCCTCCCTTCAGATACTGATAGACGTTGATGAGCTCCCCTCTCAGTTGTCTCTTCTCAAGGCTGAGCAGGTCCAGCTCCCTCAGCCTTTCCTCATAAGCGAGATGCTCCAGTCTCCTGACCATCTCTGTTGCCTTCCAGTGGACTCGCTCCAGGATCTCCGTGTCTCTCTTGGAATAAGGAGTCCAAAACTGGACACAACACTCCAGGTGAGCACCCCTGGGGCTGAGTAAAGGGGCAGGATCACCTCCTTTGACTTCCTGGCAATGCTCTTGCTCTAATAGATTCCGTTTTCAACACCTTAATGAGTATTTAAACCACTGTGATAAAAATAAGGCAATTACATTATCTTCCTCACTTAAGAGAGAAGCAAAAGAACTCCAGTCAGTTGTTTTTGCTTCGACCTGTAATATCCTAGATGGTTTTCTGCAGGAGAGGTTTGAAAGATGCAACTCCCATATGAAAACAGATATATATATATACCCGGAAGAAATGTAGAATTTAATACCAATTCCTGTCCTGAGAAATATCTTGTGGTTTTGCACATTTGCTTACAACATGTTGACTTAAGTTTTAGCTTCTTCACAACATTAATCCACAGATTTCTCCCCATCTCGGTCTCTGTACAGACTGGTGAGACAGCTAACTCAGTGCTTCAGCATTTAGGTCTCTTTGTGGCTCTGGGTTTTGTGTATATAAGCAATTCTTCAATCAACTATTTCAAAAACTGCTGAAGCATTCATGTCATTCAGCTTTGTGGAGGGAAAAATGAGCTTTACCAGTTTGCCACAGATTTTGGATCTCAAGAAGAATCTATCTACCCTAAAATGAATGAATATTTTTAATGAATATGTTATATTGCAGAAGATACTAAATATGCAACCGTATAAAGTATGTTTTTGCCCATTAGATGCTTATTTAAGAGGTGTTCTTGACACTTCCACTAAAAGTGCTGCTAATAATTTTTGTGTAGAGTCCATTTGTGTAACTGCTATTTATTTCAAGCGCTGGATGATTGGTATTCATAATGGAAACTTCAATAGCAAATGTTTCCAAGCCAAACTAGAGTAATTCCTCCTTTAATCAATACAGTCTTCATCTACATCAGTAAACAGCACAGTACAATTGATGCAAATACGTTGAGTTGGAAAAGTTCATACCGAGGACCCAACATCCACATTACACATATTCTGGATGTTCTGCTTCAGACCAAGTCAAGTGTATTAGCAGGTATTAAATACAATGACACATTAAGTGTGATCCCAAGACACCTCTAGTTATGTTTTATCCAAAAAAAGAAAAAAAAAGAAAAGCACCTTCTGAGCTCCAAGACTGTACACTCCACTTTGCAACTATGATGGAAGAGAAGTGGAGATGACCAGGAAATTCACCTCAAAATATTGCTCCTGATATACATATGACAGTGCACCACACAACTCTCATGAACACAAAAACAATGTCATCTTAAATAAATATGAACCTGAAATGAAGGCAAGTCTTGTATTTCTTTTCAAAATATATTGATCCATGGAAATCTTCAATAAAATCCAGTTCAGACCAAGAGATAAATGTCATCTCTCCCAAATACAAGTTTGTGCAGAGGAATTACAAATCAATACATGCTTCATGCATTTTCCCTCTGAATATATTTTAAGGGAATTGAAATGCTGTAAATGTAATCATAATGATTTGGGTCTCCTGCTGGTAACCCCTCCTGGAAGGATCAAATTTGGCATCTGGGGTTTTGTCTGCAGCCAGCAGCCAGGGCAGGCAGAATGTCCTACACAAGAGAAGTCACCACCATGGCCAACATTCAGACTATTAGCTCATCACAGACACTATTTTACAAGCATTTCTGCAAAAGAAAGAGAAGAAAAGCTCTGGATTTACTACAGCTAATCATATTTCTCCTCTGCAAAATCAGTATATTTTGCTCTGTATAGACGTTATATTAGGATGGCAATAAAATGGACTAAATACATGATAGCGCCATTACAAAACTCAAATCGCACAACTACCAAAGTAAGGGAGACAATTATATCTATGTATGTATCTAAAGATATATGAGGCCATAAAACTAAAAGATAGATATTGCAGTTTAGTAAGATTACAAACCTGTCTTCAAGTTTCAGTAGGGAAATACTGCTTGTGCTGTTCATGTTATTTTTTGCACTACCATTTCTGTAAACATGATATTGAATTTACTCCCTGGTATGTCTTCATGAGCAAAGTATCTTGTGAAATAGCTATGAGCACTCCAAACACCCCTTTGAGGGAATGAAGTCTCAAGAGTTTTCAACTTTTTTCAGAAGACATTTTCTCTCACAGCACATAACAATCATTAAAAAAAAATAAAAAATAATCCCTTTGCTGTGATTTGTCCAAAAGAAAATAATGATTTCTAAAGAGCTGACATACTTTATTAGGAATTTTGTAAAGACCTTTTGATTTTCTCAGAAACATGTATGAGAAATGACTAGATGTCTGCTCTAGCTGAAAGAGCACTGAGTACTGCTTAAAATTGAAGTTATAAATTATCAGTCAATAATATGCACAATACCTGAGGCTGTAAAACTTCTTTCATCTGAAAATAACATTTATTACAAAGCCATTTGTTTCTTAAGAAAAGGATTGCGAGGCAACATCTTGAGCCATAAATATTAAAATCTGAAGACAGAAGCTTATTTATGAAAGCTGGAGTTAGAAATTTTTGCTACACCATTCATTAGAAAGAAAAAGGGGCTAGGTAATAATATCCAGAGTGGTCTGGTTCAAGGCTGAAGAAACTTAGGAAAGAACTGTAGCATGCGTTTAAGGGAAAAGAGTCCCACTTGGCTGAAGAAATTGTCAATGTGTTCAGTATTAACTACCTACATTTGAAAGGCTTTTTTATTTTTATTCAGCCTCACATTGTATTTATGAGCCATTCTGATCTCATTGCTCATCACTGCCATCCAATATTTCTCCTAATTAACATTACACTGAAGTGTCTGACCTTTAGGCAGACACTAAATTCTGAATTAAAATATAATTTTCTTTGTAACATGAATACACTTTTTATGCTACTCCCATGCTCTTCTTGTTACAGAATAAATACATAACAAATGTAAGGAAAACATTAAATTCCACTTAATAAAATAATGAAAAATAAGAAGAAAACAAACAGATCAGTCTGCCTTTCCTTTCCAATAGAATGAGGACGGTGAAAGTAGGGAAAAAAATGAAGGCAATACTTAAAATTTGTAGAAAAAAATCCTTTGTGCACAGTGTGTAATTTATCTGCAGGTCTTACTGCCATGAAACTTCACCACTTTTATACAAGTATGTACAGCAATCACGTGGTTTATATTGAGCAGGACCACAACCATCTTTTGAGGGTGAAAGAGGCCCATGAATTACAAAGCATAAGGAATAAATTTCTTGTGAATTAATCACAGCTTTTTTTCTAAACTTTTGGTTCTGGTCACTATAGTTACATGAATCACTGGTGTGATGAGGGTAGCACTTCCCATTTATCTCACCACCATTGCTTCTCCCAGCAGTTATTCCCTAGTTTAAATGGCCAGCAGGTCTTGACCACTTTTGCTTTACATTACTTCATAACTTTTTCTACAGTCAAACAGTGGGAACTTAGTCAAATAACTTACTTTTACGTAGAGCTGCTGAAACTCCTCAAGGTTCAGTCTACCACTTGGACAGTCCTTTAGAAATCCTTTGTACCACTGTTTTAGCTCGTGTTCATTGAACTCCGTGCTCTTCACCAGATCCTCCATCACCTCAGGGGCCAGCTTGCTATTTTGTTTCCCCATTTTGCCTAAAGAAATAAATGAACACGATTAGCCAAATGTGAACATTTTAGACTGGAATTAGCCATAAAACTTGAACTTAACACTTGTTTCGTACTCCGTGCTGCTTTAAGTCAAACACAACTTCTCAGATTTGCCAAGGAACATGAACCTTAGCTATTCTTGAATACTGGAGGATGAAAATATTGAAAAAGGCAAGATTCTTCTTTCATTAAGGAATCTCAAGGCCTAGAAACAGACTACCAATCTGTCTTAAAATTAGGCAATTTACAGCTTTGCTTTATACTAATATTGAAAAAGATCACTTAATTTATTCTTTGAATTTAACAAAAAAAAAATCACAGATTCAGGGATGTTCACAGAATTCCTCTTTGTCTTGAAAATCTCTTCTGATATGAAACCCCCATCAGCAGCTATTTCCCATAGGCCCAGGGCTGTGGACAGAGACTTGTGACATACAGCACTAGGTGTTCCACTGGGAGGAAGCAATGCAAGAGTCCACACACTTGGTCTCAAAAAAATGATGAAACCAAACTGGAAAAATAAATTTAATTCTTATCTATCAGTACATATACATGTATACATACACATACGTATACATATATGTATACAAATATTTAATGCATAGCTGATACACATTAGATGCTTTATATTTGATCGTTGTTAACTCTGAAGATATTCAATGCATTTGTTATATATATTTGACACTTATAAATATTAAACATAAAACAGGCACAAATACAAAATATGCGTGTGTATAAATACAGTAATTTCAATACTACTCATGTTGGTCCTTTGAGATACATCTTTGACAGAACTTTAGAGAAATCCTCTTCTTTAATTTTTTCCCATTCTGCTACAGTTTGCTTCATGATAGATGTCTTTCAGTTATTTTTTAAAAAAATGACAGACAGCACTTAACTTGTCCTATACAGAACTGCAAAGCAATGAATTTCTTTCCTGTGCCTAGTTTTGCATTTCCATTTTTATCTCCAGTATCACATCTATCTCTAATGACTGCTCCACACTGAATGCCCTGATTTCTAGTCCGTATCACCACTCATTCCTGATATTAATTGATTGCTTTTGGCATATTCCCCTGTTTCAAAGGGGAAATTTCTTTCTCCTCAAAAGGATATACTTCATTGCATTCCAACAAATCAATATATTTACATAATTTCCTTTACTGGAATGTTCCTTGAGCAGGTGCAAAGTTAATCATTCCTCCTGCATCCTTTTGAACTACAAGAACCTGCTGCACGGGCTCACCCAGCTGTTAATTCAGGGCAACACACTGCTTGCTCTAAACTTACTCTGAAGCTTTGACAATCTCCCATTCACACATTTTGGTAAACTTAGAACAAATATGTAAGAGTTCAACCTTTCAGTGAATTGCCACAGGAATAACTGTACACACAAATGTCCAGAAATCAGCGGTTTTGACTAAACGATTGGTTTGCAACTCATAGTATTTAGAAAAATTGCCCCAGCTTTATCTCTGAAGTCCCCATCTTCTCATGTACAACACTGACCTAATTCAGCAAAATTTGAATTTAAATCCTAAGGAGACTACAGTGTACTAATACAGTTATTTCTCTAGCTCCAACTCAGATAACTTTTACATGAAACAATGACTGGTTTATTTATTTTTCAGTCTTTATGGGACCTGTTTATTTCCTCCCCCCCCCCTTCTTTTATTTAAACTCTGTCACCTTTTGCAGTCATAATATGCTTTGCTTAGGACTCAGAAGACCCCTGAAGATTCTCAGCAATTACAGCAACTACCACAGGTAGATTTATAAGGCATCTTTTGGGTTTCTTAATTTAGCCAAGAGGGTTTTTTTTAACTTTATTCTTCACCTGGATTCTTATCCTCACTAATATTTATCAACACCTACAGATGAAAAAAAGCATCTTCAATGGGCAAAAATAAGGGTGATTTTGACTAACAATTCTTCTGTAATAGCAACTTTTCTATCTTTATTGTGTTAGCTTTACAGCCCTTGGACCTGGCACTACACAGAGGTGGCAGCAGACAGAACTGTGAGTCTCAGCTCCATCTTCCAAAGTTACCTGTATTGTTTTCAGTACTGTGAACATAAAACACTGTAGAACATCTATAGAACACGGAGTGTAAGTACGTAAAAACACATTAATAAAGACACACATATCCACACATAACTTCTTCTATTATCAGAGAAACAAGACACCAGCTTTCTGCTTCTGTGATACAGGCCCCTAATTCCGGTCAGCTGTCTCTCTGCCACAGGTAGTCCAATAAGTTCCAAACACCTTCCATCCATCTCTGATGTACTTCACCGCAGAATATCCTCTAGTAAATGAAAACCACAGCAGACATTTTGATAAACACTCTCAGACACTATTTTTTCCACAGAACCAAACCAGTATTTGAGAAAGGTATAATTTGGGACTGCTGAGTTCTGTACTCTTATTTGCTGCTCCGGCACAGCATGGTGCATAATCTGCTGTGCTCTCTTTCAGACATGCTGACCAAGCTGGTCACAGTGCCCTCCTGGAACTAGAGACACTCATTCTTTCTTCATGTTTTAAAGCTCTTTTCTTATGGAATTGAATTACAATCGGCAAGAAAACCCAAGAGTCTCATATAATTATCAAATATAAACTCATACTTCTGGCTCTGGGAGATCCATCTTATTTGGGAATAAAAACTCAAATACATAGATTATCTAGTTAATCATATCCTAACATCTACTAGAGCTTCATTGAATCTCTTATTATTGAAAAAGTACAGTCACCCATTAGCAATGAGTATGCTACTGCCAAAACATTAAGTTTTCTAAAAGAAAAACTATTTTTAATTGACTTATAACCATGGTTTCCCAAACATGCTTTTTCCTTGGAAAAATCTACGAATATGCATTAGGAAAATGTAGGAGAGAACAGCTGCACAATCACTAAGTTTTCAAGAAGAGGAAAGATCACTCTGCAAGCATTTCTTTGCTTAGGAAATTTTATCATTTTAAACTATAAATTTGCTTCCAACTTTCATACTTTCAACCATGCAATGTGACAATCCAAGCACAGTTATTCATCTTCTGTTGTGTTTTCTGGCAAAAATCATGAAAAGGAAAAAATACCCCAAAAAAACAAAAAAGCAGCATGCTTTAGGGGGAGAGATTCATGATAAAAAAGGAATCAGGTATGTGGGTGCCACATGGCATCAATAAAGGTGTCAAATCTGTTCCCAGTGAGAATACTCTGGCAGGAGAATGCTTATTAATACTAAGAAGGGCAACACATTGCAAATCAGAGATCAAGGAAAGCACTAAAACTCTGCTGTTGTGTAACAAGTGCCAAGAGCAATGAAGGTTGAGTTTAAAAGCACGTCCCTTTTCTGAAACGCACAAAGAGGCCGTCAGCTTCCCAGAGAAAATGGCTTTTCAGAAATCCTTTGTAGACTAGTATTCCAGTACTTCATTAAGTAACACCTTAATTGCTGCTTTTACAGGTCCATAGGAAGGTCAGATTTAAAAGATGGAATTTTATTAAACAGCCAATCCCCAACCTGAAGCAGTCTGGGTTGTGCCAGCAGCAAGCAGGTGCAATCTGAGGATGTACCTGCCTGCTCTTTGCCCTGTTGGATCTCAAGAGTCCCACACCAGCCAGCTCGGGAAGCAGGAAAGGGCTTCAGCAGCAGCTGGAACTTACTTGAAAATGGTTCATCAGCATTGGTTAGCAAACATTTTACATGATTTACCAAGGACTTTAGAGGAAATGGGCATTAAGACACATGTAGAAAGAGGAAGACAGTTCCTCCAGTTTTAAGACCTGGTATCATTGTTTCTTGCAATGCTATCATGTGTCCCACACATGCTTCTGCTGTTTCAAAAGCTCTCCACTCAGTCATGAGGCAAACCTCCTGGCCACTGGCAAGGTATTTTTCCCTAGAATATTTTACAGCAATTCCTGCACTCATTTTTCAGGTCTGCATCCCCACTTGACTTGCCAGTAGTTAGTTACCAGTGTGAGCACAGTTTTCCAAACCAAAATTTTACTAAAGACCTAAGGAAAAAAAAGCTTAAGTTCTACAGCAAAACATGACCTACAGAACCTTGTTTGCTGTTTAATGTTTTCAAACAATCCCCCAAACTGTTGCTACCACAGCTCCATTCCCACTTCTTTCCCCTCCCCTCATTCCCCTCAGCCTGCTCAGCAAGTGCTGAGTTCAAAGAGAACAAATGCAAACAAGTAGAACTCTGTTCCGAAGGAAGAGTAAACTGAGTGCTGCCAAAGACCTCATATTTGTGCTGAAAAAGGACCCACATTCCACTGAGAAGACAGCACCAACAATGTCCAGCCATGTCCCTAAAATCCAGTTCTGTGTTGTTTCGCTTACGTCCTTTGAACATAATTATATAAAACCATTTTCTTTTCAAGTTGCTTTAGGAAAAGTGTTGCCAGGAGGTTTAGAAAGGTGATCCTTCCTCTTTGCTCGCACTGGTGAGACACATCGCACCAGTCCACCAAGACACTGGGTCCAGTGCCATACTGGACAGACATGGACTTACTGGAGCAAGTCCAGCAAAGGGCCACAAAAGTGATGAGTACTGGTCAAAACAAGGAAGTCTGAGAGGGCTGGGGCTGTTCAGCCTGGAGAAGGGAAGGCTCAGGGGGTCTTATCAATGTGTGTCTAAATACCCAATGAGGGGAACAGAGATAGCAGAGCCAGCCTCCTCTCAGGGCTGTCCAGACACACAAGAGGCAATGGGCACAAAGTTCAGGAAATTCTGTCTTAATGTAAGAAAATGCTTCTTTATTGTGCAGGTGATCAAACACTGGAAGTTACCCACAAAAGCTGTGGACTCTCCATCCCTGAAGATACACAAGACCCAACTAGACACAGTTCTGAGAAATCATCTCTAGCTGACCCTGCTTGAGCAGAGGCTTGGACTTGGGCATCTTTGGAGGCCCCCTCCAGTCTTGGTGATTTTGTCATGGGGCAGTCATACCACCTGTTTTTGGCATCCACAACAGCTGCCTAATTTCACTAAATTCCCTCATGGATAGCTGAGAGAAAAAGTGCTCAAAAAAAGCATCATTTGGAGAAGAGGTGCTGGTGACTGAAGTCACCTCCCTTCCCTCACTGATGCCAGGAGTACAGAAAGATTCAGTTTCCATCCCTGGGCACAAGCTTCTAACTGATTTGGGCTATCCCAACTAATCCATGCCTACTTTGGCTGCTTTGACACCTGCCCATGTTCACACTCCTGCCTTCCCAGTAATTCTGCATGAGCTGAAGTACTTGGTAGTCAACCAACACCTCTGCAGCCTCGTGAGTCTGTGCATTTGATGAATTCCCTGGTATGGTGCATGTTTTTCTTTCTCTTCCCTGGCTTTGGGAAATGGGAATGAGTCGTGTGGACTATGCCAGAAGCAAATGACAACACTCACTTTGCCAGCTCAGCTGTGCTGGCAGGCACTCATTAGGTTGGAAGGAAAACTGTGGTTCATCCCCACCCCTCTGCCCACTCCCAGCCCACAAGCTCCCACAGGAACGTGCTGACTCCTGGGGACTACATGTGAAATCCAGGCATTGAGCAAGCAAGCGTGGTGGGTGTCTTTGCAATCTTTGACACAATACAGATCTATAAATGGCACATCAAACACTGTATAAACTCCAATATATATGCATATATAGTGGTAACAAATCCCCAGACAATTAATGCTGGGGAAAGCAGAGAACTGTGTCTATAGTCTACGATAACAAAATAATTTTTAAGCAGGCTGTTTATCAAATTTCCAGCTCTGTGCTGGTAACAGCTCTAACTCCTGACAACTCCCAGCATCGTTCCTTTCTCTTCAGGCTACTTCAGCACTGCCTTTTCTCTGCTAACATCAGTATGAAGTACAGTAGCAGGCGATCAAGCCACACAGATGCCTCATTCCTTCAAATACACTTACTGTTTCACAGAAGAAATTTGGATATGTAGTCTTTCACACACAAAACACATAATGCCCTCATAGCCAAATCCCCATGGAAATAAGCACCCAAGGAACTGTATGTGTGTAAAAGAGGAATTTCATCATCCCCATGGAGAGAGACCCTTCACCAGGGTAATGGTTTTAAATTGAAAGAAGGTAGATTTACACTGGATATAAGGCAGACATTTTTTACAATAAGGGTGATGAGGCAATGCAACAGTTTTCTCAGAGAAGCTGCTGATGCCACATGCCTGGAAGTGGTCAAGGCCAAGCTGGATGGAGACCTGGGCACCCTGGTCTAGTGAGAGGTGTCCCTGCCGCTGACAGGAGGTTGGAACTGCACGACCTTTAAGGTCCCTTCCAAGCCAAATCATTCTATAATTCTATTCTCCCTAGGCAATTTGTGAAGCATCTCTTCACATCAGTTGTCAACACAATTTCTAAGTTAGCTGGCATGAAACAGGGATAATGCTGAGTCCTATACCTTACATATTAGAACTACACTAGGAATCCCTTTTTATCTCCCAAAACGTTCAAAACATTAAGATATTTTAGAGAAGGTTCTGCTACTGTTGCATGATACCAGTTCTTAAGATGCTGACACCATGTAAGTAATACACTCTGATTAAACCTTTTTTAGAAGGGGACAGTGATATTAGAAGGAACTAGCGGTGGCAACAGTTGTTTTTCTCTCTTCACTGTCTCTCCTGTAAGCCAGCCAGCTGGATCCTTTTCAGTGACCAGGAGCCTTTACTTCATGACGTCATGGCATCTGTGGCTCTTCCACAGATGGGTTTGACCCTCATGAGTCAGAAACTCCCTCATTTGCCTCAGTGCCACCTTCCTACTCTTTTCTTGGAACCCCTGGATCCAAGTGCACAGCAGTTCCACACCTGCACTTTACTCGCAAGAAAGAATGGCTGCAACAACCTGTAGGAGTGGAAGATAAAAGCAATCCACCTCCAGGTGATTGCTGTCAAGACAGAAAAGCCAGGTGAGAAACACCACGCCAGACACTGGGAGAGGCACCAGGGGCAGAGAGTACCTGACACAGTGACAGCCACACAGGGCTGGGCAGTGCCAAGCACTGGGAACCTGCTCCAGCTGACCCTGCTGAGCAGGGCTGAGCATTGCACAGTCTTCAGAGGTCCCTGCCAATCTCCACAGTTCCATGCCTGCAGACATCCTTTCAGTGATAATTCTGACAGAAATCAATTATCAGGTATAGGTAGAGTTAATACACCTTCATATTGCTATATTGCCCATCAGTGAGCTCAGGACCATGTTGTTCCCCGTACTCAGAACCAAAGCCAAGTCTGAAGCAACAGCTTTCTCCTTCCCACAAAACTTAGAGCTCTGGAGTTTTTAACCAACCATGACTGAAAAATAGGAATTTACATGTCTGTGTGTGTGTGTGAGGAAGAACCTCTTTCCTGTGCGGGTGACCAAGCACTGGAGCAGATTGCCCAAAGCGGGTGTAGAGTCTCCCTCACTGGAGATATTCAAGAACTGTCTGGATGTAATCCTGTGCCATGTGCTCTTGAATGATTCCACTAGAGCAGGAAGGTTGGACCAGATGACCCACTGTGGTCCCTTCCAACCTTACCTGTTCTGTGATTCTGTGTTTGTGTAACACCATACCCAAATTAGAAGCAGACATGATTTACTGCTAACACAAACCTCAAACTATGGGTGAAACAAATAGGCTAGGTTCAGATTTATATTACACTACAGCAAAAACTGGAATTAATCCAGTGATTTCAGATTACTTTACTGGCTTTACCAAATATCAGATTCAGGTCCATAATCTCTTTGTGAAAAAGAAATGGGGGAAAATAGAGAGTAATTACATTAAGGAATACAATTATCCAACTGAATTGAATAATAAATGGAGAAAAGAGGTTTCACCAAAAGAAGAGAGATATATTTTAAAATTCCATTTGAAATGAGATGGATATTCAATTAGATTCAAGCAATAAAAAAAAACATTTGAAAGGGTAAAAGCTGTGCAGGAGGATGCTCTAACATAACAATGACTGGTATGTAGGGCTGGGTGACTAGGAAGCTAAAATTGGATTTATTTCATTAGAAGTGTGGATTTGTTTTCTTTTGAGTCTGGAATAAAGCAAAATGGAGTTCTCTACATTTCAACATGAAAATCAAGGGCAACACCAGACTCGCCAGTAGCTCCACTGCTGATGTGCCCCTGTGAGTCATAGTAGGGCTCTATTCAAAGCCCAGTGCTGAAGCTGGCAGCTTGGGTACAAAATAACCTGGTCTGAAGAACATGGCAGGGTCTTATTTGTGCCCCCTTTTCTTCTTTGGATTGGGAAATTGTTTACGAAAAACCACAGCTGGCTTTTCTCTGTTGTGACTGGACATAGATAGCAAGACATAGCATAAAGCTACGACTTACTTGAGTTGTTCCACAAGACACAAGCGCTCGGAAGAGTTTCCAGGCCCTATCACTTAGCTTTGGACTTGGAAAGACAGGCACAAAATCCCTCTTCTGCTTATTCTTTCCCTCGGGCTCATTTAGAGCACAAGGAGGAGTGTGTCCATATTTCCACAGAAAGCTTTGTCTCCCAATGATCAGCTGTCCTTCAGAAAATTTTTGCTTCCTCTTTACCTTCGTTATCTGGCTTTGATGCCTGCCATAACTCAAATTTGTTTGTGGGATTTCTTCCATGTCTATTTCTTTTCCAGTATTTCAATAGAATTTAGTGATTTATATATTCTATGGAATTTAGTGATTAAATTCTGAAGAGAACAATATGATTATTAATGCTGAGTATCAGACAAATATGTAAGTTTGTCTGTTGCCATAGTTTCCTTTTGCTATTGGCCCGGTGTCTATTGATGGTGGTGATCAGTAAGTAACAAGGAGGTGTGAATTGAGCCTCATTTTTCAGCAGTGGAATGAGTGTTTACTTTATTGGTCTGTTGTCTTCAATTTAGTCCTCGTAAACAATAATCTTAAAATGCCTGTAGAAATTTACTGTACCATTTCTCTAATAATTCATATGCTGAATACCATTGCAATCACCTAATAATCCAGAATGCTCCAACATCAGAGCCTTGATTACTGTGACAAGTTTGTTTTGTACCTTTTACGAAATATAAGAGGTTTTGATTGCTTTCTCTGAGGTTTTATTATAGAATATGTTTTCCAATAGGCTTTCCCTCCTAAAATGTGAAATCTGGAGCCTCCTGGACAAGATTACTTCAGAGTGGCCACTGTAACAAGTTACAAGTCAGCACTGATGGTCAGTTTCTGAGCCCTGTATTTCAAAAGACTGGTTTATACAATTATAGATCCTTCAGAGATCTATCTACTATTCAGTACTCCACCTTTTCTGGGATAATTTCTGCAAACATTTCTTTTTTAGAGGAAGACTGATAGGGCATGAGTTCCAGAGTCTTACTCTGGAACCACGGGACATCTGTGTAGATTGTAAACATTCATCTACTTTTGTTATGTCAAACTGTATTAATATTTCCTCTGTCTGAGATACAAAATTTTTGTCAATTTGTAGTGATTAATGTCAATTAAATGCTGCTTTTCTTTGAGTTAAAGGTTATTGACAGTTCATGCTTGCAATAAGGTTTTTTAGAGTTTAGCCATTGCCTTGACCACATTTACATATATGAACTTTTATTTTTCTTAGTTTTTTTTTTGTAAATTGATAGTCATTTATTCTGTTGTAATGCTATAAAAAAGTAATATGTGCTTTCTCTCCACTTGTATTACATGCTTATTTGCTATCAGTCTACTATGTTGTTACCTTGAAATGTCACTGTACTCGTTTGGTATGTACAAAGCCAAATTCCCCAAGCTGGTATGCTTACAAAGAAGTACTTTTACTGTTCACCTTCCAGCCTCATTTTAATTTGAGTTTGAATCTATCCGATGCCTTTTTAGGACTGCATCTCTGACTTCTAAGTCACTGGGCTTTACTTAATGGTAAAAGATTCACTCGTCATTTTTATCCATATTTCTCATCACAACTCTGTCTGCAAAGGTGGATTAATCAAATCAAATGTTTGCTGCTTAAAAAGTCAGTTGTCTTTGGTTCCTGTGCAGTCAATGGAGATGGCCAGAAATTTCAGAGTGATTCACCCCATGCAGAGAGATGTCTGAAAGAGGCAGGATGAATATATACACATATTTTAAGAAAGAATGAATCATCAGGTGTCTCTTTCTTTCTGCAGTTTGTAGAGGCAGCCTTGTAAACTTACTTAGATCTGAAACTGGAATTCTAAATGCTTAAAGTGACGCAAGAAAACTTCTACCTTGCTCGTTGCCAGTAGATAACCTAATGCTGTTCCTGATCTCACTAGGAAACACATACATTTGCCAAAGTTGACTGTTATTCCTGTACATCTCAACAGTTATTCAGATGTGATTAAGGTCATTACAAGCACAACATACAGGTAGTCCTTTCTAAAACTTACTTCCAATAAAGACATGGACAAACTCTTTTCCACCCTTTTCCAGACCACCCTCAAACCAAAATTGTTTGAAATAGTTGAACTGCAGGGATCAAGCTATTCAGGTTTGTTTCATTATGCCCTTCTCATTCCCTACTTTTTCCTCAGTATAGTTCTTAGCCAAGCAAAGTCCTGGCCTCAAAGAGTAAGAAAAAGTTTTATTAATGTAAAATACAATATTCTATTGTAACAATTTCAATCTGACCATCTCAATGCTCTATTATATTCTCCAACCCACCTCTAATATCCAACTCTCTTTACCCAACACAGTCC
This sequence comes from Anabacerthia variegaticeps, assembly GCA_035583185.1. Taxonomy (NCBI): domain Eukaryota; kingdom Metazoa; phylum Chordata; class Aves; order Passeriformes; family Furnariidae; genus Anabacerthia; species Anabacerthia variegaticeps. The sequence goes on along the minus strand of JAWWEW010000112.1, from coordinate 104,009,403 downwards.
CTTTAGCAGCCCTTTCTATCTGCCCTCTAGCAAGACCCTGTCTCATTGCTCTGAATTCAGAGGGAGAAGCAGGAATGCTGAGCACTGTGTTGCCCCCTCTCCATTCTCTGCTGGGATCAGTGGCAGCCAAAATCCGTACTCAGACTGCTTTCTCTCTGGTCCCAACTCACACAGCAGTGACAGGGTCTCTTTTTCATCTCGTTCATGCTCCTGTGTCCTGTAATGACAACTATGACTGACAAAGGATGGAGTAAAACTCTGAGTAGTGATATCAGCATGTGGTCTATAAATAGTGTTGTGATAACTGAAATAGATATAAGCTAACACATAATGACACACATTAAATCTTCTGCCCATTGCATTTCTGCATGAAAAGCAGCACCCCAAACTCTGGAGTTAGCTTGCTTTTGCACACCCATCTGTGACTGCTGTGAATGAGCTGATTTCCATGGATTGTTTTGACCTGTGGGCTAAACAACTACATTACTAAAACCCAAATGGCTGTATTATGGCAGATATTAACAGAAGTGGTTAGCAGCAAAGGAGACTATGGCTTTTTATTTTACTAAAAACCTTTCAAAGTAAAAATAAAGTGTTTACATCATTGTGGCCAGTGAACCACTGGCGCAATGCTCACCCCAAATTCATTATAAATGAATCGTCAGAACTATCCCCTGTGACTGCTTCAGATGGAGCAGGATTAAATGCAGAGGAAAGATATTACTGAGAAGATGAATCATAATTCTGCAGAATGAAATCAATGGCTTTACACTTTTCAGTTGGACATTGAGGGGTGATCAAAAATGTTACTCATACAAACAAGTGAACAAATGAATCACGTACACAGCTTGAACAGGAAAAAATATACTGAAAATTCTACCAGCAGTAACACTGACAATCAAAGAAACACAGAAGAAAACCTGAAAATGTTTTCCTGAGGTAGAATTTTCAAACAAAACTTCTTTCTTTGCATTACTATGAAATGCAAAGTTTTTCCATCACTTTTGATATTATGATTTGGAATAAATGTAGTCATTTTACTTAGAGCGGTTGGATGGCTCATTTGAAATAATATTTTAGTTATCTAGTGTAGCTCTAAGCAGGCAGGTTGGCAACCACCTTACAGCAACAAGAATAAGAAGCCCTAACGAGTACCCACTTAAGCCATTCCAGCCACTTCAGCTGCCTAGACACAGAGTGTCCCACATTGATGTCTCAGACGCCTTAGGCCCTTTCAGATGGCACTAGACACCTCTGCTTAAGCAGTTGGATCAGCTGAATGACATTTTACCCTCCTAACTTAGAGAGCTAACTTAGAATCACAGAATCCTCTAGTTTAGAAAAAACTCTCTAAGATCAATTCCAATAATTATCCCAGCACCACCATGTTCACCCCTAAACGATATCCCCAAGTGCCACATCCATGTGCCTTTTGAACACTTCCAGGGATGGTGATGCCACTGCTTCCATGCACCGCCTGTTCCAATGCCTGACCACCCTCTGAGTGAAGAAATTTTTCCTAATATCCAACTTAGACCTCTCCTGATGCAACTTGAGGTCATTTTCTCTCAACCAATCACTTTTTACCTGGGAGGACACCAACCTTCACCACCAACTTGAACCTAACAAATCAGTTAAATGAAAATTAATGGAAATTAATTAATCAGACTTCTGTCTAGAGGCTTTCCGTCTGGCATCCGTGACAGATGCCTTAATTCCCACTTATGCCATGCATCTGGGAAATAAGGTGTTTCTGATCTCACTTAACAGTCTGATGTGGTTGTGCTGTGCTGTGTTAGACAAGCTGTCAGCCTTTCTGTCCACTCAAGCCTGCACACACACAAACAGCAAAGAACACACATACAGCCAGCTGTCATGTCAGCAATGGCCAAGGCAGAGCTGCCAGGTTCACCTGTTCTTTGTGCCTGTCCAGAGATCCAGTCACAGAATCAGAGAACTGTTCAGGTTGGAAAAGATCTTTAAGAACATTGAGTCAACCATTAACCCAGCACCGCCAAGTCCACCACTATATTATCCTCTTCGCTGTTTCATAAAATAACGCACAGGAGGTCCTAATCATCTCCAAGTCATTTTTCAACCTTGACTAGTACCCTTAATGGAAATCGGAGCAGAAAGGTCAAAGCTGGGAATGTGTGAAACTTAACTCATCCTACCAGGACTGAATTTAGAAGCATTCACTGTGCTTCCTCCTTTAGGAGATTCCCTTTCCAGAGCTGCCAATCCAGTTTCTGTCATAAAGCACATAATTCATTAAAAATGTAGAAATGGCTTTAATGCAGACTGAGAACATCAGTTCTTTAGTACGGAGTATCTCTGTTACACAGGCAAACCCAGCATCAAAAAGAAGTAACACATGCAACCATTACTTAGTGTTTCCTCATTAACTAGCACGTTAGTAACACTGCTATCTGAAATCACTGATAGATAATATAGATAAGTCTCAAAAACCCTCCTTCCTGGAAAAATGTAGGTACTTTTATGGATGACAGAGGTGCTAGCAAGGTTATATATTGAAGGGAAAAAAAGAATGCGCTCATTAATATTGATAGAAATTGCAAAATGAGTAAAAAGGACAAAGCAAAAGGAATGCTGGCTGTCTCAGAGGAGACTCTATGTCCCCAGTACAGGAACCTCATTATTATTTCATGACCTTAATGGCAAGCCTCTGAGCTTCGTGTATGTCCTTCATAACTAAAAATTAATTACAAACACAATCCAGTAAATCTCAGCTGTGCAGCAATTGAAAGCTGTTAGCAATTTCTTCTAGTTTTGACTTCATTTATACAGTACGGTAGTTCTGCAACACAGCAAGGTAAAACATACAACTTTCCATGAGTCTCAAATACGAATCACAGCATATGGTCATTCTGTTAAAAGACAAGCCAGAGGGAGGCAGGGAGGGACTGCACAATTTTATCATTTCATACATTAAAAATAATTGGAACAATTTCTTCCAACTGTTTTTCAATGAGGGCTCTACTGGAATAATTTTTTATAAAAACTGGCTACTGCTGCTGTGCTAATAAAACTGATAAATTGCTCAGCTGAATCCATGTGTGTGCACACATGCATTTTCTTTGTAAAATAGTAAATGGTATATAAAAAAAAAAGACAGACAGTCTAAATTTCAGTAGCATTTACCATGGCTAAGAACAATAAAATTAATACTGAAGAAAGAGAAGAAAACAGAAGAGACCTATACAACGCATCACACATCTGTAGCACTGCGTCATCCATGAGAACTTCAGTGCCTCATCCTGCAAGGGACAACAGGCAAGGTACACAAGTCCATTGCGTTTGCCCTTTTCTAATTTAAAGAGATGCCTGCTTTCCAGATCACTTTCTAAAATGCTTGTTTTTCTAGGACACAGTTCAGGAGGTATATTTTTGGTGATGACAAAAAATAAAGTAAGCAACATTTTTGATTTGGATACCAGCACAGGCAGAACATCTTCAGCAATGTACACAGAATACTGTTACAAAGGAACGGCTCTGGGACATGCCATAATAAAACACTGCACAAAATTACTGGATGAAAAAAAAAGGCAATAGTGATGCAGACGAAAATATGAAAGAAAATGAAATCTATATAAACATTTAAATTATTAGGAAATTGACAAAAATTACTGTCTGAATTCCTTCAGTTTATCAACCACCAGGATAGAGATTGCTAAGCCCAGACAAGCTGACTCTGAAATCTTTTCAAAGGTCTCAAAATTGCAAATCTAAAACATCAGCCTGCAGTTCCATTAAATTGTCTAGGAAAATAAAATTTTGTTCTGATTCACTGTCCACCTTGGGTAGATAAGGACCCCCTAAGGGAAACTATTTTAGAACACCTAGCAAGAAAAAGGCATTATTGTAGGCTATGTATCCTGGAAAGAATGACATATAACTCTAATTCTCAAGGGGCAGGATGTTTTTTCCTAACTTAGGGCTGTCTGTCATTGAAATATCCATGGGAATATTTGAGGTCTATGGAAGCAAACTACAAAGGTGCTGGATAAAAAAGAAACCATAAAAATATGTGTTCGTTTTAAAACAGAGTTGCCCTTTCAGAAGCAACCTTGAGGCTTTTCTCGAAGTTTATCAGGGAGGATGTCTCTAAATTGAGGGGTAATTATTGGAGGTAACAGGCAAGGACAAAGAGGCTGGGCAGCCTTCACACAGCTGTGCCTGTCACAGCAATTGCTACTCCCAGGTGACAAGAGACAGCAGTGGGTGAAATATTTTTATTTCCAACCATGATACTAAGCAGCTGCAACTGCATTGGCAGCCACTCTGGACTATTTAAGTCCGCAGAATCTTGAAAGCTAGAAATATCAAACACTGCCTTCCTTGGCATTACCTCATGATTACTTCACTCATCACTGGAGAATGTGGAGGCAAAAAGGTTTAAGATAAAAATGGTTGTTGCTCTTTCTAATGATTCCACAGACTGAGAGTGACTTTGGGGATGATATAATCTCTTTCACACTTCTTATACTTCTGCAATAAGGTGCACAAATTAAACTGATGCTAAGAACCAGTAAAAATATCTTAGTGACAGATAGAAAAATATCCTTTCTGTGTAACCAAACACCCCCTTCACCACTGAATTGCACCCACAGCTTTTTTAATTGCAAAAACACCCCACACCTTTCATATAGGAAAATAACATCTCCTGTGGGATTTAAATCTCCTTGCTTTAATGTTTTCAGATTTTGGTGTCTATACCATACTAAGCCCATCATTTAGACCAACAAAGACATCTCCAGATAGCGATTCAGCAAGTTGATCTAAGACACTTCTAGGATGGGATGAGTCATACTTTGGAGGTGCTGTTCTCTCTCCATTGACTTTCCAGACTATCATGTCTAATAATCACTGATTAAATTAGCTTTCCTGAATTTGTCTGATCCCTTTTTGGCCACATTTATATCTTGGTCTCCACAACATCCTGTGGAAATCAGTTTCATAATTTAATTAAGTGTTATACAATAATTTCATTGGTGACCCTCTTTCTTGCACTGTGAGAAACAGTGACTATTTCTCATTCACCTGCTCCTCAACAGGCATGAAACAGAGAGACTCTTTCTAGCCCATGCTCCACATTCCAAACCAACTTTACTCCTTTTTTTCTAGACTTTTCAAAAATTTACTAATTCTTTATCATACAAGTGACTGTAATTCTAGATAGGATGTTCCACATGCTTATACAATATAATATGTTTCTACTGTCCTAGTATTCCCTAGCCATTTTAACTGCTCTTTGACATGAAATGGTAATTTCAGAGATCTGTCCTCGTTAATGTCCAGATTCTCTCCTGATTTCTACTAGTTAAACTATAGTCATCAATATATTTTGTTCCACAGGCATTACCTTCCTCTTATTGCCAACAAATTCATCTGATATTTTATCTTCCCAATATTCAGTATTACATAATCATGCTGCAGCAATTTATAGTCAGATTTAAATTCAACTGTTACGGGTAATCTCAAATCATACGCAAATCTTCTCACTTCACTAGTCAACTACACTAGTCGTTTATAAATGCACTTCATTTTTTCTCCCACTTTCCATAAATTACAAAAATGAGTAATAACTGCTTTTATGTCTACTATGTTTTACCATATTATGGCTACACAAGTACTACAAACGACATAGAAAATTCAAAACTATACAGAAGATGGCTTAAACATGTTGTTATCATTAAAGGGTGAAAACTTGATTAAGTATTTCATAGAGTTCTGTATTTTAACAACCTAGGAAGAAGTGCTGTGATCATTTAGGACAGAAATAGTACAATTTCACACACAAATTTCTGGTTCATCTCCAATCTTTGTTACGGAACAAGAGTAGAGTTTTTGGAGAGGCACCTGGTCTTGATTCAAAGCTTGAAAACAACAGACAATCTACCGCATCTGTAATTGGATCGGGTCCTGCTTACGCTAAATGCTGCACTGGTGGAGCTGTTAATTCTCTCTGGTGTGACAACACAGGAGAAAAGTTAAAGGAAATTAAGGCTGCAGTTTAGGAATAAGCTAAACAGTGGAATAAAATATAATAATAACATAAAATTCCCAAATCCCCTGAACTCAGCATGATGAAACTGAGTAATGTTAAAAACTATTGTGGCACTTGCCAGGAGTTTGGAACATCTACTAAATCAAATCAGAGGGCGTAATATAAGAACAGTTGCCTGCCAGAAGGCAAAGAACTGTTTGAGCTGGTTATTCTTGTAGCACTTCTTTTTTCCTTTATTTTTTTTTTTCTTTCCTGAACTACTCCCAAAAGACTCAGTATAAAAAGAACCTGTTACAGAATGCCCTCTGGAAGTGAACAAGACTCCAAATGATTGGCTTCTGGTAGTGATATTTCTCAATATCCAAGACAAAAGAGAATACGGAACACATGGTATTCAGGATACCTGCTTTTTCATGGTGGAAAAAATCCCTTTATCTTTCCTGATCAGAGAAGTTCTATTTCTAAGGCCATGCAAAAAGAGCAGGGGAGTGAGAGTGTGTCAACAGATTCTAGAAAAAGGATAAAAAAATCTATTTTCCTACTTATAAAAATCTGTATTATCTTTTGTGGGAAAATGTGCATATCTCGAAATTGAAAAATGTGGACTTCAAGGCAAATGGTACAAGAAGCCAGTTTTACAGAGACATGTAAGTGCTTCTGTGGGTCTAGACTAGTGGTTAATGTAGACACTGTTGTCTAATTTCCTTGGTTCATTTCTGTTCAAGTAAGTCAAGGTGATGTTCGGTATAAATCAAGCATCTCTCTGGCAGCTTGAGTGCTCTTAAGAAATCTCACCAGGCACCTAAATAGCTATGCAAATCTCATCTCAAGTATTTAGCTTCTGCATTCCCTGCTCAAAATGCAACTTAAACTCTGTCACCTTTACTTTCTAAACATATGACACCAGCATACAAAGCAGCCCAGACACTGAACTTCATAACACCAGTCTGTGCATCCATGCCTTGTCTTACACGGTAACATTTCTTAACATTTTGGAGATCCCAATTTCTCAAACACTGCCACTGTGAAATATTCAGGTTGGCACTTGACTCTTCATAAAAATAGTCAGGCCCATGAATAATCCCATGTCATATTAATGTTAGTCCTGGGAAACTGTGAGTGTCAAGCTGTGAGCGTACATTAACAGAGTGGGGTATGGAACGTGCCATCAGGCATCTGAACAGCCCAGTGAAATGACCAGCTATAGTGTTGCTGAGAAACAACAACACATATATAGATGTGCACACACAATAAATATAGGCCAAGCTGGTTTTATTATGCAGACGTGCTTAGCATGAAGAATGCCTACACAGTATTACCACAGTTCTGCTGTCAGACTGACACAGGTAACAGCAAATCAATTGGAAATCTCAGGCCCAGGTTGTCACTCTCTCTTCCTTGTCCAATCTATTCCCTGTACTTTTGGATCTCTGGAGCACCCTTGCCAAGCCATTCCTACTAAATCTGTACCAGCCCATCCTGACTCTTTCTCCGGCTTTCCTTCCCTCCTTTCTTCCTACCTGGTTCTTATTCCCCCTACCCAATGCCAATTCTCATAATCCCTGGTGTTTTGTCTGTACTTTGTCTTTCCCTTTTCTGGCTTCTCATCAGCCAAAGCCATGAGAGCAGTGACATTCACAGCACGCAAGGTGGATGCATAAGGGGGAAAAACAACAGAGGTAGGCTTGTTTAAGCTGCAGAGGAGTTCATCTGGGCAACATCTTATTGACGTTTAAACAGCCTTGGCATCTTCAGTCACAAAGGAAACACAACCACTCCCAAAGAGTGGAGGGGGATGAATGCCCAGGCTGCCAGCAGGGCTGTCAGCATCTCTGAGAGGCAGCGGCTGAACAGGAGGGACAGCGGCAGGACTCAGCATGTCTAAATGATGCTGAACACTACACAGTATTGGAGAGCATTTGATATGGAAAAAGAGGTTGTAAAGCCTAAGTGAATTATGCAGCTTTTGTCGTGTAAAGCATAAACAACCCAAGGCAGACATCAAAGGAACACCACAATTTACAGGTGGCAGATGCAGATGCAGGGGGGAAGGCAAGACTGATACGAATGCTTCCTTCACATGTGGGAAAACGTGAGGTTTGAACATGTAGGACGTACTCTTCTGGCTACCCAAAATCACCACACACTGGCTGGAGGAGAAAACACTCACGGGCAAAGCCTAGGTTTGCCAATAGAGCCTTAAACTGCGTTTGTTTTTCCCAGAATAAATGAAGAAATGAACATGGCTGCTGTTGCTGCCAGTCCACACCAATAAAAGGATAAAATGAAAATGGAAAAGGCACTGGGGACAGAGATGTCACTAGCATTTGTACTTTCTCTTTTAAAATCTAGCTTTACTTCTCAAAAAGCCCCTTCTGAGAATATCTAGGAAAAATCCTTTTAAAGGTTAAAAGGAGCATTCAATTTATTCCTCTGCTCTGCTTGCCATATAGATCTGTTTCCAAAAAAAAACAAAAAAAAACCAAACAAACAAAAAAGAAAAACAAAAAAAAACAACCACCTTGGATCTGACAGGCATAGGAAAGCCCTAAGGAGCTGCATCTCCCAAACAACCAAACAATCACCATTGCAAAGTTTCCATTAAATTAGTCCTTGCCACCAAATAAAGCCATTTGACAGTCTGCTTATTATTTGCTGATGTCATACTTCCACCCTATTCCAGTATCGGTGCTTCGAACTTTCTTAGAATTATGAGTCCAGGAACATGGCCAGAATCCAGAAAACCATCTAACTGCTAGTTTTCAACTTAATCTGTTCCATCAAGAAACTGAATTAAAATGTTTTTATTATTATTACAAAAAATAATTGAGACAAAAATGTCTCAATTTTTAAAACTTTCATACGACCAGGAACAACAGAAAACTGAGCGACTGTACTATTAATATCAAACCATTTGAAACTATTGCAAAGAAAACCAAGAGAGGACTCTTCTCTAACACAACATCCACAAATCATGCACAGAACAGGGAAGTTATAGTCAGTGGCAGGGCACTTGATTAATCCAGACTATTTCTACCTGGGTGGTAGCCATTAGAAATTGGATATCTAATCTAAACTAGTCATCAAGGCTCCAATGCACAATGGAGAGAAACAGAGACACAATTCACCACAAGGCAATTCATCCCATACTGAAAGTATATATACAAGGTAAGTGGGATGAATTGCTCTCTGGAAATACCTACTCTTGTTTGACTAACAAAAAAGCCTACACGATTAGTTTAGACTAAACATTTAACTCCTAGACAGCTAGAATGGCATGAAAAAAAAATCCTACCCCCAGAGCTCAGACTGAACTTCCTCTCCCAGATCGGGGACAACTGCAAAGCCTACACCCAAACTGTGCTTCAAGCCTTGTGACCCAGACCTCGGCCCCGCCTGGCTGGTGATGCCCAGTGAGGAGGCACTGGACTTTTGTTGAACTTGTGGAACAAAAGACCAGCCTGACATTACAGCAGCCACCGCACAGACTCTTCCCAGGAAATTGTCTTTCTGCCAATACAGCCAGTTACCAACCTGTTTCAAACTGCAGATTTACTAACAAAAATCGCATAGCTTTATGTTCTCTGATTTCTCTGAACCGTGTTATATATTCATTCAGTTAACAAGCTTCTTTTGGATGAAGAATGGGGACTATGTTAACTTAATAAATTTTAAAGGTATTTGTGATAGCTTTGAGAGGTTAGTACCATTGCTGACACTTCCACAGGGAATGGTTTAGTATCAGCTGGCTCCAGTAGTTGGTAATTAATCTACAGGAAAGAACACAAATATTTCTCCAGTACTATATTTCTGTAATTCTATAAACTAGTTTTATATAAATGTATTAGTAAAAGTTAACTTCAGAAAATAGCATCTATCTGGAGTTACATAAATAATTAGTTGTAACATCTCCACTGCGTCGTCAGTGCTGAGTTTGAAGCACCCAGAGATAGGCAGGTATCCTGAAAGTTCTACTTCTCCAAACAGCACAGGTCATTTTGACATTTTTTAAGAGGATTAACTTAGTAGGCATCTGAGCACGGTGTAAATTAATTAAATGCATTGAAGGAAATCCAGTCACAGCCAAGGGTCCTAGTTCAGGTACCGTGAAACTCTCTTTACTTCCAGGTCTCATGACATGTTTCTCTAGAATCTTGTTTTTCTTAAAGAATTGTCCTCTGAGTATAGAACTGGCATGCAATCATCACTAACTTCAGCCTTACTTAAGCTTCTTTGATTTGCTTTCAACCATGACATATACTCACTTTGTCCTTGCTTTTGTTCTCTAAAGCAGTTTATAAAACTTGAAAAAAGGACTGCTTTGTATAATATGGAAAATAACTGTGCTGTAAGGAACAATACCAAGGCTGAAAAGCCTAAAATTAGACCTGTAAGCTTTGCTTTCATTGGCAGCGATGTATGAACATTCATATTGTCCCAATCCCACATTCTACCTCTTCTATTCTTGCTAAACACACTACTTTCTGAAAAACACTGAAGTTTAAAATTAGCAAACCTGTCTGATTCAAGGGTATGCTGACCTTGGTGATGGGCTATTTTGATCACCTTTAGGCTTTAATAGTGAATTACAAGATGAGTTATTTTCAAAAGAAGCGAAGAACAAGCATTTGCAGAACAAAAAGCTGAACATCTCTGAAATGGTGCCTGGAATAATCCTGTAATTTCTAGGTTCCTCTTTTTTTTCCCTCCTAAGAAAAGTCAAATGTGAATCTGTATTTTTGTACTCTGAAAGCAAGCTCGTGAGGAGATATGCAGTGTATAAAGTGACTGGTGCTGGGCGACATGGGACTAGCAGGGATAATTTAGTCATAACAAGTATCTGTGATATACCTATTCCCTTCTCAGCTATGCTCATTCAGTTCCTACTGCAGCCAACAGGGGGAATAAATAAGACCAAAATGTATTTAAAAGGTCAAACTTCACACATTTTCAACTGAAGAAAGCCACAGAGAGGCTAAGGTGAAACTGATGCTTGCTACTGCCTTAACGATAATTCAAGCAGTTGCTAGTGTACTGTTTATTTTGAATCTCTCCTCGTGGAATTTCAAGATAAAATATGAGATTGGCAGTGAGCCTGAAGGGGGTATAGTCAGAGCAGTCCAATTTCAACAGACTATCAAGATGAACCGTTCGGAGTTATTGTACAGGTTTATGACTATAGCTCACTCTGAAGCACAGTGTTATTAATATTTGTAGAGCACTATGATATAAATAGCAACACTACATCCACCACCTAGATACCTGCGGTACACTCTGACAGAGCACTTTTTAGATAACCAAATACCATTAAACGCACCACAAGTGCTATACTTGAGTTAGGATATTAGATACAGATGTAATGTAACAGTTATTTATCCATCAAAAATGCTGATGTGGATCTCTAATGCAGCACTAATGTTAGTAGCCTTAGGCACTAAATCAAGGGTGATTTTCTGTCAGAAAACAGAATTAATTCTAGCACTGTTACAGCAAACAAGGAGCCAAATATTTTCTCGGGAGTTAGGACCAGGGGAAGCCTAGATAAAGCTGGTCCTGAACTGTATTCATTGTTTCCCACTGGAAAATCTGTGGCCATAAAAAGTAATGTTTTCAAAGTAAGACAAAGAGCAGCTGGAGAATACTATTTATTTCATCACACTGATCTTGTCAGTATTTCCTAATGTTTCCTACACCCTGGAAATAGCGTAGGCTGTCCTTCAAGCTTCACTTACCAAGCAGCAAGCTCCACAGGTCACACGGTGGCATTTCAGACAATGTTGAGCTTTTGGAAAAAGAACTGAGGCTGATTGCACCACTGAGACAAAATGGAGATGTTAACCACTCATTGCCTCATGAGGGGGTTGTCATGGCATGGAAACCCTGGGAAAGGTAAATATACCTTTCTCTGGATCAGGAAGTTTTGTCCTAGTTCCAACCTCAGGATGAGGTAATTTCTTCCTGGGACAGCCCTTCTTTTGTGCCTAATAAAGCCAGGTAATTGCCTCCTGGATTTTGTGGGTAGGAACACGATGTGCAGTAAGACCATTTATGGAGCTGTGGTTTCAGTCTCAAGCTCAGATTTCTATTCCTACATAGAGAGAACTGCTTTTACTGCCTTGCTAACCAGCATTTTTCAGGTTTCTGTTAATTCCTTCAAACATTTGAAATGATTCAATCGCTATGAATGTGCCTATACTTGAATAATAGTTCAAATTAAAATCTGCAGTGGATATGGCCCTTCCCAAACCTTTGTTCGCAAAGCCTAGCCATGATGATGATGATGATCTACTACAAAAGGTATTCCTGAGAAATTCAAGGTGATAACATTCTCATTCCTTTCTTATTCTTCAGAGAAGCATCTTATTAATACAGTTATTTTTCTAGTGAATTCCCTAGACTAAGAGTATTTATACATAGAACTATTTTGGAATAGCTTTTCCCAAAGAACATTAAGAACAGGAGAACTCCTTTTTGCTATTCACTTTGTGCAAAAGTGTGAACTCTCATTTTACACAAAAACATAGAATTTGGGTTGGAAGAGAGTTGCAAACCCCGCTCCCCACCATGGGCAGGGACACCTTCCATTAGACCAGGTTGCTCAATGCCCCACCCAACCTTAACACTTCCTGAGATATGGCATCAACAACTTCTCTAGGCAACCCATTACAGTGTCTCATCATGGTCATGGTGAAAAATTTCTTCCCAACATCTCATCTAAACCTGCACTCTTTCAGTTCAAAGCCATTACCCCTTGTCCTGCTACTCCATGCCCTCAGAAAAACTCCCTCTTTGGTATTGGAAGACTGCTATAAGGTCTTCTTAGAGCCTTATATATAGAAGGTATAAGATCCATGGACCTATATACTAACAGAAATAAATTTTATATCATTTATTAATTACAATAATGGATAATCAATAGTAGAATTTTATACTGTGAGGGTGGTGAAGCACTGAAACAGGTTGCCCAGAGAAACTGTGGATGCCTCATTTCTAGAAGAGTTCAGGACCAGGCTGGATGGAACTTTGAGTAACCTGGTCTACTGGAAAGGTCCATTCCAACGCAAACCATTTAATGGTTTTATTGTAAATGTGCTGGAAGGAGAACTACCACATAAAAATAATCAAAACTGTTAAAGATTCTACAGTGAGCTGTAGAGTGCTTTTTAAAATATTTAAATTAAATTAAATTAAATCTATTTTACAGTTTCCCACAGATCTCTAAATCTGCACACAGGCTATGCACACTTGCGCTGAACACTTTATAAAATTTATATGTTTCATACTATACCATATGGAGGTTCTGCACAGAGGCAGTAGGTCGATTTTCAAATTCTTTCATGAATAATGTAGGTAAATGTCATTTAGGCTCTCCTGGAGACAAGCTACACAGCAGAAGTAATGGCACAATATCCTAAGCCTGTATGTGAACCAGACAAGCAAGAAACTTTCCCTCCAACGTTCGCATAGACCTTGGAGAAATGCAAGGTTAAACTTGTGACTGGGGCATAACTGTTGTGGGATGTTTGTATCTTAGGGAAAAAATGGGTTATCATTCAAGCTGTCTGTGCTGTCTTCAGGGTTATATTCTCTTGGAGTATCTTAATGGTAGGTGCAAGTTGTCACTAAACTCGTGGGTGCTGAGGAGAGTTGTGCACTGGACTCCTGAACTGCCCCAGCTCCTAGGCTTGTCCCTGGGATGACTCTTCCCAACACTGACACTAGCTGGCTGTGCCCACACCAGATGCAGAAGCAGGACCTCAGCAGCATCCTCTGTGCTTCACTTCACAGCATCCATTTCTCACCCAAGGAAGTGTTTGTTTCAGTCCAAAGCAGTCTAGACATAAGCTAATATATACAATGCAGAAGCACAGGAGATTATTACCTGACACAAAACCAGAAGAAAGTGATAAACTTAAGAGAAAAAAGTGAGACAGGTTGAGTAAGCTTCATGCTTGTGAATACATTCCTACCATACTCTTTTTGGACAGCAACTTCATCTGCTCACCACAAGAAGGGCTGCATGCTGCTTCCCACAGCCATATTCTGCCTTTCCATTACTTGTGGCTTGTTTTGATTTTGGCTGAGGGAAGATAGATATGGAGAAATCCTTACAGGAATAGCAGAGCACAGGGGGCTGTCTTGGCTAGAACGAATGCTTGCTGCTCGGGAAGAGGGGCAGGATGATCATTTCCTCCCTGCTTGTTCATCTGCTTCCCTGGGAACAAGTTATACTGTAGTGGCACATGAAGGCATGTGCTGTCAAAGTGCTTCTGACAGATAAAACAAGTGAAGTATCAAATGACTGAGCCCTTTCAGCTAGCCATGGGATGCAGGACTCTTCCAGTCAAAGCAAAGTCCCACTACAGCTAAAGCATACCTTTAAATTTTTCATTTAGAGTGATAAAAAGTCCCACTGAGCAGTCTGAAGCTACAGAAGCAGAACCAGCAAGTTCTTTTGTTGAAAAGCAACCTGAGTCTGAAGTTCTACTTTTAGAATACACACCTAAGCTGGAATGTTGGCTGTATGGGTCTTGATGTGCTGAAAAAAAATTGGGCAACCAACTCTTACACATGGTAGATTTTCTTGTCTTCCATAATATGGACTTAGCTGACAGCACTCAGAAAGAACTTAATGGATTCTGATGGAGTTGAATTGGCTTATATCCAGCATGATTGGTGCTCAAATGATTCCACTCTTAAATGATCACCCACAGTTGGCCAAAGAATTATCAGATTTTTCAAAGGAGAAATGGGAAGCACACAATTTCTGGAGTATTCCTCATAAAACACATACCTTGCATTTTCTTCTGCTCTAGTACTTTCAAAAAAACTATTTTTACCAGGTCTTGTTCTTTACATTGTCACACCCATTTGCCTCTGAAACAAGCAAGAACAGATAACAGCCACTGCTGCCAACTCTTACTGCAGGGACAAATCTCGGGCACAACCCACAGATTAGCAGAAGGGAACGGGTTATGCCTGTTCACTACACTGTGCTGATAAATCTTCACATTTCTGTTCATTCAGTCAAACTGATTTCGAGGTAACACTTCACATGTCCAAGGGGAAAAGCTATAAAGCCTGTCGGAAATGGAATTTGGCTATACATTATAGGAGAGCTCCACCATTTAGATGTATTGTATAAAGCACACAGGTCAGTTTTATGCTTCTTTCTAAAGGATAACTCAAATCCAAAAGAAAAACTGGTCGTTATTTTTTGTAGTACTTTGACAACCTTGTGTGCCTGGGCAATGAGCATGCTGACACCTGCATTTTATCATGCAAAAGCCTAAGAAGGAAAAAAATATCAAGGACTATGGCTAAACTAATACTTAAACTGATGTAAGAATCGTATGTAAATAAATGCAATATAATGATCCAATTAATCAAATGTAAGTCAAACCCAGAGGTAATGGAGACATGCACCTCCTCACTATCTCCTTAAATATATCTCCTCTGCAGCTCACTCCTCATCAGCTTTGGTGCAAGTGGATCATTATCACACCACCACCCAATAGATCTCAGCACCAAAATCCAGGAGACATGTAAATACCTGCTTATTTCCACTTTATAAATATTCCAAAATTAGACTGGTGGTGATACTAATGATTTAAATTTAAGCCATACAATAATTATTATTTCTAGTTCATTGATACTTCTGTTTATTTTTCAGTTCATCAACTTCACACAAGCTCCTGTAAGAATTTGTAAGATGAGCCAGTATCACTAAACTGCACTGTTTAGCTTCCTAACAAGTACCTCAGAGAGTCAAGAAGAATGACAAACCTCAGGGACAGATCACAGGCAGACAATGATAGCAACTCTGTATTGGTCCCACTGCACCATGGGAGGATGATTACACAGTGATTTTAGTCTGACATAATCCAGTTATGCTTCCAAAAAGGTTACACTCTCCAAAGAACCATATTCATTAATGGAAATAACTCCTTGCCTAATGCCGTGTGTGTGTCCTAGGATTTGTATGGCGATGTGCAAGGTAGGGTAAGAAAAAACTGGTCATATCACTCCACCCAGAAAAGAAAATAAGGGTCATTTGAGTGAGCTAAACCACAAAGAAATAGGGAAAGGTAATAGAAAAGCGAGGCAACAGAGAAAGCTTCCCTTTTTAGCAGAAATGACCATTGAGCCCTGCCAGGAAAGGCTGGGTTGGGCTGGATGGAATGCTCAGCTCAAGCTGGTGTCACTGTTCATCTTCCCACTGTTAGGAATGTAGATCAGCAGGTGCTGGGGTAATCAGACATCCTGTTTCACTCAGGACAGACCAGTGTCACACCAAAAGTCCAATGGGGCTTTCATCCCAATTTCTAGGTCTGCATCTTCAGTCTTTTAAAACTCCATGGTGTGGTCACTCCACCAGCAGTTCTTGTACTATTTGTCTCACTGCCAGATGCAGAAGACAGTCATCAATATGGGAATGATACCTGAACTGTATGAGGAAGAGATTGCCCTTTACTAATGTACAGGACTGAAATACTTGTAGTGTCTGCACGAAAAATTTATACAATCTGCCAAGCGTTTTTCTACCTTGACTTGTAGCAAGTAGAAAATTTTCGAGGTTTTGTCCAGCCTCTTTCAATTTATCAATGCAAAGTGAGCTTCTCCCATGACAGGAACTGTCATTATAGCACTGTGATCAAGCACATACATAAAACAAGGTCTACAATTTACTATGAGAATGAGGGTTTTGGATTCCATCCTCTGCTTTGCCATTAATTTTCTAAAAGCTCTTGGACAAGGTATGCTTATGTCTTCTGCATCATCATGTAATAGAACATGAATGAAATCATGTTAAATTCTATATATATGCCAATACTGTAGATGTCATATCACGTACAAAACTGACATCAGCAGTGAAAAAGTACATGGCACATAAATACAAATGCAAAACAATGAGCAGCTTGTCACATAAATTCTTCAAAATCAAAGCTCCAAACAGGTTTTTACTGCAGAAAAGCAGGATTCTTAAAAGCAGCTGTTCAGTCATAAGATCAATGAATCATATGATGAGAAAACATATAAAGTCTTATGCAAATACTTCACATTTTATTTTTCAGTCCTTCACTTAGTTTCATGTCCAAAATGCCTCTAGATGAGCAAGCTCCCCCTCACCCACACAGAGCTCACTGCTAGAGATAGTCTGCACTGGTGGTGCTTCTCTGGTCATTTTTAGGACTTGCTTGTATGTGACTTTATACTATTTTCACTCTCCTTCCTCTTCTTCAACAGCTACATCTATCACCCATCTGACACACAACATAAGAAAAGTTATCACAGCTCAACCAGTTCTTGGCATCTCAGCAAGGCTATCTTCCAGCACCTAACTCAGATGCTTCTGCCCAAGCACAGTTCTGATACAGCTGGTCTATCACTACATCTGAAGAAGCAGTTCAGAAAAAAGTGGCAAGAATCCACTGGATTTATCACTAAATTCAATGTTTCCAGCAAATTCAAATTTTCCCTGCAAAATTTCTCGCAACACCTAAAAATCATGAAAAGTGGTGAATCTGCTAGCAATTTTCACATTAAACGCCCTTTTTGTGACTCTCCACTCATCAGACTTTCTTTGATGTTGACATCTTTGTCTTATGCTATCTTCAAACACTATCCTACTCCTTTTCCTCATTCCCCCCTTCCCTTTTGATTCATTTAAAATCAATCTCCCTAGCACTGAAATCTTTGCAAATCTGATCCTGCCTACGTCTCTGACATGATTCATGATCACAACTTCTCCTTTTTCCCAAGTATCATCTCCTTAAGGCTATGAGCTTGCTAACACTTACACCTACATTTCTAGTCAACTCTGTGTTCAAAGCAACAGATTTCCCCATGTATTTAAATCTAATCACTCACAAAAGTGTTTTTGTGGTTCAGGATGCACTTTGTACTATTCAAATTCATTCCTTGATTCAATTTTTTCCCAAGCAGGGATCAGATCAGCTCACAGAATGAGTCCTTACATTTACATAGCCTTGGACTTTGGCCCACCTACTTCAGGATAGGATTGATACAGAAATCTCCACTTCCCATTTAGCCCTATGGGATTTTTTAATAATGAAACACCATCAAGCCATCCTTCCATGTGTTCCTAAAGATTTCCCAAGGTCAATGCTTGTCAATTATGCTGCTAATACCCACTGATGGCATCCACTTCTTTTCACTATACAACCACATCTAACTCACTTTTACTGCAATTTGCATTTTTGAAACATGGAAAATTATCATAACATAGTTGACCAACAGTAACTTTGCCCCTAAAACTTGTGTGAATTTGCTGCCTTTGTTGGGGTTTTTTATGTTTATTCTCACAGATTCAACGTTTATAGAAGAGCACCTCATTAGTCAAGTGTCCAGAGTGATACCACAAATTATGTTCATGCAGAACAAATGAAAAACTTTAATTTCTGCAGAATTCTTGAAGGTATTTTCAAAGGAAAATACAAGTACAAGACTGACATGGCTACAAGCTGCTCTGTAGGTCTTACTAGAACTGGGAATCTCATAAATTACTGAGTGACAAATTGCAGACTTACAGAAATAAGGGAATATGTTCGTTGTTTCGCTCAGCTTTGGATGTCGAAGCCCTCCTGAATATATCAATTCTGTCAACAGTACATGGTTGGGTTTACTGGGCAATACTGAGAATTACAATCTCCAGCTATCTCAGTTACATATACCACCAAAACAACCTTGAACGTTTCATGAACTCTTTCTTTTATCTGGAGATGAGCTGACATTGATATATTGTTATTGGTCACCACTAATACACTCCTGTTGGCAACAGGGAGATGCAAGCAGCTAAAATGAGTCACATATTGCAAGACCTTGCAATTTATATGGAAGAAAGTGCAATTTTAAAAATATCTGTCTCCTCCTCAGCCGACTGCAATGCAAGACACCTACTAAAACTCAAGTCATAGCCAGACACAGTTATTTTTCATATATTTTAAGTGCATGAAGTTGCAGCATTAGTTTTTTTTAATTTTAAATTAACTATCTGTATTTCACATCAGCAATACAAAATAATAATAGGACTGTTTGATGCTGAAATAAAAATTATTCTAATACTTTATATTTACCATAGATTTCACAAGTAACAATTCAGAACTTTGTTACACTGTTTTCATTTAGTTACAGTTGCGCATTTTGAAAAAAAAAATCTATGATTACAAAACTGGAAGGATGTAATAATATAAAATAATGTATCACATAAATAATAGCAATTAAGTAGCAAACAGTTCTTTAGCTCATTCTCAGATAAAGAAAGCAAACTGCTTTGTTTGAAGACTTGCATTAATAGATTTTGTTAAGGTAATTGACAATGCAGATGTTACTGCATTAGGTGATAGGTACATACCAACAGGAGAACATTTATGACAGCATATAGAAATAAAAAACATAGAGTACACTACACTAAATTGTTGCACCATTTTCAGTCTCCTATGCTGAATCTTCCTACCCCAACATTCCACAACCTAGGCTGTATTTCTACTATGCAGATTTACAAGAACATCTTGGGCCTCACACTACAATACAGAGTTAAGGCACTGAAGAGAGTGATTCCATGGGCAAAGCAGACAGACACACAGAAAGAACACAGCTGTACTCAACATCTGTTCACACTGTACTGTGACTTCCTACAGACCTCTCTTTGAAAATACCAGACATTTGGTATGTATCCAGAGATACTTGGATACAAACTCAGCTGTTTAGGACATATTCCAAGGTGTATCTACACTACAGCCCAACAGCTGGAGAATAGTGTGTGTCTCAGTCAGCTCCAAACTCGCTGGCTTCACCAGTGCAAACAGACCCAACTGGGGCCAAGCCAGAACGTGGTGTAACCTGCTCAAGGGCAGGATGAAGACCTGAGTGTATCAGCCATGCAAAGCACTGCACTGCTATGTCTGGTTTGCTGCAGGTACATCATATATTGGGTTTAGAGCTAGTCTGAGTATGTCAGCATATTTCTTAAACAACCTAGTGACTGCAGCATAAATGTATCCTAATTAGCTTTGTGGGAGACAAACTCAGTCAGTGCTATCAGGCATGGACTGGTTCAAAGTCACTCCATGAAACCTCTGAACATGCACTTTATCTTTCTGCACAGGTTGCAGGTACAGTATACCTTACATTTTGATAAAATTTTAATAAAAACATTTACTCTTATAGCACTGCACATATAGCTGCACTTTCTAGAACATATACAAAGGCCAGATCCTTGCTTTAAAAAGCTCACAGTTCAAAAAACAAACACAAAACTAGCATTAAAATGCAAGAGGCATCCACCATGGTGAAACATGCACAGCCAGGTACTGTCAAGGAGAGGGAGACTCTTAGGCAACAGGAGACCTTTGGAGCATAATCAAAGAAGACAGGAAGCAGAGCCAGAGAGCGAGGAAAAAAGGGATCAGTAAAAGCTAAGGATGAGATAAGACATGAGGCAGAGTTAGTATGTGCTGACACTTCAGGATTACGTTATCTTCTAACAGAGTGGGAAGCCTGATTGAGTAATGTTCACCTCTTAAACCACGTAGAAACAAGTATTACTGACTGATCTGTGTTCCAGTACCACCTCTTTGTGGTAGACACTTGAGACAAATGTAATAGCATCATAACCCCTCCCAACCCTCCTATTTTCCCGAAAAGGAATTAAAATAAACAGCCATTGAACTAAATAGCTAAGCACTCACCCAGTGTGGGGGACAACTCTTGTAAACAAAACTTGTTAATGAAGAATGATAAAAGACTACCATACCTGAGGAGGAAAATGGATCCTTAGAAACTAACTTTATGTATGGGCATATGATATGAAAGTTTTAACAAGGTAAAATGTGCAACACAATGACTTCAAGGCCAAAAAGCACACTAGTCTTTTGAATTTTCCCATTCTGCATGGATGCCAACGACCAGATTCCAAGTCCACTGGAGCTCATTGTAGCGCATCCTTTGACCTTACAATGTTGATGTTACATATCCAAGTCAGATACAAAAAAAAACCCAAAAACCTGAGGTGAAAAATACAGGTCAAACTTTATTAAATTGCCAGTATGATCAGATGTTTTATACATCAAACTAAAATTACTTTTCAGGCTGTCATACTTTCAAACTGAAAGCCTTTTATGCCATTCAAAGCAGGCATTTCAAGACCGTTCCTGAATGTTGGCAATCCTTTGTACAATTTGGAAAAAAAAAACACACGTATATTTAAAAGGAAAAATGACCGCTTAAAAATACAGTATATATTCTGTGGCGATGAAAGAACATTGGGTATAATGATGTTGACTGGATATGTGCTGGACATTAACAATACCTGCACAAGAAACTTTCTGCAGCATTATTCATTATATAAGCTGTTTTTATTTTCAGTGCTAAGATCTTGTAAAAATGTTCTTTTTCATTAACTTGAGGTTTTTTTCTCTACAGATATCAACTTCTACTAAAGAGCAAAAGCATTTTAATTCTAAGTACTAACTGATATCTCAAATTTCGTTCTCTAAGAGTCTTCAGTTACTTTGTATTTCTAAATATAGCAGATAAGAGCACAGAGAAATATGCTGTATTGTAAGCACTTTTATAAACAAGATCTTCTAATTTTAGAAGACTCCATTCTGAATAAAGTCTAATGAAACCACATATACTCTACAATGCAGTCCACAAAAAGGATAATATTCAGCTACCCTCAATGCTATTTGATTCCATCTCACAGTGAATGATTTAGTATCTACTTTTGAGTAAAAATGTTTTCTATTAAGTGGAACACTAGCCTTTCATTAAAAAAAATAAATTCCACTAACATACCTTCGTGAAATTATTTTCAGATATTAAAATCAAGTCATAGGTACTTTACACACACTTGGCTCAACAGTTGACTTATTTAAGATTAATATTCTTTCAACTACTTTTGGGATTGATTGGTTCAAAAACTTGTAATGAAGTCTAGAGCCAAGACATGAGGCCTATGTTTTAACACTAGGGATAATTAATTACTAAAAAAGCTTAAAGAGAACTGAGATAAATTTTCCATTTGCCATGGTCTTTATCTCAAGACTGATTTTCTGGGGTTTGGTTTTTTGTTGTTTGTTTTTTAAAAAATGCATGCATTTCATGAACAGGAGTCTAGATAGAGGCATCACCAAGTCAAATGCTATGGACTTTGCTAGACACAGTTAAAATGTTCATTATTGTCCCTTGCAGAGTTAAAACACTCATGAATTTAAAAGCTTTCTCTTCTAGAATACAACTTCCTATTTAGCTACAATTTAAAACTAATTAAAGTAATTTTCATCAAAAGGTTTAGACATTTATATTTATTAGCCTAAAAGCTCTGTAAATCACTGTCATGTCTTGTTTTCTTCCTGAGTATACATTTTTACTTGTATAGGCAAATTTTGAACAACTAAGGTAATCCCACTGGCTGTTATACTGGTTGATTCAACTCACTGGGAGTTAAAATTATACTATATTTTTATACCTAACTATGGTATGAAAATACCTCAATAGGACCAAAAAAAAAAATTTCAATGCCGCTTACAAGTCTTATGATTATGGAGCCCAGCTTTTACAACTTTTCATAAATGAACTTTGAGAAAGTCTAAGTGAGCGAACAAGAAATAGGTAAAATTAATTCTTCCTGGTATTTAGTAGTGCTGAAAAAACCCCAACAATTATGCTTTTCTGAAATCATCAGTTATTTAAAATTAAATCTGCTTTAAGCTAAAAGTGATTTAAGGTAATTTTAACCAAAAAAATTAGTAACTCATATATATATGTGTGTGTATATATATATATTAGTGTAAAAGCTATAAAATCACCATTACATTTGTTTTTTTCCTGCACATCAATTCAGTCTCTTGTGACGCTGACTATGCAGATAAACTTACTCAAATGGCTTTGTGACAATAAAGTGATTTTAAAATTCTTTATCTTCCTAGTAGGAAATTATTTTATTATAATTATCTTAAAATATCTTGGTCCCCTCAAATTATCACTTCTCATTACTTCAACACTCATAGATTGTTGACAGAAGAATGTAGCAAACTCTTGTTTTTTCAAAACAGTCAAACTACTTTCTCTTAAATTATTACAGTCTGGGATTAAAAATGTGACTCCATGGAGTTTATTTCAGGGGAAAAAAAGTCTTCAATAATATCTGTAATGTTTATTCCTTTGTCCTTGATATCAGAATTTTAGAATACATCCTGCT
Source organism: Anabacerthia variegaticeps (assembly GCA_035583185.1). Classification (NCBI taxonomy): domain Eukaryota; kingdom Metazoa; phylum Chordata; class Aves; order Passeriformes; family Furnariidae; genus Anabacerthia; species Anabacerthia variegaticeps. Next base: position 103,986,151 of record JAWWEW010000112.1, on the reverse strand, counting down.
TAGATGAACAGAAGATGCAGTTGTCCTTTCACTCCCCATGAACACTGTTCATTTCAATTAACTGTGGTTTTACAAGTTATTTTACAAAGCATATTCTGTTCCTTATCCTCCTCAGAGGAATAATCACAAAGAAAAACAGCTTGACATTTTTATAAACACATCAGTGAAACTGACTATCAAGTGATTTTTTTCTTTTCTTCTCCTTCAACTGCCTCCTTGAAACTACTTACTTTTTACAACTTTCAGCTATGAGACCATGTCTAATAATCTGCTTTAAATTCCTACATGTGTACTACTGTCCTTTGAGTCACATTCCAACTGTGGAAAAGCTCTTGAAAGCAGAAACCCTATGGAAAACATCCACATAATTAAAAAAAAATAAAATTGAAAAAATGCATATGTATTCTTAGTGATTTATAACTTAAAAAGCAATATATATGTGTAGATTTTGTATTTCATGAACAAGTATCCTTTCTTATCATCTGCTTCATTATCTTTAAAAAGGTTTATAGCTGTTACTCTCAGAGCAACAGTATAAAATTCAAAAGATGAGATTCTCTCTTTCTATGAAAACAGACGGGAGTTGGAGCTGAGGGAGGAAAGCGCCACCCTGCGATGGGAGCCCATCTGGCTCCTTACATCTCACAGCACTGCATATGCTCACAGCCTCCCCTGTTCGTGCTGCATTCCTGTACCACACAATGCCTTCAGCAGGGACACGTAGAGGAGCCGTAGGGTAAGCCATGGTCTTTCCCAATAAAGAAACAAACAGTGAAGAGGACAATTGGTGAGGAGGAAAGTGATCCAAATATGCAATGAAAGCACAAAGAAAGAAGAAACAAAATTACACTCTGAAAGAAGAAAGAAAAAGGCCAAGGATGTAGTGAATGGCAAAAGGTATGCAAATGCAGGTAATGGAGACTCACAAGAAAATGGGGACAGATTAAATGATCTAGGCTCATTAGAGTGAAGTCTGAGTCAAAATTAGCCATGAGGAATAATGCCAGAAGATCACAGTTGTTTTTCTCTATTCAAGACAAAATTAGAGGAAAGTGCAGGATCCATAGGCAATCAAAACCACTTGGAAACAAGCTTCTTTACAGACAACTTTAACAACAAAGGGTATATAGCCCAAATCCACACTGGTAAAACAATATCTATTAAAAGCAAAAGGATGAAGATCAGCGCGAACAATGTTTAACATCACAGACAAGGAGCCCAGTTGCTCAGGGTAAGTGCTATGTGTTTCAATTCCAAGTACTTTAAAAACAAATTTGTCTACCATATTTGAAATTTTCTAACTCCAAGTTCAATTAGTGTACATTGCTTTTTGATTCACAATTAGTGGATGAGCCAGCACTATTCGACCAATTGACAAAAAATTCGGGAAATGCAAGGGACTCTGCAAAACTGAACACCTAAAAGAGGAGCATGAGGCACAGACAGCATACAAAAAAATCCAGGAATACATAGTGCAGACAGACATAACATTAGAATTCCAGAACTGAAAAAAGAACCAGAACAACAGCTTGAAATGTAAACAATTTTGGAATCATCCACAACAAAGTTCACCACATTCACATGTTAAAGGAATCTATATTCTTAAATCTTTCCTGCAGCTATATTGAGTGTATAGATGGAAAGAAAAGTCAAGAGGCCTCTACCACCCCAACACTGGGAAGAGAAGAAATGGAGCTGGAGGAGCCAGTGTTGCAGCCCTCAAGCAGGACTGCACTGCAGGCGCGTCAGGATCTCCCCACATCCCAGACACTCTGCAGTCAGCACGATGTCACACCCTGGGACACATGCAATGCCTTTTCCAAAGAGCACCAAATCCAGCTTCATTGCACCGCTCCCATTCTACACAGCCAGCCTGATTCCTTCTACTCTGCTTTGCCCTGCCCTGACCCATCACATCCCGGTTAGGCTTCGCCTTATCATTCTGGGCAGAGCATGATTTTCTTTCTGGCTGGTGCTGTAGTGTGGTATCAGCTGTGACTCCTGTGGTGTAATACATCAGGAGAGTGTACAACGGGACCGACAGCAGCGGAAACATCTCCGGAATTTGCTCTGTGGTTGAGTTACATAACGCTGTGATACTCCAAAGAAGATGTAGCTTGACAACATAGCTGATGTGCTGGCAATAGCTGGACGTTCCAGAACAAGAAGCATGTTCAAAAATCAGTGGTGGAATTCTGTGTGCAGGTATATTTTTGCATGGGGCAAGAAGACTGGGCAACCTAGAAAATTGATTAAATATTGCAGCTCTATGTCATAAAACTTTGTGGATAAATGGGAAGATAAGGATTCAGTCCTCAATTAAAAGGCAGGAATAATACATAACAAAGACGAAAAATGTTTCCTTAGTTTTCCTTGACATCAGCATTAGCCCAGACTACTTCATGCTTTGTTTGTACAGAGCAAAAGGTAATTAAAGTTTTAATTAGAATTGATTGCAGTCCACAAACTGAAATGGATTGTGCTGTTCGAACACTGTGCTGGAAGATCTTTCAAGTAAACTGATGCTCTCAAATGAACTATGTTTTTTAAAACAAAAAGGCATTCTGTCAAGTAATAGGGTAGTAGTGAAAACTAATGACTCTGAAAATGTGTCACAAAAACAAATACTAGTAATTCTGAAAGGGCCAGTGATTATGTATTTTACAAAGACTGAGCTTCCACACACTTATTTCTCTCTGTAATTAGTTTGTGTCACATCATATTCCAGTTATAAAATATGTACATCTTTTTATTTTTCATAAAGACACCCCTGAGATCTGAACTTTTCAACGCATGAAGGAAGAGAATGCCTATCCAGAGACGCACTAGTAACAAAATATTGCTAAAAATATTTTGCCAGCGGAGTTGTTGAGGGAAGTACCTGTATCTCTTAAACCCATCTGTTACACTAACGTCTTCTGTACAAGAACACGGAATTTATTCATACATTTGGTCTTTTGGTAATTGTCCAAGGCTCTAATGTCCAAGTAATCACCTTTCAATTTTAATGAAAAGGCTGCTGTTTTCATCACCCTGTTATCTGCACGTTTCCTTGTCAGCCGAAAAGCCTGGCGGTGCAGGTAACCCCGCTCCCCCCGCCGGCGGTGCGGGATTTGGGAGCGCGGGCCCTCCGCGGCGGCGGGAGCTCCGCACGGCCCGGCTCGAGCTCTCCCCCCGATCGAGGAAGGCGGAGAACCCCGTCCCACCTCCGAAAAGCGTCTCAACACGCTCCTCCAGGGGCGGGAAGGTGGGGGGTCTGCAGTTGCATAAGATCAGCCCCCCCGCTCCCTCTTCCCTCCCAATTTCCGATGGTTTATCCGCACCCCGGAGGCCGGAGCAGCCACTCCAGGCAGGGGCAAGTCAAGGAGGTGCCGGGGAGGAACAGCCAGCCTGGGAAAGGCTCATGGCATTGAGGACAGGGGTGCAAGGTGGGGGGAACCTGGCAGGTGGCTCGTGAAGGGACGGGACCGTCGGCTGGGGGTGGGAGGAGGGGGGCGTTCCCTCATGGGGCCAGTGGGGAGAGCGGGGGACTCCGGGGGATGGGGACACCCCCGGGGGAAGCCTCGAACCAGGGGAGCCGGCGGCACGGGCAGCCCCGCGGAGGGCATCGAGCGGCGGTGCCCGGGGGTACTCGCGGTGCCCGGGTACCGGGGAGGGCGGCAGTGCCGGGGGCCCCTTCCAGCAGCCCCCGCTGGAGCCGGCGGCGCGAAGCCCCCGTGTCCCGGCGCGGCACCCCCGGTGCTGGGGCAGCGTCCCCGCCGCAGCTCGGCGCGCTCCATCCGCACCGCGCGCCCGGGATTCGGCCCTTCCCGGCGGGGGCTGGAAGAGGAGGAAGAAGCCCCACAGGCAGGCATTCGTCCCCTCGCCCCACACATACAGCACTTCTCCCGAAGGCGAGCAGCTCATTTCCAAGCGATGCCCGGCGCGCAAAGTTGCGCCGGCCGCGCAGCCCCCGCCCACGGTCCCTCCCTCCGCGGCCGCGCATCTCCCGGCCCCCGCACTCCGCTCCGCTCAGGTCAGCGGGAAAAATGCCTCCCTCGCTTTCCGCCCCGGCTGCTCACGATCTGCCTCAACCTGCTCCTCCTTTTGTTTTGATCTTGGGAAATTAAATTCTCTCTCCTGCCGTCTCCTTTCCCTCCTCCTTCTCACGCCTTCGTGTGGGAGATGCCCGGGATCGCACACCAGCTTTTGTTATCTCCTCCCACCTCCATCTTCACTCCGACTGATGCCCTAGTAAATAGCAGGAGCGCGGCACCTCCGCCCCGCACCTACCCCGCGCCCACCTGCAAACACCTCGCGTGTTAAATAAATTGCATAATAAAATACAAACATCCCTTACAGGCAGTAAGAAAAGCGATAGAGCGATCGCATGGATCGGGAGCACTTCTGCTTCCCCCGTGGTGTGATGACCTTGCGAAGGCTGATCTGGTGCTTGGTTTCGCACGGTCTTTTTTTCCCTTCTTTTTTTTTTATTTTTTTCCTTACTGGAAAAAAATCACGCCCTTCTCGCTATCGCTTTCCAAAAGAACACGAATGCCAAAGACTCTCACTTCCACCAAAGCGTTTCCAAGAGCAAATTGTTACGCGACAGCTCAGCCCTTCCTTTTGATGCTGTCGGTGTTTATATCCGGATCGGTGCGGGATTCGGTCCCTTATCTCTCAGCACTTCACGGCAAAATCGCTGCGGGTGCGATCTCCCTCCATCTCGCCGCCGGAACAACTCCCGCACGCGGAGCGGGCGAGCACCAACCAACTTTCCCGGCGAGGACGATCCCCGAGCGCTCCAGGAGCGCCGAGGCCGCGCATCCCCCGCCTCAGACCCGCCGCGCCTCCATCCCGCCGCCCCTCCGGGAGGAAAAGCCCCATGCGGGGCACCCCGACCCGACCCGACCCGCCGGCACTCCCGGCGGAGCTCCCGCCCGCACCTCGCGCGGTGGATGCGGAGCGCGGATCTCACCCCCCCCCGTGCCCGCCCGCCCCTCCCCGCACACCCCCGCACTCACAGCGGGCGCGGGGTCTGCCGGCGGTGCGGAGGAGGCGCTGCCCGGGGGTCCCGCGGGTGCAGGGGCCGGACGGACACGCGGCGCCGCCTGGGTGCGCGCCCGCCGCCGCTGAGCCGCAGCTCCAGTGCGCGCCCCCGCCCCGCCCCGCACTGCAGGAGCGCCGAGCATGCGCGGGGCAGGGGGGCGCGGGAGGGAGGGGAGGGAAAGGGGAAGGAGGGGAGGGAAGGGAGGGGAGGGAAGGAGGGGACGGGGGAAACCCCGGGGCGGGGGGGAGCGGGATCCCGCGGGATGTGCGGGGAGAGGGGGCAGGAGCCCCGGCGGGGGTCGGGGATGCTGCTCGCACTGGAGCTGCCGCTGCCCGGCGCTGGCCCTGCCCTGCCCTGTCCCTGCTCTGCCCCTGCGGTGCCCCTGCGGGCAGTGCTGGCCCTGTCCTGCCCGGAGCTGGCCCTGCCCTGCCCGGCGGTGCCCGGCGCTGGCCCTGCCCTGCCCCGCCCCATGCTCTCTCTGCCGTGCCCGGTGCTTTCCCTGCCCTGCCCGGAGCTGGCCCTGCCCTGCCCGGCGGGCAGCTCTTGGCGCGGCCGCTCCTTCGCTCGGCGCCGGAGCCGCGGTGCGGTGTGGTTGGAGTCAGGGAATCAGTCAGGTTGGAAAAGACCTCTGAGACCACCGAGGCAACCCGTGACCCAACACCACCGTGTCAACCCGACGACGGCACCGAGCGCCACGTCCAGGCTTTCCTCGAACGCCTCCAGGGACGGTGATCCCACCACCTCCCTGGGCAGCCCATTCCAATGTCTTATCACCCCTTCTGTGAAGAAGTTTTTCCTAATGTCCAACCCACACCTCGCCTGGCGCAGTTTAAGACTGGGTCCTCCTATCGCTGGTTACCTGGGAGAAGGGGCCGCCCCGCATCTGGCCACAGCGTCCTTTCAGGTGTGAGGTGACGGCACTGGTGTCCCATGCGCGGAGCTGCCTGTAGCTGTCACACCTTTGTGTAGGCGACATCTTCCATTGCAAGCCACGCTTCCACTGTGGCTCTTGTCCACAACCTTCTTATACATATTGTGGAAGTTAATGTCAGTTTACCTTTATAGCATTGTTCAGCCCTTTTATGTAAATTTCAACTGATCTTGCCCTCCAGTACAAAACCCAAGCGATACTTTCCTGCCCTCGCTGTTCTCCCCGTCTCTGTAATTGCTGTTGTGATAGGAGGAAAAGATCGGGGTTCCTTCACTAGACGCTGCACAGCATATAAGCAATTGTAGGCCCCTTCTAAAGCAATGACATACATCAATGTTTACTTCCATGCATGGCAAGTTCTGTCGCTGACTGTTTACATAAATTAAGCATATTTAGCATGTCTTAAGTACAACACTAGAGAAAGCAGATGGATGCAGCAAGGAGGTGAAAGGAAGGCAAAATAATGACAAATATATAAAAAGAGAAAATTATGCCATTCCCGTTTTTAACTAGCTAATCATTATTTCAGGAAAAAGGATAAAAGCATGAAGATTGTGTAATACGTGATACATGAAAATAATTCTTAGTTTATTTTTTAAATCGCTAAAGAATTCAATTATAACACAAGCTGGTGTGTACAAATGTACAAGAAGGGACAGTATTTTCAGTTCACTGATGTAGACAATTGAATTCAGAAGTTGTCTTTCTCTGATAAGCAGAAGTCACCAATCTAGCACCCAGAACTAGTTTTTGTGTGTAACACAATAATTTTATTATTTTATGCTCTTGTTTTTTTAGTTTCCCAGTGCACCCCTCTTACTCAGTTCATGTTTTGATTTTCTAGATGTGCAGCCTGAAAATGGTAAAAATTTAGGTTGATTCCAGGCTTAGCAAAAACATTTAGGAGGTGAAGCACTTCCCTGGGTATCTCTGAAACTCATGTTTTATTTGTTCTGATTAATTTAAATTATTTTCTGTCATATTCATATTTTTCGACTTCATTTTCATTGCTTCCTTGGCCTGCCAGATCATTAATAATCACCTCTAGCATAATGAAAGTTACAGAGCTGTAGCATCTGCTTCTAAGTTTTAACCATATTCCCCACCCCACCCCCCGTATTTTCTGTCTCTTATTCTGTTCTTTATAAGTTTGTTTTTTTACCGTCACAGAGCAACATTAATTCTGTGTGACCTATTTTGACTGTGTCCATATTGCAGTTACTGCATGACTTCATCTCATCTTCATAACTCTTCTAGTGGCAGCAGCATAGCTATGGCAGTGCAGAGGCTGTTTCGGTTCTAAACCCAGGTATTGACTTGGTGTCTTAGTTGGGTGTTGCTGCCATATTTTTCTTCCACAGCTACTGAGGTAGAAATATCTCAGGCAGCTGGTTGAAAACTAGCTTAAGGTTAGTTGTTTGCTGGGTGATGGGCACTTTAGACCTTATGTACCTTTCTACATGATTGGGGGTCACCGTTTGCAAAAAGGTGCTGAATATTTGCTTACCCTCAAAAAGCAAAAGTTATAGGTTGAATTTAAGAAAGCTTTGTGGCTAAAGTGTATTTAAATAGGAATTCTCGTATGTCAAAATATTTTTTCATCTAATTCACTGGCAGAATTCCCATCTGCTACAAAAAAAAGGTGTAAATTAAGCAAAAGATACTACTTAGTGTGCTTTCAGGTAAGACCTTCCCTCTCTACATTTAGACTATAAAATCAGGTTACTTACACTGTGTTTTCAAATGCTCTTGAAAACATGATGCTCATTCAAAAAAAGAGGTACTCTATGGTATTATTCTAGAAAACTGGTTTATTTTTTCATGTACTACATCACACAAACAATGCAATACAAAATCCTATTTAAAAAGTAATATATGTATAAACCTCTTCATACATATTATTACTGCAAAGTCCAAAATGTCCATGAAGGAACTTCTTTTTTCTGTAAATCAACAATTTAATAAGTGTTACATGTTACTCTATGTATGAGGTTATCATTAGAAGGATAATAATGACATTAGCAATGAGTGTGAGATTATGACACTTCTTACACTGTGATGTCCTACACGGTATGCAATCACTGAAGGCTTTTGTAAGTTGGGTGTAAAAGTTTACCAGTTCAGATCGTTGGCATTTTCAGCCACTTATCATTCATTTTTAATCTATGCAAATGATACTGTATTTTATACTGTGGAGAATTACATCCACTGCACTTGCTTCTCAAGATAGATAATGGTAAAATTTTTCATTTTCTTGCTATACAGTTCTTTGGATTTTGCAAACCTTGTTTTTGTCATTTAGCAACTTCAGATGGCTTTTGAACCTAAATAACGTGATGCTTATAATGGAACTACAGCAATTCAAACAAAATCATGATCTGACCCAAAGTTTTCTATTTTGAGTATATATATTTTTTTGGTTTTAATTTTTACATCAGTATGAACAGTGTAACTATAGGAATTCTTAGCTTATGAATGAATAGCATAAAAATGCGAGTATCTGCTCCTTCTGCAGTCTTCCATGACTTACATCGGTCTCCTTTAGGCTTTATGCCTTTGAAAGAAGCCAAGTGATGCCCTAAGCCTCTGATCTTGTCAAGGAAGATAGATAGGCATCTCCAGAGGGAAATTCAAAATCTAATGAAACCGGGGAACCTCCTCTCCTTCTTTCTCTCCCTTCTTTGCTCCAGAGCAGACAATTCAATATTAAAAGACACAGGAGTCTCTGAGGGAACTCACTATCTCAGCAGGTGGGTTACTGGTAATGAGATTTTTTCTTTTTTTTTTTTTTTTTTTTAATTTAGCATGATCTGCTGTTTTGCAGACACCAATTTAAATGCAGAACACCATTTCAGGGTTTGCATTTCCCCCTCTGCCTTTTATGCTCAATACTTGCTGAGAATATATTTGCGTATATACTTTATGAGAGTCAACAGCAAAAAGAAAAAATATAATGAGAAGGAATTTGAGCCTATATCTACATCTCTAGATGTATGCTTTATGTTCAGCCAGGCCTGTTAAAGGAATAATTTCCTTTCTCCCTTCTGTGTTCCCTTGATGCTGTTTCTGCACGCTGAGATGTACTTGTCTGTTAGATGGGGAGCTGAAAGCAGCAATGCGGCTGCAAGGATTGGCAGAAGGGAGCTGCTTCAAGGCTCTGTGATTAAAGGAAGCTGCTGCAACACACTGCAGTTGGAAAAGGGTGAGATTCTTGATACTCGACAGCAAACAATGACAGTGACTGAGATTATCAGTTTCAAAATTACTAGAGATTGTCTTGCTTCTTTTACGTGCTATATATAATTATATGAAAATGACATTTTTATATATATATTGTCTTTCACTTTCATCTCTCATTATTTTTTTAAATAATGTCCCTAAAAATATAGATAAAACAAAACACATTTGCTTTACTAATAAATCCAATTTTTCTTCTTCATGAAATGTAATGATTTCATGTTTGCAGATCACCTTTGGATGTGTCAAACCAAGTAACTTGCAATTCAGTCTTTTTATTAATGAGACCATTCATTAGTCTTCAATTTCTCATGTTTATGGAATGAAAGGCAAAGAAAATACCATTTATGTAACATCATCTCCGATGTTGTATAATACAGTCACAATTGGGAGTGTGTACAATGCTTAACTTTAGATCCCTACATTTGATAGCTAAATACTTGCCTATTCACTTGCATTGCCTCTCATGTCAATGAAAATACAAAGATGTTGTGATAAGGTGATTCAGGCTGGGAACCTGGCTAGCAAGAGTCAAGAAAATACATATTTAAGTTTAGGCACCTAAATGAAATGTCTAAAGCTAAATGGCATGAGCCCAGGTTTCACTCCAGCAGGCTGCTTCCCACAGAAGCTGTTCCAGTTGTTCCTCTTAAGTGAGGCATTTGCTCAAGCGGAAATAAAAGGTTGACGTTCTGGACCTGAGAAATATAACTTTCAAGTAAATAATGTGTGTTTAGAGGCATAGGAATGACAAAATTTAGAAGCATTTCATTTTCTACAAATGTCCTAAACTTAGCATCGTGCTTTCCTCTGCCATTTAGTTCAAGGCAGAACGCTTACATATACAAAATAATTCTTGTGAAGTCATGATGGTCATGTGCTCTTCAGATGTTCCAATGGGGCTTTTTTTTGCTTATTTGATCTGTGGGTGATTATTCTTAGCTAAACTATTAGAATGGTGACATGTAAAAATTGGAATGCGACTGTAGATATAATAGCAAATAATGAAATAAAAATAGAGAAAAAGGCTGCAAATTTCAGATTTATTAATAATGAAATGCCTGTGTTTACCAACACACATCAAAACAAACAAGACTCTACCTAATGCTTTTTTTTTGACACCAGATTATCTTACACAATTTATCATTTTTTCATTATTTTTATTATTAATGTTTGTCATACAGATCTGAGTGATTAATAATACACTTTGATGATGTGAGTCTACTTTCTCCTAAAAAGTTATGAGAAAAGTAGATGGAGAATAAAAGTTGCCGCAGACTGTTTACTGCTTATGGACAAAATGTACTCAAAACCTGGTGAATACATAAGTAGTTATCTTTGTATAATTAAACTGCACTGTGAGACACGATGACTTCTTATAATAGTCTTTATTTTAGAGGTAATGCTTTTTAATACAATTTGGTTTGAAAAAACAGCAGTGAATCAGCACTCTTGGACCATAATCGCAAAAGCAGAATGTACTGCTAAGAGTGGAGATACATCGCAGAAAATAGGCTACTGGACATAAAATCAGTTCAGAACCAACAGACAGAAAAGAACCATCAGTGTAAAGAAAAGTTAAACAAATGTAGTGTGTTGATCCTGGCTGGATGCCAGGTACTCACTAAAGCCACTCTCTCACTTCCCTCTGCAAGTGGACAGAGGAGAGAAAAAATAACAAAGGGTTTGTGAGTTGAGATAAGGGCCAGGAGAGATCACTCACTGAAAATCAACATGGGCAAAATAGACTCAGAGTGGGGATATTAATTTAATGTATTGCTAGCGGAATCAGAACAGGAAAATGAGAAGTAAAATAAATCTTAAAAACATCTTCCCCCTGCCCCTCCGTCCTCCCAAGTTCTACCTCCTCCCTCCCAGTGGCACAGGGATATGGGGAGTGAGGGTCATGGTCAGTTATTGTTTCTGCTGCTGCTCAGACAGAAGAGTCCTTTCCCTGCTCCCTGTGGGGTCCCTCCAATGGGAGACAGTCCATCACATAGGCAAGTTCTTCCCAAACTGCTGCCACATGGGTCATTTTTCCACAGGGTGCAGTCCTTCAGGCACAGGCTGCTCCAGCGTAGGTAACTGGCAGGGCTACAAGTCCTTCCAGGAAAATCTGCTCCAGTGTGGACTCCTCTTGCTGTGGGTCAGCAGGTTCCTGCCAGGACCCTATTCCAGCCTCCCACAGGGCCACAGCCTCCACTGGGCATCCACCTGCTCTGGTGTGGGCTCCTGCCTGGGCTGCAGGTGGATCTCTGCACCCTCCTGGTCTTCCATGGGCTGCAGGGGCACAGCTGCCTCACCATGCTCTCCACCAGGAGCTGCAGGGGAACCTCAGCTCTGGTGCCTGGGGCACCTCCTCCCCCTTCTGCACTGACCTTGGTGTCTTCAGAATTGCTCACAAGTTCTCACACAGCTCTCCTCTGGCTGCAATTTTCATCTGCACAATAACTTTTTTTCTTCTTAAATGTGTTATCACAGAGACATTACCATCATTCCTGATGGACTCGGGCTTGCCCAGCAGCAGGTCCAGCCTGGAGCCAGCTGGCATTGGCTCTGCAAGACAGGGAGGAAGCTTCTGGCAGCTTCTCACAGAAGCCACCCCTGTAGCCTCCCCTGCTAGCAAAATCTGGCCACCCAAATATATTGAAAAACTGTTTTATAATACTATTTGCAATGAAATCTTTCCACCTGCAATATTAGGTCATCTTGTTCTGAATTTGTTAACCCCTAACATAAGTGCCAGTCCTCTGCACATACCTTCCTAACTGCCAACATCTCTATTTGTCAAAATCATGCTGCTGCTTCTGTCCCCAAAATACATCACACAGCAGTTACACAATGATTCTTTTACAAGAGCATCTCTCTTTCTAGTAGCTTCAAGTTTAGGAACACGCAGAGCAGGAGTACAAAATTTGGATGAGGATACTTAACAGGCCCTAATGAATATTTTATAATGAGTTTGTCATTATTAAGGAATTTATATCTATGGTTTCTCTAACTTCCTATTGCAGTAAGTTCTACAGTTAAACAAGTTTTAGATATGTGAAGAGATATTCACCCATACCATTAATAGAGTGTCCATTTTTCACATTCAGTGGTGAAAAATGTAGTGTCACACTGAAAACCAGCTGTGCAATATCAGCACATTAATTTTATATAACTTTGAAGATACTAATTCATAAATATTTGTTAAAATGCATAATATAAAAAGGTATTAATACTGACCTAACGATACTGAATTTTTTTTCCATCTGACAAAAAAGAAAAAAAAATTAAATTTCTAAACAAGCATTCTGTAGCATATCCTGTCACCATGTATGATTGCTACAGAATTCATGAGCCTTTCCTCAAAGTGAGACCTCAGGGAGTGCCTGGGATTATTTTATTTGATATGTGAGGATGAAGAGGGTAAGACGAGGAGGGTAGATGTTCTTGAAACCAATCTCCTAAAACACTATGAGCTTGAAAATCATTTACTTGTGAGAACCATCCTAGGTGATTTAGGCACACACCAGACACTATTCTGAAGTGTTTCTTCCTTCCTGAACCTCCTTCCCTGAATAACTTCCATTCCCTTTTGAAACCCTGTGTGTTCCCCTTCTTAAATTTCCAACCATTCAGACTTCTGTCTCAGGTCCCTGTCTGACCATCCTGCATCACTGTTCACTCCTTCATCCCTGGAACCTACCTTGCTCTCTGCTGCACTGAGCAGCCCATGACCAGGGGGCACAAGTCCCCTTCCAGAATGGCTGGTTTCTCCCAGAGGAAGGTTCCACCAAAAAGTAAGAGTAGGCTGTGTACATATTATATTTTAAATTTTAAACATGTCTTATTATCTTATGTAAGAGAAAGAGAATTTTAATATTTTTACTTGCTCTTGTGATTTGTTTAGCATTGATAGGAAAGTAAACAAAGCTAAAGGGAGAACAGTCTGGTGTTGCTGTCATAAACAAATGAATATGTAGCAAGCTAGAACAGTTTAGACAAATGCAGCAGATACTTTGCAAAACTGTTGTCTCAAATAAGCATTCTAAACTTCTCTAGCTATATTTATTAGTCTCTGGTTGCCTGAGATATCTCTGTCTGGAGATTAATGAATAATATTCATACACTTGCTAGCTTATCCATATTCTGTATAATATAGCAATAATAAATGTTTGCTGAAGTGCATAAATATTTTTTTTTTATTTTTAACATAGATTTTAATTTATTTGTAACAATTTGATAGTTTATTTCATGTTTTACAGCACTGTACACTGTACAAATAATCTTCCTCCAATTTTCAGATTCCTTATGGCCATGATTCTTCTACCCAAAATTATTTTTCACATGATGTCTAAAGTATTGGTCAGCATACTTCAAGTCATTCCCAGGTGCTGTTTAGTTCAATAATGAGGCCATCAGTGTCTGTAATGTGGGAGGTGAACCAAAAATCATGGAGTTAGTTACGCTGGTTTAAAATCAACTCACTGTGAAAAAAAAAGATTGCCGCTGGCTCTTTATTATGTGACTGCAGGCTGCTGCCAACTGGGTAGTATATTGTAACACAACACTGTACCACAGTGTGAACAGCAAAGGATTGAAAGCAATATTGAATTGGATGAATTTTAATAAATCCAGAAACTAATAAAAGCCTTAGCCTAGATATTTTAATTTACATTATTTAAAATATCTTTTAATCAGTTTTAATAACATCTAGGGAAATACTGAGTATATTTTATTTCACGTAATCATAGAATCACAGAATGTTCAGATTTGAGTGGACCTTACAGGTCATCCGGTTCCAACTCCCCTATCATGGACAGGGACACCTTCCACTAGTCCAGGTTACTCAAAGACCCATCCAACCTGGAATTTCTTGCTTATAACTAAGGTAAATGTGCCCTCTTTCAGTTTAAAGCCATGCCTTCTTATCCTATCACTACATGCCCTTGTAGAAGGTCCCTATTCAACTCCCTTGTAGGCCCCACCTTGGGTACTGGAAGGTGCTGTAAGGTCTCCCTGGAGCCTTCTCTTCTCCGGGCTGAACTGCTCCAGCTCTATTAGCCTGTCTTCATAGAAGGTGTTCCATCCCTCTAATCACCTTTGTGGCCTCTTCTGGACTCACTCCAACAGGTCCATGTCCTTCTTGTGTTGGGTGCTGCAGAACTGGACACAATACTCCAGGTGCACTCATAAGAGTAGAGTTGAGGAGCAGAATGACCTCCCTCAACCTGCTGGTCAACCTGCTGTTGATGCAGCCCAGGATATGGTTGGCTTTCTGGGCTGCAAGCTCACATTGCTGCATCATGTCAAACTTCTCAAGCACCAACACCCTCAAGTCCTCCTCCTCAATCCATTCTCCTCCCAGCAGTATTTCTGCTTGGGATTGCCCCAGCCCAGGAGAGTGGGACCTTACACTTGGCCTTGTTGAACTTCATGTGGTTTGCCCAGGTCCATCCCTCAAGCCTGTCAAGGTGCCTCAATGGCATCCCTTCCCTATGGTGTGTCAACTGCTTGGTGTCGTTGGCACACTTGGCACACTGGCTGAAGGTGCACGATCCCAATGTCCATGTCGCTGACAGAGATGCTAAACAGTGCCAGCCCCAATACCAATTCCTAAGGGACAGCACTTGTCACTGGTCTCCACTTGGACATCAAGTCACTGACAGCAACCCTTGTAGTGTGACCATCCAGCTAGTTCCTTATCCACCAAGTGGTCTGTCCCTCAAATTCATGTCTATCACATTCAGAGACAATGATGCCATGCAGGACACTGTCAAATGCTTGATCTTGTCAGGCGTCAAGGTGAAGTTGACTGAGCCATAGTTGCTGGTGCCTTCCTTTGTTGCCTCCCTTTTAAAAATGGGATTTATGATTACCCTTTCCCAGTCAGTGGGAACTTCACTGAACTGCTACCACTTCTCAAATGTGATGCTTAGCCACTTCAGCCACCAGTTCCCTCAGGATTTGTAGATGAATCTCATCAGGTCTCATGGACTTGATGTACCTTCAGGTTCCTTAGACTCAATGGTCCTGAACTTTTGAGCAGTAATTTGTTTGTACAGATCAGAAGTGTTGGATGAGTAGCTAAAAACTATCTCTATAATAGGCTCATCATCCATCACCTTGGAAAATTAAAAAAATAATTTAATAAAGAAAAAGGTTTACTTAGGTGGCAGTTCTAAGTCAGAAGAGCTAGTATCTTCTCAATTAATAATTTGATAGCATAAATAGTTTTCAAATAACTAAACAAGAAGTGAGTAGATCTATGAACACAGCAAAGCAATTTAAATATGTTATTTTTATTTTACAGTGCTCTGGCATAAATTGTTTGGCTCATCATATCCTGTACACACATGCTAGGATGTGCATGTGCTTACATGGCACATATGTGTAAGATAGATCCTTTTTTCATATTTCTTCAGTATCTTAGCCACGAGCTTTCCAGAAGCTGATTGCAGCATACAATTCCTGTGCTCTTAACTAGTCTTATGAAGACAGAGGAGGTATGCAGTTGCTTGTTCCTTTTGCTCTGAAGAGCTGTCCACTAATAAATGCAGAGCATAGTCTGCTTTTTCATTTCTGGGCAGAGCAACTGCAAGCATACACAATCTGGAAACTCAAGAGGAAGCCTGGGTGGCTCAGCCTAAATGTCTGTTGCAAGTGTTAGTCTCAGTGAATCCCCTTGTGATTCTGCTGAGCTTGCCTAGTGGCAAAGTGACAGCTTAACTATTGATTAGCAGTCAGTAAAATATTAGTGTTGGTGAGAAGAGAAGAAAAAGCAGGGGAGGGGAGGGGAGGGGAGGGGAGGGGAGGGGAGGAGAGGAGAGGAGAGGAGAGGAGAGGAGAGGAGAGGCGAGGA
>JAWWEW010000112.1:103939879-103970007 GCA_035583185.1 Anabacerthia variegaticeps | reverse complement strand
GAGGAGAGGAGAGCAGAGGAGAGGAGAGGCGAGAGGAGAGGAGAGGAGATTCTTCCAGGGAGACCTCATTGTGGATGTCTAGTACTTAAAAGGGTCTTAAAAAAAAGAGAGGGAGAAATACTTTTTTCATGCACAAATAGTGATAGGGCAAGGGAGAAGAGTCTTCAAATAAAAGAGGAAAGATTTAGATTAGATAGTAGGAAGAAATTCTCTACTCTGAGGGAGATGAGGTGCTCGAACAGGTTGCCCAGAGAAGCTGTGAATGCCTCATCCCTGGAAGTGTTCAAGGCCAGGTTGGATGCAGCCCTGAGCAACCTGGTGTAGTGAAAGGTGTCCCTGCCCGTGGCAGGGGGGTTGAAACTAAATGATCTTTTAGGTCTCCTCCAGCACAAACCATTCTATTATTCTGTGAAGACATATCTGTGCTTCAAAATGCTATTCCAGCTAGAGATGCGTAATCCTGAATGAGCTTATTTAGGCTCCAGCAAAAGGATAGTCATACTAATGCATTCCTGAATCCAGATTAATTTGCTTCATGGTCCAACAGCTTCCTGTATGCAAAATATTTAAAAGTTCATGACATTGTATTCTGCAGTGCAGTTTGTTACACAGTCTTTTCTCTCATTATTTTCTCTCCAGCCTTTTCTGAAGCAAGACTTTACTAACTTCTAAAATGATTAGCCTCTAATTGCAAATACACTGGCTAAGAATCACTTAACTGAATTTAGACATTGGAGTAACCTTCTACATTTCAGATAACCACACTGTGTTCCCAGTATAGTCAGTTTAAATAAACAGGCACTTTTAATCTTTCATCTCATCCTGAACATCTAAAACACTTGATATTTAATGTCAGCCCAGAAGTGCCTATTTTTTTCCCACTGTCTATAAAGGGAACCTTGAGAGGTTAGCTCAGATGCACATGTCTTAAATTAGGTTACATGAGAAGCACCCTGTAGTTTTCAGACTGACAAGAAAATCACTAATTGTAAAAATGGCAGTCCCGGTGCTCAAATCAGTGGGATCTACGCCCCTGACCCAGTTGCTTCACTGTTGAATTTGCATTAATTTAGATTATATTTCATCTTTGCAGACTTAATGTATTTTAGAACACAGGGAGATCCAGTCCATGTGCCATCATTTGAGTCTAATAATCTCTTAATCAGTACTCTGGTTTTAATATTAACTTTTCAGTAAGAAATGGTTAATAGGTCAAATGTGTTCTAGATTCTTTGTCTTTGCACAACAGATAGTAATTCGTGATCCTTAACTCTGATGCCATTTCAAACTAGTGATGTGTTTAGTCCCGTTTAATTTAATATGAGCAATAGCATAACTGAGATTCTGCTGTTTCTCTTGAAAAATTTATGTTATGGTCTACATGAGTTGTTTAAATGTGGGTTAGTGCATATATGCAGTTTGTGTGTGTAGGTGCAACTACACTCACACACACAACGTTAAATCTACATTATTTGCTGCCAAATTTCATGTGTTAAAAGATTTATTGTCTTCTTCACATAATTTGTTTATAAATTTTTCATGTGATTACTTATCTGACTCTTAGTTGTTCTCTAGGTAACTGGGTAATCTGGGGATTTTTTAGCCTTCCTATGGATTGGTCTCTTTTGCCAATTTGTTGATGTTTAAAACATATGAGCTATTTCATAGGTGCTTATTGGAGCATCTGAACTGTTTCATAGATATTTAATCAACTTTCTTTCCTTATGTTGAGTCTATTCTAAATCTCCATCCATAGCTGAAATGGGTGTTGAATGTAGGAGTTTTTAAAGACCTACTAAAATGTCATTTTTAATGTTTGCCTGTGTTTACACATAAGAATGCCTCATATAAAATTGTATAGAGGTACATAACTATGTTATACAATGATACATATGATAATTTCATATAGGTATTAAAGCAATATATATGTACTTGGTCAATCTTTTATGTGAGAACAATGCTGATCAGCTTACAAGTTTCTTCAGAATAAATGCCTGCACTCTTTCTCATATTGATAGTTGATCATGTTTAAGACTGATCCAAGCAGGAGCCAGAAGTTACCTAATTTTGGAGTCGTTCAGCATGAACTTCAAGAAAAAGTTCAGTGTTATTAAAAAAATATTCTCTCCTAAGGCTTTTTTTGAACAAAAATTTTTGGTTCATATTCTTGAAAAAAGAACATTGAATTCTTCCTGTATTTATGAACCCAACATTTGTTTAATTTCTTTTTCCACCCATAATTTTTTTTCCCTAAGATGGAGAAGAACCTTCAAAAATGAGATTCTGTTTAAAATAATTAACTGATCTCCATTCATGCCATGAGTATTACTGAAATTCCATATCTTTTTCAAACTAGCAACACCTGAATAGATTAAAATAGATTAGAAAGAATAATTGCTTAATAATTGCTGAATTTAAAAGCAAACTGCTTATTTAATCAACATAGTGCAGCAGTTGTTTTAGCAGGTAGTCAGTGTGGAAACCATTTACCAGTTGCTAGGATGTCTCATTTATCCTGTTGACCTTCAGCTGTATCAAATCACTACATGCTGTGAAGGAGTGGAGAGGAATAGCCTACCTACCTGTGTGCTCTGCCTGGTTTCTGGGGCTCGCTGCAGACAGACACAGTGCTCTTGCAATATACAGTAGTGCCAGAAAACCCCGGGATTGCAGGAGAACACGCTCCCATTCGAAAATAAACTCCCACCCAGCCCACTCAACAGAATGAGCAGATATGAGTGGCAATGAATACACATTTTATCCTTGTGTTTGTCTACTTTACTACTTTCTCTTTCTTCCAGTGTTTTTCTGTGTCTGTGGAGAAGGTTTTTTAAATAAATAGATGAGTATAAATTAACTGTGACTTCATGGTATATATCAGAAAGTGTTTTCTATATAAAAATACACGAACAAAGGGCTGCTACTTTTTCAAGAAAATAAGAAAAAGGCAGTGTTTTTTAATTTTTTTCCTTTTTTTTTTTAAATAATAACCTGTTGTCTGGTTGTTTTAAAGAAATAAAACTGAAGAATGATAGATTGATTTTATGTTGTACAACCAGTATTGCACAGTGTTCTCTTCTTAAAAGTGAAAATAAAATTTATGTATTTTTATTTATTTTGAATTTGTTTTCAACAGGTAGAGGATTGCTCCTATTAATGGTCATATAACCCTCTTTATCATCACTCCCATTCCTAAAGGTGTGCCATTACTAATTTTTCCTAGACTTTGGAGCCTTGCATGCTAACAAATTAAAGTATGCATTTTGATCTACAGTACTTTATGTTATTATAATTAGGGAATCTCATTCATACTAAGATAACTTGAAAAGATGCTAAAAACGCCATCCACTATGTTTAGAATTGATAAAGCATTTTAGATTTATTTGGTTTCACCTTACAAATACTGCAGAAGAGGTCAAAGTGTTATTATTGACAGATAATTACGGATTATTTTGAATTGTACTGTAACAGGAAAAAATACTTGAATTTTGATTATCAGCCATTTAGAGTATTTCATCATTATAACCTACAGTTTCCTCAAATACTATCAACACTATTCGTGCTTTTGTGATTCTCTATTGAGTTTCAGTTTTGTCTGCCTTGTTTGTATCATTCATGTTTTAGTCATCATTTTTAATATAAAAGATAATTTATCCACAATAAACCATAATCTACTCCTAATGGTTCCATATTAAATGCATGAAAAGATGCACTTTGCTGAACAAATGTGCTTTACGCCCACATTTTAAGCCCACAACTAGTAGTCTGTATTAGATCAGGGTAGTGCGGGAGAATACAAAAGAAAAACAATGTGTCCGTCAATTAAAATGTGCCTATTCCCTTACAGTGTAAACATACATTTAATTTCTTGGTATTTAAGTCTTGTTTTGTGGTTGGCAAATGTGCTACAATCACACTAAAGAATTCAGAAAATATTTACCACTGCTAATATATAGGAACAGAGGAATATGTGTCTGGAGGAAAGCCTTAGTCATGGAGTGCATATGTGAATAATTGGGAGTAGAGATTTCTTCCATTGTAATCCCATTACAGGAAACAGTTTCTGAAGTCCAAATAAGACATTTTAATTTTGAAGAACTTATGGGATGTTAATATGTAATAAAAGCTCCCTCTGAAACATTTGCCATGAGGTAATGTTCTCTTCAAATTCCAGTCAACTGCTCTCAAAGTCAAAACTTTCTATCATTAGAAGAAAATGTAAAATTATACTGTTCTGTCTGCTGAAAAATCAACATTTTCTTTTTTTATCACTGGAGAGATACATTTTTGAAAACATTTCAAAGAGGAATAATCAAAGAAAGCAAGGAAGAACTCATACAAAAATCTTTAACAGATTTAAAGAAGGATGGATATTCAACCTGTATAATAGGCACTGAGTTTGTAAGACCAGTGATTTATTATTTCATTAATATTTAGGCCTTATTACCTTTCATTAGTAGTACACTTCAGCATACAGTATTTTCTGAATACGTAAAAATACAGCACATTTTTTAAACATTAATAACAATCTGAAATATGTATCTAAGTAAAAAAAAAAAAAAGGCAAAAATGTCCTCATAGGATCAGTTGTTTATGTTTGCTCTGTATAGAGATGGCACAATATATGGTCTCCAGCACTGACCAGGATCTGATGTTTAGAGAAGGTGTAGAAGAAATTATGCAGACATAAAATAATCCTTCACTTAGTACCTTCTAGCTTCTGACAATCAATATTTCACAATTTGTTGAATCTCACTTTGCAGTCATACTTTATGGAAATATCTTTCCTGAATTTATTTTAATTTTTAAAGCTTTTATGCCTTTGAGCCTCATCACTACATGCTACCATGAGCTCCAGAATTTAATTATATATGAAAAGTGCTATATTTTGTTTGTACTAAGCTTCTGAAGCAGTGGTTTCACTGGTACGTCCCAATTCTTGTCCTGCAAGGAATACCCTATGTGACACATCCAAAAACAATCTGGAAAGGGGAACGCATAGTGAGGTGACAAAGTTTGCTGATGATATTGACTAATTTAGAGCAGTAGAAATGGGAAACACATGTGAAGAACTGTAGAGAGACCTTGCGAGATGGGGCAATAAACTGGCAGTTGAAATTTCATTTGGAGTAATGTGAAATGTTGCAGTGGGGAAAAAAATAGTCCCCACTTCATATTTAAAATGCTGGGCACTGAAGAGACCCTTACTGCAGAGGAGCCATCTCATCAAGTTATGATAGACAGTTCAATGAAAATGTCAGTGATTACCAGCAGTCAAGAAACTAGGCTAAAATATAAAAATTATTGAGAAAGGAATAAAATCAAAATCAAATAAGATTAATATGCTGCTGCTTAAATATGTAAAGCACCTACGACTTGACCATTATATGCACTTCTGATCCCTCATCTTATAGAGGATATGGTAGAATTTAAAAAGGCTCAGAGAAGGGCATCAAGGATGATCAAAAGTCTGGAATGTCTTCTATAGTAGAATCAACCAAATTAGGCTTTTCTTCAATGTGTCAATAGATGCCTGACTGGATGTGAGAGAGGTCTGGGAAACATGAATCACATGTCAAAGGTATGAAGGGATTGAGTGTTCACTGTGTATTTCAACACAGGACAGTAAAGCATTAAAGCAGAGCACTGGTTACAAATAAATAAAAAGGGATTGTTCTTAAAATTATTGAGGTTAAGCTGTGCAATTTTTTTGTTCCTAAACTTTGTGGGTGCTAAAAGTTTATGTGGAATTACAGAGACTGGAAAGAAAACATAGAATCCTAGAATGGTTTGTTTCAGAAGGGATCAAAGATCATCTAGATCCACAGCCCCTGCCATGGCCAAGGACACCTTCCACTAGATCAGGTTGCTCAAATACCCATCCAACCTGGCCTTCAACGTTTGTAGGAATGGGGCATCCACAGCTTCTCTGGACAACCTGCTCCAGTGCCTCACCCCATCAAAGTGAAGAATTTCTTGCTCATAACTAATGTAATGAGTGTGTAAATGTGTCCTCTTTGAGTTTAAAGCCATTCCCCCGTGTCCTATCACTACTTGCCCTTGTGAAAAGTCCCTCTCCAGCTCTCTCGTAGACTCCCTTCAGGTGCTGAAATGCCACAACAGGGTCACCCCAGAGCCTTCTCTTCTCCAGGTTGAATAACCCCAACCCTCTATTTCTATTTCTATATCTCTCTATTGAGTATAGAAAAGAAATCCATGGGAATCCTAACTATTCAGACAGTGACCAAACTAGAAATGGTTGCAGGCTGAGACTTCTTAGGAGATGCATATGCTTTATCTCAGACTTACCCTCTCTACATGAGCCTCAGTTTTTTGTTGTTGTCAGGATGCTGGGCTGGACTGACCTGAGTGTGACCCAATATGACCACTCTTCACTTGCTATGAGTACTCCTTTTCTTGCTTCCAGTTGTATATACCAAAGACTTTATAGACTCATATCTTGTTCACCATTAATGATCTCCTCTCTTCAGTTAAAGTCCCAGTATATATATATATATGTTTTTTCCATCTGAAAGTTCTTTTACATTGATCATCATTGTTGCTTTTTCAACATTTTCCAATTCTATGAATTTAGGTTTTTCAGGTAGGATGACTAAATGCCACTCACTGTTAAATGTTTGGAGACACTGTGAATTACAGAAATATAATTTTCTCAATAATTTCCTTTTATAATTTTTTCACTGCTTGTGAATGTTGAATTACCATTTTCAGAGATTTTCTGTAGATGCCCCCATTTTTTTTTTTTTAACAGAGTAAGAGTAGATAGTAAATATATATTACATGTACCTGTACAAATAGGGTTATATTTCTTTTACATATTAACATTTATCAATAATGAAATTGATCTATAGTATTATTCTGCAGTCATGTAGTATTGCAGGATGATTCTGGGATTCTTTGCAACCAACTACTACTTTGAGTTCCTCCAGTAACTGTGATCTTTCTTACATAGTAAGTAATTTATGAGTATGTCAAACAGCATAGTTCTCAGCACAGGTTTTTCAGAAATAAAAACAGAACAAATAAAGACTTTGTCAAGCTCATCAGTTTGTTTTCATATGAAGTTTGATGCTCAAAGGTAAAAAAAATACACACTATTCAAAAGTGCATTTCAGTTTTTTATATTCAGCTTCAAAAGGCACTTTCATCTTGCACACTTAATTTTCATCTGTTTTTGCTAATGAAACAGGCAGTATAATCTGGATAATTTTAAAAAGCTAGCAGAGCAAGACTTCAGATTCCCCCTGATAAGAGAACTAGAAGAGCTTATTATTTTCCTGTTTCTGGTGCATCCCTAAAGTATCATGAAGTGATGCATCATGCACTTTTGCCAAATAGCAGAGTGTGAAAGTTCAGGGACCCAAATCATTAACCTGCACCTCTTTTATTGCCTTAAGGCAGTAGAGTATCTATGCTAGTTGTCCTTTTCTTATGTGGGGATTGAGGTGCAGTGGATCTAGGGAAAACTACCTTGTGAATGTTGTCAGTTGTCCTATGGATATTTTGCACTGTGATTATATGCTTGGAGGAATGTTCTGTGGGTGCAGCTCACACTTAGCTTTTACACTGCAGACCTCCCAACATAAACTGTGAGTTTCTGCAATACTTTGTCACCTCTTAAATGGCTCCACTTGTTTGAGAAGCTGCTTGAGCAGGCAAGCCCTGAAACTTCTACAATATACCCAGTTAGTAATGGCAGAAGTGGTGCTGTGTTTGCTGTTAACTTGACTTATTTCCAAAGATATAAAAAACTACTGATAAGCAGATATGGCTAATACTTAGCTTTACTATTTGACTCTGAAACAACTTCTTAGCTGTAAACAGTACTCAAGAGGAAAATAGGAAGTACAGATATTTTGTGTCTTCATTATATGCTTAAAGCAGAGTAGTTTTTAAAATGTAATGTGTTATTCTTAAATAACTTTAAATCTGAAATATATAGCTCTATAAGACTAAGTGAAGTGCTATGTGTGTTAGCCATTAATTACACATGCTTTAGTCAGTCCTTATGTGACCTGCATCGAGACTAAAACAAGACAGAAACAGTGGAAAAGGGAGGATAGATTGCCTAAAATTTAGTGCTATAACTAGCTTTTTGTAGCAAGCACTCCAGAGGCACTGGGAAATCTCTAACTTTAGAGATATTCAGAGCTTGACTAGAAAAGCCTGAAGCAGCCTGATCAAGGACTGAAGTTAGATGCAACTTGAAAGCTGGTTCTGCTCTGAGCAGAGAGGTCCAGATGATCTCCAGAGCTCCCTTCCAAACTAAATTTTTTCCTGTGGCTCTATGAAGAAACCTGTATGTCCTATGCAGTATCTAGAGCAAAAGTAAAACAGGATTAGGGATCATATGGACTAAGTTAATTGCCCTGCTAGCACGAAAAGAACACTGCATCTGAGTGCCTTTGGATGCATGTGACCTGAATTCAGCAGCACTGCAGACTTTCAATAAAGAGGTTTTGAACTGTCTGGCAGGCAGAACTATTTTCACTGCCCTTTATGAAGAAGATGGATAGTAACAGACAAAATTTGATGCAGATCCTTTGTACCTCTGCGTTTAGTGCTCTGTATACAAATGGCCTTTTTAGCTGCTTCTGTTTTGGAATTAAGCTGCAAACGAGGTATTTCAGCTGGAAAATGAGAACATCTTTGAGGTTGTACAGGGATTTAATATAGAGAGGATGATATGGTGACAGCAATGGAGTGGTATGATCAAGCAGTATACCAGGTGATAGGAAGAGAATGTGTCCAAAATATCAAGTCCAATAAATAGCAGTTTTTATTCAAAGTGACAGCTGTCAAATGCGTAGGAAGAGACAGTCAAGCAATGACTTCATTGCAGTGGACAAAATAAAGGGGCCATGGAGCAGTATGATTCACTCCACAGTTAAATAGGACTGGCTTAAGTTCTTAATCACCTCTGGAGCCTATTCATTCATGTCCCTCAAAATGTAAAAGAACTCCCTTTGAAAGCAACAGAACAGTCTCTTAGCGGCGGAAATCAGAGCTGGTCATTGTGGTAGTCAGGCAGCAACGACGGACCAGTGCAGGGAGAAGACGGCATGGATCCCTTTCCCAAAAGCTAAAGTGGAGGCTTTGTCTTTTACTCTCAGCCTTAGACACAATGCCTTCTAGCGAAACTACTATATTTTGGTTGTATTGAGCTTCTAGAATAGTAATTTTAGTTATATGGCACAGTTCTGGTCCTGAAAGGAATTTGATAAATCCAAGAATTATCTGGAAAGCAGAATGCATAGCAAGGTGACAAAGTTTGCTGATGACATCGACTTCTTTAGAGTAGTAAAAATGAGAATCACAGGTGAAAAACTGTAGAAAGACCATGTGAGATGGGGCAATAAACTGGCAGTTGAAATTCAATTGGAATAAGGTAAAATGCTGCAGAGGGGAAACTATAGTCCTAGCATCACATTTAAAATAATGTTTTCATAATTTTAAACCCCTTTGGTTTTACAACAGTATTTTTCTTTCAATTTAGCTCAGTGTGGGGCTGCAAGAGAAAAAAAAAAATTGTTTATGGAAAAGATTTCTTCTTGTATGAGACCTACTTTGTGTTAGTCATAAAAGACTTTATAAAGGCAGAAACAAAAAGGAAAATGGGAGGAAATATTAAAATAATATCATGTCAAGAAATGCTGCTGAGCAGTTAGTAAACTTGTACTAAATAGCTTTTCAGAGAGTCTGTGGTTTTAAGGACAGTTTTATTCCAGGCCCAGCTTTGAAGGACTAACATATCACTGAATCACTTCAGGAGTTTCTGGTATACACGTGGAAACTGATTGTAACACAGAGTATGTTCTGCATGATGTTTTTTCTTTGTTAATCAATATGGATACTCTGCTGGGAATATGGAATTAACACATGCAATGCATACAGAGAAACATTAGCTTCCTTATGATTTAAAGTAAATTGGGTAAAGTTGATGTTCTATCTTTATTAAACCAAATAAAATTTTATTACCAATAAATAACCTCATCAGTATTAGTTATTGGGGACAATATGGAATACTCTGGAACAAAGGGAAGGATTGAACTTTTATTTAACCTATTTCAAAATTACGTGGTTACATAGAAAGTATGTGCATTAGGGCTGCAGCTAGAGCAGTTGTGATAGGAAGTAATGAAAGTATTTTCGCACACCAACTTTTTTCATTAATACTTTTAATGATGATGTCATTTTGTGACATGTGTCAGTAAGATGACCAAAAAGGTAATTTGAAAAATATGTGTTCATAAGGTTAATGACCAATATCCTGTTCATAAGACTAGTATCAAAATGAACCTTTTCCTAGTAAAGCAGTAAATTCCCTTTGGAATATTAATTGTGACCTTTGATGAATCAGTGTTACAAGGTGAGCTACCTTCAGAGTGGGAATTTTAGCATTACAGTGCATGCTACAAACATGATGGATTACAGCAGTCAGTCCTTCAGCCTTGAAATTTCACGTTCTGAAAAGGCAGTTTGCTTACAATGAATTCTAAGGACAGGGCTGCAGTCATTAAGCTGGCACAGCTAAATTGAGACAAAGGACCTGAGCCAAATTGCACTGTTTCACTTGACAAATCAGGATTGTCAGATTTTAGTGTCTTATGGATCGCACTGAGTAGCATAATTGGTTTTGGTGCTGTCTTTGCTGATATTTAACTTAATTTAACAAAATTTATTCCTGACCTTTTAAAATATTTTCCAATGATTTTCTTTTCTAGTTTTCAACAAAAACGGAAAGGAAATAAGAAAGAGAATAAGAATTTGTTGTTGCATCTGAACCCAAAACTTTAATGACTTTGTCAAGAAACTGCTCTGCAACCCCCTTCATCAACTTCCAAACATAGTATAAAAATAGGTCTATAGCAATACCTGATAGCTGTGATGGAGATGTTATCAATTGACAGAAAGAAACTGTTTGAAATTAGCAAAATTCTACAATGCAAGTATGGTGTTTACATCCTATTAAAACAATATTGAACCTAGTAGTGGGGAAAGCAAGTATGTATTTTTTTCTACTCCATTACCAAGACTATGCTATATTCAATTTGTACTATCAGTAAACAAATGGTATGAATAAATCTTGTTCATGAGTTGCAGATTGGAAAGTGCAGAGCATGCAGGATATGCTCCAGTGGAGGTCTGTCAGTTTATGTGGGATAGCCATGTTATGTACAGCATGGATGTGGAACAGCTGGATGGGGTTTAATAAATAATCTTGATTTATAGCTCTGTAGTTGCAAGAAAAGGCAGTTTTCTTTATTTTTCATGTAATCCTGGTTGGTTTAACTGGTCAAACACTTGAGTAATTTTAAACTGACTCTTATTTACTAGGAACCCACCAGCATACTAAGGGACCGTGAGGGCAGGCAAGGAGGGAATAATTCTGTTCAGAATATATTAGATTGCCTACAGCATTTCCACTTCAGAAAAATACTTCAGAAATACCTCCTAGATGCTATTTCAACACAGTGGGGTAGCAAACATGAGTGCCATGGCAAACAAGCCTTAAAATCCGATTTCTAGTTTATATGATAACCTTCATTTCATATGGTATTTTAATTATTTTAAGATTTAGATGTCATCTCATTGATTTAATTTTTTATTTGTTGCTTAAAAATAAATGGGAACTGTATCTTGTTAACTAAAGATGGATTCAATTAATAGTATTTTCAAGCATTAGAAGCAGTTATTTAGCCAGCTTTGCTTAGAAAAGCAGAAATATTGAAGAGAAAGCTATTTTAGGGCTCAGCTCTACACAGTTCCTGAGTGTAATGTTCACTGCCAGGAACAATGGATCTGTTGGGCTCCAGTGGATTTGTTCACTGTAGTATGGGCAACAAACCTTAAAAGAATACATATTTGCAAAACAGGCCCTCGGGATGCTTCTATTTTTATTGTCCATCCATAACAGTATTACAGCAACCTGCTGGTTTGGACAAACTTTGAAACTTTTCGGGCATTTCAGCGGTGGGAGAGGAAATGTCTCTTTCAAAGGCGCTGTATGGAGCTGCATGGACGGATTCTGGTTATTTTGGGAATAAAGTTCTTGGCTGGGTCAGCACTTGCTGCTGTGAAAAGAAAGATCAGGGAAACAATGTCTGCTCTGCCGCCTGTTAGAGCAGGAGCACGGAAAAGGAACACGGACACGGCCTTTTGCTCATGCAGGAACTCATACTTCTGGAATTAGGGAATTTGGGGGAAAAAACCCCACATCCCGCTTGTGGAAAGAACCGGCGGCAGGTTGCTTGGCTTTCTCCGTGAACCAACAAACATAGGATTTTCCAGCCAGATTGCAGCCTCCGGTCGCTCTCGCTCGGGGTGGGGGGTGCGGAGAAGCCACCGGGACTCTTTTTCCTTTGTCGTCGTGGCGCAGGGACACGGGCCCCGCGGCGAGGCAGCGTACGCAGCGGCACGCGGAGGGATTTTCCCGCCACGGGGCCGTGAGGGCGGACCGAGTGAGGGAGTGACCCTGCGGATCCCGGCGGGAACTGCCCGGGAACAGCCCGGGAACAGCCCCACAGCCCGGGAACAGCCCGGGAACAGCCTCACAGCCCGGGAACAGTCTGGGAACAGCCCCACAGCCCGGGAACAGCCCCACGGCCCGGGAATAGCCCGGGAACAGCCTCACAGCCCGAGAACAGTCTGGGAACAGCCCCACAGCCCAGGAACAGCCCCACAGCCCAGGAACAGCCCCACAGCCCGGGAAGGGCCAGCCCAGAGTGGGGACAACCCCTGGAGAGGGCGGAGGAGGAGGAGGAGGACGGGGAAGGTTGGCTGCGGGGGATCCCCTCCGCCCTGAGGGGTGCTCGGCCGGGACGCGCCAAGGGCGGGATCGCGGCGCTTGGAGCGGCTGAGAGGGAAAAGAGCCGCTGTGGAAGACCCTACAGGAAAAGCTTACGGAAGGTTATACGAGGAGTATAACCTCTCAGGAGGGTGAGAGGCGGCTTCCCTCACGAAATCCCAGCGGGAACCACCCCAGGGACAGGACAGGGGTCCGGGGGACCCTCAGGCAGCCCTGAGGGCACGGAGGGTCCGTCCCCTCCCTGCACTTCACAGGCACATCCGACATCTCTCGGGGGGGCTCCCCCGTGCCATTACAGAAGGAAACCTGTCAGATTAGGGGTACTACTTGACTGTTGAATCATGCAGTCCTGGTTAGGAAAATTAATTCTCTTAATTGCATACTTCATGAGAGGGTTTGAACACGCTCTGAGGTAGTGGTTGGGTTGTTCAGAGACACGAGGCTGCTACAAGGATAATAAATTCTCTTTATATAGTGTATAGGTTTGAATTCTATTCAAATTATGCTCTTCACACTACGTAGATCGCTTAAATTAAGCCGCCGAGTGCATTTAGCTTGGAGAAACATGCACTCGAACATCACCAGCACCAGTGCACTTAACAACCTAGATTTGTGCCTGCAACACCACTGTCTCTTTGTACATGGAGATAAAACCTGGAACACTGTTTTGGCATACCTGAGGCCTTTTCATAAACTTCCATACAGTTCCACGTTACAAATTACCACATAGTGAAGACTGTCAGTGTTTTAACAATTAAAATTTTAACAGTTTTAAAGAAACCACTCCCAGATTCAGAGGAGTTTATCAGAGGGCATTATTTCCTGATATTTGTTCTCAGTGTTCAGGTTTTTTTTCCAAAACTACAGTGTAACAAATGCATGAACAATGCATTTAATCTTTTTAACTTGTCAACACATCAAAATTGTCACCCATTCTATTTTTGAAAACACCTGCAGCTTTAGTAAACAACTCCCATCTTAAATCCTAGATATTGGCTTTAAATTCTGTTTAGTGATTCTGCCTTTATTTCAGGTCTATAATGTACACAGAGCAAATATCAATGTGGTAATGTGTAGATGATAGAATTACTGATCTAGTTTCCTATATAGTTTGGAAATCTTTAAGAGATCATTTATGCCTAAAACTTTAATATTTCTTAAACTTCCAGGACTGACTCAGCAAAAGTAAAACTTATTTTTGTGAGCATGGAAAGTACATGTCCCAAAAGATTCTTGTCTGCATCATCAGATGAAACTGGATGGTACCTGAATGCAAAGCAAATTAAAATAGAAAGTGATCAGAAAAGCAGAGAGAAAGGGGAGCAGCAAAAGCCAGAACAAAGCATACAGAGTGGGAACAGATACCAAACATCACCACATGAACCCCTGTATTTATCAGAAAGACAAAATCACTTGGTGTTAGAAAAGCAAAGTTGTGATACAGCAAGAAAAACTTGTACGAAGGGATTTTTCTGTTCTCAAAATTGTAGCAATGAAGGATTACCATGTAGAGTATCAGCAAATGAACTGTCCACCAAAAAATGGAGTCCTGAAAATGGAGACCAAAATACTACAGAAGATGATATTTCATTGAATGTACGTGGACAGCCTCTTGAAACAGAGTTGCTCGGTGTGTCAGGTGCTGCTGACACAAGTCAAAATCTACGGCTACTAAACCAAGTGCAACAGAACAACAGTACAGAGCAAAATAATAAAATAAATGGGGATAATGAGCTCAAACTAAATTATTCAGTTACATCCTTAAAAAGACACTCATTTGAGATGGAACTGTTGAGGCAAAAGTCTCTTTCTCATAAAAAGTGGCAACAATATCAGCTTTTGAAAATTCCATTTTTGTGTGGCACTAGTTCTGTGTTTTCACACACAGAAAATAAGAAAAATAAGTTTCTGAAAAATGTATGTCCTGCAGAAGATAAAAATTATTCCAATAGCAATAAAGAAAATAGTGCAGAAAGACAAAATAAAGAAAAAAATAATTCATTCTATATAATTCCAACACTGAAACCTTTTAAAAGTATGCAACCCCTGGAAATCCCTAACTTTCAACTTCCTACCGTTTCAAATAAAATAAATAGTAAAATGTCATCAACTAACTTGAGGGAGACAGATTGGAAGAATTTTGAAGGCCAGCTACCTTTGTTGCAATCTAAACAGACACATGGTGTGCAAAACATATCTGAAATAGAGAAACAAAAATTCCAAAATGATAAAAATAGTGTCAGAGCTTCAACTGTTGGTTCTGAATTTAAAGAAAAGAATAACCCACCAAATAACAAACCAGAGCACAGTACTTTGGCAGAAGAAGTATCTGGAACTTATTTCAGATGTGACAGCACTGACATGGAATGTAATAAAATATTTGCTGAAAATGACTTCGAAGATAAAATGCTGGAGAATTCAGAGGGTGATGATGACCAGAAGTCAAAGATGCTCATTTACATTAGTGCTAAAAACATTCCGAATGAGAAATGTGTCAGCTGTAATGATCTTTTGCAGAGAATGGGGAGGAAGAGCAGTAATGAGAATGCGGGAACATTTCATGTACAGATGAGTATTCCGGTAATAACAGAAGCATTAGAGGAAAATAAGTTAGACCTCCACTGTGGTGTGCATAATTCCAACAGCAATATTAGTCTGTATGAAGCAGAATCAAAACTCTCCACAAAGGAAATACTTGATTTCCAAAGATATGCAACAAAAAGTATTATATCTGTAAGAAGTTGTCCTCGCAGTATTGTGCAGAATTTTCCAGATGAGAGAGTGAGTTGCAATATATTTAGGGGAAAGGAGATGTTCAAATTAAAGTTTTCATTTCAAAACATATTGTTTGGGTCGGTCAGGACACGGACTGAGTCTGTCCATGAAGATATGCCCACATGTCAGGATGGCACTGTTACACCTTGGTTTCATCGTTGTGACACATTAAACGAGCAGTGTGATGCTCAAGAGTTAGTAAAGAGCACTATAAATAGGAACCGCAATGATAAAATATTAATTTGTTTTCTGGCTGTTTTTTCAAATCATGTGAAGGTGGAGCTACTTAAGACAATTCTTGCTTCCTTTTTCAGTAGTACAAATACTTTGTTTCCAAGTGAGAGAAAGTCTATGCAAGTGGAGAAACAGCCTTTATGTGACAGAAAGCAAAATCAATTGAACTCATGCACAGATGATATTTTGAGGCAATACACAGAATTTCTTAAAGAAAATTATATTTATCCAGTCTTTGTAAGTTCTAAATGTGTGGAAAGCATTGCCTTGGAATTACATAATGAATGCCAGAAAAGATGCTTTACTAGATCTCTAGGTGAAGAAGAGTACACTTGCCTACAAAGAGGAGCCCTCTTTCATAACCAAAAAAGCAGATTATCTAAGGGAAGACATGTCAGGAAGCACCACCTTTTATCCAGAGGGAATGAAGTGTTTAGCACTTATTTGAGGTCAGTCAATCACAAAACTAGTATGAAAAAGCAAATTTTAGGTGCTAAATGCCTGATCTTGCTGCAGGGCACTCCTGATTGTTCTTCACTAGACAAGTTGTATGGCTGCAATATCACAAAGATACAGTATCTGATAGGAGCCAGTCTTAGATTTCGGAGATCCTTTACTGCACATTCACAACTGAAATTTAAAAGGGTACATAGTAAATGTATAAATCAGGAAATATCAGTAACTACTGTAAAGCCGGAGAAGAAGAAACCAGGCACAATGCTTAATAGTCCTTTTCATGCAGAAAGATTTAAATCTTTCCCCTTTGTTTTATGTGAAAATAAGAAACACAGCACAGCAGGATATAGAAATTGCATAACTTCTACAAATGAAGTCACTAAGGAAGTCACGGATAGCATGAAAGAATATTTGGGTGCTTCTAATTATATAAATGTTGATGGAGAAGAACCTGTTAATTCAAAAGAGTTGCAAATAAATTGTCATAGTTTTCTTTCTAAAAAATCTGTTTCTATTTTTGACACATATGAAAAAATTCCCCTTGCTACTGATTCTGAAGACTTTGACCAGATCCCAGCTATAAACCAAGACAGTTCCATTGAAAAAAAGTTGTGTGAAGAAAGTGCAGTCATTGGTTCAAAAGAGATTCATTGTTTGCCTGTTAAATCAAACAGTGTTTTAATTCTACCTGAACACTCAAAAGCAACTGCAGAAAACGATAATTCTATCCTGTTACTAGATAGACAAACAAGCAAACATGAATATTGCAAAGAATTAGACACTTATAGCCCACATTTAGCAAACAAAAAAGTAGAAGACCAAAATACTTGTTTAAATTCTGAAAATTTATTTCCTAGTTCCTCACATGTTTGTCAGTCTCTCACTTTACCATTGGATAGCAGCTCTTTTGTCAACAGAGTAGTAAGTGGCGATGGACACTGCAGGAGTTCCCCAAGTGCAGACAAAATGAAAGAAAGTGAAGCCATTCATGGCATGGTACAGTATCCATCCAGGGGAAGTCCTTCGAGGACAGATACATACTTGCAATTACAGGACAAAGACACAGCGCAATTTTCTTTACAAGGGCACCGACAGACAGACACGACAGACAGTTTAGAGCCGGCAACTCTGAAACAGCATCTTGAATATGTAAAAGAACAGCAAGAGAGAAATGATGAACAAGTGGATGTAACTAATGAAAGTCAATGTGAGACTGTAATGAATGACTTGATTATGTCATATTCAGAAGATGAACCTCAAACATTCATTGCTGCAGAAGAGGAATTAAAAATGAATTTATCCATAATGAACAATGGATGTCTTGAGGATGTAAAAGATAAGTATTTACCTTTAGAAAATAAAATCACACATGAATTTGAACTGAAGAGAAAATTTGATTTAGTGCTAGAAGAGCTGCGTATGTTTCATGAAATTAGCAAAGGAAATGAAAACAATTTATCTAGTTTGGAAACAAACTCTCAAGACAATTATTGGGAATTAAATAATTCTGAGGAGATAGATGAAAATGTGACAAGTGCTTCTCAAAAGAAAATATGTATTTCTTCTCCAATCTGTGGTACCACAGAGAAGCAAAACATAACAGATAGTAATGAAATTTCATTAAATGAAAAGATATTAAATGAAAATAAAGACCAGGAAGTGTCTAAGGAATATTGTATTTCAAGACTGTCAAGTGAAGAATCGCTGCATTCACCTGTTTCAGAAGGTAAGCACGTTGGCTATTATGTTAATAAGAAACTTTAAATTTTAGGCAATATTTGATTTGCTTTAAAGGTATGTTTCTCATCTCAGCCAATTCCATAACAATAACTGAGTTTTCGTGGAATTTTACAAGGTTTGTTGGCTAAAGGTACTTGCCTATGAGTAGCCAAATGCAAAAGCTCCCACACTACTACAGCTACCTGCACACTGTGCTGGAGCAGGTGTAGCTCAGAATTCAGTCAGTCAGTTTTAGGCTTGCTCAAACTTGTGTTAATGCATATTCTGTTCAATTATTGTCTTTGATTTCATCATAATGAGCCCTAAAATCCCTAAAAGAGTCAAAACCTCAATGAGATGCACATTCACGGGCAGAAGAGTCTCAGTTAAAACATGATACAATGTTTATGAGGGAGACAACTGTTTTCTTACAATTGATGTCATAGAATCAAAAAAGAGTTTGGGGTGGAAGAGACCTTTACAGGTTATCAAGTTCAACCCCTTCAATGACCAGGGACATCTGCAACTAGATCAGTTTGCTCAGAGCCTCATAAAACCTGATCTTGAAAATAACTATTTAACTATATAGCTAACTATATAACTTGAATATGTAACTATAGTTAGGTTTAGTAAAAGTTTAGATGCTGCTATTTTTAGTTACTTTATTTTTCATTAAAGAAGCACAATGCCTCATTCAAACAGTAAGTGGAAAATCTGCTTTATAAACTCTAAGACTCTTGCCCCAATTGCTGCAGAATCAAGAGGTATTTCATAAGTAAAGGAAGGGCACCAAGAAGAAAACCAGTGGAATACTGTGCCTTCTTTTACAAATAGCTCCTATGTAATAAGTAAATTATTCAGGCACTTTTCAAATAGTGTATTGATCAGATTTTGTACCTGAAATTCACTTTGCAGGAGTGATGAGTTCTCACAGCTGCAAATAAAATCAGTAAGGGATATGCTTAGGTCATATTTGGTAAATCATCTGATGAAAATGCAACCATCTCAAAAATTGGCATCTGAAATCAATTATTCATGGACTTGACACTGAATTTCTAAAGTGAAAGATTCAGGAGTTTTATGAAAGTAATTAGTGTTTGGGAAGCAACTGGAGAATGGTCACAGAAAAGCCCAAGAGAGAATTCTTTTCAGTAGAGTTTTAACAGTACAACCTGATGCAAGTTACACCTGAATGCTTTGCCCCAGAGGATGAAAACCTAACAGGTACTGGGTAAATGGCTTAGTAAGTGATGGCTTTACTGCCTAAGCCTGGAATAAGAAGATCCGAGTGGAGAAAATGATAGGTCATCAGAGGATTCCAAACTGCATTATTGCATCTATGCAAAGGAGAAACTTCATGAGGTGTAGAATTAGCTTTTGTCAAGCCTCTGAGAGTGAGACTTTGTAGCTTCGTTAGTATTTTCTGGAGTATGCACATACATGTTTTCATCGCATCAAGAACCACAAATCATTAACTAGATGAAACAAACTTAGTTATCTGTTATTAGAAATCAATTAAAATCTTAAATGTATTATATTTCTGTTTGAAGACTATTTAGGTGCAGCTTATAGAAATCCATACACTTGGGACCCTGCTTTTCTACCCTTCATACTTTTTAAGGAACAAAGCTATAATTTACAGAAAGAAGGAGGTAAGAGTAATATTATTCTCTAATTTATACCATAAATACTAGTACTTATAGACTTATATCTCAAGCATTTGTATTAGTTTTCTTCCCTTTTTATTTTTATCTCTACTAAAGTCACATTTGGTTTAATTGTAATTTACTAGAAAAGTGTCCTCTCTTTGGCTTGGATCACAGAATGACCATTTTTGTTCTTTGGATATAAGAAGAGAATTCTAACAATGTGGGGTTTCCTTTGTTGCTTGTTTTGGAGACATTTAGAGCAAACATATTTGAGCCTCCAATCATTGCAATAGAGCCAGGATATACTACAAGGAGAACATGTTTCAATACACATTTTTGGAAGATTGGCAGTTTTGTACACATTGTGGAAGGAAATTCAGAAGGATATTGTCAAGTGACCTACTAGGATTTCAAAATGCATGCTTTTGCAGTTTTTTTCAACATACAGAAATATTTAGTAAAACAAGGCATTTGGTTTATTCTGAAATGAAATACCAAAACTTTGTCAGGAAAAAGCTGAAGATAAACTTCTGTTTCCCTTAATAAACTCATTTAGTGGTATTGTCACTTTTGTTCCCCATTGCATTTCTTAAAACTGATGCACACTTTGTTGTTTTTCAGGATTCAGAAATTTTTTTCCTTCATTCAGGCCATTCTGTGAATTAGTGAGACTGAAAATCTTAAACAGTTACAGATGACCTCTGGTATTATTTTCACTTGTATTGAAGTTATGCCATCTACTCTGCTTCATTTTTTGTCATTTGTCTTTAAGATTTCTATTTATTTATTTATTTATTTATTTTTAAATAGATCTATTCTAGTTTCCAACTTACATAGTAGGTATTGTTATTGCTTAGGGAAAATTCAGATTCCAGAATGATGTACTGTGCATAACAGCACGATTTGGTTGATATTAGCATCATCTTAGAAGTTTTGTTCAGATGGCATTGAAGCTTTCTAGATGGAACATTGTTGCTCTTGGATGATCTTCCCTTTCTTTCCCTGTTGTTTTGAGCTACATGGTCATGGGCAAAGAAAATCATGTTTTCTCCATTGCTATTATGAATACTTCCTTTACATTGCTTCCTAGTGTTCTCTAAGTTCCCCTCTGAGCTTGTCCAGAAACATTTGGGAAGAGGCCTTAGCAATGAGTGGCTTCTTTTTTTTTTTCTCCATGATCGCTGAGAAATTGTGCAGGTTTTTAGGGCAATGGCATATTTCTAAGGAATTTTTATACCTTATTCCAAAACTTGGTCAGAGTCAACAGGAACCTAATATACTTCCAGAGGAAGCAGCTGAAAAAATTCAATGTCCTCCTCATCATCCTTCTCTGTAGATACAAATAGGGAACTGTTGCGTATCATCTTCTCTTGAGGTGATTATGTTGGCAGAGACAGTTCTCTTCCATTTACACTGAACGTTGCCTTAGAAGTTTTTCCTGAAACAAGAGCTGCAACTGGTTGTGTCAGTGGGAATACTGCATATTCTGTACTAACAGGAGTTAATGTCTGAGGTTTTGCTGATGTATGTCTCCCTCTATTTTTTAGTAGGATTCTAAGTCATCACATGTTGTCACAGAAACTGTGACTGCTTTGGAAAGGAGATGCCTAGGTGGGAGAAGATTTGTACTTCAACATTTTTACAATTTAGCATGACTAACAACCATTCTTTACTGGCTACATACAAACCCATAACACTCAACTGACTTTTAGTTCATGCTGTTCCAACTGGCCCTTATGGGTCTTAGAAAAGACATGGCAGCACTACTGTCTCATCATTGACTTAAGAGTGGGGCTTTGGGTTTTTTGTTTTTTTTTTTTGCTTTTTTTTTTTTCCTCATTCCATCATTTAAAATTCTTGTAAAGGCTTACAGAATTTTTTTTATGAGCTCACTATTTGATGTCCTAGCTAATTGCTCGATGCTTCATCATATTATAGAATAATGCAAAATAGAACTGGAAA
Organism: Anabacerthia variegaticeps; assembly: GCA_035583185.1. Classification (NCBI taxonomy): domain Eukaryota; kingdom Metazoa; phylum Chordata; class Aves; order Passeriformes; family Furnariidae; genus Anabacerthia; species Anabacerthia variegaticeps. The sequence goes on along the minus strand of JAWWEW010000112.1, from coordinate 103,948,383 downwards.
AGATCTTGAGAAATTTGACAACTTCTTGCAGATGAATCATTGTCCTAATATCTAGGTAACAATGTCATGGTCTTCTATTCTGCCCCAGTGAGTATATTATTTTTTGCAAAAGAGAACAGCTTTTAAAGGATGAGTGAATTATGATCCAAAATAATAGAACCTTACTAGATTTCTAGGTCCTATCTTCAGATTACTAGATACTTTACCAATAGACCGTGGAACAGAAAACAGATATTCTTCTCTCCTGTTTTCTTTAAAATGAGTGGCACAAGACAGGGCATCATGATTATTATCACTTGTAAAGCAGTGTCTGGCTCTGTAATCTTGATTTTTATATCTAAACCCCTCAGACTAGTGGTAAGTACTAAAGTGTACGCCCCTCAGCATGTCTCTTCTGTCCTGGGATGTTAATTTGTATCAAATTATATGCCTTCTCCAGTTTCTTAGGAAGGTTATGTAATGTTGGGTTGAGGATCCCTCTAATCAGAAGGAATTTGCGTGTTACCCAGATGTTTGCATTTCCTTTTCAGCCCTAAAGAATCTCTGTTAGATGCTCTAGAGCTGAACAGAATGGAGGTGGGATAGGAGGTAGGATAGGACTGATTAATTAATATTGGTCTAGTTTACTTATCTTGTCAGTATGTAATTCTTGTGTATATCATATGGAATTCTGGTGTTGCTTTCACTTTTTATTCTTTCTTTTAAATATAGGATACTTTCTGTCTCGTGACATTGTAAGAGTACAGCCTCTTAAAACATGCAAGGGCCCCATCAGGATTGGGCTGTCAAGAAAAGCTCGGCCCAAGCAGCTTCATCCTTATCTGAAATGACTTACTGGATTCTTTTACCAGTCTTCACATCTGGGATCACTCTGCTTGAAAACTGTTGAAATGTTTTAATGTTAAGTTTTTTTGTTGATACTTTGATCTTTGCAGTTTGAGGGGTTTTTAGATATTAATATTGCAGTATTTGCTAGTAATTTATTTAGCAATACTCCTGTGAATGCTTGATAGCAAAGGGATTTATAATGAATGTTTACTAGTAGAAGTTTTAATGGAAGGATGAAATCCTTTTAAAGTTTATGTAATATTAATAAAATTTGTCATGCATTTTTAATCTATTAAAATATACTATTGAAATTTTCTGTCACACTCACACATTCTTAGAATCCTCTGTGTGTTTATATAGTTTTAAAAACTCAATTAATACTTTTAAAGAGCTTTGTTACAAATGTTTAGAGTGATGTAGAAGAGAATTTCAGGAAGCTAAATTTAGATCACTGAAAGGAAGATTATGTTTTAGGCTTCAGAGATTGTTTCCTCTTAAGGTACTTTCAGTTCCATGTACTCGGACTGTTAGGCAAAGAGTTGGAAAGGAAGAAAGGTATAAATGCTATACAGAGATTGTGTCATTGTGAGGGCACTGATTTCATTGTGTACAACATAGAGGCAAAATATCAGGACATAAATTCTGGAGATTATATATCTTGAAAAATGGGTATACTTGGCCATGCTCTGAAGCATGCAAATCCTGGTTAGGGACATTGAAAGAATTGTAAATATACTGATATTTTTATTGTAAAAAAGAGGGACAATTTCAACTGAATAAAAACACAAGAAACAAGCATGGGTGAAGTCTGCAAAAAAAACCCCAAAAAACCACTGAGGTGTCAGAACAAGGGTAATCCAATAACAGGTATTCAGAAGAAAGCTTTAAACCTTCTTTGATTGCATGAAGTGTTTTTTCGAGAGCCTGTTTGACACTGCAGTGGATAAGAGAGAATTTCAGTATAAAAAGTGTTATGGAACAATGGTGGAATAATGATAAACCCTGGTACAAGTAATAACACATGGTTTCAGCTGACTCAAGGAAACAGAACAAGCTGAATTGACAGGGAAATACATCTGTAGATATTCTACAGAATCTATATCAACATTGCAAAAGTGAAGTCACTACACAGTTTAATTTCTTTATCAGTGATCTTCAGAATGTGCTATATAATAGCAAACATATAAGTATGTTTATCCTATAAGAATCTAAATAAGAAAAGGAAAATCAGTCTACAATATTGAAAGAAATCAATGAGACAATAAAATCTCTTTTTCTCAAAAAAAAAAAAAGGTTCTAATTTGATTCGTAATTCCTCTTATATGAAATAGTCAAAATGTCAGATGAACATTTCTTTCTAGGCATATCAGGTTCAAAAACAAGGGTGTCTAAACTGATCTGCTAAACATAGGTTGTCCAAAAGGTGTAGTAAATGGTGTACACCATTTAAACAATAAAACCTGCTAACTTTCCCACAAAAGAATTGATGATGAAAATATAAAACTGTCCATGCTAATGGAAAGCATATTTCTACAAGTCACAGGACAAGAAATTATCCTTCATTTATCTGTATACCTAATTTAAGGAAAAGTTTGAAAGGGCTAAACAAATGGACAAATAGAAAACATGCTCATGAGCAGCTCTTAGAAGGGCAGAGCCATTTCTTAACTCCCTTGGGAATATGCAAATGGGACAGAGGTGTCCAGTCAGGCAGCTGGACAGGGGTGGATGGACTAGACTTGGTTGCACTTCACCATCAGCAACAGACATCTCTGTCTCAGAGAGGGTAACTTGGCATTAGAGGTCAGGTCAGGGTGACAGTGTGGAGCAGCTTGAGGACCTGTGGTTGGTGCCACCCCTAAATGTCAGCTGAGGGTCAGTAAAGGGATGCTGCTTTCTCAGTGCTTTGTAAGAAGTATCTGCTTAAATTTCTCTGGATCCTAGCAAGAAGCGACTGATCACAATGCTTTAACTAAGTGTTTTTAATTGTGTTCCAGTACAGAGCAAGGAGGGCTGCTCTATAGGGATCTGAATGATCCCCTGGAGTTTTGTCCTCACAGCGAGGCAAACAGTTTCTTGAGTGCCGCCTGGCATGAACTAGCTGTCAGGAATGACATCCATAGGTTCTCTAGCTCATATTCATAAAGGCTGATGTTTACAGTAGGAGGATTTCTTAAAATTCAGGAGTGATACTTCTGTATTTACAACACATTCTCTGAATTGTTTGGGAAAGCCTCTCTCTGTGTCATTCCCCATCCTACAGCTCTGGTGGAAAAAGATATCTTTACTCCACTCAGCCATTTCCCTGTATCCTCTTTCTCCACTGGCCTGTGATCATTAATGACAAAGGGAATACAATTAAAACAGTGCATTTAGAATAACTGTGAGTCACCTCTGATGACCATGGCTTGGAAAAAGGTATATCATTTCTGTCATAGCACAGCTGGGCGATCCCACTGTTCAGAGCATGGTGATGCCTGGTCTCTCCACTACCTTAAAAAAAACCTCTAATCACAGAACTTTACAGATCAGGGCAAGGACGGCAACCAGTGCACGTGTGTCTGCCACCAGCTTCCATGCCACAAACTGATCTGAGTTTATGTCCAGGGGTCAAGGCCTTAAATGTCTAGTACAGAGGCTTCATTACTGGTTCGTATTTATTAGTCTTCAATAGAAGCCATGAAAATGGCTTCTGAAATGGTCATTCTGAAATCAGTTACATCAATAAAAGTCATATATGGAGATGATGTGACCCCACCAAAGGGTATTTGTAATGAATGTTCACATAGACAATTCTGAAACAAAAGAATAAACTGTTCCTTGAAATACCTTGGCAATTTAGTTCTGCCTTTTACTAAACTTTGGGATGTCCGGAAGCTCAGATTAGTCTAAAATCTGCAGGAAGGAATCCCACAGAAAGATTCCATGAAATTACCTCAGCATTGTTTATACACTGAATCCTACTTCCAGTGAACAACTTTACTGTCTAGGAAAAGGATAAGATACAAAAGGTCTGATGTGATAGGAAATGTCTTTCAAATATCCAAGAGTTAGGCAGCAACTGCCTTTGTTATATACAATTTTTAGGGTTTAAAAAAATGCCCATTTTTGAATCCATGAACTCACCTGTTTTTAAAATGTCTCTTTATCTGATGCTTTCATAGGAAAATACTATAATGCTCTTGTGTGCAGAAGACAGAGGTAAACAGGCTATTTTTTCTGGACAAGAGATAAAGCTTTAATTCACTGAATTTATACTCAGTGGCAAATATCCCTGTGTTAAATGCTGCAAAGTTTATGCAAGAATGTCCCCAAATATCCCAGAAAATACCCAAACACAAAAAAACCCCAATCAGTCGAGTAAAAGAACAAAAATTGGAGACCATGGAGACAAATAGAATAGTCCAGCTGAGGTGTTATGTAAACTTTATGTCTGACTGCTCATTCAGCTGGAGAGAGCTGCTAACAACATGCCCTCATCTTAAATAACAGAGGGAGGGTTGGCACTGGGAACGCTGGCTGGCTTTCTGCCAACTTCAGCTTCCCCAGCCCCCATCAGCTGGGAAAGCTCAGGTACCTCCTTATGCTGGGGAGCAGCACAAGAGTGCTCAGCTGTGTAAGGCAGTGATGGGAGCTGGCACCATTCCATGGACTTTGGGAGCTGCACCGATATATGCCAAGCAAAGATCCTGCCATATGTCTTTGCATATCTGATCGAAGCAATGTGTATAGATTTTGAATTTTTTCATTGCAGACACAGTATCTAGTGATGTTTTTTGAATTAGCTAAGCTTGCTAACGCTGACTGTAACAGAAATGCAGATGTTAAGCATCATTATACTTTAATAATTATGCAGAAAAGCTTAAATATAATTTCTGAATCATTTTGTATCAGCTGCTAGAACAATAGATATAGCTGGGGCTTGTTTAATACAAAAGAATTCAATTATGCCCTACTGAAAGCCTAGAATTTCGTTTTATCTACCAATACATGTGATTTTTTAATAAATAGTAATTGAATGTATTTTTTTTTTCCTGCCTTTCAAATGACTGGATGCAAAGCTAAAACTGCTCTTCTCAGTGTACTTTGGATAAATGTGGGTGACTAATGAGTGTACAAATGCAAGATTGTTAAAATCCAGTTTAATGCCAGCACCTGTATACAGAAGTATAGCTATTGTTTCTTTCAGGGAATTGAATTGAAACAGGCAATGAAGCCCTGTTACTCCTTCTACTGTTGGCAGGCAGTTTCTAAACCAGAATAGATGACCAGCATTTCAGGGAAGGCTTTGGAGAAAGGGCTGGAATGACCGTGTGTGATAAAAGGTATTTCATCAGGGAAAATGGTGCCAGAGCTTTTTGTGAATATACATTACGAAGAAGCTTCATTTGGTTAAGGGTGAGCTCCACTTTTGCTCTTATGGTTCACATCCAGTTTTGATTTTAATGCTCTGCTCCCAAATGGTCATCCCACCAAGTTATCTCCTCACACCACTGGAGAATGTACCTACTGTTATTCCCTAGCCAAGCCACTGCATTCACTTTACCTGTTGTGTTCCTGCTGAGCCATCAGTGGACCATTTCTACACAGAGTGTCAGGTAAACATGAAGTATACTTTAAAAGTGTCTGGGAAAATGAAAAGTTAATTTTGTTCGAAATTATTTCTGTTAAGTATGATTCAGGTAAAAATGTAAATAATGACACTTTTTCACATTTGTCCATTGATGGTCTGGGTAGTGGATGAAAGTCTGACAGCTGTCTTTATGAAATGCAGCAATTTAACAATAACAAGTTATAGTTAATTTCATGAGTAAAATTAGTTCATCATGATCTGATAAGGTAATAAATGTAAAAGATGTCATTTTATAGAATATATGCTACCATTTACTATTTGATCTGAGTCAATGCTTTGATAGAAGTGTCAATAGCTAAAAAGAAGTGTGTCCTCCATTACTTAAAATTTTCCCCCACAAGGTCCCTTGAATTATCAAAATATTTTTAGCCAGGAGTCATAATGAAAATTCAATATGAATTATACTTAGTGTATGCACTAAGAAAGATGCCTAGACTAATTCGCTGTTAAAGCACTTTCTGTCACAGCTTAAATATGCAAAAATATTCAAGGCTTACCAAAGGAATGAGAAAAATTGCTGAAACTGCATCAGCATGGAGATGTATATATAGATATAAATATAGATCATATATGTACATGTATAACCTCCCATGTTTAAACTGTAATAACAATGTATTCTCATTACCAATGACGTTTTGGAGCCTTTGGTGCAAGATAATGCAATGATAGATTTCACAAATTGTAGCAGAGGTTATGGCTACGTGTGGAGAGATGAGAAACAGATTGAACTGACTTGGAAAACCCCCGTCAATACAGTAAGGTAGGCCCTAAGGCAACCTGAATTGCCCCTGGGACAGAACTGTCCTTCTCCATTGATCGGTGAGGAGACTTAGGGAAAGCTTGTGCCACAGTCAGTTTTCTCAACAGACAGCAAGAGTCGAAAAATCTTTTTTATCTGTTATTTGTAGTTAGGGGTGAAACTAAAGTGCTTTCCTGCATTGAAATTCTGTTATTCTAGGGTTTGTATTCCAACAGCATCCAGGACCTCTGGTCACAAACTCACTGTTTACTGCCAAATCTTGGAACAAAGATTTGGTTCCTGTCCCAGAGGTTTTGCAATTAATTTTTTTTAAGTCTCTTAATGTACCTTTAGTTATTGCTAGTTATTATGATATTTAATAAAGGCAAAATGACCAAAATTTTTTTTTTTAAAGAGAATAATCTTTGATTTACTTCTACACTGTAGATAAAGGAATCTTTTCCACTTTTAAAATATTTCTCTTTATTTGGAGGAGTAGGTTGATGGATCTTGAGTATTATTCTTCTCATCCATTCCAAGCATTTGCACCCTTTTTTGGAGCAGACTTTTCCCTGAGAAAATTAATAATGTTCTATGCACCATTTGGACCGGCTTTTTGTGCACCTTATCCTACATATCAACTTGCACTTCTTTCTGCCTCACTTTCTTCCCTTTCCATAGCTTCTTTTATGCTGGGCTTTGCTGAGGTTCAACCAGGATTGTGTAAAGCAAATAGAGCTGGACTTTCCCCACAATCAGCCTAAGCTACGGAAAAACTTACCTTCATGTACTTACCAAACTTCACCTTGTGAACCTATCTTGCTTGTGCCACAGACAAACATAACTGACCAGATGTGATGAACTACTGGTCCTGTCCAATATTTTCACCATTAAAGGTGTTCCTTGGCCACGGGTGGATGCTGAACCGTCTCAGTGTGCCTCCCTCACCACATTTCTCTAAGCTGGTGTTATCACTGGCAGTGCTGAATTGCCCAGCTTTGAGACTTGTGAGCAGAAATGGTTCTTAAAAACAGTGATGGTAGAATTCTTCATTTCCCAGAGACCTATGGAATGTGATGGCCAAGGAAACTTGGACATGGTATTGATTTTGGAGCCAGTGTCATAAGGAGAGTGCTATGAGAATTAAAATATAATTCTTCTTTTGCTCCCTATGACAAAAGTATTTGTGAATAGTCCTATGCTCATTTTTTTCTGTGTGTATGTTACTATTTTACATGTATATTTTATTATTTGTGTGTGTTTTTTTTTAAATAGCCCTGTTAATATATCTGTAAAAAACATTTTGGGATGGGAGAAAGCTGTAAAAAAATATGTTTTGACGTATTTTCAGAAGAGGATTTCTACTGATATTTTTCAGAAAAAGGATCTTGTTTAAAAGGTGATGAAGGCTTGAATTATGCTTGTATGCCACACTACACCACTCTTCTTTTATCCTATGTGTTTAGTATGTTATTGCTTGAAAATGACTATAGGGTATAAAGTTTGAAGCCATGAGAAATGAACATCTGAAAAAAAAAATAAATTACAAGACTGCTCACAAAACTGGAGGCACAGCATTCGACATGTTCATCCTTGTGAAAATTCTTCCTTTGTAAGTGCTGCCAAGGTCAACGTCAGCTTGAATTCTTTAATGCATACTGTATGTGCAAGCCATGCAGATTAGATCTGCCCAGAGCTATTCTTATTTGTTCATCCAGCTTTTAAAAATACGTGTTTGTGCTCTTCTATTAAAGAAATTTCCATTAAAAAAATCAGCAGTCCAAGCTTGTATCAGGTCTTTCATTATATTCATTCTCCACCTACTCTTTATTTTGCCCCAGAAATACGTACAAACAAGTTTCCATCTGTACATTGCTGAATGTATTTTCACATTCAATAACAACAGCATGATGTATTTCCTGCATTTTCCAGATAAGTTAATGAAATTAGATTATGCAGGGAATAAAAATAGTTCAACATTAGGACTCATTATGGGAATCTTAATGTTTACTAAAATGCTGAACTAATAATATTGAACATGGAATTGTATTTGTAATTGCTTTTATCTCTAGAATGAATCTTTACCTGCATGAACTATGTCATTAAGTGCACAAAGTAATCCAAAGTACAGCAATATTTCATGCAGTCCCACTTATTCTATTAAAGCTCCTATTTTTCTGAAGCTTCCAAGGAAAGAAGACGAAAACAGTGAGAAGGAGGGAGAAAATAGTCCCTCTTTGATATGATTTCTTAAATTGTGAAGTCAAATGGGAAGTTGTTTGGCTATTGAGAGATTTTAGGGCC
>JAWWEW010000112.1:103888249-103939779 GCA_035583185.1 Anabacerthia variegaticeps | reverse complement strand
AACAGGGCGAAACTAGTCCTTTTTTTGATAGTATTTTTTAAATTGTGAAGTCAAATGTGAGATTGTTTGGATATCAGTAGATCTTGTAGTTTTGGGGTGGGGGGGGGGAGGGTTCCATCAAACTGTTTTTCTCTGGCAAAGAAAATATTGGGAAAAAAATCTAATTCATCCTGATTCCTAGGCATGGTCCTTAAGGATTCCTGGAGACACTTGTCTATATGACAAGGAGATATGTGATGCTTCCTGAGCAACCACAAACAGGAGTAGGATTCTGTCAGTCTTGGCATCTAGAATCTACAGAGGTTTTGTAGCTTTGCCCTCACCAGTCTCTTCCAAAGAGCTCATGAATATCTCTGTAACAGTGAATGGATGCTGTGGGGCAATATTGGTATAGAAATCTGTCATGACTATTGGCAACTTGCTCAGGATAGGCTAAAGTTGTGGAATCAGATATTTTCTATCATCATCAATTATTCTGGACTACCAAAGGTGCTCACTGGGTTTCAAGAAGGTGATATTTGGCTTCACAATTTGGTAATAATTGATATCATTTCACTGGCCCTAAGACATCTGAAATTCAGGTGGTGATGATCTTACAAACATCCCTCTTGAGTCCCATGTTAGCAAGCAGCTTGCTATCTCCTGGCTTTACTCTGGAGAAAACTGTGTGGTTTTAGAAGTTTAAACTACTATTTTCTTCTGTTTCCTGCTCAATCATCTACCTTTGCTGTGATTCTTGCTGCTGCTGGGCTGCTGACAGCTTGTCAAGCTGTCCCTGCCATAGCCTGTTGACATTGCCAGGCTGTTTACTGTGGCACTGACTTCGGATCCCTGGCAAGACACTGGGTCTGTTGTTGGCACACTTGTCCTCTCTGTCCTGTTGCAGTTCTTACCACGCTCCTGTGAGTTACTGACAATTTATGTCATGCTGGCTCCTTATAAGAAAAATTATCTCTCTTAAGACTGTGCAATATGTTTTGTTTTTTTGTTTTGTTTGAGTTTTTTGTTTGGTTGGTTGGGTTTTTTTGTGGCTGAGCCAAACATGAAAAGTAATGTTTAAACTAGAAGGTTTGGGTTTGATTCAGAGTTTTTTAAAGATTTTCTTTTTGTAACAGAATTTTTATTTTTAAGTTTTTCTCATAAAAATGAATGACTGAAAAATAGTCATTCTGGATCAAGGAAACATTTAGCTCAACATGAAGCATAACATTTTTTTTCCAGTGTAAATTCTTCTAACAAAAATAAACAATAGGAGTACAGCGCTAAATTTTAAGCACCAGTTGCAAAATTGGCCAGGAATATTGCCCTCAGTGAGTAGTCAGTACATTTACACAATATGTGGGATGCTTATATTCAAGAAACATCACTTCTTCACCTTCTGCCTTCCTGATGCATGTTCTACATGTCATACTGTGTGGGTGTATCTTTACTCAGTCAGACGTTCTACTTTGTGTAATTAATTTAAAAGGAACTGACAGCTGCTTGTTCTACCTTCTCAATAAGTGTGGCAGTGTGTAACCTGTTGCATTATTCTTATCTTCTCCCTCATGAATATTTGTACAAGATGGAAGAAGAAATTGGAACAACTCTTGCTAGAAAGTATTACAGTCACTGCAGCAGTTCTGAGATACTGTTTCTGAGATCCTTATTCTTAAATGCGCACTGCAAAACTGCTGTGATTATCTCAATGTGACCTTGTTGAATCTAGTTCCAAATGGTTTTGTTTGTAAATAAAGAAGTTTTTATATTTCTGTGTCACAGAACTGTGAACTTTGCAGAGAGTACAGTGACTTCTGGAACAGGAGCTGTGCATGCACCAAGAGAATTTGTTCTGCATCTCAGTCTCAGCTTAGTATTAGTTCCTGAAGGAGGATCAGTCTCTGAGATGATGACATTAGTAATGAGTTGTGACTCTTGAAGAACAAAGTGACTCCTTACTGACAGTTTCATCACTTCAGTTCCTACCTGACTGTGAGCTGAAGTGTCTGAAATGAAGTACTCAATCTCAGTTTCACTGAAATCCACTCTATAGAGAAATCAAATCAAAGTATATCTACTTAGAAAGTTATGATTTTGGTGTCATAATGGTATATAACTTTTTGAAAAGCTCACAATAGATTCTTACCTAACAAGCCTCCAAAACTTTCTCCTTGTTTCAGTCTGATAGTACAAAAATGAATAAAAGCTCTTAAGCTTTTAAACTGGGGAAGTTATTCTGAGCCATCCTATTTCTGCTCGCTCTCATGATGTTACCATATTTGTTGAGATCATATGCCCAAACTGCTTCTCTTGTCAACCCAAGCCCTGGGACAAATCTTAGTCCGGCCCTTTGTCACAGCCAACACTTGTTCATTGCTCAAACCACAGCTCTCTTCCAGCACCATCCCACCCACCCAAATGGGTGAGTAAGGTGACTAAGAGTCAGCTGTACAAATCCCATTATGAAGCATTGTTTTTCCTTTCCGTGACAGAAAAGACCTTAGAATTGAAAGGCAAGTCCTCTAGTCATGAGTGTCTTGAAGCAGACGTGCCCCTTTCATGAGCTGAGCTGTCTAGAGAAGTAAAGATCCTTTTTATGAACATATTTAATCAAGAAATAGCAGGTGATAAACCACAGCTTTTGGGATTATATCTCCATAGAAAATCATACTATCTGAATCTATTGGAAGCTTTCTCCCTCACACTCCATATTTAATTAATTTAGAAAATTGGCTTCAGCGTCTCTTGTCCTTTCCTTGTATTTCCTACTCTATATTATCATTTTTATTGACAAAGATGTTATTTTTTAATTTCACTTTCATTGCAAGATTTTTAAACTTTTTTTATTCCTTTGCCTATATCAAGTGCTTTTGTATCCAGAGCTGAACTCTAGGATGAATTTGAACTGGTCTTGTGGAAAGTGTAGAAACTTTATAATTTGTTTATTATCAGATGAAAAGTCATGTCTCAGACAATTCTGTTTATTATGAAGACTCAAATTAAATTGATTTGATTGTCAAGCTCCCTACCGTCAATCTTTTCAACCACTAGTAACCTTCTCTGTCATTTTATTATTTAGTAAACCACTTCTAGGAGAGCTGCCAGGTTATCATCCAGGTGAAACGGGCAGCAAATGTAGTTCATGCAGCACTTCCTAGCCACACTGACATGTCTTTATAAGCACTTTCAGAGTCTGAATCCTTTCTCAGAAAGTGAGTGACATGGACCATTTCATTTATTTTCTCATTTATTTGTCATGTAGAATATGTATTTGTGCTAATTCTGTGAATCTAAGAATCTAAGACACCTTGGGAGAAAATGTTCTCTTCTATAAAGACAAGGAATTCATGATGTCCATTTAATGATCCCCAAATCATTGACAGTGGTTATCTGTTCTGATGTCCTCAGTCTCTTATTGAAGCAGGCTAAGATGAATAATTTTGGACTTTTCCCTGGCAGTACTGGGCACCTTCCAAGGCCCTGCTCTGAATGATGATCGTCCTTCCTTGCAGAGAAGCATAAGAAAAAATTGTTTGAAGCAGTACCTTTTACAGATAACCTTTACATAACATTATCTCAGGAACCCACACCAAGAAGAACTCTCAGAAGATCCACTCTAACTTGTATTTTCTTAGGCTGCTGAATTCCCTGTGTTACTATCTTGTTCTTCATATCAGGTACAGGATTGCTGCCATGAGTAATGACATTGTATGAAAATTATCAGTAACTAGATGATAAAGTTATACAATATAGATCTGGGAATTGTATGAGCAATCTGAAAGAAGGAACAGGGGCAAAATAAATATCAGGCAAATATGATTTCAAAATATGGCTCTTATTAATCTTTCCTGAAGAGTAAAACTCAACATATTTGCACAAACTTCTGAAAAATATGTGTTTTCTGTGAGTGTACTATTTGGCTAAAGAGAACAGTGCCTCTGCCTGACCATCAGGCTGTGCCTCCCAACTGAGAGCAGATGTGAAGCTGCTTAAGCTGTTTAGAATATTTTTTTGTGTAACACTGAAAACCTCCAAAACAGGGGAATATTCTGCAATTATTCATCTGTTCACAGATCTGCAATCCACAGAAGTCAACCACATGAACCTACATGTTTAGAATAAGAAAATAAGTGTTTAGCAGATGAAGGTAACTGATATCATCCAGTGGTTTATTTTTTTCAAAATTTTCACCCGAGATGTCATAGAGTATTATTGAACTTAAATAAAAGTATCTTTTTCTTTTTTTCTAATTTCATATAGATTCATGACTGGCTCATATGTTATTTTACAGTAGATTAAAAAGCCTGTGTTTATTTTCAGTTATAATACTCTAATGCAACCTATGTTATAAATTTAGTTTTGATTCTTCAAAGTAATATGAAGGTTGAGAACCTGAAATTGCTCTGAGAGGATATGAGGATACACCAACAAATGCCTTGAAAATGGATCTTATCAACACAGTCAGTATATATCATTATTTTGTCTGGAGTGCTACGGTTCTGCAACTATAATGTTTCTGTTCTTTTTAAACACACAACTTGTAATTTTACTCTTGTAAAATGGCATTTAAATTCTACACCTTCTCCATGTGACATACGCAAATTTATTCCAATTTTAAAGATTTTTTTCCTCTAAAACTGACAAAATAAAACAACCAGAATGGTTCTGCTAGCATAGGCACACAGCTCATCAACGTGTTAGTCTACCAAATTCCTTGGCATTGTCTGACTTTTCTGTAACTATCTAAACATGTTTTAAATGCTATGTCTTGATTCAGCAACTGATTTGGCTATTCCTTCCCAGTTGTGAATTATGCTGTCAATTGGCTTCTCAAGGCTCCTTGAAGTCAGTAGGACACAATTAATTTAGTCTGTGCACTTTGTATTAGTCCTGACATGTAATCAGAATAACTGATGTTTCCTTCCAGACTGCTCTTCACTGCCACTGATTTTGTAACAGAGCAAAACCAGCATTAGCTGTGACCAAACTGCAAACTCTTAGTCCTTCTTGTAATTAAGACATAAAGAATATATAATGAAAATATGACAGAAATTATTAGTGATAATCCCTACTTAAACAACAGTAGCACAAAATCATCTATTAATATCTTGGGGGGGAAATTATGTGAGGGTACTATGATTTTGGTTTTATGAGAGATAAAAGGAATCAAATATCAGAAATTATAAGGATCACAGGGTACAATATTCACAAATCAAATGAAAACTAATAGGAGTTTGAAATATTTTGAATATCTCTTAAAAAAAAAGTCTGTTTCAATTTAGAGCTCCCAATTTAGCATGATCTGTAACAAAAATCCCACTATAATATATTAACATTGAATATGCATTTGTGTTTTTAGCAAATATTAGTTTATTAGGTAACTAGGAATTAGCCTTCCAGTGGCCCAAATACTGTGTCAAGTAATTTTTTTCTCATTAAATTACTTTTATACTGGAGATTCATTAATATTCATTCACCAAAATCTAGCAAAGGTCAGCCAAAATGTAATTGTGTGAGGACTGAATACTTTTCCTTGGAACTTTCTGTACAATTTAAAGCTTTTTTTTCTTCTACTTCTGTAAAACTAATTTGCAGTAGGATTTACTGGCTCTGTCAGATCTGTCTTGCTCCAAGACAGCCTTTTAGATGTATCTGCTACAGACACACGTACACATTCTCACAAGAGTGTTGTAAATTTACGCTGCTGTGGGGAATTACCAGAATCCCCGGAGAGGAGCTCTCTGTGAATCACAGTGAGAGAGCCCCACGCAGCAGTTGGGGACAGCAAGTAATCACTCTGTGTCATGAAGAAACTCCAGTTGAGTCAGGCAAAATTTTCCAAGCCCCAAATTGGTGCTTGGCCAGGAGACTGCAGCAAAACCCTTACATTTAAAGGAGTAACACTTGAGCATTAAGGAATTAATGAACGAACTAAGGAATTGGAGAGCATTAGGGAATAGAGGTGTGCTGACTTCACATTTCAGCCAAAAAGTAAAGCCTCTGCACATAAAGGGCATGTCAGCACTATACAGTGAGGAATGGGCTCAACTCAGGCTCCAAATAATAGTAAATTGTTATTTAGTGTAAACAACTCGCTGCTTTTAAGCTTGTCTTAAAAGTTCAAGCTTAACCATGGGGGACAATTACACATTGCTAACTCAAGCTGCTGTCTCATCACTCTTTCAACCCAGGAACAAAGGATAGTGTTTTGCTTTTTGGTGGAGTTTTATCCTAGGCATAGTTTCTGCTCCGGCATCTTGGCAGCGTCTGGGCAGCAGGGAAGATCCCAGCTCACCTTTGTGTGGCTCTTACCATCAGGAGGAGCTCCTTAGACAGGTCAGATCGCTCTTTCCTGGGGGGATACTGAGCGTTTGTGGATGAGAGAAACTCCTGGAGCTGAGGGCGGAAGAGGCAGAGACCACACTGCGAGCAATTCTGCCACAGTAGAAGATGGGAGATTCCCTAGAGGAGCAGGCACATGATCAGGCTTCAAGATGTTGTCAAAGAGAGTTTCCTAAAACTGCACAGGGATAAGAAAGACAAAAAGAACAGGAGAAAAATTTACTTTTATTTTAATCAATCTCACTGAGCAGAGTTGTGTCCTGCACCTAGAGAGTGATTTTGTCATAGTGTTCATTTGGATTAAACAGCAACGGAGATTCAGAGCTTCCTGATATTTTTGGTGCCCTTGCCTAGGAAAACATGAGGTGATTGTGTCTGTCAGTCTGGCTGACTTGAATCTTATGAATCAGCTTATTCAGGCTTACCTTCTTTCTGTAAGTGGTGTGGAAATGCTAACCAAACTAATCAACTGCCAGGAGCTGCCCAGCTGAACTGGCAGTAATTCCTGCAATCTCACTGTGCCACAGGGTCACTGTATGCTGCTGAATCCATTCTCCCTCTGTTAATCTTAGCAAAAGAAATTTAACACAGATAGGTAGAAGTTTTTACAAGTTATCTGTTATAAAGAACCATCATATTATTTCATGAAAACTTTTTTTTGGTGGGCTTTCAAAGGCCCTGGTCAAATGTTAAAGCTGCTCCCCAAAAGAGAGCTTTTTAATCTTTCTTTCAGAGAAATTCGAATTTTCTGTCAAATATCACATCAGAACAAACCCAGAACAATTATGATGCTGAGCAAAACCACTTAGAGCTGGAGAGAAAAAATTGACAACAAGGGCTCTTCTTAGGTTTTGGTCTTCTTTTTTTCATCTCAAACATCTCAACATAAGTTTGTAGAGCACCTTGGTCCTTCTTGCTCCACAGCCTGGGAAGAGATGCTCGCAATTTCTTTTTGGAAGCAACTGTGCAGGAAATATTTTATTTACACAAAAAAGCCAGGCTGACAGAGGAAAGGTACAATTCGTGACTGCTGACATGGTGTATTGACAAGATTCCACAAACAAACTCTTGCCTTCCTCCCAGCTCAACAAATGTATGTTGGAATGTGGTGCCACATACCTTTGCATACACACACCTACATAAATAGGTAACTGAGATAATGAGAGCATTTCCATTTGTTGCTTTGCCTTAGATTTAAACCAACTTTTATAATCTCACCTGAAACTACTGCAACATTGAAGGTTTCCCAGCCTTGAGGGACACATTTTTATGTGTCAGAAGACAGGTCCTTTGGGCCAGAAAGGACGAATTTATAATGGCTATTTTTATTTTTAAAATAATTCGGCTAGTAGGCACTCAGCTAAAAATGACCCATTGATGGTTTTGTGTCTACTTCGAGTTCCTAGAAATGATTTAGATTTAATTAAAAAAATGCATGAATAGTTTCCTGGCACTAAACCAGGACACAAGTCTCTGCTCTCAAGTGAATATCCTAAATATAATTTTACTTAAACTTATTGACGCTGTGTTCTAGAGAAATTTGAGTAAGTTTCTCATGGTGAGACTGTTTCAGAGGGGAAGAGTGAGAGTATCATCCTCCATCCTCATTCTGCCTTCAGGAATAGGTACCACTTGTGGTTAGGAGAGGGAGATTTGACCTTTTAAGTCTGAAAAGAGTATTCATCCCACTTCAAACAGAAATAGCAGTGTAAAAGGTAGATAGTACTGTCACAACTGTGTCCTGCAGGGTGTTTGCTTCTGTCAGCGTCTGATACGGTCTGAGAAACTTTACAGATCAAATCCCAAAAGCACCTCAGGGAGACGTTTGTTCCTTCTGAGACCTTGGGCCTGAGGTGATATCCACTTACTCACAGTAGGGTGGCTTCACATGCAGAGATATTTTTTTTAGCACTTTAAGGTGAAGGAAAAAAAAAAAGAAAAAAAAAAAAGAGTGATTAAAAGGAGAGAGATTAGGTTTAGCCAGCTGCTTAAAGTGGATTTTGAAACCTGTGTTCTGCCCCATATATCTGGCATGAGTCAGGTGCTACTTGCATTGCGTGTGGAAGAGATTTTTGCGGTCACTTATGAGTTATAGATGTATCTGAAGAAAAATAATGCATTCTGCATGGTCTACTGGAAAAGAAAATGAAAATGTATGTGTCTGCTCTTATGGAAAGAATTAGGCTGATCAGTCTGATTCGGTTGCACATGCTGAGAGACATCAGGCTTCCCACGTTGCTCATTTCTTCAAGCATAAACAGCATCTAAAATGAAGACTGTGAATAAATGAAACAGTTTTTTTGAGTCGAATTCAAGGTAAAGCAGTTGTCCAGCACAGGTATATGTAGTACCTCTGCCTTGCAAATTATTTTTACTGAGTTTTTAAAGGATAGAGCTACAGCTGCTACCAGTGGTTTTCCTAACAGAAGATATAAGCAGTCACAATAAATCCCCAAGAAAATGGCTAAAACTAGGCTGTTCACCCCAAAAGGCTGAAAGTGTTGACATTTTAAACAGCAAACTAATTAAAATGCAGAATCCTCCATTACTAGGTACGGCTTATCACTTTATTAAGAAATCGTTTCATGTGAAACTGGATAACAATGATAACAAAAAGTGAGGCAACAACAAAAATACAATAAAGAAGAATAGTGTGTTTTCTGATATTACTGGTGACGTAAAAGTTGTTCTTCCTGTATTTATGTGTGTAGAGATGTTATGACAAATATCTTGCAGGCAACGGATGACATTTTCCTAATTTATACTGGGAACTAAGAAAACGAATCCACCAGCATCAGTTAAAATCAATATGATCTACAGCAATTTTCTGCAATGCAGAGGATACAGGGGAGGGCATTTAAAGACAGCTGGTGATAAAAAAAAAAAACAAAAAACAACATTGTACACTAATGCCTGAACACAGATTTAAAAAGAAAAATAAAAACCAAGCACAAATCCCATGTGGGCCAAAGCTGTCCTCAGAGCATGCATTTTCAATGTGTAGCAGATAGCAGTGACATAAGAATTAGCAGCTGTTAGACAAGCTTTGGACAGTAACAAGTACTTCTACATGAAGTCATCAAATTATCTTATTTCAACTCCAGTTAAAGTATTAAGGGGTAATTTAAAATGAAGTTCCCACTCTACCAGTCATAATAGAGTTTTATTTTATCTGTTTCACATTCCTGCTAGGGAGAATTAAAAATGAAATACTAAACTTCCATTCGTCTCAGGGCCCATCACTTCAGTGAGGAATACCTTCTCCTGTGAACTGAAATCCAACGATTTAGCATCATACATCACACTGATATAAGGCAGGCTCTTTTGCCTAGAGGACACTCTAATGATACACTCTCTGTAGTTAAAGTTGCAAGTGATTTCTGGTTGAGCCTGGCTTTTAATCTTGCCATTTAAAATGGCCAAAATGAAATTAATGGTGCTGATATATTTGTTTGTTCCAGAAAATTAAAAGCTTTGTGAGAAGCTGATAAGCAAATTGCATTAGTAAGATACGGCAGCTTTAATAAACTTCCTTCAGTAAATTTCTGACTTTTTTTTTTAATGACCATTATGTCTCAAAAGCTTCTGAGCTACAGTGGCACCAAACATCTTTGATTTTTATTGGTCTTAGAATTCAAAGTGAAACGTCTGAGTATTTTAAGATTATAAAGTGGTTACTATTTCAATCATCCCAAGCATATTTGAGAACACAAATGAATTTTATGATGTATGGAAATTAAGTTATGCTTTTTTTTAATCTGTAGATTTACTGTAACATTTTATTCCTGACATGAAAGAAGAGAGGCTAAACTAAGGCACTTCTCATATAGCACTTATTAGTGTTGTTATTAAATATCCACATCATGTCCAGGAATGCACAAGTATTAAATTCCCAGGAACTCTGTCACAGACATGGAGCTGTGGTCCAAGGAAAGTTCCAGGTAACACCATGTTTAGGAAACCAGGTGTAGGCTGCACTGGAGGAGTAGGGTTGCCTATAGCTGATAGAAATCAGATAAAACAATCTTAATCATTCATCATCAGACAGATGATTTCACTACTGAAAAGTTTGAAAGGGAAAGTAAATAAAAATCAGTCCAATACCTTGGTCAGACTTATTGAGCAACACCACTACTAACTTAGAAGCTGTGAGTGACAGCTCTTCTGAGCAAAGTTTTTATATTCTAATATAGTTTTGGGAGAGTTGAGTACTTACGGGCTAGAGACCTCCAGGATAAGCTAGGAACTACTTAGAATCAGAACAATTCTTCATATATCTAACCTTGTTTCTAGTATGATTAAGGTATGTAACATTTACTCTGCCTCAAAACTAGTCAGAAACCTCACTTTTCCAGCCAGGCAAAAAAACAATCTTTGTATTGTCTAAGCAACAGATTCCTTGTTACTGTATGTTTTCACTGCACATTTGCTGGAATCTCTCGTACTTATGCTGATTATAAGATTGGACATGGATTAGTCTGACTTCATTCTCTTAAACTGTTGTCATTCTTACAGATTGTTATCAACTCCCAACATAATAAAAGACCAACATTCAGTAGCAAAACTGGTTAGTGCAGAATGTTTGACTGAATATTTCTAAACTTAAAGAGTTAAGGTGTTTAGATAGAGCTTGATTCTGACTTTAAGTCAAGAACAAATGCAAATGCCTGTTTGAAATGTGGGGCAATTCAAACCTAAGTATTTGATGAGCATTAACAAGTGTACAGAAATCCCTCTGCCCATATGTTAATTGGATATTGAAAGTCAAAAAGGAAAATATTCCCATTTTACTATGTGATTGTTTCTGCAAATTCAGAGATTCAGTAAGTGTACCCTGCAAAAATTCAGACTGATTTTGCAATTAATATTCTGATTCAGTTGAGTGATTTGTAGCTTTTGGAGGAAGGTGCTGCCGTGTATCAAAGCAATAGTAGTAATACAGCAATGCTTAAGATCACAAATTATTTGGCATCCTGTATAAATTCAGTGACATATTTCAGGCACACATTATGTTATTTAACTGCTGGACTTGAAATGCCTGGCACTAGACCCCAAGACTGCTGCAAGTAACAGCACAGGCAGGCCTCTCCAATTTGGCTCTACTTAATAAGTGATTCAGAAGGCCTTTTTAAAAGATATTTTAAGCCTATTTAAAATCAATAGACCAAATGGCTGCTAGGATTGCTACTGACTTCATTGGGCTCAGCCTTTGTATCACTACTCTTCTGGTGCCAAAAAGATAAGCAAAATTACATTACTCCTCTTTTTTAACTGGTCTGAAAGCTGAATCAGGGCATAAGTGCCTCACTTTCCTCATCTGACTCCAGCAAAACTTTCTAATTTAGTTAATGTAACCAAAATACCTTCATAAGTGCAAAAACTTTGTGTAAACGGTGACTGCTACTCCTGTACTGTGAATATTTATCCTGGTATATCTGAAAGAAGCACTCTGAGGGAGATAAGTGCACCTCTTTCTTAATGGCAGCTGCTGTGTCCAGGGAGGTCATTACACCCCTATTGACAGGCGATACATGCAGGATCTTTTAATCAGTTGTCCAGAGAGCTACAGATTTCACTTCCTGATTAAAAAAGAAATTGTTAGTACAGGTCAAATTCCAACCAGGTGTAAGTCATCATAGAAAGGTTTGAGGCGTTACAGGGGGGAATTCATTAGAGATAGAAATTGAACAGAAGGAAGAAGTATATGGCAAAAGGACCCAAAACCACTGTCACATTAGCCGTCAACTAACATTGACTTGGCCCCTCTGCAAACGTCAAAAGCATGGTGCCCATAGCCTGTGAAGAAATTTCTGTAGGTGAAACACCAAGTCCATGGATCTGCTGAAAGTATTTCTTTGCCTTTCTTCAATATCTTCACTCTACAAGGTGTTGGTTTAACATGAGAAGAGTACAAACTCTGTCCCTTAAAATCTATCTTCTCCCTGTTAGCCAAGATGTCTTCCCTGTAGGGGGTACAGGAGAGAATGTGTGAGGGAGTGTTGCAGATCCCTGACCCTGTGGAAGGGCAGTTTTCCATGTCACCACACAGTGGACATCCAGGCTTCAATCCAAGAGTACTGAAGCCAGAAGTATAGCTTGCATAAACATTGGTGATCTTTCACAGAGTCACAGAATGGTCTGGGTTAAGAAGGACCTTTAAAAATTGTCCAGTCCAATGTCCATGCCATGGGACTTCTTTCACTAGATCAGGTTGCTCAAAGCCCCATCCAGCCTGGCCTTGAACACTTCCAGAGAAGGGGCATCTGTAACTTCTCTGGGCAACCTCTTCCACTGCTTCAACACCTCTATCATAAAAAAAATGTCTTTCATATTTCCATTTTAAATCTAACATTCAGTTTAAAAATATTAGGCCCTGGTAAAAAGTCTCTCTCTGTCTTTCTTATAAGACCCCTTTGTATTGAAAGGAGACAATAAAGTCTCCCTGGAACGATGTCTTCATGCTGAACCACCTCAACTCTCTCAGCCTGTTTTCCTGGGAGAGGTGTTCTAGCCTTCTGATCATCTTCATGTCCTTCCCTGGACAGACTCCAGCTGGGATTATCTTTGAATTGATACTTCTCTGTGGGCTGGAGCATAACACTTCATACACAAGAACATGATATAGGATAGTATTTTCCCATCACCAAAACAGTGCATCTTCTTTCTCATATAGGAAGTTACAAGTGAGGACTCCTGAACCTGTGAGAAGAGAGAATTAGCTGCTGGTCACTCTCTTGCTTGCCATGACGGCAAGGAAAGGCCTTGAATTCCTCCCTGCTCCTCTATTTATTTTACATGGCTCATAAAGATACAAGGATGATTTTTTTAATCTCATTCTTATATATATTGCAAATATATTTTTTTTTTTTTTTTTTTTTTTTTTTAACTGATCCAGTCAACTTCTTGATAGTATTGAGAATCATTAAACTTCATTTTATGATGCCTGGAAATGCTGTCTCACTACCAGAGACCTGTTGACATAGTAAATACCAAGGTACATGTTTATTCTGACATTAAATTAAAATTGGTTCAGAAGAATTATTTGCTTTCAGGTGTGCTCAGCTCTTCCACATAAAGGAAGCTTCAGTTCCAAACTGCAACTTCATCCATTAAACTCTCTGGTCTGAATTCAAACATGTCATCACCCTCATTGGATTTTATAAGTGCCTTACAATAGCCAGTGGTGTTTGGGATAGAATCAACACAGAGTTTTGTGGCCTCAGGACAATTTATCTTTCTATTGATGAATACATAAACTATATTTATATTTTTGAGCACACAGCACAACCTTCTAGCTCTTAGCTGTCAGCCAGTGGTCCCCAGGGGCACTTACACTGTACATTTCCCTGGGTCCAAGCAGGATGATACAACTTCTCCTGCCCTTGCACAGACAGCATCCTGAGCTTGTAAAATGGTGTCCCTTCATAGGCAAGGTGTTGAAACTATAACTGGATACAGCTGGAGTCAAGGCTGGACTTCTGGGCTATGTCATTAAGGGTCAAATAGCTGGTTTATACTAATCTGTTTAACTTGAAGTAGAGCAAAGGAGCCATTGCTCTATTGCCATTGCTTTACTTGGCAATGGCAATAGAGATGAGTCCTCCTGACTCTCAGGGAGAGACCTGATAGCTGGGTGTCTTCTTTCTCACTCTTCTACAGCTGAAATCTATTTTCTTTTCCACCACTAGAACAAATATATGTTTGCAGAACCAACTCTGCTGGGAATGACAAGTATTGGTGATGCTTCTCTGCTGAAACCACTGTGATTTTAAATTAAACTAATGGCACTCTAACAGAGCAGAAAAAAAATAAATCCAAAAAAACCAAAACAAAATGAAAAACTTGTCTCAGTTGGGAAATTAGGAGCTCACTTGAGAAATGTATCCTAATTCAGGCTCAGAGCCAAATCACACTCTGTGTGGAGTGCTTACAAGCACTTTTTTTAGTCCAGATGCTTCTGCATAGTGTCGCATTCTTGACTTCAGGAATGAGCGGAGCCTGAGCTGTGTGAGAGGGTCTGATTTCTAGGATGAGGTGAGAACTGAACTTACCTTGCATGAGTGCTCCAAATACAATGAAGTTATAAAAGAAGGACAGACTTTAGCTTTTCTTTGGATTTTGTTTGCTAAAGTAGCCATACATTAATTTTTGAGATCCTAAATACTGAACATATGTGTTAAATATACTCTGGACAAGACATAATCATGTCTGCTGCACTACAGCAGAGCAGAAGAACATCCAACTCTGAATCAGCCCTCTGTAGGAAACAGGGCTTACTTAGAGTGCTGACATTATGGATATGTGCGAAACTTTAACAAAAATGGGAGATGTCTGGTATGGTTTGTGTCTAGTTTGGGCTAGGCTGCAGCTGGCAAAGTCTGGTGAAACATTTCAATTAAACACAACTTATTTTGAATGCAAAATACATTGCACATATTACTCCCTAATTGAATTTTCTAGGCATAAAAAACTATTCCTCTATCTGAAAACTCAGTCAGTAGTGAAATCATGTAGCTCTATTATTTATATAAATATTTATATATTATTTATATAAACAGTTCAGTGATTTTTATGTCCTTGTAGGTTATTTGGCTCAAGAATTAGCAGCTAATGTCTTGCTAACCTTTTTTCCTTTTTTTAAAATTATGCATCTTTCTTAGTTAGTCAGCAGGGTTTCTCTTGAGACCCAAGGGCTGACTCAGAGGGTTTGCTCATCCCATTCAGAAAGAGTGGGGTGGTTCAAAAACTGAGATGAGGGACTCCAGTCTTTCATTTATTTGTTTCCTCAAGAAACTTGCCAATCAGGATATCAAAGAGTCTCAAAAATCCAGATTAATCTTATTTAGACACCACCTTACTTAGACATTGAACCAGGAATGAGTCTCCAGAGTTGATTTGTTTCCAGTGATGTCCATCTTTCCCTTCAGGATACCATCAGACATCCAAATTCCTGACTAAGCCACTGTAAGTACCTACAGCCAGCTGAGATGCATATAGTGTCTAACTCATACATATTGTCAATTACCTGGATTTCTTGGGCAGTGAGCTGCATAACACAATGGGCACATGTATAGGTTCATTGCCTACATCAAGCACTGAGCAGTAGACAAGCTCTCAGAGAAGATTTATAGGATTTAGTTGAAAACTTTGTAATTGATGAGGTGATATTTATATGAATTAGGGTTTGGCAAGCTTTGCTATAGATTAAACTTTATTGTTAGGGTTTGAATGAAGAGCCTGCCTAGCTACCACTGATCATTACTCTCAGGAACAGAGCATAACATGGAAGTGAGGGGAAGAAGAGGCAAAAAGAAAATAAAACATACTGTTCTTATTTACTATTTATTTACTACATTAGATAGAGAGCCAAATGCGTCAGAGAGAAAAGAGTCATAGAGGTTCTGTAGAGAAAGACAATGGATACGATGGGATGTTAAATGAATTTGAGGCACTTAGAGGTGAGGATTATAGCAAATAGGTCAATGGATTATTTTAAAGGATGGGAAATGTCTGAGACGGAAAGTGATTCACCCTCTAATCATAAAACTTGTGTGTTCATATTGTGCTCTTTCACTAAGTTGCAAAAACTAAGCCCTCTCATTTTTCATGATCCCCTTTTATCATGAATTTGGTACCAAAGAAGATATCATGAGTATTAAAAGAATTACTTCAAAACCAGATTCTTGACTAGTTCATTTATAATTTTGCCTTCTGAGACATTAGTAAATTTGAAGTTCTGAATGCTCTGTTTTCAAACCCGCAAATCTGCTTTTATTTCTAAAATAATATTCTGGAAGGGTAATTTAGAGCTGAGAAGGAAAAACATCCAAATGATCACCAAAGAAATGGTAATGTAGCAACTCACCCTTCCTAGAAGAGCTCTGATGCCTCAAGTGAAAAAAGAAGCAGAATATCCAGGTAGTAAATGTAAAGCACAGCAGTTCCCAGCTGGGCAGGTTTAAAAATTAAATTTCCCTAAAAGGTCACCAAAAGAAGGTAGAGATATCACTGAAAACCTTGTTCTGAAGGCAGAAGCCCTTACTTTTGCTTTTGTCCTCAGAAAAGGCCTTGAAAAAAAGTGTGAAGTCCATCATCTTCTGTTTGTGAATAAATGAGGTTCAGACGCTTGAAACAAAGGGAAAATTCCTAAGCATGCACTTCTGTCTCTTTCAGATTATATTCATTGTGATTCATGCTACTACCCTTCTTTTTCTTGTCCTATACTCTTGGGACTGCTGGAAGATTGCAAAGGGGTGAATGAACATCACTTTGACAAAAAGGTGAAAAGCATATCTATCATAACCTGTTTTCTTTGATCATATAATTTGTGAAGAGAGTGCAAAGTAGTACTAAAAGTTCTGAGTAGATAGATGATTTTTTTCTTTTCATTTTTAAGAACAACCTGTTTCTATGCAATTAAGTGTAAATGACAAAAATACTAATTCATCTGAAAGAAAGGACACTCCATGCTAATGTGCCATGTGATGTAATCAGATGGGCATTGAATGATGTTCTTAAGGGACAGACTCGTAGACACAGCACTTTTGCTGAACCTTTGTTTCCAAGACTTCTCTGACATAAATTTCCACCTAATAAAGGAATCCTAAAATATAAGATAAGATGTGCCAATTACCAGTGAGTCAGGACAACATTAATTTATGTGTAGGTGGCAGAAGTCTTCTGGCTGTTTCCTCTCCTGGTTTCTGCTCAAATTGGTTTCTCTTCTCTTTCCCTTCAGAATTTTGGAGGAGAATCGTTGCAAAGGAAAGCAGTACTGACTGTCAAAGAGCACCCATTGGCATGGAACACTCATCCACTGGGGTTTTGTTTTCAACATCAACAGAGGTCCTGAGAATGACAGGGACACAGAACTGACATCTGTGCAAACAAACCAAACAATGCCCTGGGTCTGGGCACTGGTGTTGGGAAAGTATTTTTTTTATGGCCTAATAACCACTAAATGGTAATTCTTCACCCAGATCAGTAAATAAAATGCACAGAAAAGATACATCCTGAAGCTGTTAGAATGAAAACAGCCCATATTTTCCCATTTTATTTAGCTATGTGTTTAATTTCTACAGTGAGGCAGCACAGGTGCACAAAAAGTTGGTCAAATATTTATTCAGTTGTCTGTCTACTCTCATCCCTTGAATTTTAGAATCTTAATAAAAAATTTTTGATTGAAGTTCTACAAATCTTTATACCAGTGTCATGGGTACTGAAATTGAGCCTCCGTTACTAGTGCAAGCAACTTCCACATTGTACTGGTGGAAATCCTTTCCGATGCAAAGATACATGGAAAACATGGTCAGAATTTGTCTGAATCACACTGAAAGTATACAATGTTCTCCATTTTACTGTGAATATAAGTAAAATGTTCCCATGATACATTTTGAACTTTCACTATAAGGGAAAAATCTCTGGAGTCAGGAAGAGCAGTAAGTTCCCAATTAGCCTCCTATCCTCCAAGGACTGAAAACAGGCTACATGGGTGAAGGGAATGAGAAACATCCTCCCCTGATATACATATTCCCATATTGGTATGTGTATTTCATAGTACCATTAATTTGCACTTAAAAACTTTTCATGTTGCTTTTTGGCCTAGCAGTCTGGTAAAATATTTGCATTTTGAAAAGAATCCTGTTCAGCACTCTGATTGAATCAAGGTTATTTTCATTCTTTGGTATGGGGAAAATTCCTCTTTGAGAATTTGCTGGAAAAAAGACCCCAGACTTTGTGATTTAATATATCTTAAACTGCATGAACAAACATGTAATTTACTTTCACAGTTTGATATATATTTTTTCCCTGATGTGAGTCTGTGTGAGCACACTGACCTCTTCTAGCATTTGAAAATCAAAAGTAAATTAAACTTTGATCAGATTTTGGTGAATTACGTTCAATTAGACGAGGTTGTAATTTGATCTTGTATGTCTGCTGAAATTTAATATTTCACACAAAAATAAAATTTTTCATGAGACATTTTAAATGTGCCTTATAACAATGCAAGGAACTGTCTTTGTGCATGAGAAATTATTCACTCAAATAGTTTCTAGGAATTAATGAGCCTGGCTTTTGGCTAATTCCAGTGCAACCCAGAACTCTCTAAACTCCAGGGAACTAACACTAAAGCTCAGCCAGTGAAAGTGGAAAAGAAAACCTTGGTGGTCCTCTGAAAAGGGAAAACAAAAGGGAAATGTAGTAGAACTGTGTGTGTGGAATATATTCTATGTTTTCCGGAAGTGAATGAGGAGCTGGAACCACAGCCTCTGTCCTTAGGAATTTACAGTCTGATAATAGTGATTTGGGGAAAGACTGATTCAGATAAATAAATGATATTGGTGCATTCTGGTTATCTATATTCTGGGATCCAGTTTTGGCAAGATCTATGTAAATATTTACTACTTCTTAAATGTAATGCATGTCTTTTTGATATGAGGTAAGAGGTAAAGGGATATGAAACTTGAAAAGGTTTATATTAATAATTATTTCACTTTTTTATTATTGTCTTCAGCTTCACTGTTGCTTACATTTTGTAGGTTCTTTTCTCCAAAATTAACATAAAAAGTTGTGAAACCTGGCAAATTTTATAAAGGTTATGTTTTATATCCATTCTTAACTTCTGTAGAGTCATCATTGGAAGCTTTTGGATTACTTCACTCCATCACTCCAGTTTTGCTCCAAGTGCTAGTTTCCTGTTCTGGAACCTCAGTTCATATTCATAATATATTGGCACTTTTTATAAACTAGAAATTATGTGTTGATCATTTTGTGTTAAAAAAGCAAAATCAAAGCCCGTTATTTGTTGCTCCTCCATGGTGTAAACACAAAACACATGCTGGTCCTGCCTCATCAAATAAAGCAATTGCAAGAACTCTTCCAGTTTAATGGCAGGGAAAGCACTGAGAATGTCAAAACGCTTTTTAGTTTAAAGTTTTGTTAATTAGTGCTTAGGAAAGCTGTAAAAGAGCCACAGGGATGTTTATTTGTATTTGTATCTGTATCTGTCTGAGAACCAGGTGCATTTGTCTGATTTGTGCAATATTCCTTTTTATTCCCTCTCCTCTCCACACCCCTTCCCATTTTCCCTGTCCCTTAGCACAGGAGAAAGGGTGAAGCTAAAATCTGCCACCTTAGCCCTAGTTCTGATTATTTCTTAGAAACTGGTTTGCTCTGTCTATTCTGGTATGATCAGATGCTGTCAGCTTTTTCCAATAATTTTCTCTCCATTTTTTTTTGGTTGTTTGTTTATTTGTTTGGGGTTTTTTGTTTTGTTTTCCCACTGAAATTGCAAAAAAGATCACCAAGAAAAATTGGCATAGAAATGCAAGAGACACTACAGTATTCCTTTTTTAGAAAATATAAAATGGTCAAAGCTTGTCCACAAGATTTTGCAAACTTTTTACTGCAGTGGATCATAGCAAGAAGCTCTTTGCATAGTATTTTACAGATTTGCAAACTTTTAGAGAAAGAAACTAGGGAAAATTTGTACCTGGCTACCAATTTTTTTTTTGCTGTCTATAATTTGCCATTTCAGAGATGCAATTCATAGCAATGCCCTAATTCCAGTCTTAGCCTCCTGAAATTCAAGTAGTTTTTATTTCTAGTAAAATACAATGCAAAAGCCTTGAGTTGACTGTAAGAATTTGTTAGCCTTGCTGTTTGTTTTCTGACATTTCTAACAGAGGAAGATGCCTTGGAAATATCAGTGTAGCTGTAGGGCTTGCAGTTGCTTATCAGCTCACCTGGAAAATCAGTAATTGCAGAAGAAACTTCACAGAGAATTAATGGAGATGCCAGCAGTGATGGTGAGGCACCTCCCAGTTATCCACTGTAAACATAATGTATTTGAGTTGAACTATTATTGATAAGCTATTAATGTGCATGACTGGCAGCAATTTTAATAGATTTAAATAATCCCGTGTTTTTATCCTTAAAGGCAGTATCTGTGTTTGTGAAAGGCTGACAGGCACTAGCAAATGAAATCCTCTGTTTCTCCATTGAATGGAGGCTGCACGGGCTGTCAAGGGGCCTCTCTCCTTTCCTGGAAGACCCACTATAACAATAAAAAAAATCCTTTCCATAGAGTTGCAGGTGAAAGTGTTGATAAGTAATCAGTGTCATGTTCTTTCGGTGCATCTGAGCCAAGTTCAAGCAAGCTCCTTTATTGTTTTTACTGTTATTTACTACTTCCCAAACTAGTTTGTGGCCTGGCTGAGACACACATGACTAATGTGAGGGTAGCTGGAGTCAATATCGTTGGGTATCACAACAGCACACTTTGGAGTAGATTAAACACTGTGCTACAGTTGGTTTGCATTGCTTGGAAAATACAGTGATAAAACCTGCTTTGCTTCTTCTTTCCTTTGTCCAAGCAAAAACTCAAAGATGAGAAATCAGAAACACAAAGGAATCAATTAAATCATTTTACCCTCAAAAGCTTTTTAGCAAAGGTTAAAGCTTTGGGAATGGAAGAGGAATATGTTGTGGCTAGTGAAGGTTAAAGAGATCCCTTTACATAATCTAATACCAACACATGGCTGGTTTGTTGGTCCCCCCTTCCCAGCCCCAGATTATAAAACCCTCATTGTTAAGTAACAACTGTCAGTGTTCACTAATCCAGTGCTCCAGCTCTGGGCTAGAGCGTGACATCCCAAAGTGACCCAAGCTCCAGCTTGATGTGACCGCCTTTTCACACCCAATTACCCTCAGAGTTTGTAACTGTGTTCCAAAGGATGTCCTTAAGGACACCTGGATGACCAAGTTTTTCCCGTGAGGTCGAATTTCCATGGTTTGTTATAGCTAATTGGAAAGGTGTGTACACATGGATCTGGTTGGATTATGAGGGAAATACAATGTTTCTCCAGATGTTTCTTTTTATACCAGTTCTTGTTCTCTTGCTCTTTGTCCTTCTCCTTTTCAATTCTACTTATTTCAAAATGTATGTAAGATTAGGCTGCTGAAATGAGTCAATTCCCATTTACACAGGAACAATTTTGAGATCAATATGATAAGCAAGCACTGGCTTTTGCACTGATAGGCATAAATGCCTCTCAATAAGTAAATATCAAAGATATCAGCTAAAGCTAAAAGATTTCGAACTTTCAAATGGAGATAAACAAATTCAATCAAAAACATCTAAAGATGCTTTGAATTCTTTTATTTTAACTAAATTTAGAGGTAAGAGAGTTAATATTGAATATAAAAATCTTTGAGTACCAGAGGAATAGATTTCCTTTCATATAAGGTTCAAACTTCAAGTGAGCCTCTTGTGAAATTTCAGTCTGATTCTCAGCATAGCTCTGGTCTGACTTTGACGTTACACCACATATTGATACAATCCAGAAGCAAAATTTATTTCTACAGACCACCTCTATTATCCATCTCTCCATATATATGTATATATAAAATCTTTTAACAAGAGAATCCTCTGTGTAGATGTGTCTGTAATCCTGACATTGGTGAACAAGGGCTTACCTGTGTTTGTAAGAAATAAGCAAGAATGTCAGCACTCGAAGGGCTGCCAAGACCATGCTCATCTCTACTCATCTCTTTGAGAACAAAGATTAATGTTGAAATGAATGGAAGAACCTGTCAGTGTGTGAAAAGTTTCAGGAAGATGTGATGCTTGAGAAAACAGTTTGATTTTCAGCTGGTCCTGGGTACCAAAGTAGATATTTCAGGCTCAGTCTTCACAAAGGTATTCCTGAGCTATACACACAAAACTGCAATTACAAAACCAGGATAAGAATATGCCACAGAATTCAAGAGCATGTAATTCAATTATTTTAGCAATGACTCTTCTTCCAAATAACCCTAAAATAAATTATGACAGTATACATTTACAGAACAACACAAAATGCCATTTGAGATTTTTTACATTTTGTTAATTTAATTGCTAAGCCTGCTCTGAATTGTGAGGTAAAATAAAATGCTTTTAAACTAATGTGACAGTGCACTTGCTCACTGACTATTTCTATATTCATTTTATTCATAATTGAAAAATGGAAACTTAGAAATTAATTTTAGCACTTAGTATGTAAATTGCTCGTAGCAAGGAACCCCTTTATCTTCTGTGTTATCTTTTGTTGTGGCATGAGTGATACTTACACAAAATGATCTTAATTTTCAAGAAAATTATTCTGAAAGCAGCTGTTCTCCAAGACTCATGTCTAAATGGTATCATCAAAACAACACAGTATCCAAATATGTTTCCCCTGGTAAGCATTTATCACCGAATTCTTTCATTGCGTATTTTTCATCTGTGGTGAAGTTATTTTAATGACAACCCCTAATTAGGGTTGACATTTCACTAGCCTTATTTCCAAATTCAGTTCTTTCTGACCTCAGAGAAGTTATTTAAAGCTGTTGAGGTTCAACTTTTATCAAAAATGGCTGTGCACAGTTTTACTTTCCCAGACTTCCATTTGAAGCCTGTCTCCCATTTGCAGTATGAGTGTCCCACTGAACTCAGCGTGTTAAAGCAGCATCCAGCCTCCATCATGATAAGAATATGCCATGATTGCTTCATCTACTCACAAGAGTAATTTAGAACACCAATAGGCTGACCATGCCAGACTTTGATCAGCCACTGGCCTGAAGTGATTCTTACTAAAAGAAAACCACTTGAGAAGAAAATCCCACTTGAGAGTGGGATTGGCTCAGCCTGGAGAGTAGGAAGATGACGGGGATCTGTCCTTCTTGCCCACTGCTACTGATTCCCCACAAACATTTCTGGGCTTGCAAGGAGTGGGACTGGGAAGGGAAGGCATAGCAAGGGAATTTGCTTTATTTTAGCCTTACATCCTATGTCCCACATGAAAAAATAATGAGGGAACTATAAGAAAAAATCTCACAGGTTTTTAATGCAAGTTTCTGAAATAAGAAAAAACCTTGTTGCACAAGCCATGTAGCAGAGCATGCAGTTTAAGAGAGATGGGAATTGCCATAGAAGGGAGAAAGATCTAACAGGGCAAAAAATACAAAATGATTTTCTGCAAAGACTCAGTTTTTGAGCCATATCATGTCCTGAGAGTGGACTATCATTTCAAGAGGGAGAGATACTCTGATGTTTATGGAAAAATCTTATCTTCATCTACATGAGTCATAGACTCATAGGATCATACAATGTTCTGAGCTGGAAGGAACCCACAAGTGTCATCAAAACACATCTCTTATCCCTGCACAGGAAAACCTCAAGAATCACACCATGTGCCTGAGTTCATTGTCCAAACACTTTTTGAACTCTGTCAGGCTTTGTGCGGTGACCACTTTCTTGGGAAGCCAGTTCCACCATCTGGATGAAGAACCAGAGTCAAGAAAACAGGCACAAAATATGAAGAATGGAATTGCTCAGGCTTGCATTTTGGCACCAGATTTTCTTGATGAGGAATGATGGAAATTTTGCACTTGGAAAGAAAGCACTGAAGTAACAAAAATCAATAAGTATAGCTGTCTGGGTTTCATTACATGGCTTTTATTATACAAAATAGTGTAGTTCTAAAAGGGCTAAATCTTTGTTATTCGCATGGATGGAAGGTAACAAAAATTTGGAGGATTGGTTGGAGTGGAAATGTTGACAATAAATATGTTGTTTACAGTTCTGCCTTTCATTGCAGCACTGAGCTGTAACAGCTTAAACAGCTTATGGACAAATATCTGCAAAGAAACTTCAAAGGTTAATTTAAACAGCTTAATGCTCTGGAAAGTGTAACAACTTATCTGCAGTGAAAATATGGTGCCTACAGTGAGTTCCTCAGATCAGGGGTGATGACTTTCCTTTTCTGTTGGTGTGACATAAACCATCATCCCACCTGGCAATCCTCTGAGAAAGAACTCTGCGGAAAATCTGTATTAAAATGAAGATGTTTTTGTTTACTTCTTATGGCATTTGACAAATGCTTTTTTTGTGTAAGTTTTTATGCTTGTATGCAATGTGCATTCATATATTTGATGCCAAATCAAAGGATTAGCTTTAGAAATGTGAATACTGTGACTACTCATAGTAGCAAAAAGTAAATTCTGTGGCAGAAATACACAAAATAGAACACTAAAATCACCAGGTAATGTACCTTTCTGAAAAGATTTGATGCAGATATATTTGTGAGTTGTAAATGCTCAGCTACAACTGTCTTTGTAACAAAACCCCAGCTATTGTATGGCTCAAGTACAAATACATTTTATTTTGCCTTTTTTCCCCCTGTTTGTATTTTGGTTTTTTTTTTCCTGTGTATTGGTCTTGGCTGGAATACTTAATTTTCTTCACTGTAGCTATCATGGGGCTGTGTTTTGGATTTGTGCTGAACACAGGGTTGATAATATAGAGATGTTTTTGTCCTTGCTGAACAGGGCTTACACAAAGCCAAGGCCTTTTTTTTTATTACTGCAACACTGTCAGGGTGGCTGGAGGTGCATGGGAAGTTGAGAGAGGGCAGCTAACCCCAAATGACCAAGGGGATATTCCATAGCATGTGACGTCATATTTGGTACATAGAAGGGAAGGGTGGAGGGGGCAAAGAAAGGAGGAGGGGACATTCGGGTTGAAGGTGTTTGTCTTCCCAAGTTCCTCTCCTGGACATGGCTGCCTGCCCATAGGAAGTGATGAAAGAATCCTGTGCTTTGCTTTACTTACACATGTGGCTTTTTCTTTCCCTATTAAACTGTTTTTATGTCATCCCACAAAGTTTTCTAGCTCCTACTCTTCTGATTCTTTCCTCAGTCCCACTGCTGGGGGAGTGAACAAGTAGCTGCATGGTACTTGGTTGCTGCCAGGAGTTAAACCATGACATTGTAATTTGTTTAAGGCAGTGTTCAGATTTCTTGCCTCCTCTCCACCACAGTCATATCTGAAAGAGTAATGAGTGAGTGAGTGTCCCTAGTCTTCAGGACAATCTCAAAGAGAAGGAAAATGCAAGATACCTTCTGCTTGAAAAAGAGTATGGAAGGGATGAGTTCCATGAAATCAGTATTCTTTCTACCTCCTTATTTTCTCATGGCTTTGGAAATAACTCCACTGAGCATCTGTCCCCTAGAGCATTTGTGTACATCTGTTGAGCTCCAGAAGCTCTGGCTGGAGTCTTTGTTTTAACAGGCAGAGCTTGTAGGAAGTCAAATCTTTATTAAAGCGCTGAAAGCCAACTTATGTCTCCTTTCACATCTGTAGGTCTTGCATGCCTGAAAGCTTTTCTGCTTTTTCTGTTAGTCTAATAAAAAATATTAAGTCTAACTAAAACATTTATTTTATCCTGGGGCACTACAGATAGAGCAACAGAATCAAAGAATGGTTTGGGTTGAAAAGGACCTTAAAGATCATCCAGTTCTGCCATAGTCAGAGACACTTTCCACTGGATCAGGTTGTTCCATCCAGCCTGGCCATGAACACTTCCAGGGGTGGGGTGTCCACAGCTTCTCTGGACAACCTGTTCCAGTACCTCACCACTCTCACAGCAAATAATTTCTTCCTAATATATAATCTAAATCTCTCTTTCAGTTTAAAGCCACTCCCTCTTATCCTATCACTGCCTGCACTTGTCAAAAGCCCCTCTGTAACAGGGTTATAACACAGCTATGACATAGCTATGGCTAATCACAAAGGCAGGTGTGCATACTCTCCAACATATTAGTTCCTCTTTTCTTATACTCTGTGTTTTGCAGTATTTTTCTTTCTCAAGTATAGTGTTTCTTCATGCTTTATTTTTACACTTAGAATTATTTCAGAAATTTGAAAAGTTGCAGAATTATTGTAATCTAATAGTAATAATGCTTCATCCTTCCCATTTTCCTCTATAATTCAGTGGGGCTCCATCACACAAAGGATGCTGCATATTATTAGCTCAAATGTAGCACATTTTATGATCCCTAGTGTCCAATACTGGACTTTATATAAAAGAAATATGCAAAGGTTTTTATGTTAATTTTATCTCTAAAAAAAAAAAAGACATTGCAAAAATGAGAACTCAGAAGGCAAAACAAATCAAGTGTATTAGGCCGATCTTTCTACAGCGATTACCTCTAAACTGCATAATCTTTCAGTCCAAAAGACTGAGTTCCTTTTGAGATTAAAGACATACAGAAGAGATAACAAAGACCCGCTTCATCTCCCGTTTCTGTGTCATGTGTGGTGTGTAAGTCTCTGTCATACCCTAATTTCTTTTCCAGGTTTGAAGACCCCCAGACAAGTTCATTGTTCCATGAATGGAAACTTTCCACCCTGTTTATCAACCCTGTTCTCTATTTCTGAAAACTTTCACGTTTGGATATGTCCTTCATTAGACAAACAAGCCAGAAATTCACGCAGTGTCCATGGATGAGCGAATAATGGATTTGTATAGTGGCATAATGGCATTTGTTCTTTTGTTTTTTGTCATTCTAACAGTTGGGAGAGGTTTGAGGGTTTTTTTGGTTGGGTTTTTTGGTTTTTTTTGACTGTTACTGAGCCCTGAGATGATGTTTTCAAGGAACTATCTGTCATGACCCCAAGATCTCACTCCAGAACAATAATGCTGAGCTCAAAGGCTGTCATTTTTCCTGAGAATTCAGGATTGTTTTCCACCATTTTCAGTGCTTTATGTTTGTGTGCACTGAATTTTATTTGCCATCTAATTGCACAGGTACTAAATCTTGTGTAGGCCTTGTAGTTCTTCACAATTAGACCCTGTTCTTCTTAGCATGATTAACTGTAACATCACAAATGTTTTCATGGCACAGCTCATTTTGTCTCCTGCTTTTTAAAATAAAACTAGTAAACAGCACATCCTTCTATTACTGTTGACCCATCTCTGCTATTAGGAAACCTTAACTGTTTCTTATTTTTTAGTCAATTATTTAGCCATATTAAATAGCACATTTTCTCCTCTGCTACCACATATTCACTATTTTTGTGACTACTTTATTTTTTTAAAAAAAGCTTTTGATGAGAGACTATTAAAAGGTTAAGAAAATGCAGATAATTCATCTTCATCCGTGTGCCACCTCAGCTGGCTCACTCAAATAACAGCAAAAAGCTTGCAAGGCCGTTGTCCTTTATAGGTGACTCTTCTCAGAGTTTATTTTTCACAGATGATGATGATCATTATAGCTTCTACTGTTCTGTATTGTTCAGTTCTTGTCTAAAATGCCTGCTGTTTTCCCAGCCTTTTCAAAAACTTTTTTGTTAAGATTAGCCTCATGTTTTCTCACCTCAGTTTTCAGTTACCAAGGAAGTTTTAGGTGAGAGTTTACACACTGCTGTTAGTGGTTCACCTGTTCCATACGTCGGATCTTTTTGAATACTTTAATGAATTCTCTGTAGTTTTGGTGATTTGAGTACATTTGGCCTACTTGTACTATATCCACTTCCTCTGTTCCTTCAGTTTCACAGAAATTCACTGCTCATTAGCTCCATCCCTCACAAGGTTTCCCAGATGGGAATATACCTAATTTCTTCTGCAGCAAAAACTGATGGAACTCTTTGCAATGTTTTTGTTGTGTCTCAGGGTTCCTTTTATGCCTTTGGTGTCAATGCTATTCAGTTAATCAAAGGAACTTGACCACCTTTAAACCATTAGTGTCCGGTTGGTTGTGACAGTCGAACAAGTAGAAAGTCCTGCAGTTTCAGGCATTATCTGGAAAATGGCACACTACAGGAACTGTTCTCCACATTTTGAAGGCAGTTTCCTTCTAGAAATGGTAAGGTACTGTATGGGTATGATCATGCTGTACTAATAAGACAAAGAACCAAGGCTCTTGCCCTTAAGCAGCTTATCAAAGGAGATGTAGACTGGTTCTGTGCTCACAGCCCTGTGTTAAACAGAACAGATCTGCCCAGAGTTTGTATTCAGTCTCCAATGTTAAGTTTTCTCCTTCTTCTGAATAACTGATGAAAGACAACTGCCTCTAGATTTTATCCTGGCAAAGCATTTTCTTCCTGCCCCCTTCAGTCAACTCTTAACATTACCAATGTAAGGGGATTCTTGGTTTCAAAATTTAGAAGATAGAAATTAAATTAGAATAACAGAAATAAAGCAGTTAAAAAAAAAAAAAAAAAACAGAAAAGCTGGAACATTATTATAAATATGGCTTAAAAACATATTTCACTGTGAAATAGACACCTAAGTGCCTAGATGTTGGCATCTAGGACTATCTGAGATGCTCCATGTCATCTTACCTGGTTTCCACCTACTGCTCAAGGATAAAAGTGGTGTCTTGTAGATACTTTGTCATATTTGACAGCCTAAAGACAATGTGTCTCAGGTTACTTAGGGCATCTAAAATAGCACTCAGTACCTATGTTTTAGTCAACTGAATTAAGCTTCTTGTCAGCTGAATTTCTCTCTAGGCTCCACTGACTGTACTAATTCAATTCATTGTCTATAATGGGAGCTTAGACACCTACCTAACATCATCCCTGAGGAACAGATATTTAGGCAGATTCTATTGACAACAATAATTTGATTTAAATGTTGTCAGAATAAGATTGATTGGGGAGACACTGGGGTGAAATAGAAAGGAAAAAGCAAGTATTTATAGTGCATTTAGGAAGTTTTTAGGAGAAAGGGAAAAGGAACACATTTGGAGAGTCAGACAGCAGACTCTGTCTGAGTTGTCTTAAATATGTCTATTCTGTGAGAAAGAATGAACTGATTAAAAAACTAAAGGCTGGATTCATATTTGATCTATGGTGCCTTTAATACCTCTGGCTGTATGATGGGACCTAAGGTAGGTATGATTGCAGCAATGTGAAAAATCTCGCTGTAACTAAGAATTCAATCCCAGATATATAACTGGCACTGCTGAGTTCAGATTTAGTCTCTCACAAGAAAAGATACCTGGCAAAGGACAAAAAACCCACCCAGAAATCCTCAAGGTCTTAATAATTGCAATGAATAAAAGCTTCATCTGGGATATGAGAATTGTCTTGGATACGTATGAGCTTGTTGCGTGTCACTGGTAATCAATATTTTGCAGAATGATTTCTGTGTATCTGCCCTATTCTGTGTAGCAGGAGAAATAATGAAGATCCTCATTAATGTCTCTTCACAACCTATTCCTACATTCACCTCAGTCAACATCTAAAGGTCAGCTTCAGCCTTTGCTCTCACACATGTATGACAGTAAAAATCTGAAGAAACAGACTTTTGTTAAAATATGTCATCAACTTACACATTGGAGATGGGTGGAAATAATTCTTGCATTAATAGTTGTTTTATTTAAGTCCAGCAAATGGAAAGAGAAATGTTTCTTTTGTTCTGAAGTGTTTAAAGCCACAGTGTTCCTCTGGCCTTGTGACTGTGCTGTATTTTCTCACATCTGATGTTATTACTGCAACATCCCACTTGTAGAAGAGAGTTTGACTTCTGGGTTTGTAGTACATAATTGTATCTATTTGACTACCAAGTGTGTTGTGATGACAAGGACACTTGTGTGATTGGAGAGGCCACTGGAACAGAAGTAGGGGCTAAAGAAAGGGCAGAAACCTTAAAAGCATACAGCACAGAATTCTGATAGCTTCTGTATTACCAACAATCTGCAGCAACCACAAGACTTTCTGCTCTAATAGCCTGAATACATTGGGCAGTTTCTCCTAGATACATTAAACACCAAAATATTCATTTCAGACCTTCTGACTCTGACCTTTTTTATGCTAAGTTTGATAAAATGCAGCTCCATTCCCCTTGAGTTATTCCTGGATCACATCAAAAGAAATGGGAGGAGAAGCAATCACTGGAATACTCACTTTGAGTCCTCCATTTTAATTCAAAATGTTTTCTTTCAAGTCCTGAAGTATAGCTTTTAATGCATTAAACAGTGAGGTATATCTTGAATGAAAGATCATTTGTGGTGTACTTTAAAAATACAAAAATCTGGGATGCAAAAGCAGAAGGAGGAAGGCAAGCTAGAAAGATTTTAGTTTAATTAATCTCTTTTATAGAAAAAAGTATTGGCAGAATAAAGTTCTGAACAGGAATGAATGAGCAAAAAAGCAGGGTGGAGGGAAGTCTCCAGATCATGAGCCCTCTTTCTACTTCTCCTCTATATCTGAATAGAGTGTGTTCCCCATGAGCTGATAAAATTGATCAGGGCCAGAGGAACCTCTGTATCAAGCTGTAGTAATGCAGAAGGTAAATGCTTTGAAAAGTTATTTTGGCTTTTACTTGTGCATTGTTTGTGTGTCCAGTGCTGTCTGAAAGTCAAATGTATGGCTGTTCTGTTAAGAGTAGGCAAACAAAGCAATGCTCAAAGTTTTGGGACTTTCTTTTTGGAAAGTCACCAAAACTCAGTGCAAAGAGGTTTTCTAGCATCTGCTTACTAATGAGTGTTTTGGTTTGAAATTATAATGGCTGGGATTTCTTCTGAGGAAAGAACATTTCCTTGCTTCCACCTGGAAGCCAAATCAGCAAAGCTGTGTGGCACCATGGGCTCCTTGCTCAGGAGAATCAGGGGGCAGTGCTTTTGTGTAGCATCAGCTAAAATCACCATGCAGTCCCATCTGTTCTATGTGATCACAGAGCTGGCTGGAAATTTTTTTACTGTTATTTCTAAAGAATTA
Source organism: Anabacerthia variegaticeps (assembly GCA_035583185.1). Classification (NCBI taxonomy): domain Eukaryota; kingdom Metazoa; phylum Chordata; class Aves; order Passeriformes; family Furnariidae; genus Anabacerthia; species Anabacerthia variegaticeps. The sequence goes on along the minus strand of JAWWEW010000112.1, from coordinate 103,908,932 downwards.
TATGAGGATGTGTATATAAAGGCATGACTTTCTAGAACAGAAGAGGAATATATCTATATTTCTAGTTCGTCAGAGACCATCTCATTTTTGTGGTATTTCTCAGGTGTTTCTTATGGAAGACCATGACCAAAAACCCCGCATATATTCAGAGTGTGGACAAGTTTTATTTGTGTTGAGGGGATGTATATCAGCATTACAGGACTGTTTGGGTTTTTTCTTAGATTTATTTTTAATGGTATTCCCATTCCATTCATATTTCCTAATGGCCCAGGTTTTAGTGCACAGATTTTCTTGTTTATCAGAATCTCACAAACTGCTTTTCCTTTATAGCCTTTTCCAAAAGGCTATAAGGGGACTCATATTCACAGTATACTTGAAGATAAATCTGCAAAGGAAGTTCAGCACGACAGAGCCCAGTGCAGAAATGCTAACCCATTGGGTGTTCTGTTCTGTGCAAACCATGATGCATAGCATCCAGTGTCTGATACCTCCAGGGTAGGCAAAATAAAAGCAACAAAATGAGTGAAAATTTGACAGAATTGCTTAGTGCTGCTGTTTAAGATTCTTCTGGAGTTCAATGTTCAAAACAGGGAAAACAAAAGCAACAACAGAAAACACAAAACCAAACCTTCCCTCAGGCAAAATCTGTACACAGCTAGTGGTGAGGGAGTTCAGGGTGGGTGGGAGGAAACCTCTGCACATTATGGCCAGGCTTTCTAGAGAGCTGAGATGAGTACACCTAAGGAAGTGCTGTAAGTGCAGAGAGGCACAGCACTCACTAACATCATGGAAATTGCTCTGCTTTGGATATTTCATTAATCCCTGGAACACGGACTTGCATCTGACAATTTTTTATTTTTTTTCTCAGTTCTCACAGTACTTCTAGACCAAGAGCCTTAAAAACCAGCCTTTCTCTTGGGATAAATCAGTAATTAAAGAATTAACTGAAATAGTGTAAAAATGAAAGATGCAGGGTAATTTTGAGAGAAAAGAATTTGTAGAATTAGAAAAATATTCTGGAGTTTCTGACCAAGTCTCTGCTTTGAAACCACCAGGGAGAAAAGGAATAAAAACCTACCTGCCAGGTAAGTGTTCAAGCAATTAGGTAAAATGGGTACAGCTGTTGCCCTGGAAGGTCAGTCATCCTGACCTTCTGCATAAAGTTTAATCTGAGAAGTATTTTAAACCCCAATTGACCTGGCTTCTTAGGGAAATAGAACAGGGAAAATCCAGAATGAGGATTCCCCATGTGTGTGATTATAGCACAGTCATAGATACCAGCAGGACTTAGGAAAGTTGCAAGTGAGAGGTTACACTGGGGTGAAAATTTTGAAGTACATTTTTTTCTATATCAGATATATGCCTAATACTCCTGTTGAACTTAACCTTTTGAGACTAATCCTGGTTATCCTACAGGTCTATTCTACCGACTTAAAAAAGTTGGCCTTGCTGGAGAATCCTCTGATAACACCAGGCTCAAATTCAAAATATACTTCGTTCCTGAGGAAAAATGAATTTACTTGGTGATGAGCTGGATGCAATTTCTATCCTAAGGAGTAGCCATTAGATCAAAGTAAGTACTTGTACTTCTAATGGTGTCATAATGTCACCTGTCTTCATTCCACAGTATTTCTGCATGGTCCAAGGAAGCATAGGTCAAAAGGAGAAGTGACAGGTGCCACCACAGTTTGCTATTTTTTGTGTATGTGCCCTTAAATTACCACATTACTCACACATCAGTGTTCAAGCTTAGACAGGATTTCTCAAAGTTACATGCAAGATGTGCAAATCAAAGCCATATGCTGCAAAAAGTCCGCCTAGATATGTTATGCCAGGCCTGTACTTAAACCTCTGAGAGAATAAATGAGTCTGGAAGGGTCTCCCAACTGTGAAAGTGATTGGTTAAAGAATGGATAGTTGATGTGACACAGAATACAATTAATATTTGTTCTGAGATGTCTTTATGCAACATTTAAGTAATATGGCACAAATTAATCTGATCTAATGTTAGGCACAGCAATGCACTACTGAGGCTAGAAGTGTGGTTATCTGTGTCTCCCTCTATAGTCTGTGGGAAGGAAAAATCACTTCAAGATGTCATTTCACACCACATAAGATCTGACGCTTTGGAAATCTCTCGTTGCTGCATGTGCATTTTGATTAGGTGGAATATACCCAGACATCTGCATGGAAAATCTTGTAGAGCGTAAGGTAAGGACACAGAGATCCTGAGAAAAACTGGGAACAGATTGCCAGTTTTTACAGTGTCAGAGTTGTCCTTGCTGAACAAGCATTTGGATCTCTGCTCTGCAGAGGCAACAAATAACTTTTGATGTTTAGCACATGGTGAGAGAACGTGATGGACTACAGGAGAAAACAGACTGAAGCACAGAAACCAGGGAACTTCTAAGAAGACCTGGAAGTGACCTTAAATAGACCATAGCGATTTTCCAAAGGTCACAGAATGGACTGTACCAAATTTGTTTCTGATCAAGAAGCCTCTAAAAATTGCTATGCTCAAGATAATACCCGAGTAACAGACAACTTCCAAGGATGTAGAGAGGAGGAGATTTATTTTCAAACTTTTTTTTTTTTCTTTTAGTCTATCCCAGTTTGTTTTTTTTTCTATTTAAAAAGTCATAAATTATGACTTGATTCATAACTTGCTTTTTATTTTTGGTGTTCAGTTAAAGAGAACAGCAAAACTCCTCAAAACCCTGGCTGGTTTGAATGTCCTGGCTCCCCATCCCAGAGAGTTGTGGAGTGTTTTTTTCCTGGTTACAGAAACTGAAGCTTCTGAAGAAGACAGATGTTATCTTACTCATTTGCATCTGGGCTCCTAAATTTCACTCCACTGAACAGTTGCTTTATAACACTATATTTTCTTGCAATCTTTGCAGCAAATCAAAGGGGCAGTTTGAGGAACCACCTTCCTCTCCATTCCTCTCCCTGCTCACCCCCTGACTCAGTTTTTAGCAGGCAGAGGCATAGGGTCTCTCAGATACCCTCTATCTCCACAGCAGAAAAATGCATCTTTCTGAGTGGAAGTGGTTATACAGTTCCTTTGAGCCCTGCAGCAATTCACTGCAGCCATTTGGCTGCTTTTGTGTTATAAGAGATACCAGAGGGCTTTGACATCCTTTGGGACAATGCACCTGTTCAGACTGGCAGGAGCTCAGTGCGGCAGAGACCAGGAATAACTGGTTTTTAATGTCTTTAACATATGGCCCCATTCATGAGAGAGGTCCTGGGATAATCCGAAAGACTTTAAAATCAGCTGAAGTTTCGATAAGCAGAATTTGTAGTCCACCCCAATGCAGAAGCTATTATTCATTTTAAAATTCTGCAGGAACGTGTTTGCAAAGGCTGTTTCATACCTAGCATTAATTAATGTCTGGGCCTTAGGGGAGCAATATACAAGTAGCAACTGGGCTTGCTTAGCTCTTTTTTCCTGTTTCCTTTTAGTATCTATTGCATGTCTAAGTTGTGAGAGCAATTTCTGACACCGTTTTTGTGGCTAATGCAACAAATATGCAGTTCATTTTGTGACATATTAATAGATATTTGATGTTTTAATAAGTTCTTTTGAAGAGAGGTTTTTTGGTTTTGGTTTGTTTTTTTTTTTTTTTTCCTCTTTCTAGAAGGAGAGAAGTTGTATTTTTCTTTCCTTTGGTCTGCTATGAAATGTTGGTCATTCAACTAGAATTATTGTCAAGAAAATTTCAGTCACATACTTGCAAATGAATGCAACCAACCCCTGAATTGCAAATTAAAGTTGAGTTTTGAGAGCTTTTTGAAAATACCTTTCTGAACTTTAAGGCACGGATTCCCTTCTCTTAATTTTAGTCACTTCAGGTTCTAGTCTGTCATCATCTCTGCCCCTCCAGTCAGTGGGAGGAGCAGGTACCACGGGACGCACAGGAGGGTTTACGTGGGCTGCCTTGGCCTCTCGAGGCACGAGTCTTGACTGAGTGTGGGAGGCTGCTGCTGCTCCTGGAGCTCAGTAGAGCTCTGACACCTCAGTTGGCTGTGCTTGCAGAGTTGTGAAAATATGGCATAAGGGAGGGAAGAAAAAAGGCTGCTTTTATTTTATTTTATTTTTTCTTTGACTATATGAACTGAATAAAACCTAAGGTAATAGTCCTGCTGCACAAATCCATTGGCTCTTTTCAGGCAGCCCAGTAAGACATCTCAAGACTTTTGCTAAGAGCTCTTAAAAACAGAGATCAGTGTTCTCTATCCTTGTATTAGATGGTATCAAACTACAGAATTGTTTCCACTGTAATTCATGTAATTTTTTTAAGAATAAGTAGTTACTGACTAGAAATATCAGGAATCCAAACAGAGCTCCTAGATGAAAAGCCATCTGCTATGGTAAAAACCACAGGCGCCTCAAATGCATATATTTCTGCTTATCTCAAGAGAAGAAAAAGCTTCAGTTGTTCTGATATTTAATGACTGACCTTTTGTGTTGGGACAGAGATCAAAGAGAACAAAAATCAAAGGGTATTGCAGCCAGAACTGGCCACAATATGTCCCTTTTCCCCACTGGAACATTAAAAAAGCAAATAAGTATCAACCAGTCCCCAGATAACCATTTTATCAAGTATAAGGAGCTTTATCATTCTTCCCCAAGTCCTAGAATGACGGTAAAGAGGGTCAGAAGACCACCACGATAGATGCATCCCTCACTGAAAAGCCACACCATATCGTAGTTCCTGCTTTGATTTTGTTCAGCCTGTGCTTCAGAGAGCTGTAGGATACACATTACTGAGTAAGAACAGTTGGTCAAACTAGAAACCGCAGTGTAGGAGGCAGAAGAGGACATCAGATCATGTAACATCTGCATAGCTATAAAAATGCACACTGTGGCTTTGTGAGGCTGAGCCAAAAAGAATAAAAGGAGGACTCTGAACACAGATATCACAGAGCGGTAAAAAAAGGCCTAACTCCACAGCATTATGCTGGCCCAAAAGGATGAGCACTGAGCAGCATGTGAAATACAATTTAAACCATGACAGAATTCCAGAGGGCACTTCAGCAGCACAGGGCTTGCTAAAAACCTGCTGGAGCTGGCTGGGTCAGCACTGAGGAAAGCATATCTCCTTGCTCGATCTGTGACAAGCTTTCTTGCAGAAAACGGGCTCCTCTTTCTTTCTCTGAGGGGGCTGATTTTGCCTCACTGCTCAGCTGGACTGAGGGCTTTTTAGGGAGGCTAACTCCTTTGAACAAAAAGGAAAGGAACAGCAGCCTCACTGTCTTGAGGCTGTACATCACCACCCAGGAATGGACTGGAATGGCTGCATTTCTCACTGTCTTTAGTGCAGTTAGCCCAAGTGACAGGAACCTGATGTTGTTCTGATGTTTTAGAGGGGAACTTAAGCCAACAAAGCCTGTGGGCTATCTTCAAACAGGGACGTAGGCATTATTGCTGCAAAGTCTGCAGACTTGACAGCTAGGAGCTCTGGGAGCAGAATTTGTACTGCTGAGGTAGGTAGTGAAGCTAAAACAGCCGACAAGCGCTACAGGACTGTGGCCAGACACCCAGCTGTCTGCTGGGCTCGGACACTGACCGGCACCCTGGCAGCAGGGCCTTGCAGGAAAGTGGGATTCACAGCTTGAACTTCCATAGACACCTGCAAGGTGGTGACAGCCACCTGGGGGTTGTACAGCCTGCTATTGAAACTACTGACTGGAATGTGAAACCTCTTTTTATGTCTGTCTGAGATAGAGAACTTGCAGCATTTAAATTCAAAGTGCTTCTTTTTAGAGAGGAGCACACTAACCACTAGGATAAGAATGGGCTGTTCTCTCTCCATCTATTTAAAATAGGTGATCGGCAACCCAAACGCAAGCTAACGTAAGCAACGGGCTCCTCTCCTCCAGCTAGATCAGCAGAACAAGGGAAGGAGAAAAATGGGAAAGGAAAGATCCCAATGTTCTGGGAATGCCCATATATTCTATGTTCTAAAGAATATAAGTGTACTTTGAAGATATGTATCGGTCATTGTAAATTCCCCTGGTCAGCACAGAAGCATCTCATTAGCTAGTAGTTCAACTTAACTTCTCATCAAAAAAATAATTATTAGCAATTATGTATCTGTTTTAGTAATTCTATTCATATGATATTAAGCAGCGCTCTCTGATACCCACAAAATATTGTGGACTTTAACTCATCTAAAATAATTTGTGAAAAAAACTACATTAAATAGTGAATGGCAGTATTGAGAATCTCCGAAAGATTTATCTTTTAGTTGGTTCTTTGCCTCATAAGCAAAAATAAGAAGTTTTCACTACTTAAAAGAAAACATGAATGTCCTAAAGAAATTAAAAGTTTTCAGAAATATCTCTGTATGTTATATCTTTTTGTGAGTTACCTAGGAAATTGTTTATCTGTATGTGGGAGAGATATCATTTTTAGTCTGAGACATAGAATATTTATCACAGCTTTTTAAATACTTTTCTGCAAGAAGGCAAGAAACAGGCTCTTTAATCTAATTGGTCAAGATGCAAGTCAATGCATATCAAAAAGGCAGTTCAAGTCTGGACTAGGCTATATTCAAAAGGAGCAGATCTGTTTTATGTATGTTAATTGAAATGACCAATTCTCATACTATTAAGAAATATTCACTGAATCCTCTGGGAGAGTAATTTTCAAGATATTATTTTGGGAATAACAGGAAATGGCAATCTTTGCTGGAGAGCCATTGACTGTTCATTTAGGATTAGAATCTGCCAGGTACTTGAGTGTGTTACAGAAATAGCAAGGCTGGCATGAATCCACTGTCCTTTCATAACTTATATAAGACAGGGAGACATTGCACATCCTGCAACTGAGAACACAACATTACATCATCACAGACTCATGGCTTTTGGTGCCCTGAATAATGCAGGGAGAGGACATGGACTTGTGATGATACAGTCCCATGTAAGCCTGCTGTTTCCAAAGGCTCTAGGATAAATACTGATTCAGACATACAGAGGGCATGGCAGGCAGAAAAAACCCAAAACCATACAAAACAGCTTCTGACTCTGTTTTGCACATAAGCTTTTCAAAAGAATTGTTCAGCTGTTCAGGAAAGCATAAGAATATAAGGAATTATCTATAATGTGACTCCAGTGCTCCATCTATCTTGTTCCCAAGAATAAGTATTAGAGATGCTGTTTGGGAAGAGAGGATGAGTAACCCCAGTCTTTACAGGCCATCACCCTTACTGTTTCCCAAAATTTGATTAGAGATATTTCAGGATCCATTGCTGCATACACCTTTGCAATCTGCCTGTGCATCTATTGTCCATGAATTTGTCATGGACAAATTTGAACATTCTTAAATGATCAGGTTCCATAACCTATCTTAAAAGAAATTCTCATTACTGTCTGTGTAAAAAAGGACTTTCTTTTATCTGTTTTTAAATTATTGTCAATCAGTTTCAGTGCTCCCTATTTGTAATATTACTGGGCTTGTTGAATGCCAGTTCTTTGCTCAGCTAATGTACAATGTTCCAAATTTGAAGTTGCCTTGTTTTGAGTAGAAGGTAGGACTAGATGTGTTCATGTGGTCAGAAGATAGCCTTCTGAGATCTCCTGCAGTTAATATTCCATCTTAAATTATTGTACTATTCATGTTTTTTTGTAAATCCGGACTATAAAGCTCTCCAGAATTGAAGTTTCAGCTTTTCTTGTCTCTTCACAAAGGCAGATGGTTAATCATTTTAGATGCCCTTCTCTGTAGTTTCTATAAATCCACTCTGTCTTTCTCGAGGGGAAAAAGAAAAAAAAATAGAGAGAAACTACATAACATAAACAAGATATGGGCATCCCAAAGGTTTATTCAATATCTCTTTTCATCTCAGTAGTCTTCCTTACACTACTCACTGCTCTGTTGTCTCACTTCAACTGTTGCTGCACACAGATTCAATGATTTTGAGAGCTGACACTGACGACTCTTCCTGAGTTGTGGATGTTGCGTTCCCTAAAGCTACATGACATGGCTTTCTGTGGTTCATTCCTGTATGACAACCCAGTTTTTACATCTTGGCTTTGACTAGTGTCCTTAATAAACTTTACATTTCCTTCTTGATGTTTGTAATACAACACAGAAACAGGAATATGATGCAATTGTAGTGACTTCATGTGATTTTCTCTGGGAAAAAAAAAAAAAGGTAAGGAAAAAGAATGGATAAAGACAATACCAGTTCCAGGGCTTCAAAATGACTAAGCAATATGAAGTGACAAGTTTACTGTGCTCCAGTAATTGTAATGCTGTCAGATTGTAACACACATCTATTTATCTGATCAAATGTTATGTAATATCTGTACTGTGTTTATTATTACAGTGACTTTGCTTCTCTGTATACAGGGTTGCTCTGATTTTTTTTTTAATGAAGAACGGCATTTAATGTCTGTGCTATCCACATAGAGTTTAGTAACATCCTCCAAATTACTGCTCTTGTTCTCCAAAAACAATAAAATTTTAGAGATTGTATGTTTGCTAAATAGTCCATGAATCAAATTTAATTAAAAATACCTTCTTAAAAGTATTAATCATGTACAGGACTCCTTTTGTCTTGAATGATCTTGGTAATTGACCAACATGGATTCTTCAAACATTCTTGAGTTTCAGTAATGAGTTTCAATTAAGATACTTCTGACTGTCATATAGAATTGTTGTTATTGGTGAAGAGTAGACAAAACCGAGTTAGCAACCCACATTTTCCAAGGCATGATCTGTCATGTAGGCATGATCTCCTACATCAGTCTGATATGAGAGATGGTGCAAATGTTCAGTATCCTCTCTCACCACCTCATTTGTATTCTGCAGCTTTCTTTTTGAAAAGAATTCTCCATGAAAGTTGCTTCTTGGGTCAAGAATTCATATTATTATCAGTAAATTAATTTATTTCAGTGAAGTTGCACCAATTTTTCACCAGTGGGTTCTTGCTTCCTGAACTAAAGCCAGTTTAGTCTATATTCATACTTCAGAGAACTAAATGAACAATGAAACATTGGTAAGTTTGGAAGAGCAATCTGGTATCATTAAGCCAGTGAGTGGCAGGGCATTCACAGCTTCTCCATGAGGAAATGTGCTGGTGAAGGATTGGACCTCACATGCTTTTGCCTGCAGAGTCAGAAGGATGCTGCTTGGTGAGTGCTGCTGCAGGTTACAGGAACAGATGGCTTTTCTAAGCACGAGTCTCACCTGCTGCCAGCTATTTCTTGCTGCTCAGGGTGGTCCTAGTACAACATGTGCCATCAGCTTCTAAAAAAAGTACCTTCAAGGAACATGGTGAACACACATCCTATGGCACAATATATCATGTTATCAAGTTGCAGAAAAAAATTCTTACGGCTATCTGTAGAGACATTACAGACTGAGACCATAGCTCTAATATTTTAATTTCTAAGGAGTTACTTTTATCCACAGTTCTGCTACTTTCTTTCTTATTCTTTCTGTGGCTTGATTCTGATTTCCTGGCTCTGCAATCTTTCTTTTTAAATTCTGATTTGAGAACTTCAGCCAGAAATCCACGGGACCTTGGAATAATAAACAAGCCAACAATAAAACAGTGCTCAGGAGGAGGATGTATGAAATGAATTCTTACCAACAGGGATGAATCAGAAGATTCATGGCAAGTTTTGCTAAGAATGCATCTAGTAATTTATTAAATTGAAAGTAATATTACCATTGAAGTTTTCCAGCAATTTACAATCGAGATTTGACTGGGTGGTGAAGAGGGAAAAGGATTGTTCTAAGTGGCCACGCACCTTCTCCAGAGAGTTTTGTCAAGTTACTGATGTTGTATAATGCATTGGGTTTATATGGCAAGGGTTTGGTAACAGAGGGGCTACAGGGGTGGCTTCTTTAAGAATCTATCAGAAGATTCCTTTTATCCAACTGAGTCAATGCCAGCCAGCTCCGAGATGCACCAGCTGCTGGCCAAGGCTGAGCCCATCAGCCACAGTGGTAGTACCTCTGGGATAACAGAGTTAAGAAGGGGAAAAAAACCCTGTGCAACTGCAAAAGCAGAGGCCTGGCAGACACCAAGATGAGTGCAGAAGGAGAGGGAAGAGGTGCTTCAGGTACAGGAGCTGACGTTCCCCTGCAGCCCATCGTGCAGACCATGGCAAGGCAGCTGTGCCCCTGCAGCCATGGAGGTCAGCAGAGGTTCAGAAATCCACTTGCAGCCCAAGGAGGACCCCACACCATTGCAGGTGGGTGCCTCATGGAGGCAGGGACCCGGTAGGAAGCCCATGATGGATCAGGCCCCTGGCAGGACCTGCAGCCCCATGGGGAGAGGAGCCCAGAATAGAGCAGGTTTGCTGGCAGGACTTGTGACCCAGTGGGGGACCCACTCTGAAAATCAGCCTGTTTCTGGAGGACTGCATCCAGTGGAAGGGATCCATGCTGGAGCAGGGGAAGAGTGTAAGGGGTCCTCTCGTGAGGAGAAAGGTGAGGCTGAGACAATGTGTGATGAACTGACCATGGCCCCCATTCCTCGATCTCCCTGTGCTGCTTGGGGGGAGAAGAGATAGAAAATCATGAGTAAATCTGGGCCAAGGAAAAAGGGAGTGGTGGAGGGAAGGTATTTTAAGATTTGTTTTTTATTTCTTGTCACTCATTTCTGATTTGATTGGTAATACACTAAACTAATTTTCTGAAGTTGAGTCTAGTTTGCCCATGACAGTCACTGTAGAATGATCCCTCCATGCCCTTATCTTAACCCATGACCCTTCAGTTATATTTTCTCTCCCTTGTCCAGCGGAAGAGGGCAGTGATAGAACAGCTTTGATGGGCACCTAGTGCCCAACCAGGGTCAACTGATCACAGATGTCAATATGTCTATATTCTGAGAACAGGATGCCTCAGTAGATGTTTGAGGACAAAATTCCTTTTAGAAAAATAGTTTAAAAACAATGTTTTATGTTAAATTGCAACTTCATCCAGTTTCATTTCTCCCTTCTACCTGTATATTAATTAAGGATTAATTCTTATCTCATCCCTTGCTAATTAAAAAAAAAATAAATTTTACTAACTTTATTTTAAACATTATAAGAATATATAAAGATTTTATCTAGTAATGTTTAGCCAATCTAATCATGATGAGGACTGTTCCCCTAATGACATGTACTTATGACCTAAGAAGCAACATTTTCCAGGCTGCAAGAACTGTCCATTTTTCTTTCTGGTTTGAGAAAAAAAAAAGGAATTGAACCAATAGGGAAATCTATAAAAACTAACTCAGGGAGACTCCATGCTACTCCACACGGTAGCATCAGATTAGACAGATGACACAATGATATGATCTGAAAAATTTGGTCTTCATGCACAGTTCTTTACTGTTGTCCTGCTCAGAAGGCTGTCTTTCTCTCCTGAAAGACTTTTTGGAGGACAATTAATAATCTATGGAATTAATCCTTTAACCAGAAATTGCTTAACTTGAGGATTATGAATTTTACACTTTGAAAAGATAAAAACTGCAGCATCAGACTTACAGAGATGTTTTGCCTGGTAGAGCCCACTGACGTTGTTCTACCTGATTCTTAAAACAATTTCCACATTTTAGCACTTTAATGCTTCATGACAGAAGGTAAGAGAGGCTTTGTTATTGACAGAGAATATTGTGCCAGGTTCTGAATTTAAATAGTAAAGGCAAAATCCAAAGTGTCATTTTGTTTTGTTTTGTTTTTGCTTAAGTCGGGTCAAAACATTCACAGTTGCATTTGCTGTACTAGATGACGCATATTCTCACAGCAGATAATCTCGCAGGTCAACTGAAGAGATATTTATATCCCAGTAATGGTGCAGAAGTATACAAATTTATTGCTTAGAAATCAGAAATGGAAAAGCAAGAGGCAGTGCTGTTGAAGTTCCTTTCATAATACTCATTCCTCAAAAACTCCAGTGCCACTCGGGTCATTAAGTTTACTATTTTTATCTTTTTTAAGCTGCTCATCCCCATTTTGAGCATGAGACCTCACTTTATGCTGTATGAAGTGAGAGTTTGTAGGAAGAGATGCTTCATTACCTCAACCCAGTTGTGTTTTTGTGAATTTGCCTTTTAGTAAGTTAGTTTGAAGGCAGAGAATTATTTTGCCCTGTAGCAATGCTTCTCAACAAATTTAAGAAGCCTTGCTCAGAACAGCTTTAAACATTGGCTTAATCACAATCGGCTACACTGTGCTCTGAGGTTGTGTTATGGTATTACTGGGAGTCCTGCACATCTATTCAGCCAACTGAATCTTTCTTGGATGAAATCCCTCTGGCTAACACAGTGAGTGCTCTTCCCAGGGTGTGAGAAGGAGAAAGGGAAGGACGTTACTGGAGTTGGTAGTCAGGACTTATCCAACACAGCTATGAATGGAAGTATTTCAGAGTTTAGGCACAGCCATTTTGGAGCTTTTTTTCATCCTGTCACACTGTTTAATGCTGTGTATTTCACTTAATTCTGAAAGATTATTATTTGGAAACAGGGCAGTCAGGAATTCAAATAATCATTATTTCCCAGGAGGGAATCTGAGGGAGTGGAAGACTATCTGTGTTAAATGGTGTTGCTCTCACCTAGCATGAGATTAGACCTCGAGTCACTGCTTATTGCCTTTCATATTCCCAGCAGCTGTTCTCTGCTCTGCCCACTTGTATCACGAAGGCAACAGATGAGATACCGTCTAGGCTTTTTTCCACCATCAGCATGGAGTTGCGTTGGACCAGATCAAGTAGTGGGGCCTGTCAGATGGACATGCACTCATATTCTTCATAAAATTTTAAGCAACAGCCTAATGTCATTGTGTTAAGTAATTATATTTATGGGAAACTATTGATGAATCAGTAGAGTTAATGAACTTCTGAGAAGAAATGCAGCTGGAGTTGACCTGTATGAGCTAGTTTAGCCTGGAATTTAATTAACTTGACTCGGCTATTCTTTGAAAGAACAAGCAGTTCCTATCGAGTCATTCAAGTCTCTTGGGCAAATATGTAATAAAGCATTTTTTTCCTGATATAGTTCATTATTTAGCTGAGAAATCAGAACAAAGGAAACAAATTAGTAAAAAGTTACATCCTTTTTAAAGTCTTTTCTCTTTCATTACAGAAAAAGATTCCTAATTAAAATGCATATTATCTACTTAGAGTTCATAAAAGTGCATAACTTAGATATGCTAATAGTAGGCTATTTTTAAATTACAATGTATTTAACATTATATTATGCAATTAGTGTTTTTTAATGTGTACAGTTTACCCCAAAGACTTAACCAACTCCAAAATATTTAAGGTTGGTAAAGTAACACACAAATCTTTGCTGACAAACTCTTGTGCGCCATCCCATCACCACCAGCAATGAGCACTGTGTAGATGGTGTAGATAAACCAAGTTCCTTGGCCTTGTACGTGGAGGATGAATTGCATACTTACTGTTGCTGGTGAAAACGTGCCCATGCTTTGCTTAGTCTGAACAGGTTCTCATACTGTCCTTCAGCCATTTAGCATCTAAGCACTTCCTAGTACTCCTTTAAAAGGCTTGACTAACACCTGGTATTCTTCCTTACATTCTCCTCCAGGGAGCCACAGCCAAGAGCAGCTGGTGAAAGCAAAGGTTTGAGAGGAGAAACATGAAAAATTTGAGGGTTTTATACATGGTATAAGCGTAAACACTTTAGGGAGAAACTGTGCTAAGGACCATTGCTCAGTACATGTGCAGTGGAAATAAATGGGCTCTGGTAGCCTGCAGCTTGTGAGCTGTAGTGAGCAGCAAGGCAGGGAAATGAAGATGCTGGAGGAAAGGCTAATAAGAGAAAAGAGAAGAGCTGACAGCAGACAGTCTGCTTAGATTTACAGGAAAGCAAATGCTACTAGAGCTGTGCAACATGAACATACCTGGAAAAAAGGTGTTAAATAAACCAAACAGAGATTCTTTAAAATGCTGGAAAAACTAATTAGCAGCAGTGGATGATTCCAGGCAGGAATCATGAATCCTAATATGGAAAGAGAGAGATCCATTGATACAAAATATGAGAGTTCATAATGCTGTGCAATAACCCTCTTTCTCAGTTGCACACCAGTGGTTCTGAACCACTGGCAGATTTTTCTAAATGCCTGTTTTTGTTCTTGAGGATTTCCTCATCAGCTGCAGCCAGATCACACACCCAGCACACCCAGCACACCTACAGTCCTTCAGCAGCACCCACAGTGCAGCTTTGGGGTCTGTGAAAGCAGCCCTTGCATCACCTGCATCTGCATCTTCCTGAGATGTCCTTATAGCTACTGGGGCCACAGGAGCAGAGGGTCCTGTGTTTCCTCAGTGTCACACTGAGTAGATACTTCTGACACTGCACTAGCAGGAAGTCTTTTAGGAAATGTGCAGATTAAAGCAGGTGCTTCTACCTGCTTCTGATTATTTTTCCTTTGCTATAGACCTGTTGTATACCAGTGACCCTCCTGTTGCTATTAATTACCTTTATTTTTTCACTTTAGATTTTGATCCTTTGTCTTTGAAGCAAAGACGAATATTTGTATGGATGGCTAATTTACCAATACTGGGAGCTGTGATCTGAACCAAAACATTCAAGACAGGATAAGAAGAACACAAAATACCCCCTGAAGATAGTTTTATGGGGAATTTGGAAATTATTAAAATCCCCGAAAGACCAATGTTCTTTAAAACTGAATTTTACATTCATGGCTAGAATCCACAAATATAATTACTATTATGTTTGTTACTCATAGCCACTCTTGATCTGCTGTACTGAAAAACAAAATGAAAATCAATTATTATTCTTGTTACGAAATTTCATCAGAAAATATTTTTTATCATATATCATTAACATTATATAGAAAAAAACATAGTCACAGTTAGGAGTAGCTATTTAAAAAAGTTCAGGTAAGTGGAGCTTCATGAATAAACAAGTGCTATAGAAACATCAATTAGAATTGAAAGCATTTATGCACCAGTGAGTTCACATGTGGAGTGCTGTGTCTGGTTCTGGGCTCCTCAGGACAAGAGAGACACAGAGCTCCTGGAGTGGGGCCAGTGGAGAGTTATGAAGGTGATTAAGGGACTGGAGCATCTCTCTTATGAGGAAAGGCTGAGGGAGCTGGACTTGTTAAGCCTGAGAAGAGACATCTGAGAGGGAGCTGCATCTGTGTCTATAGGTATCTGAAAGGAGGGTGTCAAGAGGATGGAGCCAGGCTCTTCTCAGTGATGCCAAGCAATAGGACAAGAGGCAAGGGGCAGAAACTGATGCACAGCAATGTTCACCATCCATCTGATTGAATCTGAGCCTTCCCCCTGAAGGACAGGGAGCTTGTGCAGAGAGCAAAGTGGGGAGTTTTCTGACTTCACAGACAGTTGGAGAGAAGACTAGAGGGTTTTAGTTATGGCAGCATAGTGGGATTTGCTAATGTAATCTAGATGGAAGTTGAAGTGCTTGGGAACAAATGATCAAAGAGAACTAAGACTGTGTATACTGAGAGCTCATTAAAAATTAAGGATATTTTAATCAACTAATTCAATATCAAAAGAACAAAAGTACCTAAATACTGGAAAACAATTTCCTGAGTATAAAAGTATACTCACACAACAGGGGCAAAATTTTAAGTAGAGTGGCAAAATTTGTCTTCCAAACAGATCTGCTTGAAGAATAAGATCTTCACTACAAATGCAATGTGTGAAGTTTGCAGAATAATTTTATAACTTTTGCAGAGCTTTGAATGGGAGATTGTAAGTAGAGAAAAATGTGTGGATTTTACATGGCAAGAACCTTTTCCACAGATGTCATTTAGCCTTAGGCAGCCCAACAACTCTTTCAGTTCTTCCCTGTTTTCATTTCACATAGTCATTTGGGGATCTCAGATACCTCTAGTGTTTAAGCCAAGAGAAAGTTGTAAAATTATGAAAAAAAAACCCCACCTGTTTCATTAAACATAACATACACAATAATACAATTTTGCAGAAGTATTGAACTATATTGTAATGGTGCCTTTCGCCTTTTCATCTCACAGGTATTGCTTTTAGTGTCTTTCAATACTCATTTGGCATTTTTGCACATGTTGCAGGTTCTGTGATATTTCCCAGTGCCAGTTCTACTTGTTACCCACAAAAGGTGTGAGTGAATAACCATCTGAGAACTGAGCTGCACAAATGCTTGTGGGATGGTTGTTATTGCTTACAATAGATGTCACATAGAGCAATTTACCGACTTACTTCCAAAGGAGATATTTGTTGAGGATAGAAATATTCAAATTTTAAATTTGTTAATTAATAACATATAATAATAAACACCACATCTATTTCTAGCACCATGTTTTTCATCTTTAGGTCTCAAAGTACTTTGCATGGGATAGTAATAATTTTGCCTGTATTCCTCTCAGTCTGGAAAGCTGAACAACAGGACAGTGGCAGAGCCAGCGCTTGATTGATGGGAGTTTCTGTCACACAAGTGAGGTTTTAGGTTATCCCTGAGCTGTAAACCAATCCATATTGCAGATGGTTCAAGTCCAGCTGCCTGTATCTATTTCCAATGCATTGCCACAAAACTATGCTAGACTAAGCTTCAAACTAGCTCACTCAGAGACCACTCAGTGGAGCCAGTCTGGCAGGGAGGTAAGGACTGAGCTACGCTACTGCCAGTACCTGAGCCATCTCCAGCACCGTGAGCAGGTTTTACAGTCCCAGAAACAAATGTGGTAGTTGTTTTGCTCTCATGCTTTGGCAGACAGCACAGAAATTCACAAGGTAGACAGTCGTAAAACGTAACAGTATTGATTTTAAGTCCTCTTGATACTCTCCTGAGGCCAATGGCTTAGTGCCACCCACAGCAAGAGTGTTTCTGGTGCAAAAATTCAAATGTATTTCCCATTTGCTGCTAGCCAGAAAGAGTTCAGTGGGAGAAATCATGTTATTTGTCAAGCATTCAAAGTAGACGACCTTCACAGAGAATAGGAGAAAGAGGAATATCTGCCAGTCAAGTTGATTCTGGAGGGATACAAACCTCTCCTAGTCAAAAACTTACAAAATATTGGGATATGTGCTGGAACTGTGTTGAACCTCCAGGATTTGTGCACATTGGACCGCAGGAGAAGGAGATCTGAACACTGGAAAAACAAACATTGTATGATAGTTTCTCCTTAGTTTCTAAATGAAGTTTATTTCTCTTGTACTTTCTCTGGTGTCCCATTTGCAATGTGGAGATAAAGAGATCCATGCTGGTTCAATGTGAAAGCAAGAGGATTTGCTGCCAAAAGAAGACAGTAAAAGGATACCTTTTTATTTCTCAGTTCCAAACCTACTGATTTTTTTTCTGAAACAAGAGGAGATCTTTTATGGTTATATATCACATGTGGGTATCGTTAAAGCTGTGTTCCATACGTGGTGAAATAGGCCAACCAAGGTTTTCTCATATATCTTATACTGTTATCTTCTTGTTAGAATGGTAATCACAGGTGTCTTTTTTCCTACCTTTCTTTCCAACTCTGTTGTTCACACATTTCTGTTTTACTTCACACTGGCATACAGCTTGGCAGCCACTCAGCTGTTGCTAGGGTTCTGTTCTTGTGTGGTTTTGGCTACCCTCCTCTACATCCCAAATGCCTTTTTAATTGACTTCATTTTATTATTGAAATTAATTTGAATATTATAGGCACAACCTTTAGAACGATTTGCTCTCATTTACCAAAGCTCTTTCATGACCCAAAGTAGGACATCATAATTATGTATACTTGGCATAGTTCCATTTTCTGTTTTCACAATTTACCTTTTCCTCTGATTCCAGTCTTTATGTAAACAATATAAAAGGATGTTAATGTACATAAATAATCTGCTATTTGTATATGTATATATTCATTCATGTATAGAATTAATTAGAATTTCTATTCTTTTAGCAAAGCAAACTGTGCATATTTTCACCCAGTTGTGGAAAAAACTGTTACTTTTTGAGGGGGGTTGTATATAATAATTGTGGCTTCAAGAAACATGGATTGAGTTCCTAAATCTATCATCAGATTTCTGCATAATCTTTTAATTTTGCTCCCTGACTCAGTTTTCCAGCTATAAGGGGAAGATCATATTATCTCCTTCACTTCTCTAGCTGTTTCATTTTCTTGGCTTTTAGTGTGGAATAATCATTTGATGTACAGATGTAGTTTATATCACAATGAGTTATGCCTTTGTTTGAATCTGGCAAATTTCTGTGCAGGCACTGAACTAGGGAGCAAGGGAGCAGAATAATGTTTACAGGTGTGTCCGCTGGAAGTGTGTGTATTATATTTGGCTTTTTGAAATTAGAAAATGCTGTTGATTTACCTTCTGACAATTTTTTGCTGGAAGCTTTTCAAAAAAAGGTTATGATTTACATAAGCATTGAATTATTTATAATTAAATGGAAACATTATTTTCAGACTGATTAAGCATAGTTTATTTCTTTATTTTGAATGGAAATTAATCATTAATTGACAGATCAGTGTAATACATTATTTATTCCCAATTGTCATTGATGCAGCCTGACTGAATTATATGAGTGTATGAATTACGTGAGTAGAGCTGAATTAACAACCTTTTTCAAAGGCAAATGGGAAACATCCAGTCTTTGAACTTCAGTGTCTGCAGCTTTTGGAGCTTTTGTTGTAAATAAGGAATTAGGACCCAAAGGAAAAAAAAAATGCTATTTTAAACATCTGTGTAGAACATATAGACTCTCTTGTAATTCTTTTAAAAACCATTTACAGTGGCTTCCTATTATTGTCAGTGCAAAAAAACTACGTGACTCTTGACCTTAAACCTCATCAGTTACCCAACCCAGATCATTTGCTCTCATTCCACCTGTAGGGTTCTGTGTAATAGGCTTCTTCAAGACCCAGCTGGCAAACATCCAACCAAACAGGTTGAAATAAGATTTTGGAGCTTTTCTGAGTATGCATCATGTTGGAAATACAAGGGTAGAAGGGCTGAGCCTTTGGGTTTGGGAAGTTGTTTTTTATATCTCTGTGCTTGGACTTGAATTTTCTTTCACAAGCTCCTTCTACTGCACTGGATTTAAAGTTCCTGTCTTCCTACTTTTGTAAGAAGGGTCTGATTTAACTCAGGCAACTAACTCCAGGAGGTCAGTGGTTAAAGTAATCAACCTCAGCATACCATTCTTGCCTGACAGAAATTAAATCCCAGCACATACACTAGAAAACCTGCCCAGTTCTCTTTGACAACAAAAGAGTTTGAATAGTGCATTCATTTTGTATTTCTCACTCTGTGCAAGGGAAACTATGAATGAAGCCTGCTGGGCTACTTTTCTCTATTGTGCATCTAATTAAATCCTTGAACTTTGATGATAATGCAGAGGACTGCAGAGGTTACCTCCAAAGACGGATTTCAACTGGCTCACTTTCCTGACTTTCACATAAGCAGGGAGTCTGATCCCCATCCATTCCTGACTTGAACACCCAAGGCTTTAAAGCAGTCCCTTGGTCTAAGCTGTACTTGCTGTTCTACCACCAATAGAGAGAAACATCAAACCCTTGTCTTTATCTTCTGACCTCAGAGGTTTCTGCTGCTGTCTTTAAGTATTTCTCAAGTTGCGAAGTTGAACCCCCTTCTCAATTCATACTCTTGTTCAAAGTTTTTTGGAAGAACTTGCATCTGAGAATGTATCTGTGAGCATCACAGTGATGCCTAGCTATATTATCTGAACCCTGACTCACACCATCATCCTGGTGGCAGCTGTGTCACAGGTAGGGCTGGGATTAGAGTAAAGCCCCAGTAAAGTACATCCACACTTTGACTTCTCTAACCAGAAAGCTCTACCAAGCAGCTGTTAATTGTGATACAACAGAATTGAAAATTTCTTACTTTATCCTGCTTTCTCTTCCCAAATAGTGAGGCAGAATTACTACTTCTGGGTTGTCCATCCATCATTGAGTAAAGATCATTTTTCTTAACAGGCAGCTTAAAAAGTAGCTTTAAGTACATATGTATGTTAAACACTTTATGATACACTTGTAATATGCTGAGTCTTTAATATCATCTAAGATATATTTTATTGATATAAATAAATTTCTGCCAAGATCACAGGTTAGAAACCACTTGCTTTTCAGAAGTAGTCTGGTCCCAGTACATCAGGCCAACTTGCCACATAACAAGATTAAAGGCATCTCAGATTGAAACAGAAATGAAGAATAATTCCTCATGAGTGATTCCCTTTGGTGACACAACAAACTTCAATGCATCAACTTTCAAGTGCTAAAAAGAAAGACACAAATATGAGACACAATTGAGCCAGACATATGATGAGTGATGGGGGGGTTCTGAGTCCTGGGTCCTGATCTGTTCTTTAATGACATATAGGAAACATACTGGATCTCTTTTTATATATTATTACATTATTCTCTTTCTAAGTTTAGGATAAAAACTCTCCTCTTCCCCCCCTCCCCCCAGTAAATCATAACTTACCTTTCACGTAGATTCATATGCTGTATTTTATACAAAACCAAGACTGGAGCTCTATTCTCTCACTGAAAGCTGAGTTCTCATGCTCTGTGTAAGACTGAGGAAGAAAAAGCTGAAAAATGTAAGAAGAATATCTAAGCATAATAAAATGTGTTAAACTGTGGGGAAACCACTCAAAGATTTCACTAACTGGAGACATAAAAACATGGACACTCACCCCGTCTAGGCAATGCGGTTAGCAAATCCCATGGTTCGATT